>JAUIMM010000065.1:27958500-28644000 GCA_031769625.1 Taudactylus pleione
CCTCCCCGCACTGGGTGTCACAGCGGGAAGGGATGCCACTGGTCTGAAATCACCTGATCTCAGCGTACATAGGCCCTGATTCAGAGCTGGACGCTCTGACAGAGCGCTCGCTCTGAATCAGGGCCATCCTTCTTCATTTTTAGAGCGGCCTCCTGGCCGCTTGTATAGCTGTGGGTGACTACCCACAGCTATAGCGAGTGGCCAGGAAGATGGTCGCGATGGTCAGGAACATCGCGACCATCGGGCTTGCGACGAGACCTTTGTGGTAGGGTCTCATTGCCACAAGCCCTGGAGTGCTTTTGGCTCTATCAGAGCCGAAAGCACTCCCACTGATATCACTTGTGATGTCAGTGGGGACGGCCCCAGACAGTAGGCGTTCCCATGGGAATGCCTCCGTCTGGCCAGCCACGCCCCCGGCACGCCCACCAAAGGGGGCGTGCTGTCACTCACCATCGACATCACGCCCCCTTTGTAGCGAGACCCATAGCGACGGCTTGCCCATCGCTATCCGGGTCTCGTGCATGCGCACGACGGAGCCAGGTCAGTCGTGCGCATGCGCACTGGGCCAACATCGACCCGCTTGCAAGCGCTCAGCGCTAACGAGCAGGTCTGAATCAGGCCCATAGGCCCTGATTCAGAGCTGGATGCTCTGACAGAGTGTTCTCTCTGAATCAGGGCCGTCCTTCATTTTTAGAGCGGCCTCCTGGCCGCTCGTATAGCTGTGGGTGACCACCCACAGCTATAGCGAGTGGCCAGGAAGATGGTCGCAATGGTCAAGACCATCGCGACCATCGGGCTTTTGATGATACCCTTGTGGTAGGGTCTCGTTGCCGCAAGCCCTGGAGTGCTTTCGGCTCTGTCAGAGCCGAGAGCACTCCCACTGACATCACCACCAAAGGGGGTGTGCTGTCACTCACCATCGACATCACGCCCCCTTTGTAGCGAGTCCCGGAGCAACGGCTTGCCCGTCGCTATCTGGGTCTCGCGCATGCGCACGACAGAGCCGCTTCCATCCTGCGCATGCACACTGGCCCAACATCGACCCGCTTGCAAGCACTCGTGAGTGGGTCTGAATTAAGCCCATAGTCCCTGATTGATTCAGATCTGTATGCTATGTTGATGTTATCAAAGATAAACTTTTTTTGGTACTGCGCATGTGCGAAACATGGAGGAAATTCTCACTGAGCATATGTAAACTGTAGTTTTGTACAGCATCCACAATGTCCGTGATTGCAAGGTCCTTAGCAGACCACTATGATCCATGAACATTCCTGTGTGGAGTCGGGGAGGTGGCTGAAAGTGTACGCAGAAGAAGGCTGGTACATGGGTGTGCTATGGGAGTTCCAAGGGTGTGTCTGCAATCGCGTCTGCATTACCAATCTCAGAACCAGTTTTCACATAGATCTTTTGTATCTAGTATAGAGTTTGTACAAATGTTCACATACAGGGGTCTATTCATTATGCTAATTATCGGGGTCAGAACAGACCCCAATGATTAACATTTCCTCTCGCCTCGAGTCAGCTGATCTGAAAATCAGCTGTCTCCACAGAACTGTTCACTGCTCCTTACGGTGACGGAAGTGCGCATACGTGACCCAGTGGCATCACAAGGGGGGTGCAGGCCGCACCGGATGTCACCCTCCAAGGGGGTGGCACCAAAAGCCACACTTTCTTGCCCGCACCTCTTGCCCCCCACCACCACAGCTGCTATGGGCGGGAAATCCATGCAGGATTCGCCCACTGCCTGCCCACTCCCCAGCCTGCTTCCCCAGCTGCTGCCCGCTCCGGCCGCCATGTTCAATAGTTTTTCTTTTTTTAAAGAGAGCACGTGGCGCGTGACATCATGGAGTCACACTGCACTGCTAAAAGAGAGGAGCCTGGCCACTGCCTGCCCACTCCTCAAGCCCGCCACTGCTGGAAGACAGGAGCTGTCGAGAAGGTAAGTAAAGTGAGAGGACTGTACTGGAGACAGAAGAGGGAGCAGGCTGTCTGGGGACACAGATGGGGCAGCAGGATGTCTGGGGACACAGATGGGGCAGCAGGCTGTCTGGGGACACAGATAGGGCAGCAGTCTGTCTGGGGACACAGAAGGGGCAGCAGGCTGTCTGGGGACACAGAAAGGGCAGCAGGCTCTCTAGGGATACAGAAGGGTCAGCAGCCTTACTAATGATACAGAAGGGGGTGCTGGCTGTCTGGGGACAAAGATGGGGCAGCAGGCTGTCTGGGGACACAGATGGGGCAGCAGGCTGTCTGGGGACACAGATAGGGCAGCAGTCTGTCTGGGGACACAGAAGGGGCAGCAGGCTGTCTGGGGACACAGAAGGGGCAGCAGGATCTCTAGGGATACAGAAGGGTCAGCAGACTCTGTAATGATACAGAAGGGGGTGCTGGCTGACTGGGGACACAGAATCGGGTGCTGGCTGGTCCAGTCTGGCAGACTGTCCTCTTCTCTCCTCAGAATGCAGAACGTGATATCCTCACTTACACCGGGTGTAAGCACTGCAGTGTGAGTACTGGACTGCTGGACTGGTAAGGGTGGAGAAAGCGCAGAGCTGCGCACCTTGGTCCTGATAGTTTTTTTTGAGGGGGAGGGGGGGTGTCACCATGAGTTACAGCACCGGGTGACACCAACCCTAGTGACACCTCTGATGTGACCTACAGCTCATGCATGCGTACAAGAGCCTCTACATCCAGTGAAAGCAGCCTGACAGGGGCAGAGGGATATGAAAGGATCCCTCTTTGTAACCCACACCTCCTTCCCATAGGGACGGAATGGGTTGCTCGCAGCGAGTGGGAGCACTCGCCATCTGAATATGCATAGGAACCCAAAGACAGTTCAACACTGCAAATTACAATACAATAATAGTTTACTTTCACATTACCACCTGGTTCTCTTCTTCCACAGGTATAGTATAGCTGTATTGGATTATAGGTACAATGGTGTGAATGAGTATATGCAGTATATTTGCAGCCTAGGGAATCAATAACTGGTTATATGTGGTACCCGGAATTAGAGGATCCCATTTCTGTATAAATTTGTGCCAGTAAAAATAGTCAGGAGTGTCCCTATATATGTATGAAGACAAATGCACTGTTATTTAGTGAAAAATGTTGTTATAAAGTGTAATTTGCTGATAAAATGGCTGTATAAACTGTCATCATAAAAGGAGAAACTATGTTACAGTCTGGATAGAGGGACCCAGTGTTACTCAGGGGCACGAGAGCAGGACACTACCAAAGGATGGTAAATAGTGGAAAAGATACCCCGGTTGGACATTGGGGAATATAGAGAACCCGGAGCATGCAGGGTACCTAGAGGAAGGAGATATAAGGGACTACAGGAGTGACAGTTGGAGTCGTTGCCTGAGGCAGTTAAGTGGAGCAGAGCTCCTGTGCTAAGGGTCCCGCACCTCAGGGATGTTGGTGGCGGTGCCGCTGAGAGAGAGGCAGTAGTTCCTGGAGAGAACGGTGGCTGAAAAGAGGTCCGAGGCACGGCTTACCTGTTAGAGCTGGAGGGCAGGAGTGTCGATCCGGGTGTGCTGAGAGTCGGTGTTGCGGTCCGCAGACATCGTGGAGGCAGAGAGAACCTGTCAGCAGGAAGTGGAAGGCAGTCGGAAAAGGAGGAGCGGCTGGGGCGGAGACTGGCGGCCTGATGCTGCAGCGGAGGTGCGGCTAGTCCTGGACAGCTGGTTGCAGTAACTGTCTCTGCAGAAGTAGAGAGGAGACAGGGAGGATCAGCCGCGGAGCCAGGTGGTAAGAGACTGCACTGCACATATCCCCGTTCCAGTTGCCCACAATAGTTAACGGCAGGCAGTTGGACTAAGCCACCCCATTGGCATCACCACCCCTCAAGAGCCTTCTAGAAAAAACCCATAGCGCATTACTGCAGGCTACTGTTTACATTGGCTAAGCACCCGTCCCATTAAGAAAGATTAGTGACAAAGTGACACACAGTCTTCCCGACTTAAGCTAACAAATGCAGTGGAATTCAGGATAAAAAGAGACTGCAGACAGGTAGAAAGAATTAAGTCTATCTGCAAGTGCCAACCTGCAACATAAGTATTAATTGTTAAATTGCAACATAAGTAACTTCTGGAAGTGCAGCTGATTGCTCATATCCCTGATTAAATTATAACCAAACTAGCCACTCCACCGGCTAGGATTAATAAGGAGAGACAGTTGTCACAGGAGCACGCTCAGCTTAGTCAATTTGAGCTATTGTAATTGGAGAGGCCTTTACTAATGACAGTTTAGAGTCAGCGCTAGCGTCTACTAACCCGGGCAACGCAGTGTACACCAACAGGACTTAAGGGTTATATTAATTCATGAACTATTTGTTTTCTGGCCAGAAAATCTTAGGAAATTAGTTAGTATATCGACGGACTAAATAGAGACTGTTATGCATTGTACTATTGTTTGCTTATATGTATTTAGGATAAACTGTTGTTGGAAAAGCATTGCATGCATTAATATATTGGAATCTGCAGGAGGAGAGGAGTCCTTATCGATTGCAAGGAAGCTGTGTTCCTGAACAATAAAATATAATTTGTTGTGTTATTCTTGTGAAATGTAATAGAAATTGAACCTGTAATTTTCATTGTAAAAGTGCCAATTGACATGATATCATCTCTTTATTGTAATAAAATATCTAATATACCTGTCCAAAGTCAGTCTACTTACCTCTTTACCTCTCTGAACCCAAGAAAGATCCTAGAAACCCCATTCTTACGTATACCCAGTGTTAGGGGGTGTTACATATACCCTTTAAAACCACAAAGGTAAAAGTGAAACAGACAAGAATTATTGACCCTTTGGTGCTATATATTTGACAGATCCAGAGTTTAATAAAAACAATTTATTTTGACATATAATACAAATATAAAATACCATGTGCAATTATTCTACTCCAGAGAATAAAGTGCAAATACAGAAGAAAATATTAATTCATATAAATATAGCTGCAATGAGATCGTAAATTATTAAGTTCTAATATGCAATGAAAGTATCCAGTGTTTTGTATAATAATCAGAAAATATATTCAATACAATCTTTGGGGCATATTCAATTAGAAAACCTCACACCCCTCATGCCCAATTTTTGAATACCGCGGGTATGTGCGCTCCCTTATACCCGTGGTATCCAATTAAGAAAAAGTGGTCACGGAGTTTTCAGCTGTGAAAACCCCGCAGCGCGAGAAAACAACAAAAAAAAAACTTCACTTACCTGGCCAGGGGTCTCTGGTGGTCTCTGTGGCTCCCGGTTGCTTCATCTCCATCTTCTCACTGGAGAGGGGGCTGCTGGGAGCCCCGGGGGCTGCTGGTAGGCTCCAGGGGCTAGTGGGAGGGGCAAGGGCTGCTGGGAGATGTAGTTCTTCCAGCGCCCATTCCGGGGAGAGCACACAGACACTGGGGGGGCCACACACCAGGGGTCACACGCACAACACTCATACACACACACACACACACACTCACTCATGCATACTTATAAACATTCACGCACACTTACATACTCACCCTGCAGCAGAGGACCCGGCTTCCGACACTGGATGAAGAAGAAGATGTAGAAGACAGCGCTGCCGAAGGTAAGTAATTAAGGACTAACTAAGCAAATTTAAACTTCCAATTGCATAATTAGTCCTCAGGGGGGTGCCACCGGGGTCCCAGTGCAAGTCCCAGTGATTTTCCCCCAAAATAAAGATTTTGGGGAAAATCAGACTTGCTCTGGAGGTGCGTGAAAAAAAACCTCCCAGGGCACAAAAGTGAAAAAAAACGTGCACCTAATTGAATAGCAAAAATCCCGCACCTGCAGGTAAAACCTCGCAGGTGCAGGATTTTTGCTATTCACGTACCCAATTGAATATGTCCCTATGTTTTTAGAATGCAGATGCAAAAATTGTCAAATCAAGGACATGTGAGTTGCTACCCGGATTAGGTGTTGGAATCACAGGTGAAAAAAATGCAAGAGACCTTCGGAGTACCCTGCACTGGCTCCAAAGTCCACACCAATAGGGTAGGTGTTTTACCAAATGGTCCAGGCACAGTTCCAATAGCTGTATTGGAACTTTCACAGTATCTGCTCCAGGTAAGAAACACACAGTAGTCAAATATTAAAAGATACTTTTATGAGGAATAATAGCAAAGGGTCTTCACTGGTAAATTACATTTCAGTTAATACACATAAGATAAACAATGCTTCTGTAGTTACTTTGAGTATAATACTTAGTTTCCTAAACCTCTATGCATAAAAAATATGGTAATACAAGCCAAAGGACTAAATTTATGAATATTTCTAGTCCATAATATTTAGTTCCAGCTCAGTTCGTTAATTACAGATATTGGGCTAAATTTACTAAGCGGCGGTTTTGGTGTAATTCAGAAACCACTAGAAACTGCCTTCAATTGACGGTGATTTCTATTTCTAATTGACAGCATTTACTAAAGGTTGGTTTTGATGTCTAAACTGAAACCCCCGTCGATCCCCAGTGGTTTCTAAACGACAATCCACCGTGGCGTGTACTATTTGGCAGTGGTTTCTGTTCTATTTCACTGTTGTTTCTATTAAAACCACTGCAGATTAGAATGTATTCTATTCTTATTCATTTAATAGTTCTTTTATAGAAAGAACATTCACCTGACCTAGAAACAGACCACCGTGAAATAGAAGCTATTCTGTTCATAATTATACATTTGTGCCACACTATTTGTTTTAGAAAGCACCAAACTATTTTATCACAGTGGATAAGATGCTATTCTATTCCTATTCATTTAATGGTGCCTTTGCAGAAGCAGTATTCACTTGACATCATAAAAAACAAACAGCTGGCTACTTTCACTTCATACTTGCCTATTTTTCAAACATAATTTCAGGGAGATTGTGTAAACAACACCTATGAGCGTGGCGGTAAAGTGGACGTGTGCTGCTATACCTGAGAGGCGTGTCATAAAAATGACTTACATCCACATGTAAATGAGCCCCATAGCAGTGTGAAGACACACTGCTACTTTCCAGAAAATGCATGTAGCCATAGGGATCATTATGCCGTATAGTCAGTGCAGGGAAATTATACTAATGATCCCATTTGAATGTATATATATATATATATATATATATTATATATATGTTTTTTTTATATAACACCTACATAATGGGGGTAAGGTGCAATCAGGGAGATTGGTAGACTCTTCAGGGAGTCAGGCAGATTGATAATACTATTTCAGAGAGTCTCCCTGACAATGAGGGAGGGTTGGCATTTACAATATGTTTCACTTTGTGAGTCTGTGAGCAGAGTAAGTGGAGAAGGAGAACGTTGTAAGGAGAAAGATGTAGGGATATATTTACTACATTTTTAGAAGTGGAGATGTTGCCCATAGCAGCCAATCAGATTCTAGCGATTATTTTCTAGAACGTGTTAGTTACATATTAAGTAGAAACTGATTGGTTGCTATGGGCAACATCTCCATTTCTAAAATCTCTCACTTTAGTAAATATACCCCATAAAGTGATTGCTAATTGTGATGATTTTTTTTTGTAAATTGGTTTGTTTCTTGGTCTGTATTTGTCTATTTGAGCTGTGTTTGCCATATAGTCAGTTTTTTTTAAGTCCTGTGTGTGAATTTTTTGTGTGTGTGTGAGTGCAGTGTGATTGTGTGTTTGTTTTTTTTGTTTTATATTGTTATTTGCTTTAGTATATCTGTTAAAGACCAGTTATGTCTAGTGAGAGACAGCTAAATATTCTATAGCCCAATTAGATGTTATTCCTGTCAATATTGCCTATTAAAATCAATGAATTTACCTGCTGTTTCAGCAAACACGCTTGTCTAAGGATAGTCAATTTTTTCAGCGGGTTTGCTGCCAGTTTTATGGTGGTTTTGAAAACCCCTTCTTGATAAATCAGGGTTTTTTATTCTATTCTATTCTTTCTATGGTCTAAAACATCGATGGTGCTTTGGTATTCAATTCTGTTCTATTGTGTGCTTTGATGGCGGTTTAGCAGTGGTTTTGGCATTAGTAAATCTGTGGATAGCAAAACCGCCTTCAAACCGTGCTAGGGTTTAGAACCCGCCGCTTAGTAAATTTTGCCCATTGTCCCTGTTATTTGTCCAATTGGCCTTTAACCTTGTTATGAGAGTCACGGTTGTACCACAAGTTAGTATAAGTATACTCCGTGTTGCGATAAGGGAAAGTTCATGTAATGTACCTATGCTGGTGGCTTGGTGCTTACTACAACCTTACAATGTCAATAGACAATTTCCTGTGGGGTTATGCAAAAGCCAAAGAACAAGGTTATAAGCCTATTTAATTATTAAATTCCCTTTCTACTGTAGAATTTACTTGAGGATAATATTTCAGTCTGCCAAAGTAGTTAGTAATGGTGCATACACACGGTCAGATTTTTCCTTCAGATATGAACGATAACGATTTAAAAATCGTTCAGTCGTTCATATCTGAAGGAAAATCTGACATATCTGACATGCCTGAACGATGGACGATCTACAATGCGCGTTCCCGTTTGTCAGATAACGATATCTGACATCTGATGTGTTTGCAGTCAGACTTGGACGATTCCATTCATTTTAATGCAGTCAAAAATCGTTCAATCGTTCAAATCGGTCAAAACTTTGGTAAAATCGTTCAAATCGTTCAATCGTTCATCTGACAAATCTGACAAGTCTGATAAATCTGACCGTGTGTATGCTGCATAACTATCCCTCCTGACTTTCCGCTGATTACACAGTATCTTCTCAATTAACTACTACTTCCAGTAAAAGCTATACTTGATACTTAGTTACACTGCAGCTGTCTCTGGAATTTCTATGGCTCAGTTTATACATCACTCATATACTGTGTCTGTCACTGCAGAATGTAGGTAAGAGGTTTTCCCTGATATACGGCCTGATTCAGACCCACTCGCGAGCGGCTGTCCGCTCGCAAGTGGGTCGATGTTATGGACTGAGCATGCGCACGACGGAGGGAGCTCCGTCGTGCGCATGCGCCAGACGCGACGAGCGAAGGAAAGTCCTTCGCTCGTTGTGTCCGATCAAAGGGGGCGTGCTGTCAATGTTGATTGACAGCACGCCCCCTTTGGTGGGCGTGCCGGGGGCGTGCCTCCCTGACGGGGGCGTTCCCACGGGAACGCCTCCCGTCAGAAGCCGGCCCACTGACATCACTAGTGATGTCAGTGGGAGTGATTTTGGCTCTGATAGAGCCAAAATCACTCCGGAGCTTGCGGTTGAAAACCTCAACCGCAGGCTCCGGCTCGCAAATTCGATGGTCGCGATGGTCTCGACCATCGCGGCCATCACAATGCACGCTCGTATAGCCTGTGGGTGGTGACCCACAGCTATACGAGCGTCCAGGAGGACGCTCCATGAAAATGGAGCCCGGCCCTCATTCAGAGCGTGCGCTCTGCTCAGAGCGTACGGCTCTGAATGAGGGCCATAGTCTAAAGGGCAAATATACACTCTCTTAATATGCAATTTTTAGATGTCTATGGAATTATCTTACTGCTGCAAGATCACTTGTAATGCTGGGCATACACAGCCAGATAAAATGTCTGTCAGACCGACAGACATTTTATCTGGCCGGCTGCCAGCCGCAGAAGTCGCCGGCATACACTGTGAGAGAAATCTCACAGTGTATAGCCCGACATCCGCGCTCCGCCCCCAGGGGAGGAGGCATTTCCCTGTTCCTTCCGTCTGTCTGTCGGACGCACTGGGCATACACTGCCCGATGCGGCCGACAGTTACCGGGTAAATATCGCATCAGACGGGCATGCTGGACAATCCTGCATGCCTGACCGAGCAATATTTAACCCTCGGTCGCCCGCACACACGCTACAATTATCGGGGCGATCCGCAGATATCAGGCGGATCGCCCCGATAATTGTAGCGTGTATGGCCAGCATAAGGAGTATTATTGGTAATGCATTCTCTAGTGCTTCCTGTACTCCTGGGATATGAACATCTGTCCCTATAATGCCTCTGTGTTTGCACTGAGGACGTCTTTTTGGTTGCCGGGGTGTTAGTTACTCACTGCCAGCTCAGTGCTGCTGCTGTCGTCCACCTCAGCGCTGCTGCTGCTGTCCACCCGACACTGGAGCTGCCCCACCTCCTAGCCTCCAGCTCTCATTGGCTGCTACCAATTAGCAGATAGCAGGATCTGAAACGTGACCTCTTCCACTGTCTTTACAGGAAGGCGCCAGCTTATCCCCATTGATGATCAACAGGATGGACTCACTGCCTCCACTGCTGCTATCCGCAGACACAGCCAGACAACACTGCTCGCGACTAACACTGCTGCCTTCTCAGGAGCCCCACACTGGCACCACGTTCACGAACCTCCAGAGTGCTAGTACACTACCGCGCTGGTGAGTAGCGATGTGGCCACTGGAGAGGGGGACTGCAGACTGACTCCTAGCGCTAGCGCAGCCCTTATAAACTTAATCTAGTGCCACGTGACCTGCCCTCTCTCCCGCTAGCAGCACAAGCTCCTGCCTTACCAAGAGCTTGTGCAGGTTCTAGCACTTTACACATGTCCTCGAGCCACCTGTCTTCCCGCCTTAAACACAAGTCAGACTATGAATGCACTGCCTCTGCTGTGACTTTTACTTACCCCCTCACCAGGGGTGTATCTAGGGATCTGAGCGCCCCTGGCAAACTAATGTACTGGTGCCCCCCATAATTTATGAATAATTATACTATACATTAAATAAGTATTTAAACTGATTTCCCAGCTACCCACCTATGCAGTGCCCCAGTAGTAGTCCCCACTATGCCGTGCCCCCAGTATCAGCCACCCCCCCATACAGTACCCCCAGTAGTAGTCCCCCTTATACAGTGCCCCCAGTAGTAGTCCCCCCTATGCTTCATTGCCCCAGTAGTAGTCCTCCTATGCATTGCCCCCAGTAGTTATCCCCCCTATGCTGCATTGCCCCCCAGCAGTAGTCCCCTAAACATTACCCCCAGTAGTAGCCCCCCTATGCTGCATTGCCCCCTGTAGTAGTCCCCCTATACAGTACCCCCAGTAGTAGTCCCCCCTATGCATTGCATCCAGTAGTAGTCCTCATATTTGGTGCCCCCAGTAGTGGCCACACCCCCCTATAAAGTGCCCCCAGTAGTGGCCACCAACTATACAGTGCCCCCGGTAGTGGCCCCCCTATTTGGTGCCCCCAGTAGTGGCCACCCCCCATAAATGGCCCCCAGTTGCGGCCACCAGTTAAACAGTGCCCCCTAGTAGCACCACCCCTTGCCAGGCTTATGCACAGAGGGTAAAATAATACATAACTTACCTCATCCCCATTCCTGATGCGACCAATGCTGTCCGCTCCTCCTGACCTACTCTGCAGTGCACTATGTGAGAGATGTCATGATGTCTTTCCCATCACACACTGTGGGGTGAGCCGGAAGATGTAGCTCATGAGTGAGCTCCAGCCGGCTCCCTCTGTTGATGCAGCAGCCAATGAGAGTCTGTCTGACTCTTATTGGCTGTCTGCTATAACAAACACACAGCCACCGCTGGCAGCTGTGTGTTTTTAAACTGTGTGGGGAAGACCACTCTAACTGGAGTCTGCCTTAAACTTGTGGGGCCTAGGAGACTAGCGGTGGGTGCATCTCCACTTGTTCGGCCCCTGGGGTAGTCCACCCCTTGGCTGCTGGTGGCACTGTTGGATGGATGTGTGTGTGACTGTAAAACAATCATTGCATGTGCGCGGTGTGGCTTTTACAAATACGCAGTGACTAACAATCGCTCAAACTGCATAAATATCGGAATTGTATGTGTATCTGAATCAGGCCCATAGTGATTAAAAGTGACACAAATTGCTACATATAATACAATTTGTCAGGGAGCTCAAATAAAGCTCTACACTTTGTCAAGCTGACCACTACTGTGTATGTGCACCAATGATAGTAAACTGGCCAGTAAGTGTAGACTTTAAAAAAGGAAGGATAATTAGTCCGGACTAAGGGTTAAAATGTAATATTAGTCTGAGTTAGAAATATTCATTGTTATCTTTATTAGTAGATAGTTAGCAGAGTAAAATTGAAAGTTGGAAAATATTTATTCATTAAACGGTGTTATTGGGAAATTAAATGTATTGTTATTGTTAATTCTGTCAGATAATAACGTTTCCATTCATAGCTCCAGTTCCAGAGTTCCTGTCTAATAAACCTGAATTTTGTAAAGTGTTACCTTATTTGTGTGTATATTGTTAAAAACATATTTATTGCTGTAAGTGTAAATTTAGAATGACTGTATTAGGGAATCAGATCGACTTCACCTCTCTGCCCAGTAACCGAAACTTACTCCTACAGAAGAGACCTGTACAGCACCTTGGTGAGTGACAAATTTTGGCGTCCATGAACTTGATTAGTAGAACAGAAGGTGAAGTAAAAACCTAATACAGCATGTCAAAAGGAGATTCATTAAACTTGCATCCGGCCAATGCCAATATTAACCCCATTACATTGCCTATTATTTTGGGGCTCCATGGCTCTCCACGTTCTCGGGAGATATGGGTGGGATAAATTTGAATGTGTATAGAGAATTTAAAATAAAGATTCAATCTATGTTCTGCCTATATCCACTGTCTGAGCAGCAGAAAGTAGAGATCGTAATCGGTCAACTTAAAAGATCAGCACTTAGGGAGGTGACCTTTTGGCCTCCAGATGAGAAAGATACTGTAGATAAAATCTTTCAAAGATTACCAACAACATTTGATGTTAATACAATAGCAGAGTTAAAGTCTTGTTCCTATGCTCGTAAACAACAGCCCAGAATTGCTTAGAGACTTTATGTTAAGTCTACAAGAAGCCCTACGATCCATTCAAGAAATTGACGATACTAAGATGAGAAGAGTAGACGAAACACTAGTAAATCACTTCATAGAAGGGACCAGCTGTGAATCCGTTAAAGCTCAGTTACGTTTCCTGCAGATGCAAATGCCTAATAGCGTTTTTCTGGATTTAAAGGAAGCAGCTATTAAAATGGTCGGCCTTACTCATTTTAAAGAAACACCTTTCCCTGAAATGCCAGGATACCAAAAACAAAACTATGATTCTGCGACTAATTATTCGACTACAGGATACTTCTCCAAGATAAAAATGCTATAGTTCAAAGCACACAGACTCAAGCACCTGACCCTATTAATGCCTTAAAGGGATAGATGAAAGAACTTACCTTGGGAGTGACCGAAATTAGTAAAGGACTACAGAAGCTAATCAAACGCCAACCTCAAGAACGATCTGAATCCAGCTGGTGAACAGATAGGTGAAGATCTCCGAATTACTTGTGGGAACTGCCTAGAGGGAGAGGGTGAAGGCCAACTGACCATTTTGATTCGCAGGGACGGCCTATTTGCCGGAGATGCAACCAAAATGGCCATGTGGAGCGGGTTTGTAACTGAGAGGAAACTTTAAATGCCAGTACCCGAGGCTGGAGACCACTCCTTGGGGGGAACAAGTGGAATAGGTCCACGTCAAGAAGACTGGTGGCCCCGCTATATGGGACAATACCCCGTTAGCAGAATCCAAATTGATGGGGTTGAAGTAGCTTCCACCCTTGTCACCGGATCTCAAGTAACAACAATTCAATTAAAGACATTTCAACAACTGTGGAGTGAGAAAGAAGTGATTCCTCCACCACCTACTTTGATACAACTAATGGCCAGCAATGGAATGAGAATTTCCTACCAAGGGTACTGCGAAGCCATTATCAAAATCGGAAAAGTTAACCTCTCACGGGATGAACATGCTACAAAATTGTCTGTAAGAACTGATCACTGCCCTTTCCAATGCAACCCCTGTGGCCTGACAGGCTATGCAAAAGACCATTAAAGTCCTTCAAAACCAGCAGCGGTTCATCAGCCCCACTGGGGATTTTGGAAAACTGAGAATTATGTACCGACGACTGGGGATCTTACATCCTAATATGGAAACCATAGTTTGGGGAAAAGCTTGTTGTGGCCCTCAAGGAAGAAGCTATAATGCCTTAGTGGAACCTTGTATTATTTCTACTAGAGATCATGTGGTAGTAGCCCATGCTTTAGTCACTGTAGAGAAATGGAGAGTTCCGATGAGGATTCTCAATCCTCATGATTATACAGTGGAGTTATATCATAACCACCAGGTGGTAAAATTGACCTGGACTACCATTCAAGATGTAATCGACTCTGTTTCAGACACAGTTCAAGTAAGCATAACAGCTGAGAAGAACCAAGGAAGTGAAAAAGAGCTTGCATGGTGGAAGGAGATTGAAGTCGGGGATCACGACACAATGGAAGAACTGAAACAAGGTATTTTGCATGTAGTGAAGGAGAATTCCGCCACTTCCAGCAAGAACCCATCTGATTTTCGGAAAGTCGTCCATATTCAACATCATATTCCGACTGGAGACTCCCCTCCTATTAGGGAGCGACACCGACCTCTGGCACCAGCAATGTATCAGCCAATCCATCAAATGTTAGAAGAAATGAAGGCCAAGGGAGTTATACGAGAAAGCTATAGCCCATGGGCAGCACCTATGGTCCTTGTGAAAAAGAAAGATGGAAGTTTACGTTTCTGTGTAGATTATCGGAAGTTGAATCAAATTACACATAAAGATGCCTATCCATTGCCCAGAATAGAGGAGTCTTTAACAGCACTGACATCAGCAACTTACTTCTCGACACTTGATTTAACAAGCCGGTACTGGCAGATACAAAATGCAACCTGGAAATAGGGAAAAAACAGCATTCATTACTCCAATGAGATTTTATGAATTTGATCGGATGTCCTTTGGCCTATGCAATGCCCCTGGAACTTTCCAAAGACTAATTGAACACTGTTTGGGCCATAAGATATTTGAAATGGTATTATTATACTTAGATGACATCATTATCTATTCAAAGACCTACCATGAACATCTACAGCACCTCCGAGAGGTTTTAGTCAGGCTGGCAGAATACGGCCTCAAAGTAAAGCCTTCCAAATGTCATCTCTTGAAGACCAGTGTACAATACCTTGTGCATATTGTGAGGAAGGAGTTACCTCGGATCTAGAAAAAATTGAATCCATTCGAGATTGGCCAGTTCCAAGGACTCTTAAGGAAGTATGCAGATTCTTGGGGTTTGTTGGATATTATCGGTGATTTGTGAAGAAGTTTGCTGAGATTGCAGCCCCCCTGCATGAACTACTTTGTGCAATACCTAATATTAAGCACAGTAAGAATGCCCCAGTAGTTTGGACCGAAATGCAGCAGGCCGCATTCGATCAGTTAAAATATCTGTTGGCTGAAGCACCAGTGTTGGCCTACCCTGATTATAGTCAGCCCTTTCTTCTCCACACCAATGACAGTAACCAGGAATTAGGAGCTGTTCTATCCCAGATGCAGAATGGACAAGAGTGTATCATCGTTTACACCAGTAGGAGCTTACACAAGGACTGAATGTAATGACGCCAATTACAGTGCTTTTAAGCTAGAATTTCTGGCTTTGGTCTGGGCCGTCACCGTGAAATTCAAAAATTACTTGGTGGCCACCCCTTTTATAGCTTTTACAGTCAACAAAGCGCTGTCCCATCTTCCAACTTCCCATCTGGGAGCACTGGAACAACGGTGGTCATCTCAATTGGCCAACTACTAGTTTACCATCAAATATAGAAGCGGGCGAAGTAATCTTAATGTGGACACATTGTCACGACTTCCTTACAAGGGTGAAAGAGTAGTAGAGGAAGATCAGTGGAAGGAACTGGAGATGCCAGCCTTCTATGCATTATGCACCCATCAGCAATCAGTGTCAGCAAAAGTTAATTCTCCATCAAATGGTAAATTTTGAAGAATTGCTAAAGAATAACCTCTTGAGTGGAGGCAACTACAGGAAGACCGTCCACTACTCTCTCAACTGAAGACTCTCTTACTCTCTAGAAAGATTTTAACAAAACAAGAGAGACAGGACACGGATCTGGAACTTATGAAGCTCTGGAGACAGAGAGAGCTCCTTGAGATTCAAAGAGGTCTCTTAATCCGCCGTAGTATCAACCCCACACTGTCCTACCACTCAGATTATCATACCTCGCTAAAAAACCCATTTTCTTCTACAAGCATATCATGACCAGTTGGGTCATTTCGGTACCCAAAAGTTGGAAGCCCACTTAAGTAAGTGGTACTTCTGGATTGGCATGCGTGAGGACATCGAGAGATGGTGTAAAATTTGTCTCAACTGTGCCATTTGAAAGCAGTCACAAATTAACCAGAAAGCGCTATTACACCCCATCGTCAGCAGTCATCCTCTGAAATTAGAATGCATTGATCATGTGAAATTGGAGACCAGTCGAACAGGATATCAGTATGCACTAACAATGATAGATCACTTTTCCAAATTTGCAGTTGCTCTCCCTGTTCAAGATTTATAAGCCAAAACAACAGCTGAAATATTTTTGAGTGCATTCGTGCACCCCTATGGATATCTGGAAAACATCTTAACGGATCAGGGACCAGCATTCAAGTAAAAGTTATTCAAAGAATTGTGTGACTTATACAGATGCATAAAACTGAGGACTACTGACTACCACCCGCAGTGTAGGCTTATGTGAGAGGATGAATCAGTCCTTGATAAATATGCTGAGAGTTATCCCATCGCCGGAAATACAGGAGTGGCCTACGCTACTGACAGAGATCCCCTTTCTCTACAATAATACAGAGCACAGTTCGACTGGATACACAGCTTTTTGTTTGCTTTTCGGATGGGAGGGCAAATTACCAATGGATGTAAAATTGAAAGTGCCTCAAGAGGCTGCTCAGAAAATAATTCTACAGACTGACTGGGTAAAAGAACAGAGATGAAGATTGAAAGCGGTGCAAACTATAATAGGCCAAAGAAAGGACAGGGTGTGACAGAGACAAGCTGAGCATTATAATGAAACCCCCTTTGGCCATACCTTTGGCTATAGGTGATAATGTTTGGAAGAAAAACAACCAACGATGTAGCAAACTTGATAGTCATTGGGAAAAGACCCCTTACGTTGTAACCAAGATACCAAGAACTGATATTGCTGTGTACCGAATCATCAAGAATGATGGGCGTTACTCCCTGGTTGTCCATCGAAATCAACTCAAGAAATGCTTCCATTTGGCCCCTTTACATGAAGATGAGAGAGACAATGAGGCATAGAGGTTGAGTTTAATAACAGTACAACCCATGATGTTACCTTAATTAGTCCCATGCATATGTTGTGGCAAGTTGTGGGGGACATCCAAAGTTCTGTTACTCAGGAATTTACTCCTATGTCAGATGTTCAAAATGTGATGTATCAGAAACAGAGAGTCATATTATCTCAGATCCTGCATCTGTGATGAGAAGGTCAGAACGATGTACAAAACCTCTCAAATACAGATGCTAAAATTCCTACTTTTGATGGTAACATTCTGGTACAAATTGTATAATATGATTATATGTATTCCTTGTAAATATGTTTCATGAAAAATATGCTTAATGGACTGTTCTTCAGTGAACTTTGACTGTTTCTTGTTGGATGAAGACACGCAACATTCAAGCGAGGCAATATGTGATACACCACAAGGGAGCATTCCTATCCACGCTAGTGTATCCCATGAATTTAATAATAAAGTGGAGTTGGAGGGAAATCTAGCTGCATGTATGCAGCCTTGCATTAATGAATTGGGGTCAGTAGGCACTGGGGCAGTGGATGTGGGAGCCAGCGCGTGATAAAAGTGCTGGAATACCACGTACCCGGCAGCACAGCATCTCATGGCCCCAACAATGGACATACGGGGACTGGAGCACCGGACAGAGCGAGGAGGATGGACTTACAGTTTATATGGTCCGTTAGCGGTTGTGAGGAGCAGCACAGTGGGATCTGACTGATGGAACCACAGAAGAGCATCGGGAGCTGGGTGAGCTGAACCTTGGCAGCAATTATTCAGGCAGAGCAAAGCTTCGGGACCTGCCTTCCCCTATTGAGACCAGCAGCTGGAGGTGTAACCGGGTGGAGCTACAGCTGAGGCAGTGACCGGGGCAGACCGAAGGGAGTGGCTCAGGGATAGGAAGCTGATCCAGGACTCTGGTAGAAAGCAGAGGAAGGGGGCCTGGCTTATCGTGAGTGACAGCAGGAGCTGTCACTGTTCTTGTACTGAACTGTTGCCAAGGTAAAGGGAGAAGAGAGACTCGTTGTTGTGAGTACTACTGGACATTCATGCTGCAGCATAGGCTAGTACACACCACCCCAACTGAACATTGCAGTGCCTAATATAATAATGTCTTCAGCAGTGCTCGAAGTGTGCCGGTATGAAATGGTATGTCATACTGGCACTTCACTTCAGCACCTGGCGCTGGGACTGTCACTGTCCCAGCGCAAGTTAACAAGTGGCTGCGCTGCCTGTTTACACTTGGTTCCGGCCACGAGCCAATCATGGCTCGCGGACCGGTGGCCAATCAGCAGCGACCTGCAGCATACTGAATTTGGCGCTGGCCGCAAGCCAATCAGGGGCGGCCACGTGGCCATCCCTAATTGGCTGCCAGTCTGCAAGGAGTGGGAGAAGAGGCTGGAGCAGCGCCGGTCAGCAGAGTGCAGCGCGGCACTGGTGTATGCTGGAAGATGACATGGAGGTGAGCTGGTAGCTGTGGTGTGAGGGCAGGTGAGCAGGTAGCTGTAATGGGAGGGCAGGTGAGCGGGTATCTGTAATGGGAGGGCAGGGAAGCTGTAATGGGAGGGTCAGGGGAGCTGTAATTAGAGGTATGAGGGCAGGTGTGATGTGAGGGCTGGCGAGCTGGGAGCTGTGAGGTGGTAGGGCAGGTGAGCTGGGAGCTGTGTTGTGAGGTGGGAGGGCAGGTGAGCTGTGAGCTGTGCTGTGAGGTGGGAGGGCAGGTGAGCTGGGAGCTGTGAGGTGGGAGGGCAAGTGAGCTGGGAGCTGTGCTGTGAGGTGGGAGGGCAGGTGAGCTGAGAGCTGTGCTGTGAGGTTGGAGGGTAGGTGAGCTGGGAGCTGTGAGTTGTGCTGTGAGGTGGGAGGGCAGGTGAGCTGGGAGCTGTGCTGTGAGGTGGGAGGGCAGGTGAGCTGGGAACTGTGAGTTGTGCTGTGAGGTGGGAGGGCAGGTGAGCTGGGAGCTGTGCTGTGAGGTGGGAGGGCAGGTGAGCTGGGAACTGTGCTGTGAGGTGGGAGGGCAGGTGAGCTGGGAGCTTTGCTGTGAGGTGGGAGGGCAGGTGATCTGGGAGCTGTGAGTTGTGCTGTGAGGTGGGATGGCAGGTGAGCTGGGAGCTGTGCTGTGAGGTGGGAGGGCAGGTGAGCTGAGAGCTGTGCTGTGAGGTGGGAGGGCAGGTGAGCTAGGAGCTGTGCTGTGAGATTGGAGGGTGGGTGAGCTGGTAGCTGTGCTGTGAGGTTGGAGGGCAGGTGAGCTGGGAGCTGTGCAGTGAGGTTGGAGGGCAGGTGAGCTGAGAACTGTGCTGTGAGGTGGGAGGGCAGGTGAGCTGGGAGCTTTGCTGTGAGATGTAAGGGCAGGTGAGCTGGGATGTGAGCTGGGAGCTGTGATTGAGCTGGGAGCTGTGCTTTGAACTGGGAGTGCAGGTGAGCTGTACTGGGAGGGCTGGTGAGCTGGGAGCTGAGGTGTGAGGGCAGGTGAGCTGTACTTGGAGGTGTGCAGTGAGCTGGGAGGTGTACTGTGAGGGCAGGTGAGCTGGAAGGTGTGAGGGCAGGTGAGCTGGGAGCTGTGATGTGAGCTGGGAGGTGTGATGGCAGGTGAGCTGGGAGGTGTGAGGGCAGGTGAGCTGTGAGGGGAGGAAGTGGGGGTATGGAAATATAATGGGGGCTCAGGACTGTCTGCCTAAGTGGCCATCCCTAATTGGCTGCCAGTCTGCAAGGAGTGTGAGAAGAAGCGGGAGCAGTGCCGGTCAGCAGAGTGCAGCGCGGCACTGGTGTGTGCTGGAAGATGACATGGAGGTGATCTGGTAGCTGTGGCATGAGGGCAGGTGAGCAGGTAGCTGTAATGGGAGGGCAGGTGAGCGGGTATCTGTAATGGGAGGGCAGGGAAGCTGTAATGGGAGGGTATGGAAGCTGTAATGGGAGGGTATGGAAGCTGTAATGAGAGGGTATGGAAGCTGTAATGGGAGGGTATGGAAGCTGTAATGGGAGGTCAGGGGAGCTGTAATGGGAGGTATGAGGGCAGGTGTGATGTTAGGGCTGGCGAGCTGGGAGCTGTGCTGTGAGGTGGTAGGGCAGGTGAGCTGGGAGCTGTGTTGTGAGGTGGGAGCGCAGGTGAGCTGTGAGCTGTGCTGTGAGGTGGGAGGGCAGGTAAGCTGGGAGCTGTGCTGTGAGGTGGGAGGGCAGGTGAGCTGGGAGCTGTGAGCTGGGAGGGCAAGTGAGCTGGGAGCTGCGCTGTGAGGTGTGAGGGCAGGTGAGCTGAGAGCTGTGCTGTGAGGTTGGAGGGTAGGTGAGCTGGGAGCTGTGCTGTGAGGTGAGAGGGCAGGTGAGCTGAGAGCTGTGCTTTGAGGTGGGAGGGCAGGTGAGCTGGGAGCTTTGCTGTGAGGTGGGAGGACAGGTGAGCTGGGAGCTGTGAGTTGTGCTGTGAGTTGGGAGAGCAGGTGAGCTGGGAGATGTGCTGTGAGGCGGGAGGGCAGGTGAGCTGGGAGCTGTGCTGTGAGGTGGGAGGGCAGGTGAGCTGGGAGCTGTGCTGTGAGGTTGGAGGGCAGGTGAGCTAGGAGCTGTGCTGTGAGGTTGGAGGGCAGGTGAGCTGGGAGCTGTGCTGTGAGGTGGGAGTGCAGGTGAGCTGAGAACTGTGCTGTGAGGTTGGAGGGCAGGTGAGCTGGGAACTGTGCTGTGAGGTGGGAGGGCAGGTGAGCTGTGAGCTTTGCTGTGAGGTGGGAGGGCAGTTGAGCTGGGAGCTGGGAGTTGTGCTGTGAGGAGGGAGGGCAGGTGAGCTGGGAGCTGTGCTGTGAGGTGGGAGGGCAGGTGAGCTGAGAGCTGTGCTGTGAGGTGGGAGGGCAGGTGAGCTGGGAGCTGTGCTGTGAGGTTGGAGGGAAGGTGAGCTGGGAGCTGTGCTGTGAGGTGGGAGGGCAGGTGAGCTGAGAACTGTGCTGTGAGGTGGGAGGGCAGGTGAGCTGGGAGCTTTGCTGTGAGATGTGAGGGCAGGTGAGCGGGGATGTGAGCTGGGAGCTGGGAGCTGTGCTTTGAACTGGGAGGGCAGGTGAGCTGTACTGGGAGGGCTGGTGAGCTGGGAGCTGAGGTGTGAGGGCAGGTGAGCTGTACTGGGAGGTGTGCTGTGAGCTGGGAGGTGTGCTGTGAGGGCAGGTGAGCTGGGAGGTGTGAGGGCAGGTGAGCTGGGAGCTGTGATGTGAGCTGGGAGGTGTGATGGCAGGTGAGCTGGGAGGTGTGAGGGCAGGTGAGCTGTGAGGGGAGGAAGTGGGGGTATGGAAATATAATGGGGGCTCAGGACTGTCTGCCTAAGTAAAGCCCCCCTGATATTTCCATACCCCCACTTCAAAATTTCCACTTCGACCACTGGTCTTCAGAGAATATAAACTGAGAAATAGCTATTTCTGGAAAAAATTAAACAGTTTTTGAATAGTGATACAGACACTTATAATTCCCTCAGGATAAAAACATTGCTGTTCCCAAAAAGCCTCAGTAGATTATAGCTACTGAATTTAGCCAGGATATTTATAGTAGTGCATACAACTATCTTCTCATTATCTGAAAGTAAGATGAAGTTGTGAATCCACTTACTGCAGGAGAGAACTATTGTACAGTGTAGCGCAGATAGCAAGCAGCCACACCTGGTAAGCAGACTACTCAAATTACTTTTCTCTGAGACTGAGTACATACAGTCTCTTATAACAAATACAAAATAACTGTTAATACTCCGGATTCAAGAACTTAAAGGATAGCTTCAGTTAACCTCAATGAAACTTCAGCATCAGTTCGTCAGGAGAATTTAGAGAGTTGGGTAGAGCTCAGGACTGCTACATATATTACAATTTGTCAGTGAGCTCAAAATTAAATAAAGCTCTTCACTTTGTCAAGTTGACCACTACCTTGTATGTGCACCAATGACAGTAAACTGGCCAGTAAGTGTAGACTTTAAAAAAGGAAGGATAATTAGTCTGGATTAAGGGTTAAAATGTAATATTAGTCTAAGTTAGAAATATTCATTGTTATCTTTATTAGTAGATAGTTAGCAAAGTAAAATTGAAAATTAGAAAATATTTATTCATTAAACGGTGTTATTGGGAAATTAAATGTATTGTTATTGTTAATTCTGTCAGATAATAACTTTTACATTCTTAGCTCCAGTTCCGGAGTTCCTGTCTAATAAACCTGAATATTGTAAAGAGTTACCTTATTTGTGTGTATATTGTTAAAAACATATTCATTGTTAGAAGTATAAAATTTAAGATTTACTGTGTTAGGGAATCATATCGACTTCACCTCTCTGCCCAGTAACAGAAACTTACTCCTATGGAAGAGACCTGTACAGCACCTCGGTGAGTGACACTTGCAGCTCTGGAACTCCGTCCAGCATATCTTCATACTATGTGCACCACCATCTTGCTGAGGTCATACACAGTTGCAGTTTATGGTGTCCTGCCCATGTGTTGTCATCAGTTAAGCAATGACTTCACATTAGTTTGACCCCAGATGATGGCCTGCAACTGCTGTCGGCACCTGGAGCACCTGCTTCTGATGCTCTGCCCTCCTTATGCCTCTGACTGTAGCTTCCCATTGTGCTTAATTCTCCTTTGGTTACTCTGTTGTTTCCAGTTGCTGCAGATCTCTCCCGTGTTCTACACTGCCTTAGATTAAATGCTGTTCTCAGTTGATGCAGTTCTCTTTGCTATCTCTTTGTCACAAGCCACCACGTTGTGAATGTGGGGTGAGGTGAACACTGGGCGATCATTCGCTGAACTCCTCCTAACTGCTGTCCATCATCCCTGGTCCAATCTGGTTTGGCTCCTGTGGCTATTTCCTGCTGGTGCGAAGGCTGCTCTATTGTAGGTGATAGCATTCACGTGTTTCCGGTTCTGGCTTAGTCTCCTGTTTCCAGTCCATTACCCAGTTTTCCTGTCTGCTTGTTATTCCTGCCGTTTTTGTCATCCAGGCGGCATGGTCCGCATACCAGCTTCCTGCCGTTTGTATCAACCAGACAGCATGGTCCGCATACCAGCTTCCTGCCTTTTGTGTCATCCATATGGCATGGTCTGCATACCAGCTTCCTGCCGTTTGTGTCATCCAGGCGGCACTGTCCGCATACCAACCTCCTACTGCTTGTGTCAACCTGGCGGCACAGGCCGCACTCCAGCATCCAGAGAAAGCAATCAGGCGTCCTGCTGCTTGTGTCAACCCAGCGGCACAGTCCATAGGCAAACGTAGGGGGTGTTTCCGTCTGCCTGGAAACCCTGCTCCCCAGCCCACACCATGACCACAATAGAAATAGTAATATAATGGAATTTTACTAGCGCTGCATGTTCTTCTCAGTGTCATAAATTAAATAAATAGCACCACCTGTGGATCTTTTAACATGTATCAGCCAGTAATAAATACACCTGTGCACCAACTACAGTAGGAGATCTGGAAAACATTCACTGTTAGGGATGTGCTGCTATAGAGCACAATATGTACATATATATGTCCAGGGCAGTACTAGGTTATTCTGCTGCTCCCCCAGACCCCAGACTTGCTTTAATGCTCAAGAATGGTGCTCACATCTAAAATAAAAAACATTCAGCTCAGGCAGGATGGCCCTACTGCCGCATTTAATGGCTTACTGTGATCCTGTATATGCTGGAATTATGACACACAATACACTTTGTATGACACATATTAAAGCTGGATAAGTGGTAATTATGCCCTCTTCATGGACACACTCACTCTAAAATCAAGCATTTGTAAACCCCCCTCTAGAAATCCTGCGTTTGCCACTGCAGGCCGCACTCCAGCATCCAGAGTATGCAATCAAGCGTCCTGCTGCTCGTGCCACTTTGGAGTTGTGCACTTGTATTTCTATTTGTGTATATAGTATATCAATGGTCTCTACAGGTAGCACATCCAATTTATATATATATATATATATATATATATATATTTGATTGGACATTTACACCATATTTCTCCATGGTGCATTGATATTATACATCATACCATCCTATTATTGTTATGTATAGATCCAGATCATCAGCCACCCATATTTATGAATTTTTTGCATTCATGACTATCATTGTACCATAGAGTATATTAGTCATTATTATGCCAGTGTTTTGAGGCTTTAATGTCCCGTTTTCCCTTTTAGGTCTTGCGCAGTATTTTTTGTTTATGTTCTCCATGGTGATGGTTCACGTAGTACAGCCACGCCCCTGGGATGCGTCTGTAACGTGGGTGCGGGGTCGCACCAGTGACGTAATCAGATCTCCGACCGGGTGCTGTGGTGAGTTTACAGTCACGCTGGTGTCTTCTACAGGTATTTATTCTGTGTTTGTTTGTGTGTTTGTAAGTCTTGATAAAAGGGAGTTGTCCCTGAAACGTCGATTTCCATTACGACCAGTGTCATGGTCTTTATTTGAAGTTATTTAACCTCTTGAGTGCCGCCCGCATATATCTGCATATATATATATATATATATATATATATATATAATGTTCAGGATGTGCAGTCTGAGGCCCATTTTCTATATAAATACATACACTCATTCCTTGCTGATCGTATTCATTGTTCAACTGGGGGACCACAACCATACCAAATTACCCTGTTGGAATCCCTTGTAAATGCCAGTGCCCCTACAGACTCCACTGCCCTAGGAGATTCTACTCAAATCGAAGTGAAGACAAGAAATATCTTTCTCTCTCTCTCTCTCTCTCTCTCTCTCTCCCTCTCAGTCAGTCCTGATAGCTGTATTAAAATTCCTTTACACACCACTATCAGGTAGTTATTATTGCACACAGTGGCATGAGGCAGTGGCAGAACTAGAGAGTGGTGGGCCCTGGTGCAAGAATATGCTTTGGGCCCCCCTATGCAGCACCCCCAGTAGTGGTCCCCCTATGAATTTCCCCCCCCGTAGTAGTCCTCTATGAAGTGCCCCCAGTAGTAGTCCCCCTATGCAGTGCCCCCAGTAGTAGTCCCCCTATGCATTGCCCCCAGTAGTAGTTCCCTATGAAGTACCCCCAGTAGTAGTCCCCCTATGCATTTCCCCAGTAGTAGTCCCCTATAAAGTGCCCCCAGTAGTAGTCCCCCTATGCATTGCCTCCAGTAGTAGTCCACCCTATGCATTGCCCCCAGTAATAGTCCCCCTTATACAGTGCCGTAGTAGCAGCCACCCCCTCTATACAGTGCCCCCAGTAGCGCCGCCCACTATACAGTGCCCCCACTAGCATCCCCCTAATGCAGTGTCAGTGTCCATGTCCCTCACACACACACACAAACAAAAAAAACCAACACAACCTACCTGAATCCCCGCTCCTGCCATTACCGTCGCTGTCCACTCCTCCAGGCCCGCTTTGCACTATGGGAGAGATGTCATGATGTCTCTCCCATCACCCGCTGCGGAAGGAGCCAGAAGGCGGAGCTCATGAGTGAGCTGCAGCTGGCTCCCTCTGTGGATTCAGCAGCCAATGAGAGTCTGTCTGACTCTCATTGGCTGCTATAGCAAATACACACAGCCGCTGCTGGTGGCGGTGTGTTTGTTACTGTGTAGAGCAGACTGCTCTCACTGCGGTCTGTACTACACTTAAATGCTGTGGGGCCCGGGGGACCCTGGGGGCGGGTGCAGTGGCTATGGGCCCCTGCACCACAGCAGGCCATGGTGCAAGCCACCAGCTGCACAGCCGCTAGTTCCACCACTGGCATGAGGTTTTCTCTCCTAAACACCTTCTGTGAGCATCAAGATGGGGCTCAGCCATGGTGCCACTAATCTGGCTAGGCAATATATATTTAAATCTTTCACCAAATGTATTTTCCAGGAGAACTGCTCTGGAATCTAGCAAATTAACTCCAGTGGTCTGGTATCCAAATTCAATAAAAGCAGTCTTCCTGCTACTGCAGGCAGAGCTTTTGCCAAACCATAGTTTAGCGGTGGAGCTTTGATCCCTGGGGCCTCCAGTTGGCAATAAACTGGAAAGATTCATTAGAATTCTGCTGGCACTGCTAGCACTGCTGTTCTATTGTCCTAGCTCAAACCACCATCAGGAACCTGACAAACAACACCAGAATCTTTCAAATAAAAATTTCACAAAAACAACATTTATGTGAAAGATATGTGAATAAACAAAATTAGAGAAGTTATCAAGAGTCTGAACTATATGGATACTGAAAACTACCTGCCTACTTTTGTGTAGGTATCACTTGTGCCACCAAAACAGCACTGACCCATCGAGGCTTAAACTTACCAAGACCTCTGAACCGGGGCGCATTGGCCGGGTAGATCCCGGTGGGCCGATACGCCTGTGGGGCTGCCTGTCAAGTGACTTATTTTTTTTTTAAAATGCTCTTCTTTTACTATTATGACAGCAGCCCGAGTGTGTGGCTGTAGTGTGAGCTGTGGGGCCGGACCGCGTGTGACACAGGCGGCCGGCTAAAGTGTGTAGTGAGGGCAGGTATTACTGCCAGTCACCTGGCACCGGCTGGGCTGACTGACGAAGCTGGCGGTGGGTGGAGCTAAGGGAGCCGCAAACAGTGTGGAAGTAAGTCAGCTTTCTGGGCTAGGAGACCACACACCAAAGACTGGCAAGGCAGCAGGCAGCACTGTGGTAGGTCACAGGTGGAGCTGAGGGGAGTATGGGGGTACAGGAGGTACAAGTGTATGGGTCTAAACTGACAGGGTCCCGCTGGCGCTGATGATCGTGGCTGCACCCTGCTTCATTCTCACTCACGTCTGCCTGGCTGTGAGTAAGACACAGTTGCTAGGATCATCAGGGCCAGCGGGACCCTCTGTCAGCCTTTGAACGTTACCATCAGGTTTCAGATAGGAGCATTGGTTTGTGTGCTGTGCTTCCCTCCCCCACTCACAGGGGACTTCAGTCTCCAGACCAAGAGCAGCAGCACAGATTCATCTCATGACTCTTTTACATGCTGCTCCGCCCCCAGGTCTTCTACAGTTCCTCCCTTCTCCTTCTCCCTGTTCAGTGCTTCCACTGACTGTGCTCACTGTGTGCTAGGCACAGATGGCACTGAATCAGATTATGTGCCTCTAACCTCCCTCCACCATGTGTGCCTCTGCCACCTGTATAGGTCCTACCCACCCCATGTGTGCCTCTAACCCCCCTCCATCCACCATGTGTGCCTCTGCCACCTATATAGGTCCTACCCAACCCATGTGTTCCTGCCTCTAACCCCCTACCTCCACCATGTGTGCCTCTGCAACCTATATAGCTCCTACCCATCCCATGTGTTCCTGCCTCTAACCCCCTCCACCATGTGTGCCTCTGCTACCTATATAGGTCCTACCCATCCCATGTGTGCCTGCCTCTAACCCCCCTCCCTCCACTACTGTATGTGTGCCTCTGCCACCTACTGTATATAGCTCCTACCCATCCCATGTGTTCCTGCCTCTAACCCCCCTCCCTCCACCATGTGTGCCTCTGCCACCTATATAGCTCCTTCCCATCCCATGTGTTCCTGCCTCCAACCCCCCTCCACCATGACCATGTGTGTTTCTATTTTATGAGTGTGTATAAATATATATCTATATTTTATATATGTGCACATATGTATTTGTATTTGTGTGCATAGTGGGTATATATATATATATATATAGCAGCAGATGGGCAGCACTCGCAGGGCTTGTGAATAATCAAGAGAAATGCTGGACCTTTAGGTCATTTTAATACCAACGTTTCAATCCCACATAGGGGATTTTTCTCAAGGCTCAAGCCTTGAGAAAAATCCCCTGTGTGGGATTGAAATGAAACGTTGGTATTAAAATGACCTAAAGGTCCAGCATTTCTCTTGATTATTCACAAGCCCTGCGAGTGCCGCCCATCTGCTGCTATATAGTTTGGGTTTTACCCTAGGGAAGGCAACGAGGCAAGATTTCCTACATTACTGTGGAGTGCCAGTCGTGTGGTTTTATATATATATATATATATATATATATATACATATATGAGTCGGTATGACTTATCGCCGGACCCCTGCCCGGTGGTTGGAATCCTGACACCAGGAGGCCGGCAGAGGAGGAAATCCAATCGTCGAAGGTAAGTATTAGCTAACCTATTTCTAACCCCCGAACCCGAACGAGCAGGGTAAGTATAATGGGACGGGAGTGGGCTGGAACAGGAGAAATGGACCGGCTGAGATAATCGGGTCCATTTATCAACTAGTGTGTATTTGTATAATATATATATATATATATATATATATACACACACACACACACACAACGATATGGATAGGGAATGTGGGGTGTCTGTGGGCATTTAGGTAGATCTGGGGGTATATGGTGAGATCTTAGGAGCATCTGGTGTATGTTGGCACTATGGGGGGTGCACCATAGCATGCACTCACTCTGGGTTCCAGGGCTCCATGGAACACCTGTGCATTCACTGGATTGGCAGGGGTTGAGGTGGTTGTGGGGGGCACTGTCTGTTTTATTTGCACTGGGCTATTCATGTCTAATGGCAGCCCTGGGTTCAAGGTATGCCATTGCTATGGGTCTCGAACTGTCTCATTTGGGCCACGCATCCTCTGCACCCCTGTCATGCCACTAAACGGGAAAAATGAGAGCGAGAACATTACAGGCAGTAATTGCACTTAAGTGCAATAGCATGGTGTTAAGGGACTTATCACTAGAAACTGAGCGGGTCCCCCAGAACGAGCTCTATAATTAGAAAATGTCTCATTGGGATACTGTAATGCTGCCTCTTGGTTCCGGGACTACTGCGTCCCGGAAGCTTGTCTAATACTGGTTGACTGGTGGAGAGCAGTGCAGTTCTGAGGCTATTGGGGCAAACATCCTCTCGGGGGAAATTATTGCAGTGATCAAGGTATAGTGATATACTAATCCCGCCTACTTTGCTGTTGGCTTGCCCTACAGTTGATTTGTGTTGCTCACGTAAGGCCACTTCCAGAAATGTTTCCAGGGCCACTTTTAGTCCCCAGTCGGACCCTGCCTTTGAAGGGTCCTGTGGTATCAGGCATCAAGATTTTAGCAGTAGATCCTATAAGTCCTCAAAGTTGCAAGATGGGGCTTCCATGGCTCGGACTTGTTTTTCCAGCACATTCTGATGCTCTATCAGATTGTGATCTGGGGAAATCTGAGGCCAAGTCAATACCTTGAACTCTTTGTTCCTCAAATCATTCCTGAACAATTTTTGCTGAGTGACCGTGCACATTATCCTGCTGAATGAGGCCACTGCCATCAGGGTATACCATTACCATGAAGGGTTGTACTTGGACTGCATCAGTGTTTAGGTAGGTGATACGTGTCAAAGTAACATGCACATGAAAGCCAAGACCCAAGGTTTCCCTTCAGAACATTACCTATTGCCCAGAGCATCACACAGCCTCCACCAGCTTGCCTTCTTACCTTAGTGAATCCTGGTTACTTCTTTTCTCCATGTAAATGACGCACATGCAACAATCTGTTCAAATGATGTAAAAGAAAACATGATTCATCAGACCAGGCCACCTTCTTCCATTGCTACATGGATCAGTTCTGATGCTCACCTGCCCATAGTAACTGCATTTGGTGGTGGATCGGGGTCAGCATGGACACTTTGAATGGTCTGCAGCTCCACAGACCCATATGCAGCAAGCTGCGATGCTCTGTGTGTTCTGACACCTTTCTATCATAGCCAGCATTCAGAAATTTGTACTGCAGTAGCTCTTCTGTTGGACAGGAACAGATGGCCTAGCTTTCGCTCCCCACTTACATCAATGAACCTTGGGATCCCATGACCCTGTTGCCAATTCACTGGTTGTCCTTCCTTGGACCACTTTTGTTAAGTACCCAGGTCCACAACTAGGGTAGTGCGACCAGTGCCATGGTACAGGGCATCGCAGGGCAGGGGGTGCTGTTTGGCTCTGTCAATTTTCCTGTTTATTACCATTCTCACTTGTAGCTTGCTCTTCTTTTATCCCCAGCATCTCCTGGCTTCTCCTATCACTTCATTGCCCTTCCCCATGAAGCCATGGCTCTTTTTCAGGCCCCCTTTTTAAAAAAAATGGAGTGGAGGAGGCGCCAGTGCTCTCTCTGGCACAGGGCACCAAAAAGTCTAGTTACAGCTCTGTAAGTACCAATCACTGCATTCCGGGAACACCCACAAATCCTACCGCTATGGATATGCCCTGACCCAGTCGTTTAGCCATCACAATTTCACCCTTGTCAATGTTGCTCAGATCCTTACTCTTATTTCAACACATTGACTTTAAGAACGGAGTGTTCACTTGCTGCCTAATATATCCCACCCCTTAACAGGTGCCATTGTAACAAGATAATCATTATTATTTACTTCACCTGTCCGTGGCTTTAATGTTATGGCTGAGGAGTGAACATATTATACTTACTGTACCTAACTTCCATGTGCCAGCAGAAGAGTTCATTTGCAGCACTTTCCTGACAAAACATACAGTATTTCTTCATATATTGAATGAATCTACAGTGAAATTGTAAGATGAACCAAAATAGAGCGGGTTATGTTTTTGCAGAGCTCAGTTAGCTGAATTGCCAGTGGCTCTCAGCTCAGGTATACAGTGGCTTGCAGTATTCAACTCCTAAAGGTGCGTACACACTTGCCGATATTTTGGACGACTGAATGATACCGATATATCATTCAGTCGTTCACTATATCGTCCAGTATGTACGCAAAAAAGATGAATGATAACGACCTCCCGCAGGTCGTCGATCTTTGTCGTTCATCGCGTGAACTTGCAGGACAACCTGACAATATTGTCAGGTTTTTGCATGTTCAGGGATGAGGGTGGGAGCCCGGCACTGAACGATTTATTGTGAATTATATCGTTCAGTGTTTGTGCTCAATGCCATTAACGACATTGAGCACACACCTGCCAAGGAAACACTAGATGATATCGCTCATGCAGCGAATCGTCTAGTGTGTATGCAAAAGATTTTTCTGTATTACAAATTACAATACATTTACATAGATTGTTCCAGACAGTATTTATTATTGGTAATCAGTCTAATTTAAGTTTTCAAAATCATAATTCATAATTTGTCTGCATATTTTCCATTTAAATAAAAACTAAAAAATGCTATTTTCATAAGTAGCTAGCACACTAGTACTTGGTAGAACTGCCTTTTGCTGCAATAACAGCTTTAAGTATATTGTGGCAAGCTTCTATCAAGTTTGCACACTGGCAGTGATGTTTGCCCATTCTTCTTTACAGATTTGCTCCATGTTTTTCAGGGTGGTTGGATGACGCTAGTGAACTATCATTTTCAATTAGTCTCACAGATCTTCAGTAGATTGACATCTGGGGGTAAATTTACTAAAGGCCTGTTTGCCATCAGTTTCAAAACTGACAGAAACCGACTGCTAAAGACGGCATGTTGCTGTCTAATAAATGCAGATTTATCATACGCTGGGTTTCAGATTCAATTGAAACCCAACATTGATGTCTGTAATTGTTTGCAGCTCTAAATGCTGTCAGTTTTGATCTTTCAGTTCAAAACTGATGGCATATAGTATACTAGTTACAATATGCCCCCCCCTCCAGCCATGGCTGGTATGGGAAAATATTGCTGGGTTCCACCTATTTTCCTAGTGATCTGTGCTGGCTTCTTTGGGTAAAAAGTAGAGATGAGCGGGTTCGGAATTTCAGAGATCCGAGCCCACCTGAATTTAGCAGATCCGAGTCGGATCCAAGGCGGCTTGGATGTTCCCGCCTTACTCAGATCTCTCAAATCGAGGCAAAACCATAGAGACAAAATCTCGCGGTTCATGAGCTTTCGTCTCTATGATTAATGTAGTATATAAGGGACCAAGCGACGGACACCATTTCACTCTGGCTGTGGAGACTCAACAGGGAGGGTGGGTAGTGTAGGGCTGGGAGAGGTGCTGGTGCTGTCTGCTGTGTCCAGGGCCGGTGCCTGCTGATTCATTCTGGGCTGGTGCTGTCACTGTGCTGTCTGCTGATCCATCTGGGCTGTCTGCGCTGTCTGCTGTGTCCTGGGCTGGTGCTGCTGATCCATTCTGGGCTGGTGCTGTCTGCTGTGTCCTGGGCTAGTGGTGCTGTGCTGTCTGCTGTGTCCTGGGTTGGTGCTACTGATCCATTCTGGGCTGTGCTGTCTGCTGTGTCCTGGGCTGGTGCTGCTGATCCATTCTGGGCTGGTGCTTTGCTGACTGCTGTGTCCATCTGAGCTGGTGCAGAACTGCAGATACATCTGGACTGGTGCTGTGTCCCAAAAAAAATCAATCAAAGTGTCTTTTATATTTTTCTGTGTGTGTCTGCGTGGGTGTTAGACTTAACCGCAGTACCGCACAAGATCCAGCCAGCAACGGCAGTTGCAACCTAGCGCTGCCCGACTGCAGTCGTGATCAATCTGTGCTCTTAGCCCAAGTTCTGGAGCTGAAAAAAAATAAAAATCAATTGTTTTTTTTGTTCCTAATAATTGTCCGTGTGTCTGTGCGTGTTAGGCTTAGCCGCACAAGATCTAGCAAGTCAGTAACGCAACCTAGTACTGCCCGACTCCAGTCGTCATCAATCTGTGCTCTGGGCCCAAGTTCTGGAACCGAAAACACCCCCCAAAAAAATAGTGTCTTTTGTCTATTTATTTTCTGTATGTGTGTGCGTGTTAGGCTTAGCCACACAAGATACAGCAATGCACACAAGATACAGCAATGCAACCTAGTGCTGCCCGACTCCAGTCGTCATCAATCTGTGCTCTGGGCCCAAGTTCTAGACCCGAAAAAAAAAAAATAGTGTCTTTTGTATATTTTTTTTCCTGTGTGCGCACGACTGCACGTGTGTGAATTTTGTAACCGCACCTTGGCTACATTATTGGTGCTTGTGACACTGCTCCAAGACTGCAGAAAATATGGAGGGCTGTCACATGACAGGAGAGCAAGGCCAAGAACCACATGTTGTAGCTGCCACCAGCAGTCATCATGATAATGCAATGCCGTCAACTTCCTTGTTCTCTATGAAGGCCCATGCCTTCAATCCTCAAGGGTATCCCAACCATCATCTTTGACTGGAAACGAGTGGAAATAAATGTTATTGAGGTTATTAATACTGTAGGAACAAAAAAAGGCACATTTTATGTGATTTTAGCTGTTTTTTTGATTTTTTTAAGAAAAAAATCCAGATCCAAAAGCAAAACACGAAAACAAAACACCAAGGAAAAAAATCCAAAACCAAATTCAGATCCAAAACCATGGGAAATCCAGATCCAAAACCAAAACACGAGGGTCAGCGCACATCTCTAGTAAAAAACAATGAAATACTTAGGGATCTATTTACTAAGCAGCATTAGGAGACAGAGTGAAAAGTGATAAGAAAGTGATAAGGTGCCAGGCAATCAGCTCCCAACTGTCATCTCACAGGCTGTGTTTGAAAAATGACAGTTGAGAGCGGATTGGCTGGCACCTTATCACTTTTCACTCTGTCTCCTAACACTGCTTAGTAAATAGACCCCTTAAACTTTAAAAATAACCCCCCTCCCCAAATTAATACCCAGCTCCGGACATCTCAGGCTGGTCTGATGCTGGAAAAATCAGGCCTCGGAAAGTCAGGACCTTCAAAATAAAATGAGGTCACCCCTTATGAGAATCAACCCAGGGCTAGTTTCCTCGGGAGGGGAGACACCATTCTATTTTTGGGGTCCTGAATTTTCCAGTACCAGACCAGGCTGTGAAGTCTGGGGATAGTTACTTATTTGAAGGGGGGCACAGGCAATTTCTTTTTTAATTTCAATCCTTTCCTTTCTTTTTAACCTAATGATAATTGCACAGATCATACTGATATGTGCAGTGCTTCTCCCCAACCCTCTGTAGAGTGCTTCTTCCCAAGCTGTCTCTCACAGGCAGGTCTATTATTTGGTTTTGTTGGCCATTGGTTTTTGGTGAGTTTTCGGTCATTTTACAAACTGACCGTTAGTACATTTTTAGTTTGTATAATTATTTATGTAAATATATAGATTGTTGGTCCAATGTCCTAAAGTGTTCTAAATTCGGGTTTTTGGTCATTTTGTGATCAGTTTTGACTTTACTAAATCATCTCTGAATTGCAAAACCAACAGGAAATTGTCCAAAAACACAAAATAAACCAAAATTTACCTTTTATAAATTTACCCCCTGGACTTTGACCTCAGCCTTGTAAAACTATACCATTTGATTGAACAACCTTTGGTTTGGCCTTGTGCTTGGATTCATTGGGCCTGATTCAGATTTTGGAATAGAGTATGGTAGAACAAGTAACTGTGTAACTGGACAAACCATGTTGCAATGCAAATACATTCATTTTTTTTTGCAAGTAGGGTAAATACTGGCTGCTTCTGCATGTAGCCCACAAATGCTGAGCAGCTTTATTTTTACACTGCAATTTAAATGTCAGTTTGAACACTCCTCTCCCAAATCTAACTCTCTCTGCACATATATCTGCCCCACCTGCAGTGCAACATGGTTTTACCAGGATGCACAGTTACTTGCTCTTATTTAAGTTGTGTACACACCTACACAATCGTTGAGCCATTCCTTCAATATCGAAAGAACGGCCTTTGGATTGTATAGGTGTGTACGCTGTCCCAATGCAGGACTGTTAGCTAATAAACGGCTTATAACGCTCCTGCATAGGCTGGGATCGGGTAGTCGAATCTTATGTGCTGTTTAAAATTTATCGGGCCCACCACCCGATTCCATAGAGGCTCATGCACACTGTGCTATGTCTGCATTTTAGTTGAGTCATGCTAATGTTTTCTGGAAAACTCTAAACGTGCTTTGATGTGTTTTTTTTTCAGTGATGACTCCGTTCTAGCCACGCTCACACACAGGCAAGATGTATGCAGAGCTCTTGATGTTGTTGATCTTCAATCAAGTCTCAGGCACTGAACTCTGTAGCTCTGCCAAAGTGATAGTTGTCCTTTCCTTGACTTCCCTCACAGGTCTCCTTTGATTTGAGGGATGGCCTTGTCTAAGCAGTGTCTGAGTGGTATGATGCAGCTTCCTTGCAATTGCTCCAGTAGTGATCACTGGGATATCCAAGCACTTTGATATTATTTTTTAGCCTTTTCCTATCTTGTTCATGTCTATGGGACGTAGTTACTGTATATGACCGCCAGCCGCCAGTCACAATCCCGAGGCCAGAACGCCGGCTAAGGAGTTATGACAGGCATCAAGATACTGAAGCCTGTCATAATCCTGACGCCGGAATACAGAATGCTGCGGGCCCGATCGCGGTAAGTACGGGTGCCCATTCTGTTAGCCGTGGGGTAGTGGCAATATATATATTATCTGTGTAAACTTGGAGCTTCCACAGAGCATAGGGGCTGATTCAGACCAGGATGTTAAGCCGTGGATGCACGCTATGGGCGATTGTCGCCCGTCTGTGGCCAGGCAGTACGATCATGGAATTTGCATACCCGGCCCCTGACAGCTGCGAGAGAGCGCAGCTTAGCGGCCGGGTCTGAATCGACCCCTTAGTTCCACAAAGTTGAATACTTATGCAAGCAGTATTTTTCAGTATTTATAAAACAAAAAACTGCAGGCAAATAGTAAATGATGAGTTTCAAAAATTACTTTTGCAAGTTGCTCATGTAAAACTGACACTATATGATTCGGAGTTTGGACTTAAAAATGAAGTGACTGGTGCAGCTGAAAAAATATCACTTACATTTGCTTTATATAAAAATATATTTTCAGAATATTTGTAATTATTTCCATTTCCATCATTTAATAACAACATTTCAGTCCACTTCGCTCCACCAATGAATGCCGCCTCTCCTCCCAGCTGATTACTTCCTTCCACTCTTATGCTGCATACACACGGTACAACCTGCATAACCAAAAATATCGCTGATAGATTTCCTTCCCACTTTCTGTAGTGCAGGGCAAACTATTTTGGGTGTACACACTGATAGATATCTATGATAGATATTTCAGTGAAGTCATGTCTTTACAGGCAAATCTTAACAAAATCGTCCAAGTTGACCTGCATGTATGGTCAACCAAAGATATCGTTATCGTTCATGCTGGAACGCGCATCATTGGTCGTTGGTCGATCGTTCACTGCATAAAAATTAACGATATGAATGATTTATCATTGAACAATATCGTTAAAGTTCATATCGTTCAGGAAAATCATCCCGTGTGTGTACATCATTACCTCCAAGATTTTGCCCACACTGCTCCTTATAATTGGAACTTTCTCCCTCTCCCAATCAGACTTTCCACCTCTCTAAAAAAGTTCAAACCAGCTCTCAACACCCACTTCTTCGTCAAAGCCTTCCAGCTCATATCCTAACCCACTGTCCCATGCTCCTTGCTACCTGTCTCCCCCATCTTTGTCTCTCCTGTCTGTCTGCTCCCTCCTTTATACTGTAAGCTCTCATGAGCAGGGCCCTCTACCCTCTACCTTCATATGCTTTTCCTTACCATCTTTCTCCACTGCCTACAATGGCACCCAACCCTTGGGTTCTGCTGCCCTGCTGCTTACTTGAGCTCTGACTGCTGATGCAGCAATGTTTATAAAGAATGTCCATGTTCTGCATTGTATGTCACTTTCATTACTGTTTTTGTTTACACTGTTTCTATTTTTGTACTTTGTAAGGTGCTGCAAACCCATTGTGATTCAATATACTAAAGAATAATAACAATAATAGCTGTTTTGTTACTTTAAAAGTAATCTGTTTCTGCTACATACTGTACATGTGTCTGAATTTAGGAAAAACTTGCATTTAAAGTTTGAGATTGACCTATGAACTTTAGGAAAATAGCAGGTGACTCTAATTACATTATGATTGTTATAAAGTTGCTCCAATCATTTTTAAATAATGCATTTATATATTTTTTCGAGTATATTAACTATTACAGTCCAAAGCACAAGAGGGCGCCGTCACAAAACCATTGCAACATAGCTTGTCAAAGGTGATACTTATTTACTTTGTGCACATCTGATAATCATAAATAATGATACATAACTATAACTTAATAAAATATATTTGTAGTATTTTGGTGCAATGTTAGAAATAGGCGAAGGGGGTTGAGGTGGTAAGGGGTGTTTTAGTGAGGAAGAACAGATGAGAAAAATATAGGTATAGTGTAGTTCCAATTCAGTTTATATTTTGCTGATTGAAGTGTATACAAGAGAAACCTTATATGGTGTAAAAGCTAATTTCTTCAGTCTGATTATTAATAAGAATGTATTACTAAAGTGTGGCTAACATTTGGTAAAAACAATATCATATAATATAATTAAAAAAGTTCCATGACATCACAGTAAAATAATGTGCAGTTTTTAAAATAGTGGTTATAATAGTAGATATTTTTCAAATCGTAACATCTTCAATAATCAAGCTTATTTTCTAAAAGTATTTCAGATAATGTGTAGTACAATAATTACAAACTAGTTTGAGTGTTCCGGGAAAACAGCAATTTAAAAAAATGTACCTGATTGGTGCTATTCTTTATTTTCTATACTGTTCAATAGGGGGTCTCATCTAGTATTAGACAACTCCTCTCACTTTGGCTGCAGCAGTGATCTGGGGTGGGAGGCTGTCACTCAGTGCTGCAGTCAGCCCCTTTTTAAATTGATATCACTGTCGGCTGTCTGTGCTGTTCATGTGTCGACATGATGTGCAGCATCAACATGCCCGTCTGTTGTTTTCTCTCCTATGTGGACTCCAGTTCTTGGATGTGCTTTTTATTGCCGTTGCTCCAGCTGTGCCATTTCCATATTGCTGCAGTCAAAAGCAGTTGTATTTTGACCTCAAGATGGAGCGCAGGCTTGTAATCTTCTCATTCCTGGTGCTGCCTTGTTCAGGTTTGGGTGTTCTGTGGGTTGAAGCTGAGAGTTTCTTTAATGTGTTTCACAGTCTTCACCAGCCTGCACACCATCTTGAGGTCAAACTACTGTTGAAATTAGAGATGTGCGCCGACCTCCGTGTTTTAGTTTTGGATCTGAATTGGTTTTGCCAAAACCTCACCTCCGTGTTTTGTTTTTTCGTGTTTTGGTTTTGGATCTGGATTTTTTCTGAACAAATCAAAAAAACAGCTAAAATCACATAAAATGTGCCTTTTGTTCCTACAGTATTAATAACCTCAATAACATTTATTTCCACTCGTTTCCAGTAAATTTTGGTTACCTCACAGCTCACAATATTGATTTTTTTTCATCTAGTCCAAAAAGTTGCATCAAAACTGATTGATATAATTATTATTAGAGTTGAGGACTGTGCAAAGATTATGGTTGGGATACCCTTGAGGATTGAAGGCATGGGCCTTCATAGAGGACAAGGAAGTTGACGGCATTGCATTATCATGATGACTGCTGGCGGCAGCTACAACATGTGGTTCTTGGCCTTGCTCTCCTGTCATGTGACAGCCCTCCATATTTTCTGCGGTCTTGAAGCAGTGTCACAAGCACCAATAGTGTAGCCAAGGTGCGGTTACAAAATTCACACACGTGCAGTCGTGCGCACACAGAAAAAAATATACAAAAGACACTATTTTTTTTTTTGGGGTCCAGAACTTGGGCCCAGAGCACAGATTGGTGATGACTGGAGTCAGGCAGCACTAGGTTGCATTGCCGACTTGCTACATCTTGTGCTGCTAAGCCTAACACGCACAGACACATAATTATTAGAAAAAAAGACAAGATTTTTAAAAAGAATTTCAGTTCCATAACTTGGGCCCAGAGCACCAATTGATCATGACTGGAGTCGGGCAGCACTAGGTTGCAACTTGCATTGCTGGCTGGATCTTGTGCGGTTAAGCCTAATACGCATGCACACACAGAAAAATATTACACAAAAATGGATGGATCAGCAGCACCAGCCCAGGACACAGCAGACAGCACAGCACCACTAGCCCAGGACACAGCAGACAGCACTATCCCAGAATGGATCAGCAGCACCAGCCCAGGATACAGCAGACAGCACAGCACCACTAGCCCAGGACACAGCAGACAGCACCAGCCCAGAATGGATCAGCAGCACCAGCCCAGGACACAGCAGACAGGACAACACCAAACAACACCAGCAACTCTCCCAGCCCTACACTACCCACCCTCCCTGTTCAGTCTTCACAGCCGAAGTGAAATGGCGTGCGCCACGTGGTCCCTATATACTACATTGATCATAGAGACGTAAGCTCGCGAACCCATCTCTAGTTGAAATATGTGTGTACTGTTGGCGGTGATATGGCAGAGTTATAGCATACACTGTTACAAAACCGGGTCATAGTCATACTTATCCTGTCCAGTGGTGCTTGATTAATGTGGGTCACTCCATTCCAGAGCGCTGTCACTACATTCCTGAGGGCCATTGGGTGCAGCCATGTTGTCTCTTATCAGGTAAGCGATTGTACTCTGGGCCTGATTCAGACCCGGTTGCAAGCACTGAGCGCTCACAACCGGGTCGATGGTGGCCCAGAGCGCATGCGCACGACGGAGCCGGCTCCATCGTGCGCATGCGCGAGACCCGGATAGCTCTTTTTTTTTAGAACGGCCTTCCTGGCCGCTCGCTATGGCTGTGGGTGGTCACCCACAGCTATGCGAGCGGCCAGGAGGTCGTTCTAAAAAAAAAAAGACCAGCCCTGATTCAGAGCGAGCGCTCTGTCAGAGCATTCGGCTCTGAATCAGGGCCTCTGGGTCTCATTCAAACCCGCTTGCGAGCGCAGGACGCTCACAAGCGGGTCAATGGTACCCAAATGCGCATGGGCACGATGGAGGCTGCTCCGTCGTGCGCATGCGCGAGACCTGGATAGCTCTGGGCAATCCGTCGCTCCGGGTCTCGTACCAAAGGGGGCGTGCTGTCGATGTTGAGTGACATTACACCCCCTTTGGTGGGTGGGCCGGGGGGGTGGCTGTCCAGGCGGAGGCGTTCCCATGAGTACGCCTACCATCTGGGGGTGGCCCACAAGTGATGTCAGTGGGAGAGCTTTCAGCTTTGTTTGAGCCGAAAGCTCTCTGGGGCTTACAGCAACGAGACCCTACCACAAGGGTCTCATCGCAAGCCCGATGGTCACGATGGTCTTGACCATCGCGACCATCTTCCTGGCCGCTCGCTATGGCTGTGGGTAGTCACCCACAACTATGCGAGCGGCCAGGAGGTCGTTCTAAAAAAAAAAAGACCAGCCCTGTTTCAGAGCGAGCGCTCTGTCAGTGCATTCGGCTCTGAATCAGGGCCTCTGGGTCTCATTCAAACCTGCTTGCGAGTGCAGGACGCTCGCAAGCGGGTCGATGGTACCCAAATGCGCATGTGCACGATGGAGGCTGCTCCGTCGTGCGCATGCGCGAGACCCGGCGAGCGACGGGGAAGCCGTCGCTCGTGTTCTCGCACCAAAGGGGGCGTGCTGTTGATGGTGATTGACAGCACACCCCCTTTGGTGGGCGTGCCGGGGGCGTGACTGCCCAGACGGAGGCGTTACCATGGGAACACCTACCGTCTGGGTCCGGCCCCACTGACATCACTAGTGATGTCAGTGGGAGTGATTTTGTCTCTGATAGAGCCAAAATCACTCCAGGGCTTGCGGCAACGAGATCCTACCACAAGGGTCTCGTCGCAAGCCCGATGGTCGCGATGGTCTTGACCATCGCGACCATCATCATGGATGCTCGCATAAGCTGTGGGTGGTCACCCACAGCTATGCGAGCGGCCAGGAGGCTGCACCAATTTTAGGTAGACCAGCCCTGATTCAGAGCGAGCGCTCTGGTCAGAGCGTCCCGCTCTGAATCAGGCCCTCAGTCTCTACTTGTGTGCTGCACTCACATGACTTCTTCCTCCTGTCCCTTACAAGAGTGTCCTATTTAAGACTGCACCTGTTACAAGCACATTGCCAGAAGAATGTGGTTCAATACCACTCTGTGTGCTCACTCACCAATATGAATGTGCTACCCCCGATCCACTGCCTGAACCTTTGCTGCCATCTGCTGGATTTCTGCAAGCTGCTGCTGCCTCATCTACTCTGCTGCCCTGCACTGTGACCAGACTCCTGTCTGCACTTTTACCAGCCTGTATTCAAACTAGGGGTGAGCGGGTTCGGATTTCTGAAATCCGAACCCCCCCGAGCCCCCCCGATCCGAGTCCAATCCGAGTCAGGCTCGGCTTTTCCCGCCTGACTCGGATCTGAAATCGAGGCAAAACGTCATCATCCCGCCTTCCGAGTCTCACGGGTTTTGGATCCTATATAAGGTACCCGCGTCGGCGCCATTTTCTCACTCGGCTGTGGACAGTGAAGAGGGAGGGTGGGAGTTAGGGCTGTGTAGTGTAGTGTAGTGTAGTGCTGCTGTTGTCCACTACTTCAAAGTCCATAGGGGCTGGCTGTGTTGTGCTGTGCTGCTGTTGTTAATAGGGGCTGTGTCCACTACTTCAAAGTCCATAGGGGCTGGCTGGACTGTGTTGTGCAGTCAGTTCTCCATAGGGGCTGTGTCCACTCCAAAGTCCTGTGCAGTGTCCCAGTCCTAAAGGGGTGCTGTAGTGTTGTCCAGGGGGTGCTCTGTCCATCAGGGGTGCTCCCCCCAAGTGCTAAAAAAATAATATATTTTCTGTGTTTGTGAATTGTGTGCGCAGTAGCCGCACGTGCATCAACAAAGTAGTGCCAAGCGTGCGCCTGTGTCATAAGTAAAGGGCCGGCTGGCTTGACCGTTAAAGGGTGCTGTAACCCCCGAAAGTACACTCCAGTCCAAACCAAAAAAAAATTATTTTCTGTGTTTGTGAATTGTGTGCGCAGTAGCCGCACGTGCATCAACAAAGTAGTGCCAAGCGTGCGCCTGTGTCATAAGTAAAGGGCCGGCTGGCTTGACTGTTAAGGGTGCTGTAACCCCCGAAAGTACACTCCAGTCCAAACCAAAAAAAAAATTATTTTCTGTGTTTGTGAATTGTGTGCGCAGTAGCCGCACGTGCATCAACAAAGTAGTGCCAAGCGTGCGCCTGTGTCATAAGTAAAGGGCCGGCTGGCTTGACCGTTAAAGGGTGCTGTAACCCCCAAAGTACACTCCAGTCCAAACCAAAAAAAAAAATTATTTTCTGTGTTTGTGAATTGTGTGCGCAGTAGCCGCACGTGCATCAACAAAGTAGTGCCAAGCGTGCGCCTGTGTCATAAGTAAAGGGCCGGCTGGCTTGACCGTTAAAGGGTGCTGTAACCCCCGAAAGTACACTCCAGTCCAAACCAAAAAAAAATTATTTTCTGTGTTTGTGAATTGTGTGCGCAGTAGCCGCACGTGCATCAACAAAGTAGTGCCAAGCGTGCGCCTGTGTCATAAGTAAAGGGCCGGCTGGCTTGACCGTTAAAGGGTGCTGTAACCCCCAAAGTACACTCCAGTCCAAACCAAAAAAAAAATTATTTTCTGTGTTTGTGAATTGTGTGCGCAGTAGCCGCACGTGCATCAACAAAGTAGTGCCAAGCGTGCGCCTGTGTCATAAGTAAAGGGCCGACTGGCTTGACCATTAAAGGGTGCTGTAACCCCCGAAAGTACACTCCAGTCCAAACCAAAAAAAAATTATTTTCTGTGTTTGTGAATTGTGTGCGCAGTAGCCGCACGTGCATCAACAAAGTAGTGCCAAGCGTGCGCCTGTGTCATAAGTAAAGGGCCGGCTTGCTTGACCGTTAAAGGGTGCTGTAACCCCAAAGTACACTCCAGTCCAAACCAAAAAAAAAATTATTTTCTGTGTTTGTGAATTGTGTGCGCAGTAGCCGCACGTGCATCAACAAAGTAGTGCCAAGCGTGCGCCTGTGTCTTAAGTAAAGGGCCGGCTGGCTTGACCGTTAAGGGTGCTGTAACCCCCGAAAGTACACTCCAGTCCAAACCAAAAAAAAAATTATTTTCTGTGTTTGTGAATTGTGTGCGCAGTAGCCGCACGTGCATCAACAAAGTAGTGCCAAGCGTGCGCCTGTGTCTTAAGTAAAGGGCCGGCTGGCTTGACCGTTAAGGGTGCTGTAACCCCCAAAAGTACACTCCAGTCCAAACCAAAAAAAAATTATTTTCTGTGTTTGTGAATTGTGTGCGCAGTAGCCGCACGTGCATCAACAAAGTAGTGCCAAGCGTGCGCCTGTGTCATAAGTAAAGGGCCGGCTGGCTTGACCATTAAGGGTGCTGTAACCCCCGAAAGTACACTCCAGTCCAAACCAAAAAAAAAATTATTTTCTGTGTTTAGCCGCACGTATATATCAAATCGATATAACATAAATGGAGGACCAAACTTTCTCCGATAAAAATAAAATAGAGAAAGATCAAGAACCACTTCCTCCTAGTGCTGAAGCTGCTGCCACTAGTCATGACATAGACGATAACATGCCATCAACGTCATCTGCCAAGGCCGATGCCCAATGTCATAGTAGAGGGCACATACAATCCCAAATGGCAAAGTTCAGGAAAATGACCTTGAAAAAGACATTTAAATCAGCTGAAGAGAAACGTAAACTTGCCAATATGCCATTTATGACACGGAGTGGCAAGGAACGGCTAAGGTCGATCCCTAGTATGTTCATGACTAGTGGTTCAGCTTCACATGACGATGGAAGCCCTCCTCCCACTAAAAAAATCAAAAGAGTTAAGCTGGCAAAAGCACAGCGAAGAACTGTGCTTTCTAAGAAGATATCACAAATCCCCAAGGAGAGTCCAAGTGTGGTGGTGGTTGCGATGCCTGACCTTCCCAGCACTGGACGGGAAGAGGTGGCTCTTTCCACCATTTGCACGCCCCCTGCAAGTGCTGAAAGGAGCACCCACAGTCCACTTGCTGATATGCAAATTGAAGATGTCACTGTTGAAGTACAACAGGATGAGGATACTGGTGTAGCTGGCGCTGAGGAGGAAGTTGGCGAGGAGGATTCTGATGGTGATGTGGTTTGTTTAAATCAGGCTCCGGGGGAGACAGTTGTTGTCCGTGGGATGAAAAAGCCCATCACGGTCATGCCTGGGCAGAAGACCAAACATTCCACCTCTTTGGTCTGGCAATATTACTATCCAAATCTGGACAACAACTGTCTTGCCATATGTACCATATGTAAAGGTGAAATAAGTAGGGGTAGGGACGTCAACCACCTAGGAACATCCTCCCTTATACGGCACCTGCAGCGCGTTCATAAAAAGTTACTGTCAAGTTCAGAAACTTTGGCTAAGACCGTAAGCAGTCCAGGGACACCTAAATCCCGTTGTCCTGTTGTATCCAAGCGCCTGCAAACCACACCGTCAACTCCCTCCTCGTCAATTTCCTCCTTAGTCAGAATCGGAAGTAGTCCTGCAGGCCATGTCACTGGCATGACTGACTCTCCTATCCGGGATTCCTCTGGAGGATCCTGCATTGCTACGCCTACTGCTGCCGCTGCTGCTGTTGCTGCTGCTGGGAGTCGTTCATCATCCCAGAGAGGAAGTAGGAACACCACTACTTTTACTAAACAATTGACCCTCCAACAGTCCTTAGCGAGGAGGATGAAGTACTACAGCAGTCATCCTGAAGCAAAACGTATAACTGAGGCCTTGACTGCTATGTTGGTGTTAGACGTGCGTCCGGTATCCGCCATTAGTGCAGTGGGATTTAGACAATTGATGGAGGTAGTGTGTCCCCGGTTCCAAATCCCGTCTAGATTCCACTTCACTAGGCAGGCGATACCGAGACTGTACAGAAACGTCAGAAAAAGTGTCCTCAGTGTCCTGAAAAATGCCGTTGTACACAATGTCCACTTAACCACGGACATGTGGACAAGTGGAACAGGGCAGACTAAGGACTATATGACTGTGACAGCCCACTGGGTAGATGTATCACCTTACGCAGCAACAGCAGCAGCGTCACCAGTAGCAGCATCTCAGAAACGCCAGCTCGTTACAAGGCAGGCTACGCTGTGTATCACCGGTTTCAGTAAGAGGCACACCGCCGACAACCTCTTAGAGAAACTGAGGGAAATCATCGCCCAGTGGCTTACCCCACTTAGACTCTCCTGGGGATTTGTGATATCTGACAACGCCACCAATATTGTGCGGGCATTACATCTGGGCAAATTCCAGCACGTCCCATGTTTTGCTCACACAATAAACTTGGTGGTGCAGAATTTTCTGAAAAGCGACAGGGGCGTGCAGGAGACGCTTTGGGTGGCCCGAAAAATATCTGGCCACTTTCGCCATTCAGTGACTGCGTGCCGAAGACTGGAGCACCAGCAAACACTCTTGAACCTGCCCCGCCATCACCTGAAGCAAGAGGTTGTGACGCGGTGGAACTCAACCCTCTATATGCTTCAGAGGATGGAGGAGCAGCAAAAGGCCATACAAGCCTATACATCCACCTATGACATAGGCAAAGGAGGGGGTATGCACCAGACACAAGCGCAGTGGAGAATGATTTCCGTGTTGTGCAAGGTTCTCCAGCCCTTCGAACTTGCCACACGTGAAGTCAGTTCAGACACTGCCAGCTTGAGTCAGGTCATTCCCCTCATCAGGCTTTTGCAGAAGCAGCTGGAGAAAGTGAAGGAGGAGCTAAGACGGAGCGATTCCGCTCAGCATGTGGGACTTGTGGATGAAGCCCTTCATTCGCTTTGCCCGGATTCCAGGGTGGTCAATCTGTTGAAATCAGACCACTACATTTTGGCCACCGTGCTTGATCCTAGGTTTAAAGCCTATGTGGTGTCTCTCTTTCCGGCCGACACAAGCCTGCAGAGGTGCAAAGACCTGCTGGTGAACACACTGTCAGCTGAAGCGGAACGTGACACGTCAACGGCTCCTTCTTCATTTTCTCCCGCAACTGGGGCTGCCAGGAAAAAACTTAGGTATCCTAAGCAACCCGCTGGCGGTGATGCAAGGCAGGCAGGACCAAGTTTGGACATCTGGTCCGGACTGAAGGACCTGGCAACAATTTCTGACATGTCTACTGTCACTGCATATGATACTGTCACCATTGACAGAATGGTGGAGGATTACATCGGTGACAGCATCCAAGTAGGCATGTCAGACAGTCCATACCTGTACTGGCAGGAAAAAGAGGCAATTTGGAGGCCCCTGTACAAGCTGGCTCTATTTTACCTGAGTTGCCCCCCCTCCAGTGTGTACTCCGAAAGAGTGTTTAGTGCAGCCGGGAACCTTGTCAGCGAAAGGCGTAGGAGGTTGCTTCCACAGAATGTGGAGAAGATGATGTTCATCAAAATGAATTATCAGCTCTTCCAGGGAGACCAGCCTCCAGAAGGTACAGAGGGACCTGTGGTGGTGGATTCAAGTGGGGACGAGTTAATACTTTGTGAGGATGAGGATGTACACACTGAAGAGGGTGAGGAATCGGTGGATGAGGAGGATGAGGATGACATCTTGCCTCCGTAGAGCCAGTTTGTGCAGGGACACATTAATTGCCAGCTTGTTTTGTGGGGGCCCAAACGAACCAATCATTTCAGCCACAGTTGTGTGGCAGACCCTGGTGCTGACATGATTGATTTGTTAAAGTGTGCATGTCCTGTTTATACAACATAAGGGTGGGTGGGAGGGCCCAAGGACAATTCCATCTTGCACTTCTTTTTTTTCTTTGCATTATGTACAGTTTGGGGCCTAGTTTTTCTAACTGCCATCCTGTCTGCCACTGCAGTGTCACTCCTAGATGGGTCACGTGTTTGTGCCGCCCACTCGTGTCGCTTAGCATAGTCATCCAGCTACCTCGGTGCAACCTTTTGGACATAAAAACACTATTGTGAGGTGTGAGGTGTTCAGAATAGACTGGAAATGAGTGGAAATTAAGGTTATTGAGGTTAATAATAGCATAGGAGCAGAGAAACCAACAAATTCTGTGATTTTAGCTGTTTTTATGCTTTTTTAAAAAAAAATACAGATCCAAAACACAAAACCCAGAACCCAAAACACGGAAGGGTGGTTTTGGCAAAACCAATCCAGATCCAAAACATGAAGAAAGATCCAGATCCAAAACCAAAACACAAAACACGAAAAGTGGCCGGTGCACACCCCTAATTCAAACCAATGCTCTCATTGGGATGTAGTGAATATGCCGGCGGACAGGATGCCGGCCGTCGATATACCGTCGTCGGAATCCCACCACCTGTCAAATTGCTGACACCATTATCCCGAAGGGAATCAGGATACCAGTGTCAGCATCCCGACCGCCGGAATCCCGAACAAAGGATCTGATGTAAGTATGCGCTTTAGCCTGGGGAAGGGGGGGTTAGGTTTAGGGATCCCTGGGGGGAAATTGGGGTTAGGCACCCCCGGGGATGGTTAGGGTTAGGCTGCGGGGAGGGGGGGTTAGGGTTAGGCACCACCTGGGAGAGTTAGGTTTAGGGTGTGGGAAGGTGAAGTAAAGGTTAGGCACTACCGGGGGGAAGTTAGGGCTAGGCACCTCCAGGGAGGTTATGGTTAGGCACCACTAAGGGAGGGTTAGGGGGGGAGGGAGAGAGTTAGGTTACTTACTGCCACTGTCGGGATTCTACACCTTCGGGCTTCCAGCATCGGGATTTTATCTTTCATATAAACTGTGATACCAGTTTGTGGTAACATTGTTTCTAGAAAGTCTGCATAGCCATCTTTCTGTTCATTAAGATATCTAAATCTATGCTTATGTCCGGTGTCTGCATTGTGTTCACAATATAGGTGTCTATTTACTAAGCAGTGTTAGGAGACAGAGTGAAAAGTTATAAGGTGCCAGCCAATCCGCTCCTAACTGCTATCTCCACAGGCTGTGTTTGAAAAATGACAGTTGGGAGCTGATTGGCTGGCACCTTATCACTTTTCACTCTGTCTCCTAACAGTGCTTAGTAAATAGATCCCATAGGCCTGGGATGTTCTAAAGGAAAAAAGCCGTAAAAACACAGTTTTTGTGGTTTTTACTGCATCTCCATATGTACTAAGCACCGGCCGCCCTTTATTCCGTGTGGAGGGTAACGCCAGAAAAACCTGGTGTTACTCTATAGAAGACTATGGACTTCTTACCGCACCCGACGCTTAGCCGCCGCCTCGCTGCCCCGCCATTGCCCAGCGCTGGCCTCCACTCACCTGCTCTCCATGGTTGCCATCCCGTGCTCCTGCTGGGTCCTCCGCCTCCTCCTCCACCTAATTTTCTTCCTGGTGCAGGGAGGAGGCCCGGGGCTTCCTGCACAGGTGACAGGGGCTCAGAGGGGGTGGGGTCCCACGGAGACCCTGTCACCCGGCGTCGGCTGCTTCACAAAGGGCAGCTCTTATCGGAAGAGCTGTCCTTTGCGATACTAATCGCATATGTTAGTACATATGTGATTAGTAAGTTTGCGGTGACTGGCGGAATGGTCACCGCAACCTTAGTACATCCCGGCCATAGTGTTTTATATATTTAATATGTTTTACTCCCAGGAGCAATAATTACTTGGTTATTGTTCTAATTAAACTACTCATATTATTTTAAATTACATGTGTTTGTTGTGCTTATAGCAGCACTACCGGATTTTTTTCTCCCTATTCTGATTCTGTTGGAGACTGGCACTCACGCTTTCAGGAAGGCAGATTCAAGTGGCACTGTTTTGATTCACCACTGCCTAACGCCAGGAATATATAACCCTTACACATAATGCCTACAGAGGTAGTGCCCCTTACACACAATGCCCACTTAGTAGTAGTGCCCCTTACACATTATACCTACAGTAGTAGTGTCCCTTGCACATAATACCAACAGTAATAGTGCCCCTTGCACATAATGCCCACAGTAATAGTGCCCCTTACACATAATGCCCACAGTCAGGGGTGGATTGGGATGGTAAACCAGCCCGGGAAATTTTGGAAAGCAGCCCTAATGGGGGTGGGCTCTGTTGAAAGGGCGGGGTCTGTTGATGGAATGGGATACTCCCTCCTTATAAGGCCTGATTCTATTTGGATGCAGTCGCTGCTACTTCTAACCCCTTGCATGGTGCACAGCTGTGTCAGAGTGTGCAAGGACTGAGACGCCTATATTTAGCGTCTATAGATGCCGCAATACCACTTGGTGCGCTTTTAGATGCCACCATTGGTTGCACCAGCAATATACAAGTTGCATTTTGTCCATACGTATGACCTGAATGTGTATGCAACTACTTTCAGCAAACACGCTACATCTACATCTGATTAGCAACCACCTGTAACCACCCAGGATCGCCCAACACATTTAAAATATTGATATTGTTTTGCAGAAATAAAGAATTGAACAGAAAATCCAGATGTTAAGGACTATACTTTTTTCTCCACTCCACATAATATTTATTCTAGATTAGACTACTTATTCCTGTCCCATAGATTCCTCCATTTACTAAGACACACTTCTATAGGCTCCATAACATGTTCGGATCACGCCCCTAATTCTATTATGTTAGCAACCTCCTATCCTCATACTAAACAGTGCTCATGGTGTCTAAATGAATCCCTCCTCACTGATACAGGTTGTAGATCACAAGTAGCCGAAACAATTGGTGACTATTTCTCCCTCAATGAGACTCCTGAGGTCTCAGGGATCACAGTCTGGGAGGCCCACAAATTCGTTTTAAGAGGCAAATTAATTCAATTAGGCTCCATTCGAAAGAGAGAAAAGGAAGGTCAGAAGCTCCTTCTTCTGCAGAAACTTAAAGATTTAGAAACCTCCCTTAAGGCTACCCCATCTCACACAGTGTTAGTAGAATTCAAGGAGACTAGAGCTGCTCTGAACAAACTGCTCTCTGACGGAATTAAGCGAGATTTTGGGCTATGTAGGAACCGTTTCTTCCAGTGGAGTAATAAACCTGGCAAATACTTAGCAAGGGCTCTCCGTATGCAGAGGGCCACTTCCTATATCCAAACGATTAAAGACTCCTCTGGTAAAGACCACACCCTTACCCAAGATATTGCGAAAGCTTTTCACTCATACTACACAAAACTATATGACCTGACTGATCCCCAAACTCCTGAGGAGTCTGCCTCCTACCGGGATATAGTAGCCCAATATCTACAGGAATCCGACTTCCTTAAAATATTTTCCTTTTACCTTAATGGAATTAAAAGAGACCCTTAACTCCACACCATCTAGAAAAAGCCCAGGCCCAGATGGCTTCACAGTTTTCTACTACAAAACATTTGGCGAATTATTGCTCCCCAAAATGCTACTGGCCTTTGATGAGATCTCCACAGATAAAGGTTTTTCAGCACAGTCACTAGAAGCACACATAGCAGCCATTCATAAGGTAGGCAAAGATCCTTCTCAGTGCTCAGTTACTGCCCAATCTCCCTCCTTAATGTAGATGTGAAGTTATATGCCAAACTGATTGCCAACAGACTTAAAACACTACTCCCCACGCTCATTCAATAGGGTTAATTGGCTTTTTATGCAAGGATTACTGACTCACATGGGCTTAGGCCCCACGTGTTATCAAAGGATAATGGCTTTATACCGCTATCCCACTGCTCGCATTAAAATTAACGGTTCTTTCTCAGAGCCAGTATTAATTAACAATGGCACACGTCAGGGATGCCCTCTTTCCCCCCTTGTCTTTATACTATGTATGGAGGCGTTAGCCCGCACTATACGATCCAACCCTGATATCTCAGTTTTTGTGGTTGGTAATAAAGAATATAAATTGGCATTATTTGCTGATGACTTATTAGCGATTTTATCAAATCCAGTTATTTCAATTCCCAATCTTATGGTTGAATTCAATAGATTTGGCTTGCTTTCAAATTCTAAAGTGAATTATATGAAATCTGTGGCGGTTAATTTGTCGTCATCGTCCCATTCCATCTCTATATTGAAACAGTCTTTTGATTTTGCTTGGCAACCGTCTAGCTTTAAATATCTGGGGTGGTGCTGAATACCCATCTATCTTGTCTCTTTACAGATAATTTTGCCCCTCTACACCGTTATTTTAGATCAGAACTTGGGACATGGCGTCGTAGAAGTTTTTCATGGTTCGGAAGAACAAGTATAGTGAAAATTAATATTCTCCCGAGGGTACTTTATTTATTACAGACTCTCCCTATTCATATTCCACAACAGTGGTTTCTTGACCTTCATAGACTGGTGAGAGATTTTGTGTGGGGAGGACGGAGACCACGTTTTAAACATGACACTTTGTTTCGGCAAAAGCATTTAGGAGTGTTTCGACTCCCCCATTTTCCTACTTACTATTGTACCATCATGTTGAGTAGGATAAAATAATTCCCTCCCAATCTCTATATGTTCCCCAACATATCTAACAGCTGCTGGAGAAGTAACCAAAAAATTGGTTCTCCTCTACATATATGGTGGGAATGTTCAATTTTAAGACCCTTTTGGAGGAAAGTTATTTCTCTGTGTGATTTAATTATAGGTGGAAACACACCCACTGATCCCTCCTTTTGGCTACTGAATTTATTTCCCGGTTCTTTAGCGGCCTATAAAAAGCCTTTGCTGAAACATTTGAATAGTGCTGCCAAGGCAGAGATCCCGGTACACTGGAGGTCGATTGTTCCACCCACTATACAGGAATGGTTTCATAGATTGGATCTATATATGTCCATGGACGATCTTCTATTGGGTGTGGAAAGGTATGAGGAATTCAGTGTGGGGTCCATGGCTTGATTTCAAGTCTTCTTCTACCTTTGCCATGATGTGCAATTCACTATAAGACACTGGGGGTCATTCAGACCCGGTCACAAGCACCGATGTGCTCGCAACCGGGTCGATGGATAGCCCTGCGCATGCGCAGCGGCTGCACTGCGCGTGTGCAAGCCCCGGAGCAAGAGAGAAACTCTCTCTCTCCTGAGCTCACTACAAAAGGGACGGCTGTCGATGTTGATCGACAGCTCGCTCCTTTTTGTAGGCGGGCCGGGGGGCGGTGGTTTCAAAAATGGTGGCGTCCTTAAGGAACGCCTACCGTTTTGTGGGCGGCCGCACTGACATCATCAGTGATGTCAGAGGGGAGCTTCCTGCTCCATCAGAGCAGAAAGCTCCTTGGGGCTTGCGAGTGCCCATACCCAACCTTAGGGTCTGGTCGCAAGCCCCGATGGTCGCAATGGTGATTACCATCGCGACCATCACCCTGGTCACTAGCTAAGCTGTGGGTGGTAACCCACAGCTTAGCTTGCAACCAGGAGGCCCCACCAAAAAATAAGCAGCGCCCGCCCTCATTCAGAGAGAGCGATCGCTTCTTGCGACCGCCTCTGAATGAGGTCCACTATGTAATGTGCTGCAGAGCTTTCGTTTTATGTGGCATTTCTTGCTTTATCCCCCCCTTCCCCCCCTCTTTCCTCTCCCTTCTTTCCCTCATTGGTGTTGTCTAATGTTTGATGGTTTGATTTCTATTTCTGCTGTGCCATTTTGTATGGCATTGTTATATTTATATAGAGGTTCCTTCGGTTGCATAATTTTATGTGAATTGTTCCATACCTCTTTTCTGTTATGCCATGCACTAACCAAAATAAAATAAACATATATTGGAAAACAAAAAAAAAGAATTGAACAGCCCCTTATTTTATCATAGGGCTGAGTGGGATGCTGCAGCGTCCATCTGTGCTTCCTTTGTCGCAGTCACATATGCACCCTTATATTAATGTCGCTGCAAACTCCTTGCATGGTGGACAGCCATGCATCTGAATGTGCAAGGACCAAGACCAGAGCCGTAACTAGATATTTTGATGCCCTGTGCCAGAAACAGCATTGGTGCCCCCCCCCCCATAGTCTAAACAGGGACAGTGTGCGCATCAGGTGTGCGGCTCAAAAAAGGTTGTGGTCTTGTAGGGAAAGATCATGGCCACACTATAGTACCCCCGAATCACATTACGAGACATAGTAATAATGCTTCTTACACATTATGACCACACAGTAGTTGTGCCCCTTCACATTACGCCACACAGTAGTAATGCCCCTTGCACATTATGCCCAAAGTAGTACTGCCCCTTACACATTATGCCCACAGTTGTAATGCCCTTACACTTTATGCCCACAGTTGTAATGCCCCTTACACTTTATGCCCACAGTTGTAATGCTCCATACACATTATGCCCACAGATGTAATGCTCCATACACATTATGCCCACAGTTGTAATGCTCCATACATATGCCCACAGTAGTAATCCCCCATACATATGCCCACAGTAGTAATCCCCTCCCATTTACACATTATGCCCCACAGTACAAATGCTGTGTGTGCATGCTCATGGAAAAGTGGGAGTGACTTCGCAACAAGGAGGCATAGCCTCAAAGGTAGTGTTGTATCCATGAGCTATGTCCTTATTGGAGAGGAAGTGGGTTACGCCTGGGAATGGATGACAAAGGGAGGCAGTGGGTGACGGTATGGAGAGGTAGTGGGTAACGTAGAGGACGATAGGGAGAGGCAGTGGGTGTCAGGGAGAGAGGGTAACAGGAGACAAATGTGACAGGGAGAAATAGTGGGATACGGAGAGGCAGTGGGTGTTATATAGGGAGGCATTGGGCTGGATGGGAATGGGGCAGTAAGATGGTGCTGGGAGGGAGGGAACACTAGGCTGGAGAATGGGGTTCACTGGGTTAAATGAAGGGGGACTGACTGGACTGGCTGGGGGGTCTTGCTGAGAGGCAGTGGGCTGGTTGGGTTAGGGAAGGAGGTAGACACTAGGCTGGCAGGGTGGGAGACACTGGTATCGGGGCATGAGATGGTGAGCTGGGTGGGGGGACACCTTGTGAATGGGGGCACTGGGCAGGATGGGAAGAGGGCAATGAGAAGGTGTAGGATCACTGTGACTGGACTGTTTGCATAGTACCTGTGCCAAATAGAATTGCACATAGTAGATGTGTTGGGGTTTTGGAATTGTAGAGAGAGAACAGAGCAATGAGCTGCAAAACAAAAGATGTCATCTGTGGAATTGCTTCTCCACATTTTTGTCTTGCAGCTCATTGTACTCTCTTTCTGCAATTCAATTCCAAAACCCCCACACATGTACTATTTATTACACATATATTATGTATTTGGCACAGACATGGGGCCAAATGTAATAGGGTGAGAGTTTAGAAAATGTGAGAGTTTAGCAGTAAACTCTCACATTGGTTGAGTTTTATCTTCAAAATGGGAAAACATCTGAATGAGATTTTAAATCTTGAGAGTTTTTTAAGTCTAAAAAAACCATGCAAGTTCGCTCTGTTACTTTGTTTTTGGACTCTATTACATTGGCAAAGTTTAAAAAGTGTCAGAAACTCTCACTTTTCTAAACTCTCACCCTATTACATTTGGCCCATAGTGTGTATGTGTGTACTAATACTACTAAATATTAAATACACCTTACCTAAATGGTGGTTTCTCTGCGATGGGGAACCTCTGAAGAAATTGATCCTCCTTTGCCAGTCGGTATTCACTATTCATGTAGGAAATCCCATTTACCGGAAGATGCCTGTTTGTGTAGCATATAACAAATATAACAAATGTCATTATCATACAACAGAGGTTCAACCAAACTCGTGCCTCATGTCCCCTCCAGCCTCCTACCTGTGTCACTCCAGACTCCTGCTCTGTGTCCAATTTATCCATGTGTCTTTCAAGCTACATGCCCTGTGTCTCTCAAGTCTTGTGACCCGTGTTGCCTCCAGCCTCCTGCTCCCTGTGTTACCTCCTGCTCCAAGTCCCCTCCAGCCTCCTGCCCAATGTCACCTCCAGCTCCCTGTGTCATCTCCAACCTCCTGCCCCATGTCCCTTCCAGCTTCCTGTGTCATCTCCAGCCTCCTGCTCTCTGTATCATGTTCTGCCCCAGCCTCCTACTCCATTTTGCCTCAAGCTCACTGTGACATTCCAGCCTCCAACTCCATATCATTCCAGTCTCCTTCTCCCTGTGTCACCTCCTGCCCCATGTCACTTGAGCGTCCTGTCCCACTGTCTTTCCTTCCTCTGCTACGTGTCTTTCAAGACTCCTGCTCCTCTCTGTAATTTCAAGACCAGCCCCCACTGTCTTTCCTGCCCGTCACCTGTCTTGCAAGCCTCTGCCCCATTTTTCAAGCATCCTGACTTCCCTCTGTATTTCCAGCCTCCTGCCCCCTCTCTCTGTATTTCCAGCCTCCTTTCTCCCCTCTGTATTTCCAGCCTCCTGCTCCCTCTGTATCTCCAGCCTCCCCTGTGTATTTCCAGCCTCCTGTCTCCCCTTTGTATTTCCAGCCTCCTGTGCCCCCTCTGTATATTCAACCTCCTGCCCCCTCTGTATATCCAGCCTCTTGCCCCCTCTGTATATACAACTTCCTGTCTCCCCTCTGTATATCCAGCTTCTTGCCCCCTCTGTATATCCAGCCTCTTGCCCCTTCTGTATATCCAGCCTCCTGTTTCCCCTCTGTATATCCAGCTTCTTGCCCCCTCTGTATATCCAGCTTCTTGCTCCCTCTGTATTTCCAGCTTCCTGCCCCCTCTGTATTTACAGCCTCATTTCTCCCCTCTGTATTTCTAGCCTCCTGCTCCCTCTGTATCTCCAGCCTCCCCTGTGTATTTCCAGCCCCCTGTCTCCCCTTTGTATTTACAGCCTCCTGTGTCCCCTCTGTATATTCAACCTCCTGCCCCCTCTGTATATCCAGCCACCTGCCCCCTCTGTATATCCAGCCTCTTGCCCCTTCTGTATATCCAGCCTCTTACCCCTTCTATATATACAGCCTCGTCTCCCCTCTGTATATCCAGCCTCTTGCCTCCTCTGTATATCCAGCCTCTTACCCCTTCTGTATATGCAGCCTCCTGTCTCCCCTCTGTATATCCAGCCTATTGCCCCCTCTGTATATCCAGACTCTTGCCCCTTCTGTATATCTAGCCTCCTGTCTCCCTTCTGTATATCCAGCCTCTTGCCCCCTCTGTATATCCAGCCTCTTGTCCCCTCTGTATATACAGCCTCCTGTCTCCCCTCTGTATATCCAGCCTCTTGCCCCCTCTGTATATCCAGCCTCTTGCCCCTTCTGTATATCCAGCCTCCTGTCTCCCCTCTGTATATGCAGCCTCTTGCCCCCTCTATATATCCAGCCTCTTGCACCTTCTGTATATACAGCCTCTTTCCCCCTCTGTATATCCAGCCTCCTGCCCCCTCTGTATATCCAGCCTCTTGCCCCTTCTGTATATCCAGCCTCTTGCCCCTTCTGTATATCCAGCCTCTTGCCCCCTCTGTATATCCAGCCTTTTGCCCCCTCTGCATATCCATCCTGTTGCCCCTTCTGTATCCAGCCCCCTGCCCCCCCAGGCGCTATCATACCGGCGTGCTCCATCTGCAGCCTGCATGGTCCTCCTCTTTGTGAGGTGATGTTGCGCTTTGGCTCGCGGCAGTCCTAGAGATAGAGGAGCTGACACGCCGCCGAGCACTAAGGTATTGCTCGGCGGCGCAGGACACTGTGGGCCAGGATAGGAGAGACTTCCTTCATGAAGTCTTTGAAGAATGAAGAAGACGGGCCAGGGAGGGGGCGGAGCACATGGGAGAGACAGCTGCAGCGCTGCCCAGTGCCGGCCATTTACTTCGGGTGAGTAAGTTTCTGCGCATGCGCAGAAGTTGTAACACTGCCGATCACGGCAGCTGGGGTCGGCCCGGCTGATCATAGAGGTGGTGGGTGATGGAACCGTGCCAGGCGGCCGCCGGCCCCTATAGGCATACAAAGGGACCGGCTCAGTGGGAAATGTCCCGGCGTCCCAATCCGCCCCTGCCCACAGTAGCAGTGCACATTACATGCTATGCCCACAGTAGTAGTGCCCCCTATACAATGCCCACAGTAGTAGTGCCCCTATACAATGCCCACAGTAGTAGTGCCAACCTACAATTCCCACAGTAGTAGTGCACCTTTTACATTGTCAACAGTAATAGTGCCCTTTATACTATGCTCCACAGTAGTAGTGCCCTTTATGCAATGCCCACAGTAGTAGTGCCCCTTACACATAATGACAGACACACAACACAACATTGTACTTACCTGAAGCCCCACACCTGTGCCCGCTGCCATCCGACAGCTAATTGTGCTCAGCACCATGGGAGAGACATAATGACATCTCTCCCTATACCCACTGCGGGAGCCGAGAGGCTTCATACATCTGCCCCCAGGTATTCACCACATGGGCCACACCTATGAGTAGACTCCTGATTCAACCACTACAATTCCACTATGACTCGTCAGCCAAGTCCAAGGGTCCTGACTTGGATCTGCATGTAACAGACGCTCATCATGTAATGGAGCTTGAGTGGACCTGGTGAATATATGTTGGTAGCAGTGCAAAATGCAAGTGGTGAATAGCGTGTGGAATGCATTATATAGCAGGTTTTCACTGAGCTTTAACATAGTGTCTAGTTGGTACCACATACTGTATGTGCAGAAGACCAAACGGCCAGCTTTTTAAAGTACTTGATGCCTCCCTGAAGGAGCATCATGGAGACTGTGCGGTAGAGCTCTCCATTCCTCTCGCCCTCCTCACACTCACTATAAGCTTCTCCATGTAACACAAACATTTCCTACTTTTAGTTTTACTGTAACAACTTGTAAAAAAACTGAGGTTTAGTCAAGCAGGAAAATTTCAACATTTCAAAAATTCTAGTCCACATTCCTTGAAGAGGATATCTGTCAGCACTGACTGTGCAAACTATGGGCCTGATTCAGAGATGTACAAACTGCATTCTCTCTAGAGATGTGAGCCGACCCTCATGTTTTGGTTTTGGATCTGGATCTCCCCTGGTTTTGGATCTGAATCTGGTTTTGGATTTTTTTCCCTGGTGTTTTGTTTTTCGGTTTTGGTTTTGGATTTGGACTTTTTCTCAAGAATATCATAAAAACAGCTAAATTCACATAAAATGGGCCTGTTTTTGTTCCTACAGTATTATTAACCTCAATAACATTTATTTTCAAGAATTTCCAATTAATTTTAACCACCTCAAAGTATTATTTTTTTCATATAGTTAAGGCCAAATGGTTGCATCCAGCTAGCTGGCTGACTAAGCTAAGCGACACAGTGGGCGTCACTAACATGTCAGTTCAGCAACCAATTTTCAACATGGATACAGTGTGTTATACAGTGTGGGTTGGATATATCAATAGTGCACTTACTGTGACAGCAGTGTCGGCAGAGCGAAGTTGCTGACGGTGTCCTCAGTACATGAATGTCCTCAGTGAAGGGTATCGGCGATGTCGGCAGTGCCAGCGGTGTCTTTAGTGCAGGTTTGCTGGCTGTGTCGGCAGTGCGGGGTTTGCTGACTGTGTCCTTAGTATATGGAATAGCAGTCCTGCGGTGCTGGCAGAGTCCTCAGTGAAGGGTACCGGTGATGTCGGTAGTACCAGCGGTGTCTTCAGTGCAGGTTTGCTGGCTGTGTCGGCAGTGCGGGGATTTGCTGACGGTGTCCTTAGTATATGGAATGGCAGTCCTGCGGTACTGGCAGAGTCCTCAGTGAAGGGTACCGGCAGTGTCGGCAGTGTTGGGGTGCCAGTGATGTCTTCAGTGCAGGTTTGCTGGCTGTGTTGGCAGTGCGGGGGTTGCTGACGGTGTCCTCAGTACATGGAATGGCAGTGTGGGAGTGCTAGCAGTGTCCTCAGTGCAGGGTACCGGTGGTGTCAGCAGAGCGGGGCTGCCAGCAGTGTCCTCAGTGCAGGGTACCGGTGGTGTCAGCAGAGCGGGGGTGCCAGCAGTGTCCTCAGTGCAGGGTACCGGTGGTGTCAGCAGAGCGGGGGTGCCAGCGGTGTATTCAGTGCAGGATTGCTGACACTGTGTCGGAAATGCAGGGGTGTTTTCAATGCAGGGTGGCGGCAGTGGCGGCAGCATGGGGGAGCCAGTGGTGTCAGCAGCGGGGCTGCCGGTGGTGTCAGCAGTGGGAGTGCTGACAGCTGGTGTGTCGGCAGCGGGGTTGCCAGCAGCAGGTGTGTCGGCAGCGAGGGGTGCCGATCGCGGGAACCAGTGCCATCTTCTTTTAGTTGTTTCTTCCCTGTATTCAATGGGCTTAACGCTGAGAACCGTGACAGACAGCTCTGTCAGCCAATTAGCACTTTGCCCATTGAAGGCAAAGGGATTTTCAAAAATGGCCGCTCGAGGCAAAACCTCGAGATCTGACAGCAGATCTCACCTCAGGAGAGAGATCCGGGGCAGTCAGGCAGATCCGCCCTGATCCCCCAAATTCAGGTGAGTTCAGTTCTCTGAGAACCAAACCCGCTCATCCCTAATTCTTTCACAGATCGCAGTTGCTAATATATACTAATGCCTTCCAAAGCATAGCCGAGCATAGGGACTCCCACTGCTGCCTTCTCATATCCATCCAACAGCCAGGGACGGTTTTACCTATACGCTGGTTACGCGGCAGAGTAGGGCACCACATAGGGAAGGGCGACCTGGCTCGGCCGTGCCAGCAACATACAAAAAACATGTTAAGCCACGCCCCCTACTGTGACAATCACCAAAGCTCCCCCAGCACACTGAGGCAACAGATGCACTTCAGGATCCCTGGCATGTTTGTCTCTTACACAAAGCCAGCAGCATAAAAGACAGCAGCTAACATCTAAATGCCTTATGCCTGTGAGTGAGTGACACTATCCCATGAAACAGCAGTCAGCGGCTAGCAACTATCAGCAACTGGCCACTCACCACCTAATGACCAGCAACACAGCATGAGTATCACACAAAGTTGTGATTCTCTGTCCATGGACATAGGACAGAGTAACTCTCCAGTTCTCATTAAAATACACACTGTGGTATAAATGCTGCAATCCATTATTGCTAAGGAGGGCTGTTTATGACCTAACAGTGTGACTGCATCACTGCAGAGGCATCACCAGGTCTGGTGACAGTCGGTGCGCATTCAATATCCCCCTCGAGCGGTGAAGCCGCGCGCGTCCAAAAAGAGGTTGTGATCTAAGAAAAAGGTGGCATGGCCTCAAGGTAATCCCTCCGAGGGCGTGCCCAGCATCCCAGGTGATGTTAGGTTGCCCCCGGAGGCTGGTGCCTGCACTATTGGCTCCTCATCTGTGACAGGAGCCGAATGCTGCAGGAGAATGTCACACTGCAGCACCCGGCTCATGTCACTGAAGAGGAGTTGGCATTTTTGTGTCACTCCCCCCGAGGGTGACACCCAGTGCGGCCTGCACCCCCATAACAACACCAGTGTGTCAGTGTATAGAAGTGTGTGAGTGACGCATTCAGCCTTGTGCTTATTATCACAAAGGAAATCCTGCTTACATTTAATGGTTTACAGCCTTGCTTGTTGATAACAGGACATTGCTACCTAATCTTGCTTTCAGCTGACTAACATGTGTTCATAAAGGGGACACTTAATCCTCAGGAATTCATATGACTCATGCATAATCTGTGACTGACTTCCACTACTAACACAGTTACTTTTATGCAAATGAGTAATAACAGATTCACTGATATTGGGCATTGAGATAAGACTCAGAATGTCACTTTTAGTCAATACTATAACGTGGGTATGGCTTTTCCCATGAGGCCATACTCCTGTTCAATGAGCAGAGGGCCTGATTCAGACCCGCTCGCAAGCGCTATGCGCTCACGAGTGGGTCGATGTTTGGCCACTGCGCATGCGCACGCCGGAGCCTGCTCCGATGTGCGCATGCCCGAGACCCGGCTAGTGACGGGCACTCCATCGCTACCGGTCTCGCACCAAAGCGGGGCAGCTGTCGATTTTGATTGACAGCTAGCCCCGTTTTGGAGGCGGGCGGGGGGGGTGGCTGGCCAAACGCAGGCATTCCCAAAGGAACGCCTGCCGTTTGGGGGCGGCCCCACTGACATCACGAGTGATGTCAGTGGGTGTGCTTCCGGCTCTAATAGAGCCGAAAGCTCACTGGGGCTTGCGGGAACGAGACCCTACCACAAGGGTCTCGTCGCAAGCCCCGATGGTCGCGATGGTCGAGACCATCGCAACCATCACCTGACCGCTTGCAATAGCTGTGGGTGGTCACCCACAGCTAAGCGAGCAGCCAGGAGGCCGCACAATAAAAACAAAAAACGCCCTGATTCAGAGCGCGCGCTCTTTCAGAGCGTCTGGCTCTGAATCAGGCCCAGAGTTTTATACCAGGCACTCAGAGTATGTTGTTTATTATACATATTCTTTTATTTAGAGATGCAAAAGATAGATACAGAACAGACAGTCAAAATATAATATCAATAACACACCATATACAGTATATATACAGTCAGGTGCATGAATATTGGGACATTGACAGAATTTTCATATTTTGGCCTCTATTCACCACCACAATGGTTTTGAAATGAAACAAACAAGATGTGCTTTAACTGCAGACTTTCAGATTTATTTTGAGGGTAATTACATCCAAATCAGGTGAACAGGGTAGGAATTACAACGGTTTCTATATGTGCCTCCCACTTTTTAAGGGGCCAAAAGTAATGGGACTATCAACTCAAAAGCTATTTCATGGACAGGTGTGGGCTATTCCCTCGTTATTTAATTATCAATTAAGCAGGTAAAAGGTCTGGAGTTGATTCTAGGTGTGATATTTGCATTTGGAATCAGTTGCTGTCGACTCTCAATATGAGATCCAAAGAGCTGTCACTATGAGTGAAACAAGCCATCATTAGGCTGAAAAATCAAAACAAACCCATCAGAGAGATAGCAAAAACATTAGGTGTGGCCAAATCAACTGTTTGGAACATTCTTAAAAAGAAAGAACGCACCAGAGAGCTCAGCAACACCAAAAGACCCGGAAGACCCCGGAAAACAACTGTGGTGGATGACAGAAGAATTATTTCCCTGGTGAAGAAAAACCCCTTCACAACAGTTGGCCAAATCAAGAACACTCTCCAGGAGGTAGGTGTATATGTGTCAAAGTCAGCAATCAAGAGAGGACTTCACAAGACTGAATATAGAGGGTTCACCACAAGATGTAAACCATTGGTGAGCCACAAAAACAGGAAGACCAGATTAGAGTTTGCCAAACAACATCTAAAAAAGCCATTACAGTTCTGGAACAACATCCTATGGACAGATGAGACAAAGATCAACTTGTACCAGAGTGATGGGAAGAGAAGAGTATGGAGAAGGAAAGGAACTGCTCATGATCAAAACATACCACCTCATCAGTGAAGTATGGTGGTGGTAGTGTCATGGCGTGGGCATGTATGGCTGCCAATGGAACTGGTACCCTTGTATTTATTGATGATGTGACTGCTGACAAAAGCAGCAGAATGAATTCTGAAGTGTTTCGGGCAATATTATATGCTCATATTCAGGCAAATGCTTCAGAACTCATTGGACGGCGCTTCACAGTGCAGATGGATAATGACCCGAAGCATACTGCAAAAGCAACCAAAGAGTTTTTTAAGGCTAAAAAGTGGAATGTTATGCAATGGCCAAGTCAATCCCCTGACCTGAATCTGATTGAGCATGCATTTCACTTGATGAAGACAAAACTGAAGGGAAAATGCCCCAAGAACAAGCAGGAACTGAAGACATTTGCAGTAGAGGCCTGGCAGAGCATCACCAGGGATGAAACCCAGCGTCTGGTGATGTCTATGCGTTCCTGACTTCCGGCTGTAATTGCCTGCAAAGGATTTGCAACAAAGTATTAAAAAGTGAAAGTTAGATTTAGGATTGTTTAGTTTGTCCCATTACTTTTGGCCCCTTAAAAAGTGGGAGGCACATATAGAAACCGTTGTAATTCCTACACCGTTCACCTGATTTGGATGTAATTACCCTCAAATTAAATCTGAAAGTCTGCAATTAAAGCACATCTTGTTTGTTTAATTTCAAAGCCATTGTGGTGGTGAATAGAGGCCAAAATATGAAAATTCTGTCAATGTCCCAATATTTATGCACCTGACTGTATGCATCAATAGTTTTTAAAGAATAATAAACCAACAATTACAAAGACAATCCAGGTGGGGGTAGGGGGAAAAGAGTGCATCCTAAATCTCCTACAAACTATGCAAATAGAGGGAAGTATTTTTTATTCCTATATTCTTTGAAAAAAATCCAGTTTGATCAGAAGAAATGTGTCAGGAGGTCTAGCGGTGACAATAACAACCAAAGTTTGCTCATTGTAACAGACAACTTTGCTACAAAGTTTTATTTATACATCAAAATATATATCTGAAAGTTGCCAGCCCTGGATGATACTACTGTGGATTGCTGGGATTAACAGCCTGAATTAGTGGAGACCGTCGATTGGAGGACAGCGGTGAGTGATCTCTCCAGAGCCTACACGCAGGTTGCAAGCTGGCGCTGCTGATCTCCACAACATACTGCTTACTGCGGGTACAGCTGCCTGTGATCAATTGGAGAGAAGAACTCCTAATTACAGTGGACAGGTCCGGATTAAGATCTGTGGGGGCCCCTGGGCAACAAACATGTGGGGCCTCTATTAAATATGGAAAAAATGGGGGCATTCGCAATGGGGACCGTATCGCTCATAAATGGTACATTGACAAACAGCGATAAGCTAAGCTTAGCACTGTTTGTTAAATACTGAAAGGAAGACATAACCCCTTTATGTGAAATGGAGCCCATGGGCTCCACATGAAAATAAAACACAGGCACAAACATGGAAAACACACAATATACACCCACAGGAAAAAAAAAAACACACATAGGCACCCACCTGAAATATTACTCACTAGCTGTGCAATCTTATCCACATTACACCGCACATAGGGCCTGATTCAGAGTTGGGAATAGAGTGAGATATCTCTCTCAACTGTGAACCTGAACAAACCATATTGCAATGTAAGGGGTGTAAATACATAATTTTTTACATGTGGGGTCAATACTGGCTGATTTTGCATGTAGCCCACAAATACTGCACAGCTTTATTATTACTCTTCAATCTCTCTGCACATTTTAAATCTGCCCCACCTGCAGTGTAGCATGGTTTCACCTAGATGATCAGTTGAGAGGGATACCTCACTCTATTCCCACGTTTGAATCAGGCCTATAGTACCTCTGATTCACATTACACCACATAATAGTGTCTCTTATTCATGTTATAACACACAGCAGTGCCCCTTTTACACAATGCCCACAGTAGTGCCCCTAATACACAATGCCCACAGCAGTGTTTCCCCTTATGCAATGCCCCCAGTAGTGGTGCCCCTTATGCAGTACCCCCAGTAGTGGTGCCTCTTATGCAGTGCCCCTAGTAGTGGCAGTGCCAACAGTGGTAGTGCCCCTTATGCAGAGCCCACAGTAGTGGTGCTTCTTATGCAGTGCCCCTAGTAGTGGCAGTGCCAACAGTGGTAGTGCCCCTTATGCAGAGCCCACAGTAGTGGTGCCCTTTATGCAGTGCCCCAGTAGTTGCGCACCCAGGAGTGGTGCCCCTTATGCAGTAATGCCCCCAGTAGTAATGCCCCCTGTAGTAGTGTTCCCAGAAGTAGTGCCCCCAGAAGTAGTGCCCCCAGAAGTAATGTCCCCTGTAGTAGTGCCCTCTGTAGTGAAGCCGTTTACTCGGAAAAAAACCCACAATACTTACCTTAAGCCCCGCTCCCACATCCGCCCGGCTGGCCGCTCCTCAGAACTATGGGAAAGACGTCATGATGTCTCTCCCATAGTGCACTGCACACTGTGGGAGCCGGAGCTCAGGAGAATGAGATCTAGCCTCCGGCTGCCGCTTGTGCTGCGGGGAGGGAGATGGGTACCCGCTGGTAACAAAATCTCAGTGGGTGCTCAGTAAATGGAGTCTCTCTGCGGTGCCGGGATTAATTTGGCCTGGAGGAGGTGGAACTGGTTCCGTCTCTCATTCTGGCCCACTTTATCCCCTGTGTGGGGGCCCCAGGACGGCACCCCCTGTCACCCCCCCCTTAATCCGGCACTGACAGTGGGGGCCTACATCTGGAGGACAGCGGTGAGTGATCTCACCGGAGCCCCAACAATGGGTCGCAGCTGGCTCCGTTGGACTTCCCAACTGGGGCAGATTGTACTTTATTCTACACAGGTTATTGCAAATCATCAAATCATTGCAGCACTATATCATAATGTCAGCCCGTCAGTTACAATATACATCTAATATACATCTATTCCACCTAGGTGCAAATATTGCTTATTATGAAGCTTGGAGATGTAACATCGTAAATATTGTTCTAGAGATTGATTTACACGTTCCATTTGACCATTTGACTGCAGATGATAACTGGACGACAGAATAAGGTTAATTTCTAACAAAGAGCAGAAGTCTTTCCAAAATAGGGCAACGAACTGAGTGCCTCTGTCTGACATGATATCTGAAGGCAACCCATGTAGCCTAAAGACATGTTATATAAACAGTGAGGCAAGACATTTAGCACTGTTTTGCTATGGGTACAAAGTGGGCCATTTTGCTGAAATGATCCACCACCACCCAGATGGTATCATATCCAGAGGAAACTGGCAAATCCACAATGAAATCCATTGATATGTCAGAGGAGTCTTATTCTTAGCACAGACATCACAAGCCTGAATAAATTCTTTAACATCCAGAGAGATGGACGGCCACCAAACTAAATGAGATAGCAATTCCAGCATCTTAAAAATTCCAGTATGACCAGACACTTAATTGGATTGAAATTCCATCAAAACAGTACCCCTTAAACATTCTGGAATGTATAGAAGTCCCATTGGAGTCTCAGGGAGAGCGTGATTTTGCATAGATTGTAGCTATGTGGAGACATCTAGCGCCAAACCAGCATGAATAGAAGTTGTAGGAATAATAGGTATTTTGGTATTTGGTTTGGTTTTGGATTGGGATGTGCAGGCTCAGATTAGTTCGGGTTTTACAGCCAAATGACCTCAGTGCTGCTTCAAGGACTGGGAAAATGCCATCCAGGTAAACTACTATGAACTTCCAGAGGTGTTCACGTAGAGCGTCATTTATCAAGTCTTGGAACACTGCAGGGGCCTTGGAGAGGCCGAAGGGCATAACCAAATATAAGGTCCAGAGTGGGTATTAAATGCAGTTTTCCACTTGTAGCCTTCTTTAATATGGATAAGATTATTGGCCCCCGTAAATCAAATTTGGAGGAGACAGTGGCTTCTCTGAGATGGTCAAATAATACTGAGATAATAGTGACTTTATACAGGGCCCTGTAGTCAAGGCAGAGTGCGAAGCTACTGTCTTTTTTGGCTACAAAGAAGAATCCTGCACACACCGGGGAGTTTTAGGACTTGATAAAGCCCTTGCTGAGATTCTCCTGGATGTATTTATGAATGATTTGAGTCTCTGAAATTGACATTGAAAAGGCATATCGTCTTCCTTTGGGCAAGCGGGAACCTGGCAATAATTCAATGGCACAGTCAAAATCCCGATGAAGGAGTAAAATATCTGCCGCCTTCTTGGAGAACACATCAGCAAACTCATGGAACTGGGAAGGCAAACTTTAAGGTTTACCTGGGGGGTCTGGACTGGCAAGGATAATCACCCCAAAGCACAATTTGTCCCCACTGGGTAATTTCTCCATTCTCCCAAATGATTTTAGGATTGTGACTTCTATGGCTGGCATAAAATAAGAGGTACCATATGACAATGAATGAGGTAGAAAATCATTGTTTCAGTGTGCAAGGCACCTATGATCAATATTGGGGGAGTCTGTAGGTTTATTTTGGCATTAGGAAGGAGATTGCCAACAAGACCACAGTTGGCAACTGCCGGGTTGAGGTCACACAGAGGAATGCCATGTGTTAGAGCAAAATGAAAAAAAATTCAGGTGCTCTGCTGTCCAGGAATGTGGATATTTATGCTGTCTGTTCATTAAAAGAAACCTGAGCTGGAATTAACACAGAACTTCTGGAAGAGACCAGACGTATGCCAAAATGAACTTCCTACAAATTAATTTGGCCTTGTTGTTTCCCAGTTTACTAGGACATTCAAGGGCAAAATGACCTTTACCACTGCAGTAGAGGCAGTATGTCTCCTATTCTTCTCTTCTGTAGACAGCCTAAATGCACCAAGGTGCATGGGTTCCTCCAGATCCATCATTGTAGATGAGATATTGGCATGCATAGGCGATGACGATGACTCCTTTTCCAGCTTTCGTTCCTTGACTCGCCTGTCAATCTTAATGGCTAGCTGCATGAGCTTATCTAAGAATTCTGGCTTTGAAGAATACGTCCACTGAACGCAGAGCAGAATTATCAGGTCCCAATCCAAAGGCCCAGGTCGGAGGACCTCCAAACCAAAAGAGTGAGGCCTAAGCCAAAAATATAATTTGCAACTTTCTTTAAATTTTAAAAAATCTTTACAGTCTCCAGAATAGCGACCTGGTAGGTTCATTTTAGGCTATTTAAGGTCACCTAAACAAGGTTATCTTCTTGAGCTTTCAACTGTACTGAAAGATCTTGCACCATTTGAGACAGGGCTTGAATCTGATTTACAAGAACCTGGGCAGGATTTTGTTGGACTGGATCCATCTTGATGTAATCCACTCTAGTAACTCATAATTTTAGGATACACCTGGAATATTATATAAGGCCCCTAGATTTACTCTAGAGCTGCCTATAACAGCTTCTTTCTGTTCCCTTTGAGTATGACACACTCTCTGGTACTTAGGATGTCGCCAGGACTTATAACTCAGAACAGTAGGGGCTTATATTAACTGCTGGGTAACCATTGAAAATAGCTGGAGCAGATGGAGATAAATGTAATACAATAACACTAATGCTAGACTGATGTAACTAAGGTAGAGTCCCGGAGGCCACTGATTCAAATATGATGGGGTCCCTATTCCCAGGTATACACAAGGATAATACAAATCCACAGATGGAGATTAGCGGGAGAACAGGAGTTAACCAAAGTTCCAAGGGTAGTGCAGGAGTGCAACTGAGGAAGCAGAGACAACTGATTGAATGCAGACTGGACTCTGACAGAAGCAAGGGATCAGGACTACAAGTACCAAGTAAGACCAGGAAGAACCACTAAGCAGAGGCTGCAGTGTGAGACTATCACTGGCAAAAAGGGCCAATGCAAAAAGTCCAAGGAGACCTGCCCCATATAGAAGCATCCCAGCTGCTAGGGTAGGCAGCAGCCAGGACCATGAAGCAGCATGGCCGCCCAGAGTCCATTACATTGCAGTGACTACCATATAATACAGATATAATACAGAGCATCACAGTGGCCACCATATAATAGAGACAGCATCACAGTGACCACCAAATAATGCAAAGTTACAGTGACCAACATATAATACAGAGAGCATCACAGTGACCATCAAATAATACAGATGGAGTCACAATGAATGCTAGATAATGCAGAGACCACCAATGACCCACATATCTATCCATTTATATATATAAAGCAAAGTTTAGGTGTCTGCCGGTTCATTCGGACTAGTCTCTTGAACCACTGTCCGGATTTTTATGGAGTTTTCACTATTCCATTGGTTGAGAAAGGTTTAGGTGTATGGACTATTCATTTATGACAAAAGGGAGCTAAGCAGTGATGATTATAGTGAAGCAAGTAACAGAAAATCTTGCACCAAGCTGCTGTATAGGAGCTGGCCAGGATGCTGAAAGAGCAAGAGAACATCTGAAACTGAGACTTGGAATAAAGTAAATCACATAATAAAAACTTGTGTTGTGTGAGTGACTGGCTGCTGCAGGTCTGAGGGCTGCTCTCTGATTGGCTCTATGAGACAGTGAGAGCCAATCAGAAGTGCCCTATTACTTAGTAGCAGCCTAGAGATGGGAGGGAGTCAGGGACTGAGCACGGTCTAATCTGAGGCAGACAGAGAGTGAGAGACAGCCTCCAACAAACCCATGAAGATGCCCTGTTGCAGACAGAGTAGCCAGGAAGGAGCAAGGGAAGGCATAGCTATCAGGAATTTTTAGAAAAAACAAACAAAGATTGGAACACTGTCAAAATATTACCATTTGATGGTGGCAAACATTGGAGCACTACCATCAAATGGTAGAAACACTACCATTGGAACAAAAACATTGTTGGTTAGAAACCATCATATTCTGATGTCCTTCCCCATGCTGAACCTGTACGCAGACTCTGGCCACCACTCCTCCACTGTGAAGTGCTCCCTCTCCAGCCACCACCCTTGGTGAACAGGAGGCACCTCCCATGGAAGTCAGCGCTACTCACAGACAGGGGCACTACAGTATGGAAGCTCAACAGGAAGCCCAAGAAATACAGGGTACATTGTGCAAAGAGGACATTTCTCATTGCCATGTTCGGCAGCCAGGGAGAGGTGCGCATGGAGATAGAAATATGAACAGGGGCCCCAGGCCTGGGAACATGCTGCTGAAAATACTTATGGTAGCTGCAATACAAATTTCTCATCCATGATCATCTTGCCCTTCCCTGCACATCTTAGTGGACAGTCCCCAGCCAGCTGCAGGACAGCAGCAGAGGGGGTTTTGATGACATTGGTGAGATGCAGGGGGCAAGAGTGAGAAGCAGGGGGTTGTGGTGAAATGCAGAGACCTGTGGTGTCATGCAGAGGCCTGTGGTTTGATGCAGAGAGCTATGGTAAAAAGCAGAAATGAGAAGCAGGGGCCTGTGGTGAGATGTAAGGGGCTGTGGTGTAATATAGGATGCTGTGATGAAATGTATGGGGCAGTAGTGAGAAACAGAAGGCTATTATGAGATGCAGGGGGCAGGAGTAAGAAACAGGTGGCTGTTGTGAGATGCAGGGGGCTGTGGTGACATGGCATAGGTTGTTATAAGATTTAGAGGGCTGTGGTCAGATACTACACCACCCCAGCACAATCTGTATTAAAGAAAAAAAAACAAGCTGGAACTTACTTCTCCAGGGAGAGGATCTGTCTGGTTCCTGCCTGTGGAGCTCCAGGGCACAGGAAAGCATAAAAGAGACAGGATAGACTGGAGATGGGGTGGATACTTGGGAAAGGGGTCAGGATCTTGTGCAGGGACTGGAGTGAGTCGATTAGAATAGTAATACATGGAAGAGGAGGGGGCGGGGACTTGGATGAGGGGGCGGGATCTTGGCTACAGACAGAGTAGTGACAGGAAAAGGATAGGGCGGAGACTCTGAGTCTCAGTCAGGGAGAGGAGGGATCACTTCATCATCTGCAGTGCAGGTTCAGAACTCAAGCAGGAACCAGTGGACACTGCCTCTGATTGTCGCCTCTCTCAAATGTTGCCCCCCCTGTTCCAGCACCTATGCTAGTATGACATTGTATAGCCCTATGCTCCTATGCATGGAAGTTTTACAATGGGAATCCATAAAAGGTACATTGATGTCCGGACATTTCCTTATACTGCTTTCTTGTTCTGACCCTGGAGAACTATGGGCCTGATTCAGACCCACTCGCGAGCGGCTGTCCGCTCGCAAGTGGGTCGATGGTCTGCACTGAGCATGCGCACGACGGAGGGAGCTCCGTCGTGCGCATGCGCCAGACACGACGAGCGAAGGACTTTCCTTCGCTCGTTGTGTCCGATCAAAGGGGGCGTGCTGTCAATGTTGATTGACAGCACGCCCCCTTTGGTGGGCGTGCCGGGGGCGTGCCTCCCTGACGGGGGCGTTCCCACGGGAACGCCTCCCGTCAGAAGCCGGCCCACTGACATCACTAGTGATGTCAGTGGGAGTCATTTTGGCTCTGATAGAGCCAAAATCACTCCGGAGCTTGCGGTTGAAAACCTCAACCGCAGGCTCCGGCTCGCAATTTCGATGGTCGCGATGGTCACGACCATCGCGGCCATCAAAATGCACGCTCGTATAGCCTGTGGGTGGTGACCCACAGCTATACGAGCGTCCAGGAGGACGCTCCATGAAAATGGAGCCCGGCCCTCATGCAGAGCGTGCGCTCTGCTCAGAGCGTACGGCTCTGAATGAGGGCCTATATCCCTTTTACACCTACCTGAAAATCCCAGGCAGATGAACGTGAATGCGCATAAACCCGGGATTTTTGTCAGTGTAAATGGATCCACCCGGGGTCCAGGGACATGGGGATCCAACTCAAGTAGATTGTAGGGTTGACCACAGGTCGTTCCTTTGTCACCCTGCAGTGTAAACTGCACTATCCGGGTCACGATGTCCCAGATCATGCCACATGCTGCCTGATTGGCCCGCTTCAGTGGCGCTTGGAGATGACATCATCTCCAAGTGTCCACTGCAGCCAGCACTAGCCCAAGCAGCACAGAGCAGCGCACCCCACCCACCCTACCTGACTTTGGACCACTGTGGAGTGAGGTAAGAGGGTTGGGGAGGGGGAGGGAGGGGAAGAAGTGCTGCTCACTTGCACCGGAAGAGCCGAGTCAGTGCTGACCCGGCTCCGGTGTGAACGGTGCCGACCCGGGCTGTGCCACGGTGTAAAATGCGTCTGTCCCGAGTCGGATTCAGGTTGGAAACGTGTTCCAAATCCCGGGTCAGACCCAGGACTTTTGGAATAAAAGGGGTATTAACAAAGACTACAATGACCTGGTGTATGTGCTGCACAACTGTGAACACTGATATAGAATATTGTTTCCTAACAATTGGGAGACAATGAGGGACATTTCTAAATGTGTTCCACAGGTAACTGTGAAAGGGGGTTGGGTATGGGATGCCGTCACTTGGTACCTGGCGGTCAGAATCCTGACACCGACATCCCGAAAGGGTTAGGATACCGACACCTGTATCCTAACCCTTTCCCTAACACTAACCATACCCCATCCCTCCCCGCACCTGAATCCTATCCCCACCCTAGTGCCTAGACCTAACCTCCTCCTGTACCCTAAACCTAACCCCCCGTAGTGTCTAACTGTAACCCTCCCCCTAGTGCCTAACCCATAACCCTCCCCTAACTACAGTACTTACTGTTAGGATGCCAGCAGTTAAGATGCCGGGATTTTGACAGGTGTTGGGATCTCGGCGCCGGCATGCTGATGGTCGGTATCCTGGCCACAACCAGTGAAAAGGTGTTGCCCATTGTGACAAATCAGATAGTTACTTTAAACTGTAATAATTTGAATGAAGAGTCTTTTTAAGACAACATATTTAATAAGTAAAATAACAAAAACTAAATATAATCAAAACAAAACAAATTTTACTAATGTTATATATTGAAATGTTAAAATTTTTATTTAATTCAACACTGATGAATTACTTTAAGTTTGTGTAGGAACCCGAAGGCACAATGACACAATGAAAAATGCTAGCTAAAAGCATTTGATTGGCATAATCTTAGGTGAATGAGTAAAACATGACTACAACATAAAGGGGCCTATTCATCAAACCACATTTTTTAGGTAATTTTTTTACATATTTATGTAATAGTAGTATTCATTAAAAGACTTAACGCAGGAAATATGACTAATATCTCCTCGTTAAGTCAGTCTCCGTTAATTTCCACACTCCCCATACTTTAGTATGGGGATGTGGAAATTACTGTATTCATCAAACCCCGAATATATAATATTTTCGATATTTGATGTTGTTAATGAACGCCATCTGTAGACGGCGTTCACCCTCCGAAAGACCTCACAAGCTGTCTGTGACTGCACAGCATCTTGTGTAGCACCGCGCTCCTCCTCCCTCGCTCGTGTCCGCAGCTTCCCTCTGCTCTGTCCGTAGCTGGAGAAAGCTTACCCCCGCCGCTGCTGCCTCAGGATCGAGACCAGCACAGGGGCTCCTGCTGACAACTCCCGGCACTGGGGCTCCCACTGACCACTCCCGGCACAGGGGCTCCCACCAACCGCTCCCAGCACAGGTGCTCCCGCTGACGGCTCCCGGCACAGGGGCTCCCGCTGACCACTCCCGGCACAGGGGCTCCCACTGACCACTCCCGGCACAGGGGCTCCCACTGACCACTCCCGGCACAGGGGCTCCCACCAACCGCTCCCAGCACAGGGGCTCCCGCTGACCACTCCCGCTGATGGCTCCCGTCACAGGGGCTCCCACTGACCGCTCCCAGCACAGGTGCTCCCGCTGACGGCTCCCGGCACAGGGGCTCCCGCTGACCATGCCAGCCACAGTGAGTGACTCACTACTTGCTGGCTGGTGCTCTGCGGCACTAAATGCTCCCGCTTACTGCGCCCCCACTGCTTGCTGTGGCTGGTACTCCCGCGGCTCTGACCGTGCCAGTCACAGTGTACAGGCTGCGCATGTGCAACGCAGGTATGGGAGCGTTAAGGAGTAGTAAAGTATCACTATCCGAAAAAATGTTTACGCAGAAATGGCAGTTTTTCGGATGTGATACTTATGCAGTTTCAACATGATGAATACAACCGAAATCTTTGAAAAAATCAATGCAAATTCTAAACTAATTTAACACTTAACAATTTTAAGTGTTGATGAATAGGCCCCAAAGTCTTATAGTTAAAATTTGGCATTATTCTGTGGTTTGAGTTTATAACATAAAGCAATCAAAGGCTAACCTCGCATGTTGTATTTTGTTCATATATATATAGAGCACATGTTTCATGCATATTTCTCGTGACTGCGAAACATAAATCTTTATAGTCCACTCAGAAGAATGCAATTAACTTATCAATGTTTCTCTTTTGTTTATGGGTGCAGTTTGTTTTTAGGATTGGTCTACCCTACCTCTTTTGACTAGTCAATATTTACATATCAGGTGAATTTTCAGCACAGTTGTGTTTCATAAATATAATAGTTGCACAATCAGGAAGCTTAAAAAAAAATACACTATGCAAAACATGAGAAAAGAAAAAACAGCCAATCAGATACTGACAGCTGGTTGTCCTGGTTCTTCCAGTAAGTTTAGTTTAATATAAATTGCCCTCTTGGCTGCAGGAAGTCAAAATGAGCCAGTTGCTAGCTGACTAAAAAACACCCCCCCAAAAGGCAAATGAAGGGACTACGCTAATGGGAAATTAGATATGCTTGATTGATATTAGAAACATGGCTTCTTTTCAATCTTAAACATTTATTATAACATGAAACACATTACATAAAAATGTGGCAAATCAACAGCTGAACAGTTAAATAGATATTGTATAACTAACCACGAGTTAAACTGTAATAGTTGTTGTAACAAGATTGTTAGATATGTCCCAATCCCAGTCCAGAGAATAATATTATTTTTAAAAAGGGTAGTATTTTAACTCCATAAGAAAAGATGTTCTACTGACGGCTGTGTAATAACAGCAATAAGTAGGCTCACTGAATTGATAAATGTGTTCTCCTGTCTGGTGCTTAGAATAGCTTTAGGGCAGCATTAGTAGTAGGCAAGATATTATTTTGAAATAGCAGCCTTCAGTATTCGGCATATGTTCCAACTACACGCGTCCTTCTTTGTGCAAGTCTGCCAGCAAAGTTGGTATACCCAGCAGCATGGCACTAGCAGTGTCTCCGTTCTCCATTGCACTCGGAGACCGCAGCGCTGTGAGCTGTATAAATCTCTGTGTGGCAGGCAGCCTCCCGCTCTGCTGTTGCGGACAATGCGGATAGTTAATATCGATTCCTACCTATCGATTCCTACCTACCTATACACTCTAAAATAATTGTCGCTGTTTAGCGTTATGAGTCGCACAAGAAATAATTACTTTCAGACTTTGATTGTGGTTCCAAAGCACAAAACGTTATTATTCAACATAAAAGCAGATAGTTACACGCTGTGATCTAAATACAATTAGCACAAATAAATCATACAGACCCAAGGTACAGTTGTTACATACGCATGCACTCTGGACCCAGATCCCGGCATCAAAGAAGAAACCTCCGTCAACAGCAAAACAAGAAGACTCACATCCAGTTTCAGAGAGCATGCATATATACTCTAGCAGAGATACGCAATACAATAGAACAGTTTGGCATGATTCCATTGGTTCTTCTTCCTGGTTCTTCTGTTACAGTATAGTTCATAGGTCAGTTCGTATGGTCACAATCCAGCCTCCAACAGCCCTTTGTGTCCATTTTCCTGCTGCATAATAAATCTAAGCTGGTTACATTACAGAGTACATTTTAATGTTTAACTCTCTATGGTCCATAGTTTGCAGGCACATGTTGCGCTCTCCTCACCGATGATACCAGAAATCTGCAAAGACACAGTGGATCAGAACAACACCAAACATGGTCTGCTTACCATGTAGTAAACCTTAAATATCAAATAACATTTATTTCACAAATAATACTGAATAAACCTTGAATATTACACTTTAATGCTAGGGAATCTTTTTATGTAAGTGTGCAGTGTGTAAGTATTGGGGTAGTGAGAAAAGACGCTAGTTAGCGTTGTGCGACTACGTGTTTGTGTAGTACACCATGGTACGTGTTTTGCAGGGTTGATCATTTTATATGTTTTAGTGACTGTCTGTATTTATATGATGAGGACTTTTAACATCTTTCTATTGCGTGGGAATCGCACGATGCTAAGTAATAGCATCGCTGTATGTACTTATAATGGGCGATATTCGCTAAAATGGTGCCGGGCGGCCAGTCGCAAAATGGCATCTCATTGCCATTAGCAAAATGGCGTCGTGCAGATTTAATTTTAAACCGATTCTGTCTCAGCCAATTATCCGGCTTCGACATTAACCATCCTCGCACCGAATAAAAATTCAGTACACAGCAGCATGACAGTGTTTTGGGGGATTTACCAGAAATTCTCATGGAATAACACACGTCACATTAAACCTTCGTCTTAACCACACAGAGATAAAGAGGTCTATTTACTAAGCCTTGGATGGAGATAAAATGAACGGAGATCAAGTACCAGCCAATCAACTCCTAACTGCCATGTCACAGGCTGTGTTTGAAAAATGACAGTTAGGAGCTGATTGGCTGGTACTTTATCTCCATCCAAGGCTTAGTAAATAGACCCCTTATAAAGCTCACAGCACTGCGGCCTCCATGTGCACTGAGAAATTTCCCAAAATGCTGTCAAACTGCTGTGTACCAAATTTTTATTCGGTGCAAGGACCGTTATCTATCTGCATTGTCAGCAACAGCAGAGCGGGAGGCTGCCTACTGGACAGGCTACTATTTCCAAATGGAATCTTTTTTCCGCATCCAGCGTCTGAAGCCGGGTTTTCTGCAGCAGGGTGAGTATGTCAGTGTGTGCAGTGGCATAACTATGGAGGGAGCAGGGGGTGCGGTTGCTATGGGGCCCGGCGGCTTAAGGGGCCCGCCGGCCCAGAGATCGCATCCCCTGCACCCTCCATACGCCGGGCGCCCGCTGAGATTGTGTTACCAGCGGACGCCCGGCTCCTATTCAAAGCCCCGGCGGCAGCCGGAGGATGGAGCTCACTCCTTCTTCCGGGTCCCGCAGTGCACTATGGGAGTGACATCATGACGTCACTCCCATAGTGCCGAGGAGCGGGCGCCGTGGCGGACGGCAGCTTCACAGGAGCGGGGATAAAGGTAAGTGTGTGTTTTTTTTTGTACGTGTGCGTGTGCGTGCGGGGGGAGGGGCAACTACAGGGGGGTCACTACTGGGGTCATTACAGGGGGCAGCTACTGGGATCTCGCTACTGGGGGCTCACTGCTGGGGGCAGCTACAGTTATTATTCAACATAAAAGCAGATAGTTACACGCTGTGATCTAAATACAATTAGCGCAAATAAATCATACAGACCCAAGGTACAGTTGTTACATACGCATGCACTCTGGACCCAGATCCCGGCATCAAAGAAGAAACCTCCGTCAACAGCAAAACAAGAAGACTCACATCCAGTTTCAGAGAGCATGCATATATACTCTAGCAGAGATACGCAATACAATAGAACAGTTTGGCATGATTCCATTGGTTCTTCTTCCTGGTTCTTCTGTTACAGTATAGTTCATAGGTCAGTTCGTATGGTCACAATCCAGCCTCCAACAGCCCTTTGTGTCCATTTTCCTGCTGCATAATAAATCTAAGCTGGTTACATTACAGAGTACATTTTAATGTTTAACTCTCTATGGTCCATAGTTTGCAGGCACATGTTGCGCTCTCCTCACCGATGATACCAGAAATCTGCAAAGACACAGTGGATCAGAACAACACCAAACATGGTCTGCTTACCATGTAGTAAACCTTAAATATCAAATAACATTTATTTCACAAATAATACTGAATAAACCTTGAATATTACACTTTAATGCTAGGGAATCTTTTTATGTAAGTGTGCAGTGTGTAAGTATTGGGGTAGTGAGAAAAGACGCTAGTTAGCGTTGTGCGACTACGTGTTTGTGTAGTACACCATGGTACGTGTTTTGCAGGGTTGATCATTTTATATGTTTTAGTGACTGTCTGTATTTATATGATGAGGACTTTTAACATCTTTCTATTGCGTGGGAAACGCACGATGCTAAGTAATAGCATCGCTGTATGTACTTATAATGGGCGATTTTCGCTAAAATGGTGCCGGGCGGCCAGTCGCAAAATGGCATCTCATTGCCATTAGCAAAATGGCGTCGTGCAGATTTAATTTTAAACCGATTCTGTCTCAGCCAATTATCCGGCTTCGACATTAACCATCCTCGCACCGAATAAAAATTCAGTACACAGCAGCATGACAGTGTTTTGGGGGATTTACCAGAAATTCTCATGGAATAACACATGTCACATTAAACCTTCGTCTTAACCACACAGAGATAAAGAGGTCTATTTACTAAGCCTTGGATGGAGATAAAATGAACGGAGATCAAGTACCAGCCAATTTTCTCCTAACTGCCATGTCACAGGCTGTGTTTGAAAAATGACAGTTAGGAGCTGATTGTCTGGTACTTTATCTCCATCCAAGGCTTAGTAAATAGACCCCTTATAAAGCTCACAGCACTGCGGCCTCCATGTGCACTGAGAAATTTCCCAAAATGCTGTCAAACTGTTGTGTACCAAATTTTTATTCGGTGCAAGGACCGTTATCTATCTGCATTGTCAGCAACAGCAGAGCGGGAGGCTGCCTACTGGACAGGCTACTATTTCCAAATGGAATCTTTTTTCCGCATCCAGCGTCTGAAGCCGGGTTTTCTGCAGCAGGGTGAGTATGTCAGTGTGTGCAGCGGCATAACTATGGAGGGAGCAGGGGGTGCGGTTGCTATGGGGCCCGGCGGCTTAAGGGGCCCGCCGGCCCAGAGATCGCATCCCCTGCACCCTCCATACGCCGGGCGCCCGCTGAGATTGTGTTACCAGCGGACGCCCGGCTCCTATTCAAAGCCCCGGCGGCAGCCGGAGGATGGAGCTCACTCCTTCTTCCGGGTCCCGCAGTGCACTATGGGAGTGACATCATGACGTCACTCCCATAGTGCCGAGGAGCGGGCGCCGTGGCGGACGGCAGCTTCACAGGAGCGGGGATAAAGGTAAGTGTGTGTTTTTTTTGTACGTGTGCGTGTGCGTGCGGGGGGAGGGGCAACTACAGGGGGGTCACTACTGGGGTCATTACAGGGGGCAGCTACTGGGATCTCACTACTGGGGGCTCACTGCTGGGGGCAGCTACAGTTATTATTCAACATAAAAGCAGATAGTTACACGCTGTGATCTAAATACAATTAGCGCAAATAAATCATACAGACCCAAGGTACAGTTGTTACATACGCATGCACTCTGGACCCAGATCCCGGCATCAAAGAAGAAACCTCCGTCAACAGCAAAACAAGAAGACTCACATCCAGTTTCAGAGAGCATGCATATATACTCTAGCAGAGATACGCAATACAATAGAACAGTTTGGCATGATTCCATTGGTTCTTCTTCCTGGTTCTTCTGTTACAGTATAGTTCATAGGTCAGTTCGTATGGTCACAATCCAGCCTCCAACAGCCCTTTGTGTCCATTTTCCTGCTGCATAATAAATCTAAGCTGGTTACATTACAGAGTACATTTTAATGTTTAACTCTCTATGGTCCATAGTTTGCAGGCACATGTTGCGCTCTCCTCACCGATGATACCAGAAATCTGCAAAGACACAGTGGATCAGAACAACACCAAACATGGTCTGCTTACCATGTAGTAAACCTTAAATATCAAATAACATTTATTTCACAAATAATACTGAATAAACCTTGAATATTACACTTTAATGCTAGGGAATCTTTTTATGTAAGTGTGCAGTGTGTAAGTATTGGGGTAGTGAGAAAAGACGCTAGTTAGCGTTGTGCGACTACGTGTTTGTGTAGTACACCATGGTACGTGTTTTGCAGGGTTGATCATTTTATATGTTTTAGTGACTGTCTGTATTTATATGATGAGGACTTTTAACATCTTTCTATTGCGTGGGAATCGCACGATGCTAAGTAATAGCATCGCTGTATGTACTTATAATGGGCGATATTCGCTAAAATGGTGCCGGGCGGCCAGTCGCAAAATGGCATCTCATTGCCATTAGCAAAATGGCGTCGTGCAGATTTAATTTTAAACCGATTCTGTCTCAGCCAATTATCCGGCTTCGACATTAACCATCCTCGCACCGAATAAAAATTCAGTACACAGCAGCATGACAGTGTTTTGGGGGATTTACCAGAAATTCTCATGGAATAACACACGTCACATTAAACCTTCGTCTTAACCACACAGAGATAAAGAGGTCTATTTACTAAGCCTTGGATGGAGATAAAATGAACGGAGATCAAGTACCAGCCAATCACATCTTAACTGCCATGTCACAGGCTGTGTTTGAAAAATGACAGTTAGGAGCTGATTGGCTGGTACTTTATCTCCATCCAAGGCTTAGTAAATAGACCCCTTATAAAGCTCACAGCACTGCGGCCTCCATGTGCACTGAGAAATTTCCCAAAATGCTGTCAAACTGCTGTGTACCAAATTTTTATTCGGTGCAAGGACCGTTATCTATCTGCATTGTCAGCAACAGCAGAGCGGGAGGCTGCCTACTGGACAGGCTACTATTTCCAAATGGAATCTTTTTTCCGCATCCAGCGTCTGAAGCCGGGTTTTCTGCAGCAGGGTGAGTATGTCAGTGTGTGCAGTGGCATAACTATGGAGGGAGCAGGGGGTGCGGTTGCTATGGGGCCCGGCGGCTTAAGGGCCCGCCGGCCCAGAGATCGCATCCCCTGCACCCTCCATACGCCGGGCGCCCGCTGAGATTGTGTTACCAGCGGACGCCCGGCTCCTATTCAAAGCCCCGGCGGCAGCCGGAGGATGGAGCTCACTCCTTCTTCCGGGTCCCGCAGTGCACTATGGGAGTGACATCATGACGTCACTCCCATAGTGCCGAGGAGCGGGCGCCGTGGCGGACGGCAGCTTCACAGGAGCGGGGATAAAGGTAAGTGTGTGTTTTTTTTGTACGTGTGCGTGTGCGTGCGGGGGGAGGGGCAACTACAGGGGGGTCACTACTGGGGTCATTACAGGGGGCAGCTACTGGGATCTCGCTACTGGGGGCTCACTGCTGGGGGCAGCTACAGGGGGTCACTACTGGGGGCATTACAGGGGGCTCACTACTGGGGGCAGCTACAGGGGGCTCACTACTGGGGGCATTACAGGGGGCTCACTACTGGGGGCATTACAGGGGGCTCACTACTGGGGGCAGCTACAGGGGGCTCACTACTGGGGGCATTACAGGGGGCTCACTACTGGGGTCATTACAGAGGGCTCATTACTGGGGGCAACGACAGGGGGCTCACTACTGGGGGCACTGCGTAAGGGGCACCATTACAGTGGGCATTGCATAAGGGGCACCATTACAGTGGGCATTTAATGTTTTAGGGGAACTACTGTGGTTATTGTGTAACACCTAAGTTAGGGGGGCCCCTTAAAAATGTTGCTATGGGGCCCAAAAAAGTTCTAGTTACGCCCCTGAGTGTGTGTGAGTGTTTGTTAGTGTTTGTAAGTGTGTAAGAGTGAGTGTATGTGTATGAGTGTTGTGTGTGTGACCTCCGATGTGTGTGGCCCCCCCAGTGTCTGTGTGCACCCCCCGGAATGGGCACTGGAAGAACTACATCTCACAGCAGCCCATGCCCCTCCCACCAGCCCCTGGAGCCTCCCAGCAGCCCCCAGGACTCCCAGGAGCCCCCTCTTCAGTGAGAAGATAGAGGGGATGCCACCGGGAGCTGCGGAGACCACCGGAGACCCCCGGGCAGGTAAGTGCAGAATATTTATTTCTATTACGTGGTGCAGGGTTTTCAGCTCTGACCACCTTTTTTTAATTGGATACCGCGGGTATCAGGAGCGCACATACCTGCGGTATTCTAAAATTGGACGCAAGGGGCGCAAGGTTTTTCTACCTCGCTAAACCTCATGCCCAATTGAATATGCCCCTAAGCATAAGATAGGAAGACCCTGAGCCTTCCAGAGACTTTTGGCATAACACTCAGGGGGAGATGTATCAAACGTTCTCAGGAGAAAAGTTTAAAAATTACCAATAGCAAACAATCAGCTTTTGTTATTTTTTTTTATAAGGTTCTAGAAAAATGATAGCTAGAAGTTGATTGCTTGCTATGCCTCTGGCACCACAGATAGTTGAGTGACATTGATTAAAGCGCATTGTTTATAATAAAAGTTTGTGATCACATTGTTTCTTTCACCCCATTTTCCCGTATGTAAGCCAATTCATATCAGCTAGTTCCCCAGGTGCTCATTAACTAATATGGTAGGGGGAGGTTCTGCCTCTTTAAGCTTATGAGCTAACAGCCCTCAACCCATGGAAAAAGCATAGTTTGTGTATAAAATCTGTGTGATACTTGGTGGCAAAGGATGCAGGGAAATGTTCATGTTATTGTGCACCCATGTAAGGACTGTCCAGAAGGAAAGACTTTGGGCCAATGTAATAGGGGGAGAGCTTAGAAAATGTGAGCGTTTAGCAGTAAAGTCTCACACTTTTTAAACTCGGTCAATGTAACAGAGTCTGAGAACATGCAAACTCGCCCGTTTTTAGACTAAAAAAACTCATGATTTAAACTCTCATCCAGATTTTTTCCATTTTGAAGATAAAACTCGACCAATGTGAGAGTTTACTGCTAAACTCATATTTTCTAAACTCTCACCCTTTTACATTTGGACCTTTGACGGAGTTGGCTGGCTTAACAATTTATGACAAATTTATTTGCATAGCCTGAAAAAGAGCCAACAGTTCTCAATTTCCCTGGTGCCTTCCAAAAGGATAAACACAGAACAATATTTACAATCCTTTTAAAGAAGGCACTCAGTCTTCTTAGCAACAGTCACAGTTTATTCACAAAAATAGCATACCAGTGGTTGACATTTCGGTCACATCTGTGATCTATCTCAAGACAATTTCATAGCATCCCAGCTCCATGAGGAGCAATGATCATTATGTTAAGCAATCTCACCTGAAAAGCACTAGTAGGAGTATATCAACACTAAAACTACAGACAATTAATTTCGACATATACCAAATAGAGTGATATCTAACTCACTGCTGGTATGGTGAAAAAGATTCTTTTTGCTTACCTAAACAGCAACAGTACATGTTGAAATGCAGTGTGGAACTTATTGATTGCAGCGGAAGTGACGTCACATCCAGTTTACGGATCCCTTGGCTATTTACACTATGCCAGTTTCAGCTGTCAATAAAGCCACACCAGAACCATTTGATATTAAAGGTCCAGAGTGTGTTCACTTATGAAACACATTTACAGTATAAATCCAGTATCATTATATCCAGAGCCCCTAAGCATTAAGATATTTTATAATTAAGCTTCATATTTTATGAACAATGATAGTCTTACTAAAGCTATTGTTCACAGTCCAGGATATACCTCATATAAGTAATGCCATTATATATGACCATTGGCTATACCTCTGTACAACACAAAACAGGTACAGTACATATATTTAAACACACAACGCTTAATTAAAACCAAATACCATTTCCAAATTATCAACCTTACTAGATATCATGAAAAAAGATTGGGATTTGATCACCATCTAACATAATGACAAATGATAAAACAAAGTTTACAGTATGTTGGTGGGATCGACTAAAGGGAAAAGCTGCGATAACCCCCGAAAACGCAGTTTTCGGGTGTTTTACCACATATTCCGTATGTACATAGGACCAGAATTAGAGATGAGCGGGTTCGGGGGCGATCCGAGTACAGCTCAGATCTCCCTACCTGCACCGGATCCCTGACCCTAGGTGAAACCTTGCGACCCTCCTGTCGAGTGGCAAGGTTCTGTTTTCAGTGGGCTTTTCACTGATTGGCTGAGAGAGCCATCTGTCATGGCTCTTAGCCAATCAGCGTTAAGCCCATTGAAAACACTACAAAGGAAGAAAAAAATATGGCGCCCGCCATCCCCCGCTGCCTGTCACCACCGGCACCCCCCGCTGCCGACACCGCCGGCACCCCCACTGGCAGCATCCCCCACTGCTGACACCACCACTGCTGACACTCCTGCACTGCTGTCCAACGTACTGAGGACACCATCAGCGACCCCAACACTGCCGACACTGCTGACACTCCCACTGCGAGGACACCACCAGCACCCCTGCACTGCCGACACAGTCAGCAAACCTGCACGGAGGACACCGCTGGCACCCCCGCTCTATTGACACCGCCAGCACCCTGCATTGAGAACACCCCTGTACTGCCGACACAGTCAGAACACCTGCAATGAGGACAACGCTGGCACCCCCGCTGTGCCGACACCACCGGTACCTTTCACTGAGAACACTGCCATTCAATGTACTGAGGACACTGCCAGCAACCCCCACCTTGCCGACACAGTCAGCAAACCTGCTATGAGGATACCGCTGGCACCCCCGCACTTCCGGAACAGCCAACAAACCTGCAGTAAAGACACCACTAGCACCCCCACACTGCCAACACAGCCAGCAAACCTGCATTAAGACACCGCTGGCACCCCCGCCACAGCCAGCAAACCTGCACTAAAGACACCTCTGGCACCCCGCACTGCCGACACAGTCAGCAAACCTGCACTAAGACACCGCTGGCACCCCCGCACTGCCGACACAGTCAGCAAACCTGCACTAAGACACCGCTGGCACCCCCGCACTGCCGACACAGCCAGCAAACCTGCACTAAAGACACCGCTGGCACCCCTGCACTGCCGACATAGCCACCAAACCTGCACTAAAGACACCGCTGGCACCCCCGCCCTGCCGACATCACCGGAGCCCTTTACTGAGGACACTGCCAGTACCGCAGCACTGCCATTCCATGTACTGAGGACACAGTCAGCAACCCAGCTCTGCCGACACTGTTGTCACAGTAAGTGCACTATTGGTGTATCCAACCCACACTGTATAACACACTGTATCCGTGTTGGAAAATAGAAGCTGAACTGCCACATGTTAGTGCCGCCCACTGGGTCACTTAGCTTAGTCAGCCAGTTAGCTGGATGCAACCTTTTGACCTTAACTAGATTAAGCAAATAATATTGTGAGGTGGTCAAAATTGATTGGAACAGGCCCATTTTATGTGATTTTAGCTGTTTTTATGATTTTTTAAGAAAAAATCCAGATCCAAAACCAAAACACAAAAACAAAACACGGAGGTGAGGTTTTGGCAAAACCAATCCAGATCCAAAACCAGGGTAGATCCAGATCAAAAAACCAAAACACAGGGGTTGGCGCACATCTCTAACCAGAATGCAATGCTTTGTCCCGGAGGGTAACACCATCTTCAGGTGGCATTACCCAATAGAAGCCAATGGGCTTCTTTTCGGGACGCCTCCCCTGAGAGGGATACAATTGGATCCCAGCCATCTGCCCCCTGTGGCATGCGCAGAAAGATGCCAGAGGGACTTCTGGGTGTTAAACCCTGAAGTCCCTCTATGGTAGGGCATCACAAAGGACAGCTCTTATCAGGAGTGCTGTCCTTCGCCATATTCTAAGTACATACCACGGTAATCAACTTAGTATGTACCCGATGGGAGGCAGATGCGATGCTTAGTACATCCCGTCTTGTAGGAGAGATTGTTTGATAAAGCTGAAAATAAATTGTTGAGCCTTAAAGATGATGATACAGAGGGAGTTCTGTTTAATCTGAGTGATTTCTATGCATTACTAGCAGAGACACTAATGATTAGTATTATATGCTCTTTTTTTCTTAATAAATCATGATTTAATTTACCATTGAGTAAGAAAGACCTTGGAGGTAGTTTCAAGAGCAGGAGGTGATGAGGAAGTACTCGTACATTCTTTTTGAGCCACTCCTAACTGGACAATTCCCAAATGCTATAATACAAAATGTCACATCCTGCATTTTATAGGTGCTATCATAATAAAATAATTTAACTGGAGCTATGTGCAGATTGCTGCACTAAAGCCTTTCTACGCCTGGGCAATTCCATGAAAATATGAGCATAGAGACTAAAACACAGGTACAAGATGTTGGCATTATGAATCAGTTAAAGTGCTCTATTTTGCTAATAGAGAAAAATAGGTCTCTTTTGAGCTATCAGTGTTCACTGATGAAAACAATATTATGGGCAGGCTTTCATTCATTTGCATATAAAGCAATGAAAATATATGTGTTTGATTAAATTATCACATAATAAAAAAATATATATATCTCTCCATGATTTGGTTAAATTAAAATATTAAGTTACCAAGAAAGGTAAAAAAAGTTTGATTATTTATTCAGATTTTAAGATATTGGGCAAAATTTACTAAGCGGTGGTTTGACGGCAGTTTCTATTCTATTGTAAACCCTGGGGGTTTGGTGGCAGTTTTGCAGTGGTTTCTAAATGACAGTCCTGTTCTATTCTATTCTAAAATGTGTTTTTACTGTGGTTTGGCGGCAGTTTTGCTATCTGCAGATTTACTAAGGTCAAAACCCCTGCAAAACTGCCATCAAAACACATTTTAGAATACAATATAACAGGGCAGTCATTTAGAAATCACTGCAAAACCGCCACCAAACCCCCGGGGTTTAGAATAGAATACAAACCACCACCAAACCGCCGGGGTTTAGAATAGAATAGAAACCGCCGTCAAACCGCCGCTTAGTAAATTTTGCCCATTAACTCAAAATTGAGCTTTGTATTAAAGTTTCTAAAAACAAGCTAATTTTTAAAAGGAGATGGAACTAACATTTTTCCAGGCTGTAAATTGAGGTAACAATCATCTTATTTTTGGTAACGGAATGACATTAGGTTGTGCCTTTGTTTAGGATGTAGATCCGAGAGCGTAGCTATAGTAGGTGCAGGGGGGGGGGGCATTGCTATGGGGTCCAGAGGCATAGGGGGCACCAGAACCATCTTATAAAGTTGTCTACCAAATTCCAGAAATTGCCTGCTATGAAATTGGGTAATGTTTATTGCCCGGGACTGAAAAAGGGGACTTATCAGTGGCGATCGGTCTCTCCCTCTCAGTAAAGCTCCACATTGATATGATCTATCTCCCACACTCCTGTTTCACACAAAGACACAGCTGAGCTAGTCAGTAAGTCCAGCACTGTCAGAGAGTAGGCTTCTCTTGATTACAGCTTTTGTGAAGCTGGGTGCGGGAATTGAGCTCCAAGATTAGGGCTGTCCCAGAAAGGAACAGTGTGACTAAATGAAGGACATCTCTACTCAAAATGTAATGTCCTGCATGACCAAGTATCCCTCTCAGGAAGGAGCTGGTTGGTCCTTTCCCCCTTTGTGGCATAATGTGCACTGCAGGTACTGTGTGGCATAATGTGTACTGGTAGCACTACAATGTGGCATATTGTAAACTGAGAATAATACAACGTGGTATAATATGAATTGGTGGCACTGTGTGGTATAATATAAACTAGAAAACTACTATGGGGCATAAAATAAACTAGGGCATTTTAATGGGGCATAGAATGAACACTGAACAACGACTGTGGAGAGAGGAGTCTATCTAGAAGCAATGGGAGGAGCCCCTCAAAAATGTTGCTATGGTGTCCACAAAGTTCTGGCTACACCCCTGAGTAGATCTAGAGAGGAAGTGCCACCATTTATACAGCTGATCTCAGTCATTGATTGCACAGGCTGCAATGACCCATGTGCTGAGTATTTTTTTAAATAATCCTGAATTAGAGTGTTGGGCATTACTCTCAATAAATTGTTTCTTTATTTTCCAACAAAGAGAGCACAAATGCGATGACGTCGCTCCCAGCAGTGGCAGTGGGCAGGGGGTGTGGCCTCATGTTCAGGAGGCATGGCCTCGCAACCCAAACCCCTTGTGCTTCTTACTGGGGGGGCCATGGGGGAGGGGGTGCAGGAGGTGCTGACTGTCCTGTGTGCAGTGCCGTCTCACAGTGTCAGGAGCCGAGTACTGCACTTAATACTACAGTGCAGCACTCGTCTTCTATCACTGAGGGGGGTCTGCACCTTGGTGTCACCCCTCGGCGGGTGACACCCGGGTGCAGCCCGCACCCCCCTTGTGACACCAATGAACAAATGTTGGGTGAATGAAACACAAGAGTTAAAGCAAGACCCCAATATCAATAACAGGGGACAATATTAATTTAGTTTTCCTGTTTCAGAGGCTCATTAAAGGCATTACTCATATTTCATTAATGTACTACTTGATGTCGCAACTGCTCAGGTAGATAATGGATGCAACCCGTATTTTGGGGATTGACGTGATTTTTGAGGTGCGGAGTCTAATGTGCTGGCGGTGTTCACCAGGGACCCTCGCAGGAAGTTATGAACTTGGCTGCATATGACTCTCAGAATAGGTTCCCCTATACAGGTACTGGTGAAACTCTGGATGGAGCGGAGAAAATTTTCAGCATAGTCAACAGGCTGGGTCAGAACCAAATGGACAAGACTGTACCAGGGAGCAGACATATGCAAGTCACGGAGGATAGCGAAGGTCAGAACCAGAATACCGAATGCAGTTCCAGGGATCAGGAACAAAGCCAAGGTCAGGAACAGAGAGCAATTATACACAGGAACACTGGAGTAAGGTCATGGAGCCTAGACTCCCTCTTATAGGGAGGAGTTCAAATCTCACGCCAAACGTTTGGCTTGATTGTCCCTTAAATTTCTCTGCAGGTCTGCGCTCACGCTCCTAGGGGAGCTGCGGCCGCCTGCACTCCAAGGTAAAAAGCTAAGGGAACCAGGAGCGGACGCTTCAGCAGCAGGCGCCGGGGTCTCCCGTCCGCTGTCCGCCGCCAACCGAGACTCCAGTGCTGCCATACCCGGTAAGTAATAGCCGGCGTTCAGCACACTGTGACACTTGATTAGTATTTATTTATTTTTTTATGTACCTATTTATAGTTGATATTTTTGATTTGCACTTCTATGTATCTGATTCTATGGGGGTCATTCAGACCCGCTCGCGAGCGAAGGTCGCTCGCTAGCAGGTTGATGTTACCCCAATGTGCATGCGCACGATGGAGGGAGCTTCTTCGTGCGCATGAGCGAGACCCGGACTGCGACAGCCAAGCTGTCGCTCCGTGTCTCGCACCAAAGGGGGTGTGCTGTCGATGGTGACTGACAGCACGCACCCTTTGGTGGGCGTGCCGGGGGCGTGGCTGCCAGACGGAGGCGTTCCCATGAAGCCGGCGCCACTGTCATCTGACTGAGGAAGCAGCTCGTGAAACGCGCGTCTCGGATCAGGTGTATTCCCGCTGTGTATAGGTGGGACTTTACAGCACAACACACGGAGGACTCCTATCTAGGCAGATAATTTCTACCACTTGCCGATTTTCAACAGGGTATACAGGTACCGCTGTTCTTCTGTTTCCAGGCGCACGTGTAAACCCTCTTGCATGTGTAGGTGATTGGCCCTGCACTACCCCTACGGGCAAACAGAGCATAGCTTACCCTGTGTGGGTCACAGTGCAGCCATTACTCTTCTTCCTTCATACCATAGTATACGCTTCCATGCTTCTCACTACTCACCACTACCCGTGTGGCATGTGACTAGCAGCAGCATTAGGGACGATATTATACTGTGGAATTTATCCTGAGTTACATTTACTATCTACTGCAAATCTGCTTTTAGTCTATGGGCACTCTCATTAGAGTCTGATCTGGATAGGTTCCTGCACTACTTTGACACCAGGTTCCTTTTTCACATCAGATCTAACAGCATTCCTTTGGGTGAGCCTGACAGCACGCTCACATGCCATTCACTGTGATTCATAATGACAAGCAGCAGCTGTTGTCTTGACACCATGTAAAGGGAGTAATCTTACTCATATCCCCCTTATATCTTTTATACTTCTTTCTTTAAGCGGTACCTACCATTATATATACATAACAAGTGGTGTAGACAAAAGCATTATTTGTTTATATCTTTTCATTTTCATATGCCTAAACATGGCAGATGGACTTGCTTACGTCAGTCTACATATTCTGTAAATATGTATAGTGGGAGCTCTCTACAGACATCCGTGTGACATTTAATTCTCTAAGTTTTGAGATCTACGATACTAACTGTGTGTTGGTGCTGTAAAAGGTTGCATATCCTATACAACCTATCTTATTTGTATATTAATACACTATATGTACTAATTAATTCAGTCATCGGACTGACTATTATGTGGGTCAACTCAGAAATTTTTATTACAGGATTATACCAGTAATCTTCTTTCTTCTGATATCACCCCGCTGATGAATATTTCACATTTGCTTTCTACATATCAGCTTGATTTTTCATGTTCTGTTTATTGTTCTTTGTTTCGTCTTTGTATGTCCATTTAATTACTTCTATTTCGGATTTGTACTGTACAATGGCAGTTATTTTAATGCATATCTATTAAAAGTTATCTATTAATTACGTAATTACTACAATTGAAGAGTGACCCCAACCAGAGAGTTCTTCCTTCTTTCTTTTTCCTACTGATTTACACTCTCAGGGGAGCACCTCCACTTTGTTTATCTTCCTACACCCCTATTGATTATAGGGTTTTGGATCCTGATGATTGTGGATTTTTCATATGACTCTACCCTATATACATTTTTTTAATGATAGTTCCTCATCCTGTGCTCATCTACCCTCCCCCATTCCCTTCCCTTGGTTTTTTGCTAACATTTGTAAACATAGCAGGAAATATTAGTAGTTGTTGCATTAGTATGTAACAAATATATTGTAACAAGTACACTTTACCATGCTTATTACCCACTTCAATTTCCATAGCATGGTGATTCTGTGAAGTTTTGAAACATGTGCTCAGGTTACAGAAATTGTAATACTTTCACCAAATATAAGTAGATGTATACCCTGGACGTCCTTATCTTGTGATAAAATTGTGAAATCTAGAGTTAATTCTGGAAGCTGAATTCATCACTTTGTGTATACACACAGTCACGTCTCATGAATGGTGATTCTGTTACTGACATTGAAAGTGTTGATTTATCATGGATAACTTACAGAAGATAGCACTAAAGCTATTTAATAGTGTCATATATGGGGTTTATTATGGGCTGTTGTGTTATGATGATTTGTTCATATTAGTGGTGGTAGCTGTATAATGACCCGTTACTTCATTTCTTATTGCCACGATAAGCAGTAATCAGAAATTATAATTATTGTGTCTAAAACACAATAATTAATTAACATGCCCCTTTGTCTCTTGCGTAATGAAAAAATAGACATGTCAAATAAACATGTTAAGAATAACAGAAACTACGAATGTTCATTATTGCTAGGCAAAATCATAGCAGGTATCTTCCAATACAGCCAAACCACACACTGATCCACCACTGCACTGGCCATGTCCCCTTTCCAATGGGCAAAGTGCTTTTTCAGGCATCAAAAATGAATGCCACCATTTGAGTTAAGTGTACTTTTGGTGGGTATCATGCATAAAATGTGATACATTTATCTACTGTATGCTATAGTTTGTTGACCATATTCATTGAGAAAAAGGAGAAAAGGTTCCTCTTGTTCAGGTTTTGTTTCCACATTCTGTACAACTGCCATTCTGTGGCTGATGCATAGATTTGTCGGCAAAATTGATGAAAATTTCAAAAAAATTAAAAATATCATAGAAAAAGAGCTTATATCTGCAAGTCTCATGAGAATAATCATCAGTAAATGAATAGCAATGTGCACCACTAGATCTCACGACTCAAGTGGCAATGATAGAAGTTACAGGAGGGGAGGGTCTTGTTACTTATGAGGAGTGTGATGATGCAATCAGGTCTGTCCTGTTCCAAAGCACTTTCTTTGCATCAATGAGCCCTCAGGATCCAGCATCTGAGCTCTTCCACCATGATCTATGAGATGATGGGTGTTGTGTCCCAATTCCTTAGGCCCAGGCCTGTTCTAGGGGCTCAGTCTAGTTCCAGAGGGGTACAAATGTCTCCATTTGCAGTGAGCGGCGCAGCCTCGTGATGCAGCGCATTGTAAGTACTTTACTTTTTTTTAAAAGACTGTGCATACCTTCATTGCTGGGTGGCTAAAGTAAGCAACAAAGCAGCGGCACAAATGCAAGGCAGTTTAAAAAAATATAACATTACCACACCACAGTGGCAAACATGATGGCAGTTTAATAAACTATAAAAATGTCAGTTACTGTAGCAATGCCCCAAGTAGTGCAAAATGCAAAGAAAGAGGTGCAAGATGGAATTGTGCTTGGGCCCTCCCACCCACTCTTGTTGGATATTAAAAAAGATATGCACAGTTTGACAAACCAAGCACTTCAGCACAAGGACTGACAATTTTGTGGCTGAAGTCCTTGGTTTGTTTGGACCCCCACAAAACAATTTTTTGAAAGGACTACCTCCAATCATTAAGGAGGAGGTTGATGATGAGGGTGATGGTGGTGGAGATTGCATATACTGGTTCAAACTGCTTGCAGCTGATACTGGACTGGTTGTTATTAATTTACAAATTATTATAATTGTTTTAAATAAATTGCATGAGCATGCTGCAAATTATGTAACAGGGAGGTGGTGCCTAGATGGTTAACGCCCCTACCTCTACTAACTTTGGCTTCACAAATGATACAGATGCCTTCACAAATGTGTCAGGATTTGGGTTAAATAATTCCTCACCCAAGAGGATGGTTTTTCTGGTCTTATCCCAGGCATGACAAAGGCTTTCTTTTTATCCTTTTTTCCTAGCACTCAAGGATTCTTCTAATCTTGGATAGAAGAGGAGTCACTTAGCCTTATTCTGGATGCAGAATTACCTCCGATCATTGGTGAGGATATTGATGATGAAGGTGTTGGCAGTGGATACTGCAGTGCTGGGATTTTTTTATCACTAGTTTCTAATTTTTCCAAACACTTTCCATGAACTTGCTGCAAATGATGCCACAGGGAGGAGGTCCATACCTCTACTTACTGTGGCTTTGCAAATGCTACAGAAGGCTTGACAATTGTTGTCCGGATTTGGGTATAAATAATTCCACACATAAGAGTTCGATTTTTTCATCTTATGCCAAGGCATGACTATGGGCTTTTACTTCATGGGCATCAACTGTTTCCACTGGTGCATGACTTACACACACAACCTCATCAACAACATCCTCATCAACATCCTCATTAACATCCTTATTAGCACTGCTGTCAGCTACACAAATATCTCCCTTATCCTGGTGCATTTCCACACTAACATCCTCAATTTCTACATCTGCATGTTGACATGTGATGCTCATCCCATTTGCAGAGGGTGCACAATGGTGAAAGGAGGCTTCTCTTTGAGTACAGTATTGTAAAGGTCAGGCTCACACATTGCACCCGTGGACACACCTAGACTCTCCTCAGGGATTTGTGATGTTACTGAGCACACAGTTGGTTCCTGTGCATTAGAGGTTTTAATTTTTTTTACACCTATTCTAGAGTGAAAAGGGTTTACATCGTCATGAGAGGCAGAAAAAGTTGCCTCAGTGACAGTTGCAGAACTACCACTCATAAATACAGGCCAAGGCCTTAGCCTTTCCTTGCCACTTCATGTGGTGAATGGCATATTGGCAATTGTATGTTTTCCTGCACTATACTTTTCCTTTACTAGAGGTGTTTTTTCTTTACCACTGTAAAATATTGGTTATGTGATTTTAGATGCCCTGACTTAAACACTCTATGCCCTTGGGCATCGGCTTTAGTAGATAACGTTGAAGGACTAGTATCGCCATGACTGCAGCTGCAGTGAAAGTATTTTGTTACTGGAACAGTAAAACACCAAACCAGCAAATATATATATATTTTTTAAACTCTTTTTTTAGACTATTTTTTTACAACAAACTGACACTGCTCAGAATCATAGTGCTTATTTAAAGCTGTTGAACACAGTGGGCTATGGCCTGCGGACTCACTGTAGCTCCAGTGTGTGACAGGACAAGGAGTGGATGGACACAGGACCACTGGATGGACACAGCATCGCTGGATGGAACAGTAAAACACCAAATAAGCAAATTCCAAATATATTTATATTTTTTACTTTTTTTAAACAGTTGTTTTCTTAGTTTAAACTAGTAATTTTTTACAACCAACTGACACTGGGTCTGATTCAGCATGGATCGTTATTGTGATCGCGGCTGTGTAATCGCATGCAGTTCTGCTGCGAAAATATGCTAATATTTGCAACTGCTCAGCCAGCATAGAGACGTCCACTACTGCTTTCTCACATCCATAATGCGCACATATCAGTAACATCGGTCCTTTATGCAGAATTATAGCAGCTCCGACCTGTCTCAGAAATTGCAAGTCTCATCGCACGCAGTGAGTACTGAAGCTGCATATGCCATCGCAGTGGCTAATTTTTGCACGCCAGTGCAACGGCGTACAAACGGACAGGCACACCCACGTTTGTCCGACCACTCCCCCGTCACCATCCCCAAATGCTGACATCCCGTCAATCACTCTGTGTTGGCTTTCTATCTGTGTGTGTGATTGCAGTGCTTTCACAACGCTATCCTGCACACACACACACTGCGGTGCATACGTAGGCACAGTGTGCACCATTGGCCGATCTGCATACGCGATCCATGCTGAATCAGGCCCACTGCTTGGAGTCACAGTGCTGCTTATTCAAAGCTGTTGTACGCAGTGGGCTATGGCCTGCGGACCCACTGTAGCACCAGTGTGTGACAAAACAGAGAGTGGATGGACACAGCACAGCTGGGTAGACACAGCCCCTGGATGGACACAACAGCACCGCTGGATGGACACAGCCCCTGGATGAAACAGTACAGCCCCTGGATGGAACAGTACAGCCCCAGGATGGAACAGTACAGCCCCAGGATGGAACAGTACAGCCACAGGATGGACTCAGCACAGCCCTGGATCGACACAGCCTCTGGATGGACAGAGTCCCTGGATGGAACAGTACAACCCCTGGATCGTACATTACAACCCCTGCATGGAACAATACAGTCCCTGGATGGACTCAGCACAGCCCTGGATGGAACAGTACAGCCCCAGAATGGAACAGTATAGCCCTTATGTGAACTCAACACAGCCCTGGATGGACACAGCCTAGCCCCTGGATGGACACAGCCTAGCCCCTGGATGGGCACAACCAGGGCCACTATCAGGCGAGGACTGCCAGGACTAGAGTCCTGGGCCCGGACACTGGCTAAATGGGAAGGGGCCCATGTGTTAGTGTGTATGTATGTGTTAGAGTGTATATATGTGTATGTACAGTATGTGTTAATGTGGATATATGTGTACGTATGTGTTACTGTGTATATAAGTGTATGTATGTTAGTGTGTATTTATGTGTTAGTGTGTGTATACTGTATATGTGTTAGCGTGTATATATCTGTATGTATGTGTATATATGTGTGCTACAGTATGTCATATATACATGTTTGGTATATACTGTATATATTATATATATGTGTGTGTATATGTATATCTATTAGGGATGTGCGCTGAATCCCGTGTTTTGGTTTTTTATCTGTATCTCCTCGTGGTTTGGATCTGGATTTGGTTTTGCCAAAACCGCACCTTGCGTCTTCTGGTTTTGGATCTGTATTCATAAAAGCTGCTAAAATCACATAATTTGGGCCTGTTTTTGTTCCTACAGTATTATTAACCTTAATAACATTTATTTCCAGTCATTTCCAGTCAATTTTGACCACCTCACAGTACACAATATTGATTTAATCTAGTTTAGGCCAAAAGGTTGCATCCAGATAGCTGGCTGACTAAGCTAAGCAACAGTAGTGGGCGGCACTAACATGTGGCAGTTCAGCTTCCAACATGGTACAGAGTGGTACTGCAGTAGTAGACAGGACGGCAGTTTACTAAACTATACGACCCCTAGGAAGTTTAAAAACAAAGAATGTTTTCATTAATCATGAACTAGGTCAGAAACCAGAGAGAATTGGAATACGTTATGGGCTGAAGACAGGGAAAGGACGGAAGGATTAAGTAGTTATTAATTTACTTTTTATTAACACAAAATATATATATTTTTTATTTTCTGTGAATTGATAGTATTCATTTTATTTCACTTTTATTTTTTTTACACTGGGGAAGAGCACCCCAGAAGAGGCAGCAGCCCCTTGATGAACAACACAGTGGCGGATCCAGGAGGAGGGGGGGGGTGATCAGGACGATTGACCCCTGTAACACACAGCCACTGTACACATTAAGAATGAATACCAATGCGGTATTAAACAGGCGCTGGTATGAATGATTCGACCAAGCAGCCACTAAAAAAGGGAGATAGTCACTCTCTTGAAAGAAAGTATAAAAATCACAAATCAAGTAGTGCCGCTAAACATGAATTACATATATTGCATAGTATTGATAAACATATATGGCATAAAAATTATATAAAAGACATTTATTAAAAATAATCAAATAAATTGTCACTAGACTTTTGTGTTAGCCATATGAGTCGAAAGTGTGCCTGTTCCTGCACAGTACCTTCGTGGAGGACACTGGGAAAGCCAAAATGTACAAATATTAGGACTGTCCACTAGATGTTAATCCTAGGTCACCGATAGAGGGATGTCCCTTTTAGATGTTCGTAGCAATACAAAATAATGGGTCCTCAGATAACACGGTGTCCATATGTGGTTATATCCTGGTTCAGGCTGTTCGATGATAGTCCAAAATTAATAGGTCCAGTAAACTTGGGTGAGGATGATGATCACTGACACGTTTCGCTGCATCAAAGTGCAGCTTTTTAAAAGGTATCCAGTATATGTGCAAGGTTGTAGCTATATACCCTCTGAAAATGGCTGCTGATTAGCACCTAATTCCAATTACATACAAAAAATGCCATACATGTATAATTACATTTTAATTAAACACACTTTAAAACATTAATACATTCATATAAATTTAGGAGGCAGACCCATTTCATAATGTTCATTATAAGAAGCATAATATATTATTTTATAAGTGATACCGTGTTATGGTCTCTAGATAAAACTTTAAGGTAGCCATTAGAGTCCAGATAGACAGGAAGTAGAAGTCAGAACTGGAGTTCCTAAGAAGGCCGGTGGTGGAACAAATGATGCAGGGAGAAATGAGAATCTGGTTGTTGCGGTCTTTAAGAACCGATAATGCGGCTAATGCCGATGGTGCGGCCACTGGGCCGATGGTGTGGCTAATGAGCCGATGATGAAGGCCAACAGGCCTAAGTTGCGGCTGGTGAGCCGATGTTGTGACCAGACAGTCGATGTTGTGGCTGCTGGGCCGATGATGCGACTAATAAGCCGATGATGAAGGCCAACGGGCCTAAGTTGCGGCTGGTGAGCCGATGTTGTGACCAGTGGGTCGATGTTGCGGCCAATGGGCCGATGATGCGGCTAACAAGCCAATGATGAAGGCCAACGGGCCTAAATTGCGATGGGTGAGCCGATGTTGTGAGCAGTTGGTCGATGTTGCGGCCAATGGGCAGATGATGCGGCTAATAAGCCGATGATGAAGGCCAACGGGCCTAAGTTGCGATGGGTGAGCCGATGTTGTGAGCAGTCGATCGATGTTGCGGCCAATGGGCAGATGATGCGGCTAATAAGTCGATGATGAAGGCCAACGGGCCTAAGTTGCAGCTGGTGAGCCGATGCTGTGAGCAGTCGGTCGATGTTGCGGCCAATGGGCCGATGATGCGGCTAATAAGCCGATGATGACTGCCACAGGACCGATGGTACGGCTGATGGTACTGGAAAGCGATGGGTGCTGCAGCTTGAGGAGCCGCTGACAGCACGAGGATGCAGGAGTTGTGATGATAGCCAATGTCCTGGAGGCGCTGCTGGTACTGCAGCGGCTGAGTGCAGATGATGGAACCGGGTACAGATGGAGGCTGGAATGGCAGCACTGCAGGAGTTGCCGGGGGAGTCGGTCAGGAAGCTGAGTACTCCCTCAGTGCCAGCCGACAGCAGACAACAGCTGGTGCTGCAGCTAGGAGAGCTGGAGGCAGTACGAGGACGGCCGAGAGGAAGTGTGTCCTGGAGCGGCCGAGCAGTCGGAGGAGACACGGAGGACTTGTAGCAAGTAAGTAATGCTGACCATGCAGCAGAGCCGAGCACTGAAGTAAACACTATAGCCGGCGAGGCAGCAAAAGTTCAGTGAGTTTAAATAGAGGAAGGACTCATCAGGTGACATGGGAGGAACCCAGCCCAGGTCTCAGACATCCAGATCTCCTGGAGGCAGGTCCGGTGGGAACAGGATTAGGAACAGGAGAATCTTGAGCCATGTACAAGTCCTGGACTGGACTTGTAACATACCGGGACTTCCGGTTTTCAGCACCCGGTCATGTGACACAACAAAGGTAAACAATGATTCAAGTTCAGAGTCTACCTTTCACGCTGCAGATCACGGACACCCACTCGGGCACCGTCGATGGAGAAACTCAAAGGGAGGAGACCTCATCCTTTCCGTCTCCACCTTTGTCACTGGAACCACTCACTCCCGATTGGCGGCAATCGTCAGTCCGATCACGCGTATTAGTCACGTGATCGGGTGGTTATCCAACCCGCAGCATGTAGGTCACAGGACCCAGAGTACAATCAATTGGAGCTTAGGTGTTTCCTAAGGAATTATGGGAGTTGCAGTATTTTTGTCTCAGATCCTGTTTTGTTCTAAGTCATATCACAGTCAATATTAATCCTATTAATTAAAAGTTAAACACTCTCACATACTATCTCAAAGGATCATGAAAGTAGTGATCCTTATACACCCTTGTTTATATAACACATGAATTTTATCAGAGAAAGATCCACTGTACACAGTACTGGCAGCCTGAGTGATCTGTTCAGTTACCTCCATGCACGCCGCTTGGAGCCCAGCAAATCGGGGACATGCCGCCCGCACCATGCTGCAAAAAAGTGTTTTTTCCCGCCTAAGGGGGCGTGGCCACATCTCCCGCAATAAGGCCAAGCCCCCTTCCCATTGGCCCACGCTGGCTCTCCAAGGACCTGGTTACAGGCACTGTTGCCAACTCTGAAATGAGAAACAAGCAACTTGAGTGAAAAACAAGCCCAAAACAAGCCCAAACCAATCCGATAAAGCTCAAGACATAAGCCCAACGTAATATGGTGGTACGGGGGTGGGGGTATTTAATGAAAACCATAAAAGTTATTGTTTATTGTTCATTTTATTAAAATACATGTAAATATCTGCAAAACACGACTTTTCCCTGCTCTACGAATAGACTCCACTGTGCGAAGTAAAGCGCAGGGAACTTGGGGGCCTGATGCAGCATAGGACGGAATTGCAAAGCCGCACACAAGCAGATTTGTAATTCCGTCCTTCCTAAAATGCAAATTCAGCAGAAGGAGCCTGAAATCTCCTTGCTGCATCTGCGATCCCAGGCTGTGACCAAGGTTGCAGTCTGGGATCACCTTTGCAACCATCGATCACAATGGTTGCACCTTTGGTCAGGCTGCGGTAGCTGAAGCTGGCTGTGTTCTGTCATCATGCAAGGCCAGGAAGTCTGCGTCCATGGATGCAGATCCTAGCCTTACCACTCCCAAAAACAGGGGAATGCAGAAAACAGAGGCAACATGCCTCCGTTTCCAGGAACGCAGGCCGTCTCCGCCCCGCAAACTCCTCTGCCTGTCAATCAGGCAACTGCATACAGGTGCCTGTGCGATATAGCAGGACCCGTTCTGTACATGCGCAGAATGGGTCCTGCGCAGATTCCCAAACAACTAGTGCGCACTGTTGAATTAGGCCCTCTGTGCATGGTACAGTACAAGACAAAAGAGTCATTTAAACAAACACGTTAAAACAAAATAACTGACATATGGGAAAATTTAATTTCTATTGTTCGTTTAAATGAGTCATTCTAGTTAACCAAATCTATATAACTACATATACAGAGAGATATACATACAGAGAGCTAAACATAAATGGATTGGTGAAGGAGCTATATAACATTTGCTCACCTTAGTAGTGGAACCTGGCTCTCAAGCCCAAAAATAAACTACCTAAAAAAAAAAGAAGCCCCAAAACAAGCAACAAGCAACCATCCAAAAAAAAAGCAACTAGGGGAAAAAACAAGCCCAATTCCGCTTGTTATAAGCGGACTTGGCAACTATGGTTACAGGGACAAGTAGGTTGCTGGGGGGTGTGTGGGTGGGTAGATGGCTGAGATATATGACTGCTGGAGTATGGAAGAATACTGTCATCATGGATATATATTAAGGCTGCATCTAAAAAACTGCAATTCTCCCATAGAGAATTCTGGAGGGGGGGCATGGTGTATAAGGGGCTACACCTCAAAAGCTATTAGAGGTACCAAGCTAAAATTTGGCACGAATGGGTAGAACTGTTGTTTGGTGCTGCATGCCAAATTTCAGAGCATAAACATAAAAAATTAGGATTTGGGAGTAATCTAAAGTTCCAACTGTAACTTTTTTCTGACATTCTCAATAAGGACCACTTTTCTGCTGTTCTCCATGGGTTTTTTTTGGGAAGGCAAAACTCAGGGTAGGGGGCGAATTTAGACTTGGGGTTTGTTTTACTAGGTAGCTATTGTGCCAGGCTACGTGCTTTAAATTAGAAAGTTTCAGTTTTTAAACTATTACCTCAAGAATGCGCCATTGAATAGATAGGAAATTTCAACTAATTGCGCAGCCTCAGTATTAGCCTCCAGCAGGTGTAGTTACTGTGGCTTCACTTGGGTGCACAAAGATGGCCGTTGTTTGCGGGTTTTAGCACTGGTGGGCTCGGGGGAAGGAAGCTGGCGTTAGCTGCAGTGGGATCCAAGGGAAAGGCGCAAGGGGGTAGCGGTTGTTAGCTGCTGCCAGGACCCCGGTACAGTAGCAGGCCTTAGCGGCAGCAGTGCGGACGGCAGTGCGGTCAGTGGTGGGGCAGGCGTTAGGACATGGGGGAGGTAGCAGCACACAGATGCAGGCCCAGATCTGGAAGATCCATGATACTTGCTTCTGTGTTTAAAATAACACCATAGAAAAGTAAAATTTTATTAAAACATACATGCACACACACATGTACTCAGACATGCACACACTATCTCACATACTCACCTAGTATCCCTGAAGCCAATCTGTCCTCTTAATCCTATGGATTACCTGTAATAAAAATTCCATACTCAACTCCTCCTATGCATGGATCTGTCCTCTTCAGAGAATCCAGGGTCTTGGCAAAAAATTAATACGGAAAAACGCAGACCCACGGACATTAGTAGTGTTCTTAGAGAACACTACTGCCCGAATGACAGTTCAGAAATCCCATTGCTGATCGCTCATTAGCTGAGAGAGGCGAGCCATCTGCCTCTCAGCCAATGAGCTGTTCTCACCATTGACGTCAATCAGGGGCTGGCTGGCAACTTTTAGCCTGGGGGGCAAATGCATGCAGGTGGCCCTGGCAGAGGAGTAGTGTGTAGCCAGGGTGCCCAGAGCACGTGCTTGCTATGGCGCCCCCCCCCTCAAGTGTTCCAGGGAGGAGGCGGGTCCATATGGAATTAATGTAAAGTAAACATAAGGATTAAAGATTAGGAGCAACCCCCTGTAGTGGTGCCCATATGCAGTGCCCCCTGTGCCCCAGGAGAGGACCCCCTTATGCAGGCCTCCAGTAGTGCCCCCAGTAGTGATCCTCCTATGCAGTGCCCCTTATACAGTGCCCCCAGTAGTGGTCCCCCTGTGCAGTGCCCCTTGTGCCCCCAGTGGTAGGCCATTATATAGTGCCCCAGTAGTGGTCCCCCATGAGCAGTGCCCCTTGTGCACCCAGTAGTAAGCCCCTTATATAGTGCCCCCAGTAGTGGTACCCCCTATGCAGTGCCCCCAGTAGTAGTCCCCCCTTGTAGTGCTCCCAGTAATGGTCTCCCCCTTGTAGTGCCCCCAGTAGTAGTCCCACCCCTTGCAGTGCCCCCAGTAGTAGCCCCCCCTTGTAGTGCCCCCAATAGTAGTACCCCTTGTAGTGCCCCCCATAGTAATCCCCCCTTGTAGTTCCCCCAGTAGTAGCCCCCCTTGTAGTGCCCCCAGTAGTGGTCTCCCCCTTGTTGTGCCCCCAGTAGTAATCCCCCTTGTAGTGCCAAGTAGTGGTCTCCCCCTTGTAGTGCCCCTAGTAGTGCTTTTCCCCTTGTAGTTCCCCTAGTAATGCTCTCCCCCTTTTAGTGCCCCCAGTAGTGGTCCCCCTGTGCAGTGCCCCTTGTGCCCCCAGTAGTAAGCCATTATATAGTGCCCCAGTAGTGGTCCCCTCTGTGCAGTGCCCCTTGTGCCCCAGTAGTAAGCCCCTTATATAGTGCCCCCAGTAGTGGTACCCCTATGCAGTGCCCCCAGTAGTAGTCCCCCCCTTGTAGTGCTCCCAGTAGTGGTCTCCCCCTTGTAGTGCCCCCAGTAGTAGTCCCACCCCTTGCAGTGCCCCCAGTAGTAGCCCCCCCTTGTAGTGCCCCCCATAGTAGTACCCCTTGTAGTGCCCCTTGTAGTTCCCCCAGTAGTAGCCCCTCCTTGTTGTACCCCCAGTAGTGGTCTCCACCTTGTAGCACCCCCAGTAGTGCTTTCCCCCTTTTAGTGCCCCCAGTAGTAGTCCCCCCCTTGTAGTGCCCCCAGTAGTAGTCCCCCCCTTGTAGTGCCCCCAGTAGTAGCCTCCCTTTGTTGTGCCCCCAGTAGTAGTCCCCGCCTTGTAGTACCCCCCATTAGTGCTCTCCCCCTTGTAGTGCCCCCAGTAGTAGTCCCCCCCTTGTAGTGCCCCCAGTAGTAGCCCCCCTTGTAGTGCCCCTAGTAGTGGTCCACCCCTTGTAGTGCCCAGTAGCGGTCTCCCCCTTGTAGTGCCCCCAGTAGTGCTTTTCCCCTTGTAGTTCCCCCAGTAGTGCTCTCCCCCTTTTAGTGCCCCCAGTAGTGCTCTCCCCCTTTTAGTGCCCCCAGTAGTGCTCTCCTCCTTTTAGTGCCCCCAGTAGTGCTCACCCCCTTGTAGTGCCACACGTAATAAAAAAACCCACTTACCTGAATCCCTGCTCCCGCCGCCGCCACACGCTCCTCCGTTCATCCTCCCGAGCGGGCTGCTCTGCATTTTGGGAGAGATGTCATGACGTCTCTCCCATTACCCACTGCAGGAGCCGGAAGATGGAACGGCTCCTGCAGTGGGCGCAGCGGCAGTCATTGAGAGTCTGACAGATTCTCATTGGCTGCCACTCAAAACAAACACACAGCTGACGGCGCCGGCGGCTTTGTGTTAGTCACTGTGTAGCGCTGACCGAACTCCGTCCGGTCAGTGCTACACGCGCGGTGCAGCCTGTGTCACAGAGACACAGACTGCCCGCGGCCAGCATGGCGCTGCGGCCTGGGGGGCACATGGCCCCCCAGCCCAGCCTGCCACTGACTTCAATGGTGAGAACCTAGTGTGCCCTTTTCAAAAATGGTGCCATTTTTGAAATTCAAAGATTGCTGCCACAAGCCAATCACGGCTCGCAACATCATCGCCCCGACCCCTGCGTTCGTGCATCTGTGACTTATTGATATTATTTTTTCAGGTGCATGCGCACTACCAGTGAGCCCTCTGTCGCCTGCTGATGCCCCTTTCGTACTGCACCGCTGCCACTGCTCTGCACCACCGCTGCTGCCGCTTCCCCACTCGGCTACAGCCGTCTCACAATCTGCACCTCCCAAACCACCTCCTGTGTGCTGTCCCTTCTTCCACCTGCCTAGTGTACCATTTTGTTGCCCTTCTCCCCTGCTGGTGGCCTGGTCTGCTCATCCAAACCCTGATAGTTAATACATTTTAAAAAAGCTATGAAATTCCATAGACAAAAAACCTTACAGTTTCACATGTCCCATTAAGGCTGCATAGACATGATCTGAAATTTACAAAACTTATTGAATTTCTGCCACTCAAACTCCAAAAAGCCATGAAATTACGATCATTAAGGCTGACGCCTTAATGGACGTGTTCCTTGCATAGTACAGATATGGTATGCCATCACACCCTGTGGTTTACTGCAGATTCAGCACTCTCACAGAATGAGATTGCTGTCACTCACAAAATGGTAGAGCTGCTAATTCACATAATTGTGTGCTCATTGGAATACACACATGCAGTCTATAAAGGGGTGCTGTGTTGTCCACGGGGGATGCTCTGTCAATCACGGGTGCTCTTCCCTAGGGTGAAAAAAAATAAAAGTGCTTTTTTTTTTGTGCGTTCGCAACTCAGCTGCGCTATTATTGTTTAATGACACTGCTAGCCAGACCGCAGTTTATCGTCCACGTATTTGTGACTCTGAACTGCAGGCAGGGGCGGATTTGCCACAAGACAACATAAGCGGTCGCCTAGGGCCCGGCGGGTCTCAAGGGGCCCGTGGCCTGGCCAGACAAAACTAGACATCTAGACACTAGAATCACTATTCCTGTGCTCAGTGTAAACTGTTCCCAGAGGAGCACAGCCCGCACCCCGTGATGTCATGACATCATGAGGACCTGCCCTGCACTCCCACAGTGTCTGCACTAGTCTGCACTGTAGTCTCTGCAGTGCAATGATTGAATGAAGGGTGTGGCTTTCCTGCTCCAGCCAGCTCCATGCGGTTCACTGGGGGGCCCTGCATCTTCCAGATGCCGGAATAATGTTGCTGTGTGCGGGGACCCAGTCCAGGAGCCCCATCACTGAACAGTCAGAGGAAAGAGTTTAGTGGAGGAGGCTGCTGTGTACACAGAGACGTGAGCTGTGCTGGGTCCGTGGCTGTGCTACAGTTCACCATCAACCTGCTATAGTCCTGGGGAGATGGGCGGCCGTGGGGGAGAGGGGGCTGATTGATGGAACAGAAGCCACCTGCTGTAGTCCAGGAGAGGGGGCTGTGAGGGGGAGAGGTTGATGCTTCAGAACCCACCTGCTATAGTCTGGGAGCGGGGGGGTGAGGGGTTTGTGTGTCTTGTGTTGTGCGAATGCATAATAAATGAATGTCTGTGTCAGTAAGTGTGTGTGCCAGTAAGTGGTGTTAGTAAGTAAATGGTGTCTGTGTGAGTAAGTGGTGTCTTTGTTAGTAAGTGTGTTTGTGTCAGTAAATTGTGTGTGTGTCTGTAAGGTCAGTGTCAGTAAGGGGTGTCTGTCAGTATGCATGTACTTTATAACAATATGCTAATAAGTAGTGTTAGTAAGGGGAATCTTTCAGTATGTGTTAATCTGTGTCAGTAAGTGTGTGTGTCAGTAAGTGGTTGTGTCAGTAAGGGGTATCTGTGTCAGTAATAGGTGTCTGTGTAGGTAAGTGTGTCTGTGTCAATAGGTGGTATTTATGTCAGTTAGCGGTATCTGTCAGTAAGCAATGTCTATCAGAAAGTGTTTGTGTCAGAAAGAGGTGTTTGTGTAGGTAAGTGTTGCTGTATCAGTAACTGTGTCTGTCAGTAACTGTGTCTGTATCAGTGTCAGTAAGGGGTCTGTGTCAGAAAGTGGTATCTGTCAAAAAGGGGTGTCTCTGTCAGTAAGAGTGTCTGTGTAGGTACGTGTGCCTGTGTCACTAGGTGGTGTTTGTGTCAGTAAGCGGTATCTGTGTCAGTAAGCGATGTCTATTAGAAAGTGTGTTTGTGTCAGTAAGAGGTGTTTATGTAGGTAAGTGTTGCTGTGTCAGTAAGCGTGTCTGTTAGTAAGTGGTGTCTGTGTCGTGTCAGTAAGAGTTTGTGTCAGTAAGGTGTTTCAGTAACTGTGTCTGTCAGTAACTGTGTCTGTATCAGTGTCAGTAAGGAGCTTGTCAGAAAGTGATATCTGTCAATAAGGGGTGTCCCTGTCAGTAAGTGTGTCTGTGTCACCAGGTGGTGTTTGTGTCAGTAAGTGGTATCTGTGTCAGTAAGCGATGTCTATCAGTAAGTGTATTAGTGTCAGTAAGAGGTGTTTGTGTAGGTAAGTGTTGTGATGTCAGTGAGTGTGTTTGTGTCAGTGAGAGGTGTCTGTGTAGGTAAGAGTGTCTATTAGTAAGTGGTGTATGTGTCGTGTCAGTGTTTGTGTCAGTAAGGTGTGTCTGTATCAGTGTCAGTAAGGGGTCTGTGACAGAAAGTGGTATCTGTGAATAAGGGGTGTCCCTGTCAGTAAGAGTGTCTGTGTGTAATACCCCGAAATTAGGGGATCCCACCACTGTGTGAGCTGTGGGTCTCATTCAGACCCGCTCGTGAGCGCAGGACGCTTGCAAGCGGATCGATGGTACCCAAATGCGCATGCGCACGACGGAGGCTGCTCCGTCGTGCGCATGCGCGAGACCCAGCGGGGAAGTGCTGTCGATGGTGAGTGACAGCACGCCCCCTTTGGTGGGCGTGCCGGGGCGTGGCTGCCCAGATGGAGGCGTTTCCATGGGAACGCCTACCGTCTGGGTCCGGCCCCACTGACATCACTAGTGATGTCAGTGGGAGTGATTTTGGCTCTGATAGAGCCAAAATCACTCCCGGGCTTGCGGTCACCGAGACCCTACCGCAGGGTCTCGTCGCAAGCCCGATGGTCGCGATGGTCTTGACCATCGCGACCATCATCATGGACGCTCGCATAAGCTGTGGGTGGTAACCCACAGCTATGCGAGCATCCAGGAGGATGCACCAAAAAAAAAAAACGCCCTGATTCAGAGTGGGCGCTCGTTCAGAGCGTCCGGCTCTAATCAGGCCCAGTGCCAGTAATGTCGATATAGATGTCCCTAAGATGTTTATGTACCCTAAAAAGCAATGTATTGAGGGAGAGAGTAGTTTTAATCACTATGTGGTTAGAACTATCTGGGGTGAGCTACCCCTGTCACTCACCATACGCACTCGCATACGCACTAGGGCACCATCGACCCGCTTGCGAGCGCTCAGCGCTCGCGAGCGGATCTGAATCAGGCCCTCAGTCATAGCAACAAACTGGCACTATTAGCAGCAGAAGGAAAACAGCTTTATTTACTTCCACTCTGTGACTATCTACACACAATAGCCAATGCAGTCAACCAAGTCTAGTAAACGCAATAGAGACAATTGTATCCGCAGTAAGCTTAGTTTGGGCAGGTAGATTTTACAAAATAAACCTTCTTGAGGACAGTAGAGGCAGCACTACCAATAAACCCCGGGTAACGCAGTGAACACTTAATAGGACTTAGGACCTCATTCAGAGTCGGTTGAAGCGACCGCACGGTCGTACGCCACCGATGTTCGCTAAACTGCGCATACGTAAAGTTCGCAATGCGCGTGCACAAACTAGCCGCTACGATCAGAAATTTCTCTCTCCTTGAACACCAGGTCGGTAGTTTGAGATTGAGGCGTTTGTGGGTGGTAACAGGGGAAGGTGCTTGAAAACGGGGGAGTGGAGATCCGAACGCAGGCGTGCCTAATTATGCGAATGGCGTTTTATGGGCGTGTATAATTAACTAAGTAGTGTCATGGCACACGTGACATGGGAGGTTTTTACACTGACATGATCGTAGAGCTTAAGAGAGGGTATGGTCAACCTTAAGCTCTACGACCAGTTCCGATGGTGCCCGATGGTCTCGATTAATCCTTATATGCCCGGAGATGACGTGTAATGCGTACGAGAAGGGGGCGTATTTTTTGTCTTACGGCCGCTTCCTCCCCTTGGTCGGCCAGCTGCTGATCCGATCTTAGGGACGCAACATGCGAGTGCATCATTTGCATATCCGGCCCCTTTTTCCGTACGACCGTGCGGCCGTTTCGACCGACTCTGAATGAGGCCCTTAATCTTAGAGGATTACAAGGAGTATTAGTTTCTGGCCAGAAAAGCTTAGAAATAGTTCATATAGTGAAGAATTAAAGGAGAGGTTATTCATTGTCATTGTTATTTGGTTATAGTATTTAAGATAAACTGTGTTTATATCGTATTGCATGCAATAATCTTTGAATTAGCAGGAGCAGCATTATTCTGATCGGTTGCAAGGAGGCTGTGTTCCTGAACAATAAAACTTGATTCATTACTTTGTTGGTGTGAATTGTAATTGTAAATGTAATTGCTTTAGGTAATTGTTAGTGTGATTGAACTTGGATTTCTCTAAACAAAAATACAATTTGATATGATACAATTTCTTTTGCTGTAATAAAATTCAAAATACTTTTATTCCAAACTATTGCATACCTAACCTCTAAACCTCTCTGTACGAAGAAAGAACCTACAACCCCATTCTTATCCATACCCAGTGTTAGGGGGTATCACAATTGGCGTCACTAAGCACAGGATACAGAGCCTAAAGTGAAGAGTACAAGTGAAAGTTCATTAGAAAGCTTACAATGTCACAGGAGCAAAGAGCAATGGGAGATTCAGCTGGAGCAAGTGGAAGTGGTATACCGCAAGCCAACCCCATAACCCTTCCATATTATTTTGGTGCCCCCTGGCTACCTACCTTTAGTGGGGATAGGTATGGAGGGGAAGGGAGTAACCTAATGGAATTTCAAAATAAAATTAGATCGATGTTTAGATTGTACCCATTAAACGAACGTCAACAAGTGGAAATCCTTATCTGGCAACTAAAAGGGGCAGCCCTACGGGAAGTGACATCATGGCCAGCAGAGGAAAGACGTGACGTAGACCAGATCTTCCAGCGGTTGGCTGCCACTTTCGAAACTAGGATGGTATCAGAACTTAAGACGTTGTTTTATGGTCGTAAGCAATTCCCGGGAGACACGTTAAGAGATTACGCTTTAAGTCTACAAGAGGCATTTGAGCAATTGAGACAAGAACTGATACAAGCCCCTATCCTGGCCTACCCTGATTATAGTCGCCCTTTCTCTTTGTACACAGATGCTAGTAGGCAAGGGTTAGGTGCAGTGCTTGCGCAAAAGCAGGATGGCGTGGATCGAGTCATAGCTTATGCCAGTCGAGGATTAAAAAAAGCAGAAAGGAATGATTCCAACTATAGCACCTTCAAGCTGGAATTTTTGGCGTTGGTGTGGGCTGTAACTGAAAAATGTAAAGATTATTTGATGAGGACACCTTTCACAGCCTACACGGACTGTAATCCACTGGCCCATTTGCAGACAGCTCAACTGGGGGCTCTAGAACAATGCTGGTATTCCCGCCTGGCTAACTTTCAATTCACTATCGCTTACTGGGCTGGAAGAAGTAATGGCAATGCAGATGCGTTATCCCGGCTACCCAGCAAAGAGGAACCGGAGCAAGAAGATCAATGGAAGACAATAGAAATTCCTGCATTCATTTAAGATTTTATACCAAAAAAAAAAACGGGTTGTTTCTTCATGCACTTATCTCGATTATGAAGCCATTGGTTTGGGGCCTACCGGAGAGTGGCAAAAGTGGCAGGAAGAATCTCCGCTGGTTCAACAACTAAAGACTATGATACAGATGGGAGGGAGACTGAAAAAGCAAGTACTGCCTGAAGAGTTAACAAAACTTTGGCGGCAGAGAGACAAATTGAGTGTACAGGAAGGAGTGATAATGAGACAGAGTGTTAACCCAAAAACTCATCTGCCCCAGAGTCAAATCCTGATTCCAAGAGAAAAGGCAGCAGAGTTACTACAAGCCTATCATGACCGTTCGGGTCATTATGGTCATCAGAAAACTGAAGCTACTCTTAGACAACGGTTCTATTGGGTCGGTCTACAATCAGACGTGGAAAAGTGGTGCCGGAACTGTGTCAGGTGTAGTTTGAGGAAACCTTCACTGGGTACTCAAAAAGCCCCGCTTCATCCCATTGACAGTTCAGGTCCACTAGAACTGGTTACGTTAGATCACGTAAAGTTAGAGAAAAGTAGCACTGGATACGAATATGCACTCACCATCGTGGATCATTATACCAAATTTGCTGTGGTGTTACCAGTAAAGAACTTGACAGCAAAAACTACCGCTGAAGTTTTCTGGAGAGCCTTTGTACGTCCTTATGGTTATCCGATGAAAATATTGACAGACCAAGGACCGGCATTTACCGCAAAACTTTTCCAAGAACTGTGCGCCCTGTATGGATGTCAAAAACTGCAGACGACCGCTTACCACCCACAAGGGAATGGTCTATGCGAACGAACCAATCAAACACTAATACATCTGCTTAGGGCATTGTCGGTACAAGAGCGACAGGAATGGCCGGCGATGGTAGAGGAATTGGTGTATATTTACAACAACACCACACACAGCTCAACCGGATATACACCATAATACTTGCTATTCGGAAGAACTGGACAGTTACCTGAGGATGTTCGACTGCAAGTACCTCTCACTGAATGGCGAGAAAATCTGTGTTAATAACTAATTGGGTGACAGAACATCAACGAAGATTAAAAACAACTTAAGGAATCGTAAAACGACACATTGAAGGCACACATGAGAGACAAAAAGAGAATTACGATCTGTCAGCTTGTGCTGAACCATTAAAAATAAGGGACCAAGTCTTAAAGAAAAATAACCAGAGACACAGTAAACTTGACCCTTGGAGGGAAACAATACCTGACATTATAGTGGAATCATCATGTACAGAGAAGGATATATATAAAGTACAAAAGGAAGATGGAAGTCATACCATGGTGATCCATAGAAATCAGCTGAAATTATACCCTAACCAACTAAATACTGTTCAAGAGAGGGAGGATCATTCTAACAGAGCGCCAAAAAAGCCGGATACTCAGAACTTAGATAACTTTATGAATATTGTAATGAGTACATATTGGCCAGTCCTGTTGTCCTCAAGTCTTTCAAGAACTGAAACGTTGGAGGAGAATGCTGCAGAAGTTCAAACGGAAACAGAAGAGAGAGAATGTCAGTTGAGACGTTCCGAAAGAAGCACAAGAGGAACATTACCTCGTAGATATTGTGAATAGAGATAATAGATGTAGCAACTGTTACTGAATGTTTGAAGTAAAGTTATTTGTATATATTATTGTTAAAAGATGCGTGAGGACATGCACAGTTAAGTGGGGAGGAATGTAATACCCCAAAATTAGGGGATCCCACTACTGTGTGAGCTGTGCCAGTAATGTTGATATAGATGTCCCTAAGATATTTATGTACCCTAAAAAGCACTGTATTGAGGGGAGAGAATTTTAATCACAATGTGGTTAGAACAATCTGGGGTGAGCTACCCCCATCATGATGAAGTTATGGTGCCATCCAGGCCAAGTGACTCTGTACAACATGGGGTTTCACGAGGCCAAGGCAATACCAAGGAACTGCTACTAGGGGAGAAATACCCCTGTTAGATGCTGGGGGATAATGCAAAAGGGAGCGCACGGGACCAAGGGTCCGTTGGAGGTAACCACGAGGAGAGGGGGATCTTATAAAAAGGCCCTGGACACGAGCGAGTGGTGCAGTTGTTCCCGGAGTAACAGGAGCTCAGAGAACTGCTACTGTGCGAGTGTTACCTGTGACGGTCGGGAAGTGTCAGCGGACGGTCCGAAGGTGGGCAGTGACGCTAGCGGCATTCCGGGAGAGGAGAGACAGGAGAGACTGCCGGAGTCAAGCGGGAGTCCTGTCGGGTGGGGGCGCGGCCGAGGCGGAGTCTCCAAGATGGACATCCACTGGAGGCGGGGTCAATACAGGTCGCTGGAGGCTGTGTCTGGCTCTGCAAGAGACAGAAGGAGAGCAAGAAGTGTGAGGTGCCCCTGGCGGTAAGAGGCTTCGCTACACAGCGGCTAACACAGACATACGGTGGCAGTCATCGGCAGTTAACTAAACATAACAGCCCCTCTGCCTAGCCCACCGTCCCAAGCGCCCCTGCATCAGTGTAATGGGTTGTGCTCTCTGCAAAGGGACTATAAGTAACAAGAATAACTGCAACATATTGACATTCTGTATTTCAGCCTTACTTAAGTACTTGGGGACAAAAAGAAAAGACAGTTTAGGAGCTGCAAGAATCAGCGTTTTAGCCAAGTAGTGTCAGCACACTGTAATTGGAAGTGTCACCCAGGGGAGAGCTTCAGCTATAAACTTAATTGTAGCAAAAAAAAACCGGGACAGCAAGCTTAGTGTATGAACTCAGGCCCTGATTCAGAGCCAGACGCTCTGACAGAGCGCTTGCTCTGAATCAGGGCCGGCCTTCTGGTTTTTTAGAGCGGCCTCCTGGACACTCGCATAGCTGTGGGTGACCACCCCCAGCTATAGCGAGCGGCCAGGAACATGGTCGCCATGGTCAAGACCATCGCGACCATCGGGCTTGCGACGAAACCCTTGTGGTATGGTCTCGTTGCAGCAAGCCCCTTAGAGATTTCGGCTCTCACAGGGGTCTCGTAGCAGACGGGGCGAGCTGTCGATGTTGAGTGACAGCTCGCTCCATTTGCTGGGCGGGCCGGCGGGCGTGCCCGGCCAAACGGAGGTGTTCCTGTTAGAACGCTTGCCATTTGGGGGCGGCCCCACTGACATCATCAGTGATGTCAGTGGGGAGCTTCCTGCTCAAACAGAGCAGGAAGCTCCCTTGGGTTTAAGGTTGACGAGACCCTACCTTAGGGTCTCGTCGTAAGCCCCGATGGTCGCGATGGTCTTGACCATCACCCTTAGCGGTCGTCAGAGCTGTTGGTGTTAACCCACAGCCTAATGACCGACATGGAGGCGGCCGTTCAGGATGCAAGCAGCCGCCCTGTTTCAGAACGACCGCTTGCATCCTACGACTGCCTCTGAATGAGGCCCTTAATCTTAGAGGATTACAAGGAGTATTAGTTTCTGGCCAGAAAAGGTTAGAAATAGTTCATATAGTGAAGAATTAAAGGAGAGACTGTTATTCATTGTCATTGTTATTTGGTTATACTATTTAAGATAAACTGTGTTTATATCATATTACATGCAATAATCTTTGAATTAGCAGGAGCAGCGTTATTCTGATTGGTAGCAAGGAGGCTGTGTTCGTGTGAATTGTAATTGTAAATGTAATTGCTTTAGGTAATTGTCAATGTGATTAAACTTGTATTTCTCTCAACAAAGATACAATTTGATATGATACAATTTCTTTTGCTGTAATAAAATTCAAAATACTTTTATTTCAAACTGTTGCATACTTACCTATTTACCTCTCTGTACGAAGAAAGAACCTACAACCCCATTCTTATCCATACCCAGTGTTAGGGGGTATCACATGTGTAGGTAAGTGCGCCTGTGTCACTAGGTGGTATTTGTGTCAGTAAGTGGTATCTGTGTCAGTAAGCGATGTCTATCAGTAAGTGTGTTTGTGTCAGTAAGAGGTGTTTGTGTAGGTAAGTGTTGCTGTGTCAGTAAGTTTTTGTGTCAGTGAGAGGTGTCTGTATAGGTAAGAGTGTCTGTTAGTGAGTGATATATGTGTCGTGTCAGTGTTTGTGTCAGTAAGGTGTGTCTGTATCAGTATCAGTAAGGGGTCTGTGTCAGAAAGTTGTATCTGTCAATAAGGGGTGTCTCTGTCAGTAAGTGTGCCTGTGTCACTAGGTGGTGTTTGTGTCAGTAAGCAGTATCTGTGTCAGTAAGCGATGTCTATCAGTAAGTGTGTTTGTGTCAGTAAGAGGTGTTTGTGTAGGTAAGTGTTGCTGTGTCAGTAAGTGTTTGTGTCAGTTAGAGGCGTCTGTATAGGCAAGTGTTTATGTCAGTAAGGTGTGTCTGTATCAGTGTCAGTAAGGGGTCTGTGTCAGAAAGTGGTATCTGTCAATAAGGGGTGACCCTGTCAGTAAGAGTGTCTGTGTCAATAAGGCAGTGTGTTTAGCTACTGCATGGCGTTAATATTTGTGTGCGGCTATGAGGCATTGTGTGTAAGTAGTTATAGGGGCAGTGTGTGTGAGGCTTTCGGGGCAGTGTGTGTGGCTAAGGGTTCAATGTGTGTGTGTGGTTATAGGGGCAGTGTGTGTGTGTGTGTGGTTATAGGGTTCAGTGTGTGTGTGCGGCTTTCGGGGCAGTGTATGTGAGGCTATGGGGGCAGCGCGTGTGTGTGCGGCTATGGGGGCAGTGTGAGTGCGGCTATGGGGGCAGTGTGTGTGTGCGGCTTTCGGGGCAGTGTGTGTGTGAGGCTATTGGGGCAGTGTGTGTGTGAGGCTATGGGGGCAGTGTGTGTGTGTGAGGATATGGGGGCAGTGTGTGTGTGTGTGAGGCTATTGGGGCAGTGTGTGCGAGGCTATGGGGGCAGTCTGTGTGTGTGAGGCTATGGGGCAGTGTGTATGTGAGACTGTGCGGGCCATGTGTGTGTGAGGCTATGGGGGCCATGTGTGTGCGTCTAATATGGCATTCAGTTGAGGGAGTGGGTCCCCAAACTGATATCTTGCTTAGGGCCCAATGAGGTCTAAGGGTCTCATTCAGACCCGGTCGCAAGCGCTGAACGCTCGCAACCGGGTCGATGTTGACCCACTGGGCATGTGCATGTCGGAGCCAGCTCTGATGTGCGCAAGACCCGGCTAGCGATGGGCACTCCGTCGCTATGGGTCTCGCAAAAAAGGGGGCGAGCTGTCAATGTTGAATGACAGCTCGCCCCGTTTAAGAGGTGGGCAGGGGGGTGGCTGGCCAAACGGAGGCATTCCCTGGGGCTTGCGCTTGCCGAGACCCAAGCCCCGGTCTCGTCGCAAGCCCCGATGGTCACGATGGTCTTGACCATCGCGACCATCACCCTGGTTGGTCGCTAAGCTGTGAGTGGTAACCCACAGCTTAGCTAGCGACCAGGAGGCCGCACTTCAAGATGCAAACGGCCACCCTCATTCAGAGCGACCGCTTGCATCTTAAGACCGACCCTGAATAAGGGCCTAAGGGGGTCATTCAGACCCGTTCGCGAGCAAAGGACGCTCGCAAACGGGTCGATGTTGCCCCACTGCACATGCGCATGACGGAGGGAGCTCCGTCGTGCGCATGTGCGAGACCCGGACTGCGACAGCCAAGCTGTCGCTCCAGGTCTCACACCAAAGGGGGCGTGCTGTCGATGTTGATTGACAGCACGCCCCCTTTGGTGGGCATGCCGTGGGCGTGGCTGCCCAGACGGAGGCATTCCCATGGGAACGCCTACCATCTGAAGCCAGCCCCACTGACATCACTAGTGATGTCAGTGGGAGTGATTTTGGCTCTGATAGAGCCAAAATCACTCCAGGGCTTGCGGCAGCGAGACCCTACCACAGGGTCTCGTCGCAAGCCTGATGGTCAAGATGGTCTTTGACCATCGCGACCATCATCATGGATGCTCGCTATAGCTGTGGGTGGTCACCCACAGCTATACGAACGTCCAGGAGGACGCTCCATTTTCATGGAGGAGGGCCCTGATTCAGAGCGAGCGCTCTGGTCAGAGCGTCCGGCTCTGAATCAGGCCCTAAATCCGGCTCTGACTACAAGTGGTCTGTCAGCATTCGGCAGGGGTGTTTTATTGTCCAAAAAGAAGGGGTGCTGTGTTGTTCATCAAGGGGCTGCTGCCTCATTCAGGGGTGCCCTTCCCCAGTGTAAAAAAATAAATGTGCTTTTTTTGTGTATGTGCGTTATCAACTTAGCAGCGCTATTACTGTTTGGTGATACTGCCGGCCAGTCCGCAGTTTATCGTCCACATATTTGTGACTCTGCACTGCAGGTGGTCTGTCCGCACTTTTCAGGGTTGCTTAGTTGTCCACAAAGAAGGGATACTGTCTGTGTTGCTCCATGGGCGTAACGATACTGGATTTAAACCTCTATACGCTCCTGCCGATACCTTCTAAATGTTGCCTATACCTTCTAGAATTGACGCTATTTGCGTACACAGTCATACAGTAAATAAATGCCTTCAGACCTTGAAATGTGTTTCCAACGCAGAAAGGTTATTATTCAACATAAAAACAGTAGGTTACACGCTGTGATCTAAAGACAATTTAGCGCAAAGTAATCATACAGACCCAAGGTACAGTTATACATACGCATGGCACTGGGACCAGTTACTGGCATCAACAAGAAACCTCCATCAACAGCATCAGGAAGAAGACTCCAGATTGGAGTCTGTACGCACATATATACCCTTACAGGGATAAGCAATACAATACGCATCTTTGGCATGATTCCATTGGTTCCCAGTCACGGTGCTTCTGTTACAGAACATTTAACAGGTTGATTCAAATGGACACAGGTCAGCCTCCGACAGCCTTTTGTCTCCTTTTTCCCGGCGCATGCAAATCTAAGCTGCTAACATTACAAAGTACATTTTAGTGTTTTAACTCTCTACAGTCCATAAATTGAGAATGCATGTTGCGATCTTCTCACTGATGACACCGGAAAGCTGTTGAGACAGAGTAGATCAGTACAACACCAAACACGGTTTGCTTATCATGTACTAAACCTTAGATATCAAAATAGTCTTTATTTCACAACATTAGTAAGAAATGAATAAACCTTGAAAATTACACTTTGAAACTATGGAACCTTTTATGTGAGTGTGCAGTGTGTAAGTATTTGGGGTTTGGGAAAAGACGCTAGTTAGATTTATGTAGCGAGGACTTTTAACTAAGGGAAGATGCATACGCATGAAGCTAATAAACAGCGTTGGTACGTGGAGTATTATGCATTCGCTAATGTGCGTATTTTTAATGTGTGTATGGGGTATGGTGAAATATGCGATTGCATGATGCTAATAATAGCATCGCCTATGTACTGAAGTATGAGTTTCTCTAAAATGGTGCTGGGCGGCCATCCGCAAAATGGCATCATGCAGATCTAATTTTCTAAGATGGTGTCTTGTGGCCATTTGCAAGATGGCGTCATTCCAATCTAATTTTAAACTGATTCTGTCTCAGCCAATTATCCAGCTTCGACAGTCCACCCTTTGATAGCAACCAACATGCTATTATACACTGGTCTTACATTAATTTTCAGGCTTACAATTTGACATATTATTTAATGTTATTATGGGATGGCACAAAGTGGTTCCTAATCCATCAATAATGGGTCTCTAAGAGGGGACATAAAACTACCATTATACGCACACCGCTGACCTTGGAAGATCATGGAAAAGGTGTGGGGATGCACCTATCCTATAAAGGAAGTCTTGAGGGGGATTAGGGACTTACATTATTTGAGGTGTTTTAAAATAACATTTTAATAATACATTTTGTGCATGTCTAAATATAATATATTATACGATGGTATTTCCTAGTTCAGAGTTGTAATGCAGTTCTACATTTACCTCAGTATTCATCTTGTCATTGCTAACCACCATCATAATTTCATTCTTTCGGTTTACCTTATCTTTAGATTTTCCACACTTCAACACAGTAGGAACATACCTGACACATATGCCAATTACTATGATGACAACCAGTATGAGGATCAGGAGTTTACCTTTGCTTGTGATCATTTCCTGGACCCACTCTCCTAGACCTGAGAACCATTTCGCTGGGTTCAACCATGAAACCCATTCCTCTACCTTCTCCTCTACTTCAGCCACTGAAGCATTATGGTTCTTCCAGAATTCCCATTTTAGCTGCAGGATTTCATCCATCTTCCGGTCTATCACCTTCTTGGGGTCACTGGTACCATTCATGACATAAGTGCAACACTTCACTCCAAATTGGATGTCCAAAGTTACGCAGTACCCCCCAGTGACAGCTGTTAAGTAATTTAACACTAGTCTGTGTTGCACCAGTTCTTTCTTGTACGCTTGCAATTCCCTACCTGTATACCTGAAGTTGTCATCATACATTTCGGTGATATTGTCTATCAATTTAGCAAGATCTTGGATATATCTAAAATTTAGTGTACCCCGAGGGATCCTGGTGGGATCCAATGCTACTAAAACTTGAAAGCCAGTTGTCTCACTAATTAACTGTATGGCTTTATGCACATCACCAGGTATCATATTTCTTTTGCCTCTGTGTTCATACTGCATGTGAAGATATGGTGATGGTGTGTTTTTATGAATACCAAGCATTTCATCATGTATGAGGGTCATAACCTCTGGGACTACTCTTCCCAGGTAACACAAACCTTCAGAACTCAGGGAGAGCCACTTACACGCTTTCCTTCCACATATAAAATATACATCATCGGGGAGAACATAAGGAATCATATGCATCATTAGCATTAAACACATTTCCCTTGCAAATAATCCTATCTCAATTTCTCCCATCTGGTACATGCAAGTTTCTGGTTGCATCTTAGCACAACATCCATCTGGTACCCTACCAATCATTTCTTTGGTGGAACTTAGAGTATACCGATACCTAAAGTGTCTCCCATTAGATCTAATTGAGCGTAACAGATCATAATTCATAGGCTCATTATCAGCTCTCAGTGAGAAGGTCATCGTCTGATTATTCCCCGTCACTTCCCTACTCCCTGGCTTATTGGGGTTGGTTATGTTTAAACACAAAAGTGATCTATCTACTTGCAATTGATAGTGTTTGAAATGAGGTGGTTTGGATGAGAGGAATTTTCCATCCAATGTATTCCCCTTTTGTAATTCTAAAATTTCCATAATATTCAGCGGAAATGGCACCAACCCTACATTATGCTGTCCCTGTGGCACGTGTAAGCACACCCAACAATCAGTCTGATTTAAAACTTTCCCTACCATGCTATGATAATCCTCTAAAGGATACCCACCCCAGTACGGGTTAAATTTAGGCTGGCACCGTTGGATACATTTCTCATCAACTAGGGACCCACAAAGCTCACAAATACAGGAATCTTCAGACGATAAATCTCCACACCGTCCCCGAGTATCTGGAATAGCAGATCTTTTAACAATTACAGTACTAAGATTGGTCAGACACTCCCCTGGTTGGCATAGCACTCCTCCTCTTGACTCCACTCCATCAGCACTGCCATCAGCTCCCATCTCCTCTACTGGTCCTCTGTCACACGAACCAGATATCCCCGAACAAACCAGGATGTTGGAAACTCTGGAAGAGTATATGAAAATGCACACAGCAGACCAGTCCATTGCCACAGCAAGGACCTGCAAATTTCTTTAGCTCAGGTATCTCACTACAACCTTTTATTCCTCCCAAAACAAGCTCGCGATCGACAGGTCCACATTGTCAGCCTTGTCTCCACCTTGTTTCTTCACCGGTTGGTTGACCTTTTTGCAGTGAGTGGAATGGACCCAGGTATCTCTCTCGGCCACCTTCAAAGATGTGGTACTCATCAGCAACACCTGATATGGACCCTCCCAATGATCAGTCAAACAACCTGAACGTAAGAAATTTCTGATCATAACATTCTCCGGTTCAACATCATGGCAGTTAGTTTCAGGCATATCATGTGACAACAATTTAAATTTCTGCTGTTGCTATTTTAACTGTTTACTCATTGATATCAGATACCTTACTGTTACCTCGTTGTTACCCTTCAAGTCTTCCTGTGGACTTATAATCAAATGAGGTTGTCTACCAAACAGTATTTCAAAGGGGGACAGATTTAGGGGGGTCTAGGAGTGGTCCTTATGCTATGTAGGACTAACGGTAATGCTTCTGGCCATCCTAGTCCAGTCTCTGCCATGATTTTACTTAGTTTATTTTTAATAGTCCCATTCATCCTCTCTACCTTGGCACTGGGTTGTGGTCGGTAGGGGGTGTGAAGTCGACTATTAATACCAATCAGTTTACACATATTTTGATAAACATCACCTGTGAAATGAGTACCCCTGTCACTCTCGATAATTTTAGGGATACTGTATCTGCATACAAACTCCTGTACAATTTTCTTGGCAGTAAATGCAGCAGTATTAGTGGCCACTGGTATGCCTCAACCCAATTGGAAAACACGTCAGTGCACACTAATACATACTTGAGATTCCTGCAAGGTGGTAATTGGATGAAATCAATTTGTATTACCTGGAAAGGTCCATCAGTCAGTGGAATGTGGGATGGTTCGGTAGGGATCGTTTTCCCAATGTTTTTCCTCAAGCAGGTCAAACAGGACATTGCTCTCTTTTCCACTTGAGAAGAAAACCCTGATGCACACCAGTATGCTCTCACCAATTTGCACATACCTTGCTTTCCCAAATGAGTCAGACCGTGCGCTGCCTCAGATAGGCTGGGGTAGTATGCCTTTGGAGCTACCGGCTTACCTTGTCCATCCCTCCAGAGTCCAGAGGACTCTTGCCCACATCCTTTGGACTTCCAGACTGACTTTTCCTGGATAGAACACAATTTTGCATCTCAATTCATTTCAGCATATCAATTGTTTGAAAAGACATAATTTGTTCTGTTGGTATATTCATTTTTAACCCTGCTGCCAATTTTGCAGCTTCATCTGCTCTGTTGTTGCCCAGTGACACCGGATCATCCTCACATGTATGGGCTTTACACTTAATTACTGCCACCGTTTTGGGCAGTTGAATTGCTTTTAGTAATTGTTTTATATGTCTGGAATGTGCAACTGGTGTGCCTGCTGCTGTCATAACATTTCTCAGATGCCATAGAGCTCCAAAATCGTGTACCACTCCGAACGCATACCTAGAGTTAGTGTAAATGTTAGCAGATTTGTCTGCTGCCAATTCACACGCTCTTGTTAGTGCTGCTAACTCCGCCACCTGGGCTGAGTGAGGAGGACCAAGGGGTTCAGCTTCTATGATGTCTGTGTCATTTACAACAGCATAACCTGTACATAATTCACCTGTGTCTGTTTGTCTATGACAACTCCCGTCCGTGTAAAATGTCACATCCACAATATCTAAAGGTGTATCACGTATGTCAGGTTGTGCAGTAAAGGTCTGGTTCAGATATTCCATACAATCATGTGCATCACTATGTCTGCTGAACTCACTTCCCGCCAGCAACTCGGCTCCCTCCACCCTTTGTGCATCATGTTGCACATATGGTAAATACATTGCTGGATTTAACGTACTGCATCGTTTAGCAGTGATATTTGCAGGGGCTATTAGAGCTAGTTCCCATTAAACCTAGCTGAAGAGACGCGACTGGTTTGGGCAGAGTTCAGCAGAGCAGATACAGCATGGGGAGTATAGACAATCATATCATGGCCTAGTATCACATCCTCACTCTTGGTGACCACTAGAGCGGTCGCTGCTACACTTCTTAAACACGTTGGGAGTGATCTTGCCACAGTGTACAATTGTGCACTGTAGTATGCAACGGGCCTACTGGCATCTCCATGTTTTTGTGTGAGGACACCTGCTGCGCAACCATCAGCTTCCATACAATACAAATGAAAAGGTTTTTCATAATCAGGGAATGCCTACCGTCTGGGGCCTTCCCCACTGACATCACAAGTGATGTCAGTGGGAGTGCTTTCGGCTCTGTTTGAGCCGAAAGCACTCTTGGGCTTGCGGCAATGAGACCCTACCACAAGGGTCTCGTCGCAAGCCCGATGGTAGCAATGGTCTTGACCATCGCGACCATCATCATGGCCGCTCACTATAGATGTGGGTGGTCACCCACAGCTATGGGAGCGGCCAGGAGGCCATTCTGAAAAACCAGAGGGCCAGCCCTGATTCAGAGCGTCCGGCTCTGAATCAAACCCTAAGTCCTGTAATGGCAAAACCAAAATAGAAAAACCTGGGATCCACATTCTACAGTATCCACACATTCCCAAGAAGGTACGAATTTGCTGTTGGTTCTGCGGCAGTGTCATGTTCTGTATGGCCTGGATTCGATCAGTAGTTAGATGTCGTAACCCCTGGGTTAGGCAGTGTCCCAAGTATTTTACTCTGGATTGGCATGGCTGAAGTTTGTCCTTAGCAACCTTGTGTCCTGTTTGCGAGAGATGAAGCAACAAAAGTTTAGTATCATTTAAACATGACATAAACGAATCAGAACATAGCAATAAATCGTCTACATATTGTATTAGAACAGACCAATTGGCAGGTTGAAAAGATTGTAAACAGTCGTGCAAGGCCTGGGTAAAGATACTGGGGCTGTCTATGAAACCTTGGTGCAATCGTGTCCATGTGTATTGTACACCCCTGTATGTGAAAGCGAATAGGTACTAACAGTCAGGATGGAGAGGCACAGAGAAGAAAGCAGAACAGAGGTCACTGACAGTGAAATGGGTTGCATTTGGTGGGATCTGCATGAGATTGACAGCTGGATTTGGCACTATGGGAAATTGGCTCTCTACCACCTTATTAACATCTCTAAGGTCTTGTACCAGCCTATAACCCCTCTCACCACTCTTCTTTACAGGAAAGATGGGACTGTTGGCTACACTGGCTGTACAAACTAAAATTCCCTGTTGTAATAATCGCTCAATTATGGGATAAACCCTTAATTCTACCTCCTGTTTTAATGGGTACTGGGGAATTTTTGGAGCTTGCCTACCGCCTTTTAAATTTACCATTACGGGGATTGCATTTGCCATTAATCCAGTGTCCTGCCCATCCTTGGTCCAAAGTGAATCTGGGATATGGGATAACATTTGATCTACCTGGGATGTATTTTCATTTAAACTGGTAGAGTGATACATTATCCTTTGGGGAGTGTCCAACATATCCCTCACCTCATGCGCAACTCTCTCTGGGATATCTAAAAATACACCATCAGGGGTACAATATATGACACATCCCATCTTACATAACAAATCCCTTCCCAGTAGGTTAGTAGGAGCTGCTGCTGCCAGGAGGAAAGAATGCCTGGTATGCAACGGCCAGATAGTAACCTCTGTGAATTTGTTTAAAGGATAATGTTGCACTTTACCCGTTATGCCCATTGCTGGTACTGTCTCATTGGTTACCTGTAAATTAATGGGAGATTTTATCACTGACCTGGTCGCCCCTGTGTCTACAAGAAAAGGATATTTAGTACCAGCTACATCAACCGTCATTACCGGTTCTTCCCTAGTACTTCCCATTAACCTGACTATCTGTAGACTACAGGTATGACCTAACCCCTAGCATTGGCTCCCACTCTCCAATAAAGCATTAACAGCCACAATTGGAGCTGGTGCCAGTTAGACATTTGCTGGTCTCTGTGTATATCCTTTATGGGGATATCCAGGTACTCCTGGTTAGGGGTCCTACCCTCTTTACCGTACAGTTCTTACTTAGATGTCCTGGCTGGTTGCAATTAAAACACTTTCGTGGGTTGGGTGGATGAAAGGATTGTTGTGTGGGTTGAGCAGGATAGAAAGGTGGTGGGTATGGGTAAGGATATTGAGGGAGAGGATATTGTGGGAGATATGGGGTTTGTGGATAGTATGGGAATTGTGGCTTTGTGTGATAAGTGGGGTAGGGCTGCGTTTGCAGTGGTGTGGGATTAGTGAGGACATGTAACTGTTCAGGTGCGGGTGCAGGTGTGTTTGTTGGCTGTGATATTACCATCATTCCTTCTAGAGCTTGAATACTGACAGCCATTAGCTTCTTTACTCTGGGTCTCTCTCTTTGTAGAGATGTTCTTGTAATGTTCAATTGCGGATTCTATGAGGGTGTCTATTGTGACTCCCCTCCAGCCAGGCTGTGAGGTCTGAACTCGGGTTTTTAGGTTCTCTTTAAGACCATCCATGAGTACAGTGACAATCATTCCCCTGTGGTGAGTGCTATCTTTAATATCTTCTAACCCAGTGTACTGGGTGATAGCCTGCAGAGACCGGTCACAATAATCTTCTGCAGATTCACTTTTTGTTTTATGGTGAAGATTTTGTTCCAGTTAACTACTACTGGAAAATATACACCCAATGGAGTTACAATGCGGGAAATATTACCTTGATTAATTTCGTCTGTTAAGGGAACATCTCCATCCAATACACAATCCGTGATAAATTTTGTCACGTTGATATTGCATGGTAGACAGGCCCTTAACACCACTCACCAATCTTTGTTGGTTGGCTCGTGAGAACTACCCAAATTTCTCAAAAATCTTTGACATTTGGCTAATTCCTTTTTGGGATCGGGGAAATCATTCATTATGGAATTTAGTTCCGCTCTTGTCCAAGGACGATGCATTACTACTTCCCTTGTGGGCACTAATCAGTTCGCATCCACATTCCCTTTCGGAACAGTTATTGTCCGGATGGGATGCAGACCGGCCGCACTGCTACTTTGACCTTATTACCTGGCTGGGGGTTTAGACTGTTACTGCAACGTATAGGGTTAACAACTTCCTCTACAGGTGCAGTGGATGTTAACACTTCCTGTACTATCACTGATGGAGATGGCGACACCACTTGTGATTGTCGTGGTGGAGCATCTAACATGTGTACAGCATGGGAAATGGCAGACATAATAATAGGCTCATCATCCACATCATAAACATTTTCCTTATGGTTACTTAAGAGAGGGTACAAATTACTTGTTACATTTTTATGGGATTTTTCAATAACTGTACCTGCACCACCATCAACATAGGGCGATGGTGGTGCGTGTGAACCACTGGCAATACCTTCCACAACACTACCTTGCTGCACGTGCATGCCATTTGCGGCTCGCACGCATTGCAATTTAGCGCTGCGAGTGTACTTTATGGTAATGTGTTCACAACGCTAGTTTGCGTCGCTTGCACACCTTTAAGCCACGAATCCTCTTCATGCTGCCATAATTTTAAACATTCGTTATATTTTACCTTTTTCACTCGAGAACGCACCAGACTGATGTGATCTTGGACATTGTTCAATACATCCTTATCAAAACTACCAATTCTGGGAAACGGCCTTACACTCTTTATCGTCATCTTAAACTATATATCACAGTACCTAATTGTATAAGCACCATACTTAGTATGCATAATACGATGTGCCGATCCAAGCGGTGCTTCCATTAGCAGCACATCATTGTCTAACATCTCTACTGTTTACGTGGCTCCCATCCTGGGACATATCCTACGTTTTTCAATAAAGATTTAAACTGGTGAAAGACAGTCAAGATACTTTCACTTGCCTGCGGACGTCTTGGAAAAAGGGTGTATCCACGAACCCTATGGAATACTTCTAGATGCCTCCACTCACCTATGAAAGAAAAGCTGCTCCCACGCAGAAATACCTTTTTTACTACGTTTCAACTGCTAGGGGGCAATAAAAACCCTTTGTTTTCCAGTTGATTTCATCCACCCTCTCACCATTTCACAATCACACTTTAGCCCAAAACTATGCGGTTTAATTATAATGCTCAAATAAAACTAACCGATTACTGAACGCTATAATCACACTGGGAGACGAACCCTAACAAAAATAACAACCCATACACTTGCCTTGTGTAAAGTAAACTGTAAGCTGCTACCGAGTCACTAGGCTGTTTGTTATGCCTAGCACTTAAGGGTCCTACGATACCCTTAACATTTAGGACCCGTGTTACATGCTAAACAAATACTCACAGTTACACACTTTTTTCCTGTGCAGAAAAATACACGTTATCCCAGTTATTGGCAACAATTGATAATGTAATCTCAACGGCTTTGTTTAAAACATGTGGCAGCAAGACCGGAAATACGTATATGCTATTGTGCGACTAGTCGCATACACAATAATGTGACTATTACACAACCGTATTATGACTCTTACACTTAGCTGCGTACGCAAAAATGCGACACTCCCATTTTAACCCATAAAATAAAACGGAAAAACAACCTATCGACGAAGGAAAACAAACTTTTTCCTCCCCCGTCCCTGGATTCTTAATCAGCGCTCCTAAAGTCACAGTAACCAGTAGCGCACTCTTAGCAACAACGGTAGTAACAGATTCTGAATACACAATGTGTTCTCCTGACAGGCGCCTCCACCCTTTTGCTGAGAGTTCGATACCGAGTGTTACAAACCGGTTGCGAGATTAACCTGCGAGCCCCCAACTAACGAAACTGGATTTAAACCTCTATATGCTCCTGCCTATACCGTCTAAATCCTGCCTATACCTTCTAGAATTTACGCTATTTGCGTACACAGTCATACAGTAAATAAATGCCTTCAGACCTTGAAATGTGTTTCCAACGCAGAAAGGTTATTATTCAACATAAAAACAGTAGGTTACACGCTGTGATCTAAAGACAATTTAGCGCAAAGAAATCATACAGACCCCAGGTACAGTTATACATACGCACGGCACTGGGACCAGTTACCGGCATCAACAAGAAACCTCCATCAACAGTATCAGGAAGAAGACTCCAGATTGGAGTCTGTACGCACATTTATACCCTTACAGGGATAAGCAATACAATACGCATCTTTGGCATGATTCCATTGGTTCCCAGTCACAGTGCTTCTGTTACAGGACATTTAACAGGTTGATTCAAATGGACACAGGACAGCCTCCGACAGCCTTTTGTCTCCTTTTTCCCGGCGCATGCAAATCTAAGCTGCTAACATAACAAAGTACATTTTAGTGTTTTAACTCTCTACAGTCCATAAGTTGAGAATGCATGTTGCGATCTTCTCACCGATGATACCGGAAAGCTGTTGAGACAGAGTTGATCAGTACAACACCAAACACGGTTTGCTTATCATGTACTAAACCTTAGATATCAAAATAGTCTTTATTTCACAACATTAGTAAGAAATGAATAAACCTTGAATATTACACTTTGAAACTATGGAACCTTTTATGTGAGTGTGCAAGTATTTGGGGTTTGGGAAAAGACGCTAGTTAGATTTATGTAGCGAGGACTTTTAACTTAGGGAAGATGATACGCATGAAGCTAATAAACAGTATTTGTACGAGGGGTATTATGCATTCGCTAATGTGCGTATTTTTAATGTGTGTATGGGGTATGGTGAAATATGCGATTGCATGATGCTAATAATAGCATCGCTGTATGTACTTAAGTGTGAGTTGCCCTAAAATGGCGCTGGGCGGCCATTCGCAAAATGGCGTCGTGCAGATCTCATTTTCTAAGATGGTGCCTTGTGGCCATTCGCAAGATGGCATCGTTCCAATCTAATTTTAAACTGATTCTGCCTCAGCCAATTATCCAGCTTCGACAGGCGGATCTAGCCTCTTGCTTCGGGGGGGGTGTGTATATATATATATATATATATATAGTGTGTATATAAAGTCAGGGACAGGAAAGTCTCTGGTTTGGAGATTGAAAAGTTTAGAATAACGGAGGGCTCAAATTAACCTGTAGTGACTTAAAACAGGACGCTGGACTTTGGCCTGGGTGGTGATCATTGTGGGGGTACCAACCTATTAAATCTTTAGTGGGAGGTGTAATGACAGAGCTTATTTAAGGCCAGGCTTACAAGCCTGAGGCCTCTTTTCCTGGGATCATTTGTTCAGGTACTGTATCCACAGTGAAACATACATACACTTATTTTTCCTACCTCCTTGATTCTTTACTCTTTCTTTCTCCTTTAACACCCCTTTTATCTTCCTTATCTTCCTTATACCTTCTTCTTGTCTCCCTTTACCCTTCCTGCATCACTTGGCCTGACTGATTCCTGAGCTCCCTGTGCCTCAATGGACCGCCCGCGGTGCTCTGCACCTCCCCGTTTCCTGCCTCATACTGCGGCTGACAATGCGGAACCTAATGTGACGCCTCAGGGCATGTCAGCATCGCTGACCCCCGGGGCTACTCCCGCCGGAGGTCGCGTGTCACGCGACTCCCGGTGCCGCTCCCTGCTTCCCCTCACTGCGGACCCCGATGCTTTGTCGCTGGGCACATCAGCTTTGCTGACCCCCGCGGCTGATCCCGCCTGGGGGACGCGGAACTCCCAGCGCCCCTCCCTGCTTCCCCCCACTGGCCGCCGGGCACATCAGCTTTGCTGAGCCCGCAACTGAAGTGGCGCCGGACACGGCGCCCTGTTAAACGAGCTTTGGCGGGCCGCGGCGGGCGAGTTGAGGACCCCACTGGCTCTAGTGGCGGGGATAGCGGCTGCCATCTTAGGGAGTCCGGATCAGATTGCGGTGTTAGCGGCCACCATGTTAGGTCTTGGCGGGGGGCGGGGCCTAGTGCTCCTATGATTGTAACACCTGCAGGGCTGCCGGGAGCTACGTCTCCCCTTGTTGTGCCTCCTGCGACTGCTACTGTCCCTGGGCCTCCTGACCCTGGGCTTCTTCCTCAGCCTTTGACCCAGCTGCTATAATGGGGCTTTTTGCCAACATGGCAACTACATATTTTCTGCCTTCCTTCCTCCTAATGTGCAAGCAGCGCCATTTAACACAGTGGCTCCCCCAATGGCTTGCTCCTATCCACAGGCTGCGCTGATGCAGTCAGTTGACACTGCGGCTGTCAGCGTGACTGACGGGGTCTCGGTTGAGGGTCCGGCCGGCACACCTCTTGCTATCGGGGTTCCACAACCTGCCATGGCTCTGCAGGGCCTTGCTCTTTCTTTTGCAGATTCTGATGATCCCTCCTGGGATGCTGGCGACGAGGCGACTTCTGATGCTTGTCGATCCGGGAGCCACGCTGATCCCCCAGCTGAGGCAGTTTGTGAGTGTTCATCCAGTTCTTATTCTACGTTTAGCGACGTAAGTTATTCCACCTTTGATGACTCCAGTGACACTAGCCCCTCCCAGAAAGCTCCCAAGGCGCGTAAGCATGCAGCTAAGTTTGCTAGGATTGAGGCCAATAGGCGTTCGAGTAGGCCTCGGTGTAATCACCCGTGATGACAAAGCGCCCGCTGACAGTGCTGATGCAGGGGTTGTTTGTTGCGCTAACACTGCTGTTCTGAGGGGCCTCCACCCTAGCGTTAAAGACAAAATACGGAAGGGACGTTATGTGGATGTATTCTCCCTTACAGATAGCATGTGCAAAGAATTGCGAGCCGCTAAGCGCAAAGGCGGTATTGGTTTGGAAGCTTTCCAGACTTATTCTAATTGGCAGGCGGGGATATTTGTCTTCTCGGCCTGCTATTTGGAAACTTGCCCTGCGGGACACCCCAATACCATTCGGTACTTTCACCTTATTGATAGTATGCAGAGGTCTGGCCGAGGGGTTGCATGGCGTGTTTACGATGAAGAATTTCGTCGTAGGCAGGACAGGCTCCACATTACTGTTTTTGGGTGCAAGAATATTGAGGTCTGGCTCGATGTCATTCAAGGACCTAAATTTTCCCCGCCTGCGGTTGGCCAGCGAAGGAAATTAGGCGCTAGCCGGCCAGGCCCGTCCAGCAGCAGTAAGGGTAAGTGCTTTGCATTTAACTCTACTCAGTGTTCGTTTGGTCAGTGGTGTTTTTGCCACCTCTGTAGCAAATGCGGCGATGCCCAACCAGCTTCCGGTTGCTCGAAACCTGGCACTCCTCCGGCTCCCAGAAAACCTGCCGGCACCGGGCCTGCTAGTTAAAGCTATTTCCCCTGTTAACCCAGATGACATGGCCAAATGGCTCGCATAGTACCCCAACACAGTTGCAGCGCAGTTTTTGAGTGACGTTTTAAGTTTGGTTTTCGTTTGCCGATAACTTCAGTTGTGCCTGCGGGTTCTCCACGGAACCTTCGATCTGCAATAGAGCTGACCCAAATAGTTAAGGATAAAGTCCTTAAGGAGGTGGGGCTCGGTCGCATCATTGGTAATTGTCTCAAGCCACCAATAGCAGACTTGGTATTGTCCCCCGTCGGCGTGGTCCCTAAGAAGACGCCGGGTTCTTTTGGGATCATTCAGCATCTGTCTTGCCCATCTGGCCGTTCAGTTAATGATGCCATTCCGCAGGAGCTTTGCTCGGTGTCTTATCAGTCTTTTAATGAGGCACTGGAGCTAGTCAGGGCTCACGGACCCGGAACATTGATGGGTAAGGTAGATGTTGAATCAGCTTTTTGCTTGTTGCCCCTGCACCCAGACTCGTTCAGGTACATGGGTTTTCATTTGGATGACGGATACTACATAGACAAGTGCTTGCCTATGGGGTGTTCCGTGTCCTGTGCTTATTTCGAAAGGTTCAGCACCTTTCTGCATTTTTTGCGTCGAGGCTGGTACCGGGGGGCACGGTTTGGCACATTACCTGGATGACTTTTTGTGCGTCAGCCCTGCTGATTCCCCACGTTGCGGGTTTTTGTTACAGTCCATTCAGACCCCTTTTTTACTTTTCTGTGGTTCCGATTGCCAGCGAGAAAACCTTGGGTCCCGTTTCCCGGCTGTCCTATATGGGCATCGAAATCGATACCTCTGATGGCTGCTGCAGACTTCCAGCTGAAAAAATTCTCAAATTCAAACATGCCATTCAGGATTGCCTGGCTGCGGGTAAGGTGACATTGAGGCAAGCACAATCTCTCCTGGGTTGGCTCAATTTCTCATGCCGGGTGATCCCCATGGGTAGGGTGTTTTCCAGGAAGCTACAGCGAGCCACAGCGGATGTTCGCAGGGCACACCATTTTCTTCGGCTCTCTGCGGTTATAAAAAGGGATCTAGCTATTTGCCTCGCTTTTGTAGCTGATTTTAGTGGTGTTCTCTTGTGGCTGCCCCCTCCCATCCCCAGCTATCAGTTACAGTTGTCACTGATGCAGTCGGCTTGTCAGGATTTGGGTGTTACCTCCGAGGGTCGTGGTGCGCTGCCCCATGGCCGGCGGAATGGTTTTCCAGGGCTTTAACTAAAGACCTGCTACTAATGGAATTGTTTCCCATTATTGTGGTGCTGGAACTGTGGGCTTCTGAGTTGCATGATAGTATTGTTTTTAGATGCGACAACCTAGGCATTGTGCGCATGGTTAATGGACAGCGCGCCTCTTCTTTGCCAGCATTACGCTTGCTCGCGCAGTTAGTGCTGCGTTGCTTAAAATTTAACATCTTGTTCAAGGCGATTCACATTCAGGGCTTGGACAATAACATCGCTGATGTGCTCTCCCATTTTCAGTGGGTCAGGTTTAGGTCGCTTGCTCCTGAGGCTTGTTTAGTTGGTGAACCTTGCCCCCACCTATGTTTGGCAGGTCATCGAGCCGGCATGGAGGGCCTAGCCGAGCAATCCCTTGCTCTGGCTACGTTGCAGGCCTATCAGAAGGCTTGGTCCGAATGAGAAAGCTATCTCCGTCACCACGGAAGCAGAGGCGAGAGCACGCATTGCTCAATGCTTTCTTTTGTGTGGAGTCTTTATGTCTCTGGTTGGTCTCGGGCTGTAGCTTTGTGCATGCTGGCGGGCATTTCTTTCTTCTCGCGACTGAAAGGGCGTCCCGACCTTACAAAGAGTTTGCTCTATTCAGGCTCTTTAGGGCTGGGCTCGCACCTCACCTCGGTCTGCTGATAAGAGACAGCCAATCGATATTCCCCTATTGCTTAAGCTGCTAGCTGCGGTGCCTGAGGTTGTGGTTTCTCAGTTTGAAGCTAATCTGTTCTGTTTAGCATTTTCAATGGCGTTTCATGGCGCCTTCCCAATTTCGGATCTAGTTGCCCCTTCTAAGTTAGCGGTTTCGCCCATGTCCCGTTCAGATGTCAGTATTGGGCAGGGGGCGTTGTTGTGTAAACTGCGGCATTCCAAAACTGATCAGATGGGTTGCGGCCTTTGGGTCTCCCTAATGGCTTGCAAGGATGACCACGTTTGCCCGGTACATCTGGCAAAGCTGTGCCTGGCATTGCGGCCTGTAGTTGGCGGCGCATGGTTGCTTCATGCTGACGGTTCGCCTCTTACCAAACATCAGTTTCAATTAATTTTTGGACGCTGTTTGCTTCACATTGGCCCCTCCCCCAGGGGATTTCGGTACCCATTCCTTTAGAATTGGCACAGCTACTTCTGCCACTGCAGCTGGCCTGTTGGTTCCGCAGATCATGGTTCTGGGGCATTGGAAATCGGCTTGTTATAAGCGTTATGTTAGTCCGGTGGCTACTGGCTGAAACTACTGTTCCGTTTTCCTGATGTTCTGTCTACCTATGTGTCATGTGTTTGTTTATTCATTTCTCTTTGTTCTATCTGTTTGTCGTTTGTCTCGTTATGTCTTCCCTGTCCATCCTACTCGAGTAATACTTGCCACTTGTCCCTTGTAACAAGTGGGGGTCTTGAGGGATTTTATTTTACCTGTCTAGATGGACTAATTCGGCCAAACATACAGTCCCTCAGCAGCTTTTTGGTTTATCTCTGAGTTGTTGTCGGTTTTTCCTCTCTTCATCCTCCCTGGTTTTTCCTTATTGTTCTCTACTGTTGTCCAAACTAATCTAGATCAAAATCTTATAATTAAAATGTGTTTGTTCAATGTTTCTTTAGGCAGCTAAAATTAAACTGGATATACAATATATCTTAATTTAACTTTAATTTTATAATTTAAAGTTTGTTATTTTGACTAAGTCTATTCATAACTAAACATTCATTTCTGCTTAGTTTAGAATTTAGTTCTAATCAGTTTCCCATGGCTGCTAAAAATTTTTGTGTTATGCTCCTGTTACTTTTCTGTTAATTACTCTATCTTAAATAAACAGTGGGAACGATATGGGTTCCAGGATTGCCTTTGATTTACGGCTTGACTTTGTGTTAGACTTCTGCCTCATTATGGGCGCTTGGCCTGTCTGTACTGCCATGTGGTCCTGGATTACCCCTAGGCTACAGTGGCATGGAGCTCATTCTCCTAAGGCTTTGGACAAGGCTCGTAAACAGATCAATGCTGCTGTGGCAAAATTTATGCTGTCTCATAGGAGGTTTTGTTATTACACATCCGTTAATAGGGTACCATGATAAGCATCTCTGTAGGCCTGAAGGGGTGCATTTGACGGAGGCTGGTTTGGTTTTTGTTTGTGGGAAGTTTGTTCTCTAGCATAGGTCAGGTGGTTTAGTGTGTATGGTGGCGGGCTGCGATTCTCTGAGGTAGAAACTTGCATTGGCTGGAAGTATGGCTTCTTATCATCAGCCCGGATGTAGTGTGTGTGCATTGGGTGTGCTCACCTTTTATTATGTGTAGAGAAGTACTGTACCACCTCTACAGGGGCAGTACAGTCATCTAAGGATGGTATTGTGTTTGGTAGAAGGTCTATGCTTAATTCCCAAGTGCAGGGTTTGACATCCACAGGGCGGAATCCGCCCACAATGCTGTGTTTTGTTGTTGAGGTTGCATTGTTGGGCTGCTCTGTATAATTGCCGTCCTTCCAGCCACCATACATAGTTAAAATATTTAAAATAATTAAATTCATTCTTAAATAAATAGCTGACCTGTTTTAAAATCCATTATTGTCTCCCTGTGTTTATTCTTAGATAAGTTTGAAATGTTATATTGTTATGGTATAATGATCACACACACTGGGCACACATCAGCCGTTACTAGGTTTAGAATAACGGAGGGCTCGATTGAGCCTGCAGTGACTTAAACCAGGAGGCTTGGCTTTGGCCTGGGTGGTGATCATTGTGGGGGTACCAACCTATTAAATCTTTAGTGTGAGGAGTAATGACAGAGCTTATTTAAGGCCAGGCTTACAAGCCTGAGGCCTCTTTTCCTGGGATCATTTGCCCACCCTCCCGTACCCTAGGGTTCATTGTTTGTTAGCTATAATCTTGTGTGGCGGGAAGTATGGCATATCATCAACCCGGATGTAGTGTGTGTGCATTGGGTGTGCTCACCTTCTATTATGTGTAGAGAAGTACTGTACCACCTCTACAGGGGCAGTACAGTCATCTAAGGATGGTATTGTGTTTGGTAGAAGGTCTATGCTTAATTCCCAAGTGCAGGGTTTGGAATCCACAGGGCGGACTCCGCCCACAATGCTGTGTTTTGTTAATGAGTTTGCATAGTTGGGCTGCTCTGTGTACGTGCCGTCCTTCCAGCCACCATACATAGTTAAAATATTTCAAATAATGAAATTCATTCTTAAATAAATAGCCGACCTGTTTTAAAATCCATTACTGTCTCCGTGTGTTTATTCTTATGCCCTAGGCATAATTTTGGCTGATGCCCCCTAGCATGTATTATATATAAAATATAACATTTTATATATATATATATATATATATAATATATATACACACAGTATAAAAGGCCGGTATCCCACCTTGCAGTCACACCATGCCAAGGGGCCGCTAGATGAAACATCAATAACCTGCAAAAGCTAGTGGCGCTAGTGGCTAGTGGATTGGTGATGTTTTGCCTCGTTTTCGGATCTGAGTCAGGCGGGAAGAGTCGAGCCTGACTCGGATCCAGTTTGGATTCGTTATGTTCTGGAGGGTCCAGTTCTCAGAGAACCAGACCCGCTCATCTCTAGTATATTAGCATGCTGCACAAATTCCATGAAAACCTGCAGATTGATTAAACCACACTTTAGTAAACTTGCCCCCTTAGTGCAGTGACAAGTTCCCATAAGTAATACTGCATTTCTAAAAAGATGTAAGACAAAAAGTCAAATCTTAAGCTGCATACACACACAGCGATTTTTTGAACGATTATCGTTAAACGATATTGTTTAACGATAATCGTTTGAAAAAATCGTTCACTTTCTGAGTCGAACGATTATAGTTCATGCGCGTTCACGTTTGTAGTTTGTAGTTCAGTCAGACTTGTCAACTGAACGATTTTCATTAAGGGAATATGCAAAAATCGTTTGTAGTTCAAAAAAATCGTTCATTACACTTTAAAAAATCTGACAGATAATCTGACAAAAAATCGTTCATAAAATTGTTGGTAGCAAAATCGTTGTGTGTGTATGCAGCTTTAGCTTTAAATTACAGTGATTGTAAGTGCTGCTTTAAATGTTCAATTCTAACCCGCCAAAAAGTGTCGGCTTACAAAAGCTGCTACTTCATAAATATACTTGTCTACTCTACTGGAATGGCCAGGAGGCTCCCATATATCGTGTGCGGTTCCCGGGTTGCCAGGAAAAGTGGGCAAGTCTCCGGGCAGGACACCTACCCTCGGCCCTCCCCCGCATATACCTACAGATACCCCCGCAGAGGGATATGATGCAATTCACGCTGAATTGGGTCATATTGGTCCCGCCCCCTGCTTCACAATGCCAGTAGTCTCACCATTGTATAGCGGGGGTGGCGCCACAATGCTGCAAGCTCGCAGTCACGCCCCCTGCTCCGCCAATAATGCCTCATCAGGTCCCCAGCACGCTCCGCCTTACACCGCGCCACGTTCCTCTGCCGTGTTGACCTGGCTATCCCCTCAAGGAGGAGGCAGCCAGAATGTCGGCAAGTATGCCCTAAAAGCATTTTGATACAATCATGCCTAGATTTATATAATAAGAGTCTTTAATCACAACTTAATTTGCCTCCCTATGTACACCCAATCAAAGAGCTGCACCATTTATTCTGCAGTGTCACGGTCACTAAACAGAATACTGTCTCTCCGCTCTCTACTCATTTGTCTCCTTCCCTTCCTCAATGTATTATGATTTTTGTGGTGATTATATTTTCTTTACATAAACTCTGTGCAGGTATTGATCTGCTAGTTATGTCACATACCCACTGTTTTTACAGTAACATTTGTTAATAATAGTACAAAAAAAACATTAGTTAAAACCATAAACGCATTTAAAAAGCAAACATACATTTATAACTAGCATTTGATAAGAAGCTTGCTGTTAGTTTCCCCTATGCATTCGGCTGTGGTAAGCTAGTAAATTGAGCTTCTGTTGTAAAAATAGAATATGGGGGAGATGTATGAAGACCCGATAGGGGGGAAAACGGTAACTGCGCACATTAAGTGCTGCAGTTACTACATCCCTGCACATAGTAATGTAGTGAAGCGAGCACAATGAGCATGGGAAGCGAGCAGCTATGTGCCCCTGTCATTACCTGCAGCTATCAATTTCCACACCTGCAGCTGTCGTTGCCGCAAGCATAGCACTGGCACTGGCTGTCGGTTCCGATAGCCAGGGATTGTGCATTCAAAAAAACAATAACTTTTTTTTCACTAACGATGCGGGTGCTGCAGGGGATTTCTGCCAGATTCACTGCATGCACTGGTCAGAAGCCGAAAGAGAGCACTTCGGCAACCAGGTCAATTAAATTATACTCTCCCTCTTCGGCAAACCAACTGTTAATACATGCAGGCAGTGACTGCACCTGCTTCCCTGCGATAAAAAGGTGAAACAGGTCCAGGCATTTTATGATAACTGCCATATTAATACATCATCTCCAGAGCCGGCCCTAGCCAATTCAGTGCCCTAGGCATAATTTTGGCTGCCACCCCCTAGCATGTATTATATATAAAATATAACATTTTATATATATGTATATATATATAAATAATATATACATACACACAGTATAAAAGGCCGGTACCCCACCTTGCAGTTCCACCATGCCAAGGGGCCGCTAGATGAAACATCAATAACCTGCAAAAGCTAGTGGCACTCGGTCTTGAAAAAAAATGTATTACTCGGTGCATATCCTTAGGTAGTCAACGTTTCATTTTTATTGAAAAAATTTAGTTACAAAATGTTTACATATTGAGTGGTCACCCCAGGCATATGATGATTGTCATATATGCCACAGTTTTTCAGCTTCTCTATTAGTTCTTTCATCCTGAGTGCACCGGAGCAGGTTGTTCTTGTAGCAGAGGAGTGCCGGTCCATGTGTAATATTTATATATATATATATATATATACATATATATATATATATTTATTAGGGGTGTGCACCGGCCACTTTTCGTGTTTTGTGTTTTGGTTTTGGATCTGGATCTTTCTTCGTGTTTTGGATCTGGATTGGTTTTGCCAAAACCACCCTCCCGTGTTTTGGGTTCTGGGTTTTGTGTTTTGGATCTGTATTTTTTTTGAAAAAAAGCATAAAAACAGCTAAAATCACAGAATTTGTGTTTTTTTCTGCTCCTATGCTATTATTAACCTCAATAACCTTAATTTCCACTCATTTCCAGTTTATTCTGAATACCTCACACCTCACAATAGTGTTTTTATGTCAAAAAGGTTGCATGCACCGAGGTAGCTGGATGACTATGCTAAGCGACACGAGTGGGCAGCACAAACACGTGGCCCATCTAGGAGTGACACTGCAGTGGCAGACAGGATGGCAGTTTGAAAAACTAGGCCCCAAACAGTACATAATGCAAAGAAAAAAAAGAGGTGCAAGATGGAATTGTCCTTGGGCCCTCCCACCCACCCTTATGTTGTAGAAACAGGACATGCACACTTTAACAAGCCAATCATTTCAGCGCCAGGGTCTGCAACACGACGGTGGCTGAAATTATTGGTTCGTTTTTGCCCCCACAATACAAGCTGGCAATTAATTTGTCCCTGCACAAACTGGCTCTACGGAGGCAAGATGTCGTCCTCATCCTCCTCATCCACCGATTCCTCACCCTCTTCAGTGTTGTGTACATCCTCATCCTCACAGAGTATTAATTCGTCCCCGCTGGACACCACATAGGCTTTAAACCTAGGATCGAGCACGGTGGCCAAAATGTAGTGGTCTGATTTCAACAGATTGACCACCCTGGAATCCGGGCAAAGCGAATGAAGGGCTTCATCCACAAGTCCCACATGCCGAGCGGAATCGCTCCGTCTTAGCTCCTCCTTCACTTTCTCCAGCTGCTTCTGCAAAAGCCTGATGAGGGGAATGACCTGACTCAAGCTGGCAGTGTCTGAACTGACTTCACGTGTGGCAAGTTCGAAGGGCTGGAGAACCTTGCACAACACGGAAATCATTCTCCACTGCGCTTGTGTCAGGTGCGTACCCCCTCCTTTGCCTATGTCATAGGTAGATGTATAGGCTTGAATGGCCTTTTGCTGCTCCTCCATCCTCTGAAGCATATAGAGGGTTGAGTTCCACCGTGTCACAACCTCTTGCTTCAGGTGATCACGGGGCAGGTTCAAGAGTGTTTGCTGGCGCTCCAGTCTTCGGCACGCAGTCGCTGAATGGCGAAAGTGGCCAGAAATTTTTCGGGCCACCCAAAGCATCTCCTGCACGCCCCTGTCGCTTTTCAGAAAATTCTGCACCACCAAGTTTATTGTGTGAGCAGAACATGGGACGTGCTGGAATTTGCCCAGATGTAATGCCCGCACAATATTGGTGGCATTGTCAGATATCACAAATCCCCAGGAGAGTCTAAGTGGGGTAAGCCACTGGGCGATGATTTCCCTCAGTTTCTCTAAGAGGTTGTTGGCGGTGTGCCTCTTACTGAAACCGGTGATACACAGCGTAGCCTGCCTTGGAACGAGCTGGCATTTCTGAGATGCTGCTACTGGTGACGCAGCTCTTGTTGCTGCGTAAGGTGATACATCTACCCAGTGGGCTGTCACAGTCATATAGTCCTTAGTCTGCCCTGTTCCACTTGTCCACATGTCCGTGGTTAAGTGGACTTTGGGTACAACGGCATTTTTCAGGACACTGAGGACACTTTTTGTGACGTTTCTGTACAGTCTCGGTATCGCCTGCCTTGTGAAGTGGAATCTAGATGGGATTTGGAACCGGGGACACAGTACCTCTATCAATTGTCTAAATCCCACTGCACTAATGGCGGATACCGGACGCACATCTAACACCAACATAGCAGTCAAGGCCTCAGTTATACGTTTTGCTTCAGGATGACTGCTGTCGTACTTCATCCTCCTCGCTAAGGACTGTTGGAGGGTCAATTGTTTAGTAAAAGTAATGGTGTTCCTACTTCCTCTCTGGGATGATGAACGACTCCCAGCAGCAGCAACAGCAGCAGCGGCAGCAGTAGGCATAGCAATGCAGGATCCTCCGGAGGAATCCCGGATAGGAGGAGTCAGTCATGCCAGTGACATGGCCTGCAGGACTACTTCCGATCCTGTCTAAGGAGGAAATTGACGAGGAGGGAGTTGACGGTGTGGTTTGCAGGCGCTTGGATACAACAGGACAGTGGGATTTAGGTGTCCCTGGACTGCTTACGGTCTTGGCCAAAGTTTCTGAACTTGACAGTAACTTTTTATGAACGCGCTGCAGGTGCCGTACAAGGGAGGATATTCCTAGGTGGTTAACGTCCCTACCCCTACTTATTTCACCTTTACATATGGTACATATGGCAAGACAGTTGTTGTCTGGATTTGGATAGAAATATTGCCGCAGCAAAGAGGTGGAATGTTTGGTCTTCTGCCCAGGCATGACCGGGATGGGCTTTTTCATCCCACGGACAACAGCTGTCTCCCCCGGAGCCTGATTTAAACAAACCACATCACCATCAGAATCCTCCTCGCCAACTTCCTCCTCAGCGCCAGCTACACCAGTATCCTCATCCTGTTGTACTTCAACAGTGACATCTTCAATTTGCATATCAGCAAGTGGACTGTGGGTGCTCCTTTCAGCACTTGCAGAGGACGTGCAAATGGTGGAAAGAGCCAACTCTTCCTGTCCAGTGCTGGGAAGGTCAGGCATCGCACCCGCTACCACACTTGGACTCTCCTTGGGGATTTGTGATATCTTCTTAGAACGCACAGTTCTTCGCTGTGCTTTTGTCAGCTTAACTCGTTTGATTTTTTTAGCGGGATGAGGGCTTCCATCGTCATGTGAAGCTGAACTACTAGTCATGAACATAGGGAAAGACCTTAGCTGTTGCTTGCCACTCCGTGTCGTAAATGGCATATTGGCAAGTTTACGTTTCTCCTCAGATGATTTAAATGTTTTTTTTAAGGTCATTTTCCTGAACTTTGTCATTTGGTATTGTATATGCCCTCTACTATGACATTGGGCATCGGCCTTGGCAGACGACGTTGATGGCATGTTATCATCTATGTCATGACTAGTGGCAGCAGCTTCAGCACTAGGAGGAAGTGGTTCTTGATCTTTCCCTATTTTATTTTTATTGGAGAAAGTTTCTTCCTCCATTTATGTTATATTGATATATATGTGCGGCTAAGGCGCACACAAACACAGAAAATAATTTTTTATTGTTGTTGGAGACTAGTGCACTTTGTGGGTTACACCACCCTTTAAGAAATGAGCCAGCCAGCTCTTTACTTATGGGACACAGGCTCACGCTTGGCGCTGCTCCTCTGTTGATGCATTTGCAGTTACAGTGCACACAATTCACAAAGACAGAAAAAAAATTTCAATTTTTTGTGGAACGCACTTTGAGGGTTACACCACCCTTTAACAGACAGACGCATGCTTGGCGCTGCTGCTTTGAGGATGCACGTACAATGCAGACAATTCACAAACACAGAAAAAGTATTTTATTTTTGTTGGAGTGCACTTTGGGGGTTACACCACCCTTTAACAGACAGACGCACGCTTGTCGCTGCTGCTTTGAGGATGCAGGTGCGGCTATAGCCCACACAATTCACAAAGACAGAAAAAAAAAGAATAATTTTTTATTCTTTGTGGAGCGCACTTTGAGGGTTACACCACCCTGTAAGAGACAGACTCATGCTTGGTGCTGCTGCTTTGAGGATGCACGTACAGTGCAGACAATTCACAAACACAGAAGAAAATGTTTTATTTTTGTTGGAGTGCACTTTGGGGGTTACACCACCCTATAACAGACAGACGCACGCTTGGCACTGCTGCTTTGAGGAAGCACGTATGGTGCAGACAATTCACAAACACAGAAGAAAATGTTTTATTTTTGTTGGAGTGCACTTTGGGGGTTACACCACCCTTTAACAGACAGACGTACGCTTGGTGCTGCTGCTTTGAGGATGCACATACAGTACAGACAATTCACAAACGCAGAAGAAAATGTTTTATTTTTGTTGGAGTGCACTTTGGGGGTTACACCACCCTTTAACAGACGAGCCAGCCAGCCCTTTACTTATGACACAGGCGCACGCTTGGAATTACTTTGTTGATGCACGTGCGGCCACAGTGCACACAATTCACAAACACAGAAAATAATTTTATATTTTGTTTGGAGTGCACTTTGAGGGTTACAGCACCCTTTAACAGATGAGCCAGCCGGCCCTTTACTTATGACACAGGCGCACGCTTGGCGCTACTTTGTTGATGCACGTGCGGCCACAGTGCACACAATTCACAAACACAGAAAATAATTTTTTATTTTGTTTGGAGTGCACTTTGGGGGTTACAGCACCCTTTAACGGACAAGCCAGCCGGCCCTTGATTTATGACACAGGCGCACGCTTGGCGCTACTTTGTTGATGCACGTTGCGGCCACAATGTACACAATTCACAAACAGAAAATAATTTTTTATTTTGTTTGGAGTGCACTTTGGGGGTTACACCACCCTTTAACGGACAAGCCAGCCGGCCCTTTACTTATGGGACACAGGCGCACGCTTGGCACTACTCCTTTGTTGATGCACGTGCAGCCACAGTGCACACAATTCACAAACACAGAAAATAATTTGTTATTTTGTTTGGAGTGCACTTTGGGGGTTACAGCACCCTTTACCGGACAAGCCAGCCGGCCCTTGATTTATGACACAGGCGCACGCTTGGCGCTACTTTGTTGATGCACGTGCGGCTACTGTGCACACAATTTCACAAACACAGAAAAAAAAATTTTTTTTTGGAGTGCACTTTTGGGGAGCACCCCTGATGCACAGATCACCCCCTGGACAACACTACAGCACCCCTCTAGGACTACAGCCTTTATGGGACACTGCACAATACAGTCCAGACAGCCCCTATAGACTTTGGAGTGGACACAGCCCCTATGGACAACTGACTGCACAACACAGCCCAGCCAGCCCCTATGACTGCAGCACAACACAGCCCAGCCAGCCCCTATGGACAACAGTGGCACAACACAGCCCAGTCAGCCCCTATGGACTAAGTGGACACAGCCCCTATGGACAACAGCAGCACAACACAGCCCAGCCAGCCCTAGCTCCCACCCTCCTTCTTCACTGTAGACAGCCAGAGAGAGAAATGGCGCCGACGTGGGGACCTTTTATAGTATCCAAAACCCGTGAGATCCGGAAGGCAGGATGATGACGTTTTGCTTTGATTTGAGATCCGAGTCAGGCGGGAAAAGTCGAGCCTGACTCAGATACGACTCAGATCGGGGGGGCTCATGGGGGTTCGGATTTCAGAAATCCGAACCCGCTCATCCCTAATAAATATATATATATATATAATAGTCCAAAGTCACCGGCACTCCTTAACCCATACAACTGCTCTGGTGCCTGTCCAATGAAGATCCATAAATGACAGCAAAATGAACAGCACTCAAGAGACTAATAATGAAAGCAAAAAATGACCATGACACCAGTCGGCGTGTAATCAACGTTTCAGGGACCTATCCCTTTTATCAAGACTTACATATCACATAGAAAACAGACAATAAATACCTTAGTGCGACACCCCAGTGAATCAATCAGCCACGCGGCACCCGACTGGAGACCTGATGACGTCACTGGCGCGACCATGCGCCCACGTTCCAGACGTCTCCAGGGGGCGTGGCTGTACTCCGTGCACCATCACCATGGTGATGTATAAACATTAACACTGCAATATAAAACAGAACTGTTATACACCTCCAAGATGCTTAAATAAATGAAGAACATCTAGACATACAAAAATATTTAAAAATATGTAAAAATAAATGTCATGCCTATAACCCCTAAACTCCCATTGTATATAATAAAATATGACTATAGTAATCACATGCTAAGAAGGAAGAACTGCTGTCTGCATCAGTAGCTAAACTATGGACGAAAACCAATATATGGACAATGAATGCATTGTAACCTACAAATAGTGGACTAAAGACCAAAAAGCAATAACACACATTTACAAAAAACAAGTAAGGGACGATCCTTCATTAAGTCCCAGTGGATGAACGGTTTGTAAAATGTGAATCCATTTGGCCTCTCTCTGGTGAAGGGCCCGTCCTCTATCACCACCCCTGGGATCAGGGGGGATCCAATCAATCATTATAACGAATAGTCGACAAACCATGTTGATATTCCCGAAAATGGCGAGCAACTGGTAGATCCGTGCCCTTACCCTCATGGGCCGCTCGTATACTTGATCTGTGGAGCGCCATCTGCTCCTTCATCTGTCTTGTGGTCTTACCCACACATAATATTCTCTTCAATGACAACCTAGCCAGTACTGCAGGCGAGGAAACTATTAAGCAATTGCTGTCCCATTTAACCAAGTTAAAGAAACGTGAGGTTGATTTTTTTCTACACGGGGTGTCCCTCTCGGATTATTACAGGGACGAAAAAATACCATGTGGATTTCGTATAAGAAATATCCTTACCATTGGGAGATATAATTCAGATTTTTGCCGTCGATGGGCAGCAATTTTAAACAAATGCTCATTTGATTTAATTTTACTGGTTATAGAGGAATCTAGAAGAGAACTTAATCTTGCCAAAGAAAAAATTGCTCTGTTTGAATCCACCTACACCTCCAAGATTACATCTGATACCTCACAAGACTGGTTCAGTAAATTGTCCAACCAAATAGAGAAATATCGTGCTGATCTTATTGCCTTTAAAAAAGCAAAACTTGAGACTGTTAATCGGGATTATGCTGAACACAAGGTGTATAGTTGGGCCTACAATAGAGGACCTAACAGAGACCACAAACCGAAATTTAGACGACAAAGGAAACAATTTATTGACACAGATAACTCTAGCGGTGCTGCATCCACTAGTGATCCCGAATGTGCCAACAGAGTACCTTCCAGCTGTCATCAGAAGCCCCCTTTAGGGGTAGCAACAAGGGCCAGTTTAGACCTCACACAAGAACCCGCACCCGGCGCGGGGGTCAGTGGGCGAGGAAGGCCAAGAAAGACATTCAACAAGAGGACATAGTATTCAATTTATCTTCACGTATCCTTACCACAGAGGAGCATCGAGTGCTCAATAAAGGCCTGTAATTTGTCCCCACGTATCATCCTGAATGCCTTTCAAAACAAAGTGGACTTGTTTAAATTTGAAAGAAGAGTCAAGTTGGCTGAGTACTTTGGCCCAGCATCAGCTCAGAAAGAACCTTTGCCTTTCTATAAAAAATCCACGTTTACACCAGCCTCCCCCAATGTGAATATCAAATCTTTTTCGGAGTTTATGGACACCACCATTAATGAATACAATTCAAGTGACATCGTGAGCCACCCTAATCTTACCCACACTGAGAAATTAGCCCTAAAAAATTTGGGTGAGTATAAAGACATCGTCATCCGCTCTGCGGATAAGGGGGGCAGTATTGTTATTCAAGATATATCTAAGTACAAGCAGGAAATATACCAACAGTTGGATGATTCTACAGTATATGAGAGATTACCTAATGACCCGACGGGTGCCTTTAAAAAATAATTGGATCAAATCTTATTACTAGCGGAGCAGCAATCTATCATTACACATCAAACCAGATTAGCTCTGGTACAGGAATGGCCGAAGACCCCGGTTTTATACACGATTCCTAAATTACATAAGAACGCGTCGAGTCCACCCGGCAGACCCATAATTGCTGCAAGAGATTCTCTATTTTACGTTATCTCCCAATATTTAGATCATTTTTTACAGCTGTTGGTACAGAAACATCAGTTGTTCTTGAAAGACACCACGGATTTTCTACACAAGCTGCAGGTTCTATCACCTTTACCTTCTCGACAGCTATTGTGTACCATTGACGTGACTAGTTTATATACTAGTATCCTGCACCATTTGGGCATTGCGGCAGTGGTGAGATTCATTGGAGAAAATGAAGATTATGGGGGACCTGACAAACAGTTCTTCATGCAGTTTTTAGAACTTACATTAACTCGCAATTATTTTGTATTTGATGGAAAGTATTACATCCAACGATCAGGTTGCGCTATGGGGTCATGCGTAGCTCCTAGTTATGCGAACATTTTCATGTTTGAGATTGAAAAACAATTCTTCTTTAGCAACTGTAATATTTCAAAACAAATTACGGGTTACTGTAGATACATAGATGACATCTTCCTTTGTTGGAAGGGGACCCAAGAGGACTTCGGTTGTCTGATGGAAGAAATCAATGCGACAGAGTCATCTATTAAGTTTACCTACTCCTGTAGTTTTGATTCAATACATTACTTAGACATCCAGGTGTCTGTCACCAGCTCGTTACATTTATGTACTTCTATCTTTTACAAACCCACTGATAGAAATACCATTTTGCAATGTGGGAGTTACCATCCACCATTTCTTAAAAATGCTCTTCCTTATTCGCAATTTCTTAGGATTAGACGGATTTGCAGTGAGACAGCAGATGCCATTCAACGAATTGATGAGATGTCCTTAAAATTTCTCAAGTGAGGATATCATTACAAAACCTTGTGTTAGGCTAAGACAAAAGCATTAGCATTGTCTAGATCGGAGGCATTACAAACAAAAAGTTAAAAATAAATAGTCCAACAGAATAGTGTGGACACAAGAATATTCTTCAATCAGCAATAAATTGATGAAGTCAGCCAAAGATATATGGCCAATTATATCTAAAGATGTTTCCTTACCTGCTTTACATAATTCAAATATCCTCCCTTCATATCGTCGCGGTAGGAACATCAAAGACACAGTTGTTCATAATGATGTGTCAAATCATGCAGTTATTAAGCCTATCCATTTCCTCACTCGGAAAGCAGGCAACTACCATTGCACAGGTTGTATAACCTGTAGTTTTTTGGAAGTGGGGGGTCATTTTCATCATCCCAGGTCAGGCAAACAGTATGACATTAACTACCCACTCACCTGTTCTAGTCGGTATGTGGTGTATTATATCAGATGCCCGTGTGGTTTATTATATGTGGGTAAGACCACAAGACAGATGAAGGAGTGGATGGCGCTCCACAGATCAAGTATACGAGCGGCCCATGAGGGTAAGGGCACGGGTCTACCAGTTGCTCGCGATTTTCGGGAATATCAACATGGTTTGTCGACTATTCGTTATAAAATGATTGATTGGATCCCCCCTGATCCCAGGGGTGGTGATAGAGGACGTGCCCTTCTCCAGAGAGAGGCCAAATGGATTCACATGTTACAAACCGTTCATCCACTGGGACTTAATGAAGGAACGTCCCTTACTTGTTTTTTGTAAATGTGTTTTATTGCTTTTTGGTCTTTAGTCCACTATTTGTAGGTTACAATGCATTCATTGTCCATATATTGGTTTTCGTCCATAGTTTAGCTACTGATGCAGACAGCAGTTCTTCCTTCTTAGCATGTGATTACTATAGTCATATTTTATTATATACAATGGGAGTTTAGGGGTTATAGGCATGACATTTATTTTTACATATTTTTAAATATTTTTGTATGTCTAGATGTTCTTCATTTATTTAAGCATCTTGGAGGTTTATAACAGTTCTGTTTTATATTGCAGTGTTATTGTTTATACATCACCATGGTGATGGTGCACGGAGTACAGCCACGCCCCCTGGAGACGTCTGGAACGTGGGCGCATGGTCGCGCCAGTGACATCATCAGGTCTCCACTCGGGTGCCGTGCGGCTGATTGATTCACTGGGGTGTCGCACTAAGGTATTTATTGTCTGTTTTCTATGTGATACGTAAGTCTTGATAAAAGGGATAGGTCCCTGAAGCGTTGATTACACGCCGACTGGTGTCATGGTCAATTTTTGCTTTCATTATTAGTCTCTTGAGTGCCGTTCATTTTGCTTTTGCTGTCATATATATATATATATATATATATATATACATACATATGTATATATATACACATACATATGTACAGTATATATACACACACATATATATATATGTATATATATATATATATATATAGTAAGGGAAAGTGCCGCCTATTACTTTCCCTTACTGCATTTGTTGAATTGAGGAAGGCACTTTACAGTTACTGAATGTTTAGGTGATAGTGCCGAGTATCTGGACTGCATGATATATATATATATATATATATATATAGTCCAAAAAGGTCCACACTCTCGTCTTCAATAATAAATTGCTGGGGTGACACACCCATATGGGATCACAATAATCCTCTTCATGCAAAAGTAGAAAAAAAGGGGGGGGGTAGCACTCACCAGTCTTCTTAAAAACATCTCTTTATTATATCTCAGTAAAAATGTTACAACATTTCAAAATCCGACATTTCGGTCCTGTGCATGGACCTTTGTCAAGGTTGACAAAGGTCCATGCACAGGACCGAAACGTTGGATTTTGAAATGTTGTAACATTTTTACTGAGATATAATAAAGAGAAGTTTTTAAGAAGACTGGTGAGTGCTACCCCCCCTTTTTTTCTACATATATATATATATATATATATATATATTTACACATACATATATATATGACACACTCCAGCAGTGGCGTAAAAATGGGGCGTGTCAACATGACACACCCCTTTATTTTCAAACTGAACATTCCTATCCATATGCACCTTAACCCCAGTAGTACCCCCAGTATGCAGTTGTGGTCCCTCTCATGCAGGCCCATAGTAGTGCCCCTTATACAGTATCCCCAGTAGTGGTCCCTCTTATACAGCCCCCAATTAGTTCCCCTTACTCAGTACCCCCAGTAGTGGCCCCCACAAATGCAGTGCCCCACGTAGTGTTCCCCCTTATGCAGTGCCCCTAGTAGCAGTCCCCACAATGCAGTGCGCCCAGTAGCGGTATCCCCTTATGCAGTGCCCTTTTATATAGTGCCCCCAACAGTAGTCCCCCCCATGCAGTTTTCCCAGTAGTGGTCCCCTTATGCAGGCACCCTGTAGTGATCCCCCCTATCTAGTGCCCCCTGTAGTGGTCCCCGCAGTGCCCCTAGCAGTAAGCCCCTTATATAGTGCCCCCAGCAGTAGTGTCCCCCCCTCCCATGCGGTGCCCCCAGTAGTGGTCCCCCTGATGCAGGCTCCCAGTAGTGACCCCCCCTATCCAGTGGTCCCTGTAGTGGCCCTTCCTATTATTGCCCCCATTAGTGGTCCCCCGAGTGCAGTGCCTCTAGTAATACTAGGCCCCTTTTAGAATGCCCCCAGTGGTAGTCCCCCCCCAAGTAGTAGTCCCCAGTAGAGTAGTCCCCAGTAGAGTAGCCCCCCCCAGTAGAGGTCCTCCCAATGGCACCCCCAGTAGATGTCCCCCCCAGTAGATGTCCCCCCCCGTAGTAGCCAACCCCTCCCCCGTTGTGCATATGGGTTTAAAAATAAATAAATATATATAAAAATATACTTACCTGATTCCACGCTGCTCCTGTCCACGATGCCGATGCCGCTCCCACCCTCCAGTCCGCCCGGGCTAGCGCGCTCAGCATTATGGGACTGACGTCATGACGTCATCACGTCAGTCCCATTACCCACTGCAGGAGCTGGGCGGAAGTCCGGCTCTTGCAGTGGGTGCTGCAGCAGTCAATGAGAGTCTATCTGACTCTCATTGGCTGCTGTTTAACACACGCATCGCCGCCAGCGCTGGCGGCGATGCGTGTGTTATGCACAGCCTGAGCCCGCCTCCTGGCGCTATTGGGCAAGCGCTCAGGGGGAGGGAACGGGCTCAGGCGTGCAGCACAGGACCGGCGCTGGAAGCCTAGTGCCGGTCCTGTGCAAATGTGTAGCGCTGACCGCACTCATTGCGGTCGGCGCTACACTGGCTAACTAGGGCGGGCGGGCCGGTACCATGGCTGGCGGTGCCCCCCCGCGCCGCCGGTCCAACGGTGCCCAGGGCACGAACCCCGCTCGCCCTGCCCTAGTTACGCCACTGCACTCCAGACCCTCTCAGAGTAGGTAGCAGCAGGGGCCAGCAACGCTCTCTGCCCCCTCAGTGCCCAGTGGATGCCAATCCCACAGCCCCTCTCATACTGTCTCTAAGCTAGCCTGATGCCGCAAATGCTGCTGCTACACTGAGGATGCCTGGTCCGAGTACTGGGTTCCGGTAGCGGTGGCTCATGCAGAGGCGGAGGCAGAGCGTAAGTCGTCATTTATGGCTCTGCTCTGCAAAGGTCCATGGGAGGAGTGGCCATGGCTGGGCATGCGCGGCATGCCCTCCCGCGGCCATCTTTCCTCCTCCTGTAGTCAGAATGAGCTTCTGTGCAGAAGCTCATTCTGACCGTTCACCGTCACCTGACCGGCTGACAGGTGCGCTGCCAGGTCGGAGCATAGCTCCGATCGCGGCAGCGGTGTGTGGGAGGCAGCGGCAGACACTTGAATGCCCCTAGGCATTCCAGTCGCCCCTAGGCATTAGCTTATTATGCCTATGCCTAGGGCCGGCTCTGATCATCTCCATGATGTGTTCTGATAACTACAGTACAAACAGAACACCAACAGGTACTAGTAACAGGTTCAGCGGTTATAATGGCATTAGAAAAAATGGTTTCTAGTGTCATACTCATTTACATAAGTTTTTGTAGCATTAAACTTTACTATGTAATCAGTAAGAGTGTTTCAATGTTTCTTATGTAATAATCATGAACTTGCTGCATAATTTAATAATGAGGTTGGAATAAATAATTTTCATTATATGAGGACAATTAACCAATGTCTTGAAACCTGTTTATTGAGTTAATGATTAGAGTGGCACAACCAGTACACAGGGCAGCCTGTAGCAGTACATCTAGGAATGACATCAGTTCTTACAACAGACGCCTCCCTCTCACCAGCTCTAGCAGCACCTCACACAGAACAGTCATTATCCTGCTGCACAGTCTGTGGAGGCTGCTGGTGAGTTATGCTTTCATGGGCTACAAATATTTTTTTAACATTATTAAATGCCAAGTCTTCTAACTTACATTATTTGTACTCACTTGGGATCTGTGACCCATGTTCTTAAATAGTTTGATTATTTCATTAATTAAGATAATTCACAATTTTCAAGCACTTCTTGGCAAGTACAAATGTAATTTTAAGGGGTTGGACTTTAATTCAGTTGTTTAATATGATTTGGGAAATATTGTTCTATCTGTCTGATATATGCTGGAGATGTATGTTTAGCGCAGCAGGTTTGTTTTGGCAACTCCAAGCTATGTTTCTGCAACAACATTGTAACAGTGTGACTCTCACAGGCTGGGAGATCAATGAACAAGCTAGCAGAGTATAGCCCTTCTGTGCTGCTGTGTAAAGCCAGTCACACATCTAAAGATAATCTGGAAACGTCCAGGTAATATCTGACAAAAATCTGGCAATATACAGGAGCAAACAACAATCAGCCATTTGCTCCCAAATGTTGGAAAAAAACCCAATCTGTCTTTCAGGAACGTTGGTTAAATCCATTTGATAAATTCAACTTGTCTGAATGACCTTTTATGTCCATTTTCCAGAGTTTGGGAGCAGATGTCTGATTGTCATTTGCACCCATACATTATCAGATTTTCATTCTAAAAAGCTAACTAGTGGGCTGGTTGGAGAGATAATCTTTAGATGTGTGGCCAGTTTAAGGAGTTGGGACTGCTGCAAGCTGTTATCGACACACCCGCCCTCCATTCACTGCTATCTATCTAAGGTGATATGCAGGCATTTGCATTAGTGAAATGGGAGTGTGGCCCAATACACAAACTGACTGCAAGGTTTCTTTAGACATTATTATACATGTACAGAGACAGGAACAGAAGTAAAACTATGGGCTCTATTTACTAAGCAGTGATAGGAGACAGAGTGAAAAGTGATTAAAAAGTGATATGGTGCCAGCCAGTCAGCTCCCAACTGCCATCTCACAGGCTGTGTTTGAAAAATGACAGTTGGGAGCTGATTGGCTGGCACCTTATCACTTTTTAATCACTTTTCACTCTGTCTCCTAACACTGCTTAGTAAATAGACCCCTATATCTGTACTTTATATGTCTACTATATATGAGAGAGAGGGGTTGATTCAGTTAGCCGCAAGCGAGGCGGTGTTCCATGGCAATGGTACATAAACACTGACAACAGTACATCAACTTGCCTTGGACTCACAGATGTTTGTATGTAGTCCATTGGGGCTGCAAACAAAAATCTGCACATTCAGGGCTGTCCTAAGTGCTGCATACGTGTGCACTTCCTTGTAGGGATGGACATCGGAAGCCCACCATTATATGATGGCATTGCTTCCACCATTGAATCTTTAAATGCGATGGTAACTAACCATTGCATCAAAAGAATTAGATGGCAAAAACTATTAATATGAATAGTTAAGGGGTGGGATTGGGGGCGGGGCTTATGGGCGGGACTCGAAGCGGAAGCAAAAAAAAAAAAGCTGAGGCCAGGCAGACCTAAGAGAGAAACACTGTCACTTCCCCTGCTGCTGCTATGCCACAGCTGACACTGGGAGTCTGGATTTGTGTGTGTTTGTGAGTGACTGCTGCAGGACCAGCGCTGAACACTGATTGTCTCTCACTGTCTCAGAGAGCCAATCAGAGCTATCAGAGAGTGGAGGAACTGAGGGCATACTTGCCGACATTCAGCTCCCTCCTTCCGGGAGGGAACCTGAATGCCTGCATACAGTGGGGGGCGTGGGTGGGCAATGACTCCGTATTGGGGCGGTCGTTTTAGAAACTTTTAAACAATCTGCAAATGATTTTCAAATGATTATCGAACGATTATCGAATGATAACGATATTGTTATCATTCAATTTAATCGCCTAGTGGAGAGGCACCTTAAGTTAAGATGCATCTGTGTGACATTGTTCAGGTTGATGTTGGACCCAGGGGCGTAGAGAGCCATGCGGGTCCCCGGTAAAGAGGGGGGGCATGGCCTAATTGCAGAAGGCGTGGCCACGCCCCCTTGAAAAAAAAGTCGTGTTTTGCTCGCAGGGGGGGGGGCGCTGTGAGCCCCTCAGCCCGGCGCAAAGCCAGTGGGGGGCGCGATCAGTGTGATCGCTCCCCCCTTCAGGCATAGGAGATTGCTGTGGCTGCTGCTTAGTAGCCGCAAGCAATCTCCCACTGCAGCCCAGCACACGCTGCTGCAGAGGGAGGGAGGGAGGAAGTGAGGGGGGGTGGCGCCAGACCCGGGCCCCCGCCGGGCCCCTCTGGAAGCCCGGGCCCGGGTAAACTGTACCCGCTCCCCCCCTCTCGGCGCCCCTGGTTGGACCCTGTATATTAAGATACTCAGACAAACTGGGCTCCTTTTATTTGGTAGTACAGTAGCCATCCTGTCTGTGCCGTGCTACTTGTCTGCTGATAAGGAATGCAAAGATATCTAACTAGGGCAGATATATTGATAACCCTGTTTACAGTGAGAAGTTTGATATCTTATTTTTTTTCTATACCAAACAACTCCGGCAGTTTTTGCGGGTGGAGTCTATGCATACGCTGCCTAAGGCAATAAACAAAATTTTAAGCTTTTAGTTTAATACCTCTTTCACACATAAACCCCGGCTTTAACCCGGCTCGGACACTTCGCACGAAACATGGGTTTAAGCCAGGGTTTCAGTACTTACCTCCTTTCACACCTGGGTGATGGCCTGGGTTATTCCCGGGTCATCACCATTCACACCAGAGTTGGGCCTTCCAGTGACCCGGGTCTTCCGTCCAACGCTTGGTGAACAGTGCCCGCCAACCAACTCCTTTTAGGCATTACTGGGTCTTCGTGACCAGGGTCACACCGTTCACACTACAGGCATTCCAGGTCGGTTCCGGGAATAACCCTGGTATCGAGCAGGGTCAGGGGGCCCGGGACATGGACCTGGGTAATTTCAAGTCAAACATAAGCCGAGACCCGGGTTGAGCTGCAAGCCCTGGCAAAAACCCAGGTTAATAGTGTCTGTGTGAAAGGAGGATTAGTAATATAGAGAAAAAATATATATAGTTTAAAATATTAGGTTAGATCCTTGAAAATTTTCACTGAAATTGTAGGCCTGATTCACAACGGATCTCGATATAGCGAACGCACGCAGCTCAACTGCAATAGTATGCTAATCCATAGCGATCGCAATGCCACCGCAGCACTACATAAGGACGCCCACTTCACCTACACGCACATCCGTAATGGTTAGCAAGATTGCGAAAACATCGGTGCAATTGAATAACATCGGACCCATATGCACAGTTAGGACAGGTCCGATCTCACTCAGAAATTGCTTATTTCAGCCAAAGGTGGGCTGGGCCGGGGGGCAGGGTGACAGATGCCCCAGGACCGGTCCCATTTTTAGCACTCTGGGCTGGCCACTGGTCCTTGCAGAATGGGCTGTGCTTGGAAATGCTTAGGAATAGTGCACCGACCCACTTTATCCACTGGCTCTGGTCTGAGTCTCTCCCCCCCCCCGCCTGCTGTCTGAAGGCAAGCGGCCATGCTCATGCAGCACGCCTGGCTCCAGCAGTCCCCTCACTGTCAGTGTCTCTCTCTAATGCTCAGCCGAAGGGTCACCGAGAGGGGGGATAACACCGCCCCCCCTCCTACCTAGTACCTATCTGTATGTACTGGGATGCTGCTCACTTCTACTAAGCGGGAGCAGTCTCCTCTGTCTGGGGGGGGGAGTGGAGGGTAGTGATCACAATGATCGTGCGCCAACCCCAAACTCCTCGATTTGTGCAGTGCAAAGAAGTTTTTTTTTCCTCCCAGGGGGCGTGGCCATGCCTCCCGTGAATTGGCCACGCCTCCACGGTGGTACCTGACTTCCTGTGCCCTGTCCTAGTTTACTACTCCTATCCCAGTTACAGCTCTTTCCCTCCTGTGCCTGCCTACCACTCCTGTCCCTGGCTCCTCCTGTCCCTGGCTCTCCTTTACTAACCAGCACCCCCCCTCCTCCTGTGCCTGCCTACTACGCCTGTCCCTGGCTATCCTCTTATGCCTATTACCCAGCACTCCTCCTCCTGTCCCAGCCTACTGGTCCCTCCTATGTCAACGACTCGGCTTCCTACACATCAAGAAGAAGAGGGGCCATAAGGAACTGCAGTCAGAGCATGGCCGACCCCCATCCAGTTCACAAGGTAAGACAAAAAAGCTATATAGTCTACACTCACACACACACACACACACACACACACACACACACACACACACAGATACAGTATGTATATACTGTGTGTATGTAAATATATATATATATATTATTGTACAGCAATGGCGGCTCTTACGTCTTAGATGAGGGGGGGCTGCCGCCGCCGAGAATCTCTCACCCCGGCCTCCTGCTCCGTAATCAATCTGACAGGTGCCAGGACCTAGCGCACCGTTCCATGCGCATGTCACCAGCTTCCAAAGGCTGCATCATCTGCAGCCCCAAGGAGCCGGGTAGGGCTGGCAGAAAAGCAGAGAGCGGCTTCCTACTGGAAGCCGCTCTCTGCTAATAGCAGAGACAAGTAGACACTTCCCCCTGAGACTGCCTGTTGTATACGTGACTAGCAGGTGGCGCTTCCATTAGGAAGCCACTGTCAGTCACAGTGTAGTTAGTGCAGTCACAGACTGCACTGACTACACTGAGGTGTCAGATTTTACTGGGGAGGCTGCAGCCTCGCAGCCCCTAGGCAAAATCCGCCACTGCTGTACAGTATATTATAACATGCATGTATATAATCCACATTACGCCCACACACTTACTATACAGGAGCTGCAGGTTGTAGATGAGGGTGGGACTGGGTGTCATTAGGCTCATCCCCTTGCAGCAAACTGTGAAAGACTCCTCCAATATGCCGGGGAAGTAACTCTCTGGGACAACGGTTATCACTACCGCTGTCTCTGTGCGTTACATTTAGTAAATAGTAGGGATAATCATGTTGGGAGGTATAGGGGTCAATCCTATTAGGCGCAGTGATCTCTCCGGTGTAAGTCATCGTGGCAATGGCCGCACTTTACGACAGCCCAGATTCGCTGAATTTTGCTCGCAGCTCCATAGGGCTCCGAGCAAAATTCAGGGAATTTGGGCTCGGAGTGGGCTGCTAAGGGTGCGAGGTACCGGTCCATTGCTGGCGTTTTAACGCCGTTGCAACAGCAACTCGCACCCTACGCACATTATAGGATTGACCCCATAGTGTTGCATTAAACAAATGCTTTATTCCAAGAATCAAGCATTTTGTTTTTAATTCTGATGACATACATGTGGATGGTATTACAGGCAGTACCACCTTGATAGTTAAAAATTAGGGCTGCCACTCATGGGCCAGTGCCATGAGCATGCCCCCCAGGCTAAACTTTGCCAGCCAGCCCCTGACTTCAGCGCATGCTATGAGGTTTTCACGCCAAGGGCGTTTTAAGAGAGGATGGGGCCAGTGTGCACTCCTCGTGCGAGGTCCCCTCCTCTATCCCTGGTGGCTGGCAGCCGACTGACGCGGCTGGCCAGCCACCGGAGCATTAGTTGACTCCAGGCACTAGAGTGTGGGAGGGGGCCCCGCACCGCACACACTGCACCCATATTTTTTCTAAACTTACCTGTCCGAGGTCCCGCGTCGGGTGTCACTGCTGCTCAGAACACCGGGAAAATGGCCACGGCTGCCATTTTCCGGTGTTCTGTGCATGCGCAGTAGACTCCGGGCACACTCTAGTGTGCACCCATTATAGATATGCCACTGGTTCAGGCTGCATATGGTATCATAGTGAATAATTTATGCACTCCCCTGCAACGGCGTTCAAACGCACTGACACGCCTGCGTTCGGCCGACCACCTCCCCGCCACCACCACAAACGTCACTTCCTGTCAATCTATCTGCAATTGGTCTGCATTACCGCTGTGATCACAGTCCCGATCGCAGTGTCCAGTTTGCACGCGCGCACTTTGATGCATGCGCAGTACACTACAATCTGCTAATTGCGTGCATCTTGGCTACTGCGATCCTTGCTGAATCAGGCCCTGTGTGTCCATGCATCAATACAACAGTGCAGATATTCTTCTCTTGGCAAAGTTTGCTCACAATAATAATGTTTATGGATCTGTTAAGAAAATCACAGCGTGATTTGTGCAGGTGTGCATTCCTGGTCACATTTCTCAGTATTTCTGTTTTTAATACCACAATCTTCAATTTGTCAGATATATGTAAACAAATTAGCGATGTTCTGCTTATGGTGCATACACACGGTCAGATATAACAGTACGATAAGAACGATAACGATATCGATCATATCGTCCTGTTTTTGGGCCCTTCCAACCCCTAAATGATGGTCGATGCACGGGCACAGATGGTCGATATCGACCATCGCCCGTGCATGCAGGCCAACCTGGTCAATATCGACCAGCTTAGCCTGGTTACTATAGGGACCCGCGATCATTGATCGCAGGTCGTTATAGTAGTTTGGGGGTTGGTGCATGTGCTGGATGTTCGAACATCCAGCACATGCAGGATGATCAGACAACGATATCTCCGTGTGTACGGAACTTTAAGGCCTCTACTAGAACCTTCTGATGCCTGGTCTCACCTCAACTAAGGGCCTGATTCAGACCCGCTCGCGAACGCATAGGTCGATGTTTGGCCACTGCGCATGCCGGAGCCGGCTCCGACATGTGCAAAACACGAGGGTCGGCACACATCTCTACTTATAACCAATGCAGGGAAATTATACTAATGATCCCATGTCAATCTATAAATCTCTGTTTATTTTGTATATAACAGCTCCATAATTGGGGTAAGGTGCAATCAGGCAGATTGCTAGGGGTAAATTTACAAATATTCGAGTTTGGTCGAGTTTTTCTTTTTTTTTTCTTTTTAATCTCGATTGGCATCATCGAATCTCGGGTGATTTTCCAGTTTTTCATCTTGCAAATTTACTAAGAAGTGAGTTTAGCTGAAAGTGAGTTTTCCGATGGTAATGCAGATTGAGATATCTCCCCTGAGTTGCAAGCTTAGATGAGATTCCTCACCCGAGATAGCAGTGCTTTTTTTTGCGTGTTAGACCTGTAAAAGGTTAATTTTTAATAAAAATGACGTTGAGCCCCCCCCAAAAGCATCACCAGCCCCGAATGGTCAGCCAGGCCTAGTTCCAAAAATTACAGGGAAACAAAACGAGTAGGGTTCCACCGTACTTTAGGAACCAGCGGCTGCTTTACATGTAGCGGACGCTCATTGGCTGGTTCCACGTGGGTCCCAGCTAATGAGCGGCCACTACATGTAAAGCAGCCGCTTATTGGCTAGCAGCCCGTGAGAAATAACAGATGATTTTGGTCATCTGTCATTTTGCGAGCTGTAACAACATATACTTAAACATGTCAAACAAAGGGGAAGGGAAAAATGGAAAGAACGTCGCACTGGCAAATTAATTAAAGATATGAATATATATTGCCACTATTCCCAAAATAATTTGTATAATAATTTATATTTATAAATTGTCAGGTAGTGGTGGTGCTCACTAGAGTTATTAGTATATAAGCAGTTTTGAAAAAGAGAAAAAAGAAGAACTCTATTTGGTGAGCACTCTAAACTGTTTGTAAATCTTATATAGATTAAAACATAACTTTTAATACATCACAAATAATAAGTAGACACACAGTTGTACAAAACACATAATAAGGTGCCAGAAAAACTACTGTTAATCTCATACACACTAGATCCTAAACATCGGTCCCTTACGGGGATATTCACTATAAGAACATATACAAAACATAGACACAATAATAGTAAAATTCAAACACCCTCCTATTTGTCAGTTAAAGATGGCGAAATATACAGATAATAATGTTCAATTAGTATCAAGCTTAAATAGCATTAATATAAGAACATCGGTTTATCCCCTGATGCGTAACATAAAACATGTCCCAAAATAAGAATTAGAAAAGTCCGGGCATAGAAGCTGCCAAACCTCATTCTACTTCTCCTCACTTGGACCATACTTACCTACCTTTAATAATCTCTTCCCGGGAGAAGCCCGGGTAAGAGAAGCAGCAGGGGGGCGATGGGGGCGGGGCCTAACGATTCACGTCATTAAGCCCCGCCCCTCACGACAGAACTGCCGCGATTGGGTAAAATTTACATAGGGGGTGGGGCCAAATGCTGTGATTCATGCAGAATCACATCTTAAGCCCCGCCCCCTTCACGGAGACCCGCGATCGCCATGGGTATTCTCCTCATTCTGCCCACTTCACTAGGAAGTGGGCAGAATGCGGGAGAAATGCCTACCCTTCCGGGGGTGTGGGGGGTTACCCGAAAAATCGGGAGCCTCCCGCGAAAACCGGGAGGGTAGGCATGTATGACTTGGACCCAAGTCTATCTATGAAGAGTGAGAGATTGCCGGAAAGGCAGGTTGCCCTTGGAAACAACAGTATAACCGCAGTGTTACTCAAGTTTTCATTTCTGCTTGTTGGGGGTCTTACTGTATAAAATTAGACCCCCAATGAGAGAACTACTTAACTAGCCATCGGTTAATAGAGGGATAGAGAAATAGCTATAAACATAGATTATAAAGATATATGATAACAGATAAACCAACCATAATAATCCTCATTAAGCTGATTAATCATAAAAAGTCAGTGGTCTAAATGAAAACCCCTGTAACTGACTCTTTTGTCAATAGCACTCTGCCACTATGTCTATCCTAATTACTGTTGTTAATAAGTCATCATATCACAGTAATCATAATAGATTGAGTAAATAGGAATCCCAAATACTGATAATAGCAAATATATGTTACTTGATATTCTGTTATCTAATCACAGCGTATGCAACCTAAACGATCTACCACAATATAACGGGAGGCAATCGGGAAGCCGACTGCCTAAATACCGGCAGCCGGCTTCCCGACTGTCTTATTCCGGCAAGGGTGAAATGCTGGGCGTCTAGATGTAGACGCCCGCATTTCCCCGATGCCGGGAGACCGGCATCACGATCGTAGTGATGCCGGGCGCCGCGAGCGGACAGCCGCGGGGGGGGAGGGTTAGGTTTAGGGCTCCCGGGGGGGACTTAGGGTTAGGCACCCCCCCGGGAGGGTTAGGGTTAGGCTAGGGGGAGGGAGGGCTAGGGTTAGGCACCCCCGGGGGGGGCCTTAGGGTTAGGCACCCCCCCGGGGGATTTAGGTTTAGGCAGCGGGGAAGGGGGTGGTTAGGGTTAGACACTTAGAGGGGGGATTAGGGTTAGGCACTTGGGGGGGAAGTTAGGGTTAGGCACCCCTAAGGAGGGTTAGGGTTAGGGGGATTAGGTTAGTGGATACTTACCTATCCATGATCGGGATTTCCAGCGCTGTCGGGCTTCCGCTGCGCCGCACTCTGCTTCTGTCGGGCTGCCACTGACGGGAATCATACCAATTCCCAATATAACAGGTATACACATTAAATGCTGCCTGTAAGAAAAGGTTGCAGCAAGCTGCGTATTACGTGCAAGCTAACAATTTGTAATATATAGCACTAAAACAGGTGTTTGACAGTAATTAACTTGAGTTTGTGTGAAAATGCATGGTATAGCGGAAATAACATTTTTAAATGAGCCTGTAATAGAATTGTCAGCGATATTTAGAAAAATAATTATTTATTATAAGTTTAATGGCATAACGATATTTCACACATTTGTTCTGTCTTTGTGAAACTGCTATATCAGTTTTACTCTTCTTATATCTGAGGTTAACAGCATATAATATATAACGCTAACACATGCTTGACTGATAGTGTAATTGCCACAGTGATCCTCTGTTTTAGCAAATTTTGAAAGATATCAACAAATAGCTTTAATTAACATAAATTGTACATCTATCCTTTTTACAGCAACATATATAGCACATTAATATTTTGACACATTTATGCTGTCACAATGTCACAAGTAGTCAATCAAACAATGCCTGTACAAATAGTTTCACAGGATATAGCGCTAAAACAAGCTTGTCAGAAAATAAAGTGACCGCACATATTTTAGCACATCTTTGCTGCCACAGTATAAAAAAAAGTGAATCAAACAGTGCTCGTGTAGATGATTACACAGGATACAGCATTTGATGCTGAAACAGGCTTGTCAGAATGTGAAGTGACTGCAAGTAACCTCTATCATGATAGATAGAACGGTTAAAGTAATTGCTTATAAAGGAAAGATCTAACTAAGTAATTATATGCATCAGTAAAGATCATAAATAAGCAGTAGTAGGAACTAATAGGGACAAGTCCTTGGGGATACAAAACCTGATGGAGGGGTGTACCGTGTAGTAGATTCACGGACACCCGTCTACTGCCCTGCTGCGGACGCGCGTTTCGCCATGCTGGCTTGATCACAGAAAAGATGGTGTGAAGTTTAGATGAGATTCCTCACTCAAGATTGCAGTGTTTTTTTGTGTGTTAGACCTGTAAAAGAAAGGTTAATTTTTAATAAAAATTACGTTGAGTCCCCCCTTCCCCCCCAAAAGCATCACCAGCCCCGAATGGTTAGCCAGTCCTGGTTCCAAAAATTACAGGGAACAAAACAAGTAGGGTTCCACCGTAGTTTAGGAACCAGCGGCTGCTTTACATGTAGCGGACGCTCATTGGCTGGTTCCATGTGATAGGTTTATGTAATAAACTTGTACTGTATACTGTGTGTGTACTATCTTTATTTAACTATTTATTTTACAGTGGAGGTACAGGTGCCGGCCACCTGCTGGCATTAGTAGTTCCACAAGTGCAAAAGGGCAGGCATGCTGGCACCTGTAGTTCCACTGAAAAATACAATAGTTTTCTTCTATTTTACACATTATTACCCCCGTACCCACCGTTCCAGGGGTGCGTGGAAGAGCCCTGGGCTTCAGACCAAGCCTGGGGTTTTGGGAGAGGGCGACCCCTTTTTTGGGGGGGTCCCCACCTCCCCTGAGATCCCTGGCTTGGCCTGACCGGCTTGGGGTGTTAATGCCTTGGCCATGGATCTCCTGGCTGTGGCATTACACCCCGGTCGGTTTTGGGTCCGGTGCTGGTTTTAAATACAGGGGGACCCCTATGCTTTTTTTTTCATCTATATTTAAAACCAGCACTGGCCCTGCAGCCTGGTGCTGGTTCCTAAATTACGGTGGAACCCTACTCGTTTTGTTCCCCGTAAATTTCGGAACCAGGACTGGCTGACAAGTTTGGGGCTGGTTATAGCTTTTTTTTTGGGGGGGACCTACGTAATTTATTTTTTTAGAGACTCTATTTTTAATATTTACAGGCCGCAACACACATCACACTGATCTGTTTATGTTTCTAGTAGGGGTGTGCACCGGCCACTTTTCGTGTTTTGTGTTTTGGTTTTGGATCTGGATCTTTCTTCGTGTTTTGGATCTGGATTGGTTTTGCCAAAACCACCCTTCCGTGTTTTGGGTTCTGGGTTTTGTGTTTTGGATCTGTATTTTTTTTAAAAAAAGCATAGAAACAGCTAAAATCACAGAATTTGTAGGTTTTTCTGCTCCTATGCTATTATTAACCTCAATAACCTTAATTTCCACTCATTTCCAGTCTATTCTGAACACCTCACACCTCACAATAGTGTTTTTATGTCCAAAACGTTGCACCGAGGTAGCTGGATGACTATGCTAAGCGACACGAGTGGGCGGCACAAACACGTGACCCATCTAGGCGTGAAACTGCAGTGGCAGACAGGATGGCAGTTTGAAAAACTAGGCCCCAAACTGTACATAATGCAAAGAAAAAAAAGAGGTGCAAGATGGAATTGTCCTTGGGCCCTCCCACCCACCCTTATGTTGTATAAACAGGACATGCACACTTTAACAAACCAATCATTTCAGCGCCAGGGTCTGCCACACAACTGTGGCTGAAATGATTGGTTCGTTTGGGCCCCCACAAAACAAGCTGGCAATTAATGTGTCCCTGCACAAACTGGCTCTACGGAGGCAAGATGTCATCCTCATCCTCCTCATCCACCGATTCCTCACCCTCTTCAGTGTGTACATCCTCATCCTCACAAAGTATTAACTCGTCCCCACTTGAATCCACCACCACAGGTCCCTCTGTACCTTCTGGAGGCTGGTCTCCCTGGAAGAGCTGATAATTCATTTTGATGAACATCATCTTCTCCACATTCTGTGGAAGCAACCTCCTACGCCTTTCGCTGACAAGGTTCCCGGCTGCACTAAACACTCTTTCGGAGTACACACTGGAGGGGGGGCAACTCAGGTAAAATAGAGCCAGTTTGTACAGGGGCCTCCAAATTGCCTCTTTTTCCTGCCAGTACAGGTATGGACTGTCTGCCATGCCTACTTGGATGCTGTCACCGATGTAATCCTCCACCATTCTGTCAATGGTGACAGTATCATATGCAGTGACAGTAGACATGTCAGAAATTGTTGCCAGGTCCTTCAGTCCGGACCAGATGTCCAAACTTGGTCCTGCCTGCCCTGCATCACCGCCAGCGGGTTGCTTATGATACCTAAGTTTTTTCCTGGCAGCCCCAGTTGCAGGAGAAAATGAAGAAGGAGCCGTTGACGTGTCACGTTCCGCTTCAGCTGACAGTGTGTTCACCAGCAGGTCTTTGCACCTCTGCAGGCTTGTGTCGGCCGGAAAGAGAGACACCACATAGGCTTTAAACCTAGGATCGAGCACGGTGGCCAAAACGTAGTGGTCTGATTTCAACAGATTGACCACCCTGGAATCCTGGCAAAGCGAATGAAGGGCTTCATCCACAAGTCCCACATGCCGAGCGGAATCGCTCCGTCTTAGCTCCTCCTTCACTTTCTCCAGCTGCTTCTGCAAAAGCCTGAGGGGAATGACCTGACTCAAGCTGGCAGTGTCTGAACTGACTTCACGTGTGGCAAGTTCGAAGGGCTGGAGAACCTTGCACAACACGGAAATCATTCTCCACTGCGCTTGAGTCAGGTGCATACCCCCTCCTTTGCCTATGTCATAGGTGGATGTATAGGCTTGTATGGCCTTTTGCTGCTCCTCCATCCTCTGAAGCATATAGAGGGTTGAGTTCCACCGCGTCACAACCTCTTGCTTCAGGTGATGGCGGGGCAGGTTCAAGAGTGTTTGCTGGCGCTCCAGTCTTCGGCACGCAGTCGCTGAATGGCGAAAGTGGCCAGAAATTTTTCGGGCCACCCAAAGCGTCTCCTGCACGCCCCTGTCGCTTTTCAGAAAATTCTGCACCACCAAGTTTATTGTGTGAGCAAAACATGGGACGTGCTGGAATTTGCCCAGATGTAATGCCCGCACAATATTGGTGGCGTTGTCAGATATCACAAATCCCCAGGAGAGTCTAAGTGGGGTAAGCCACTGGGCGATGATTTCCCTCAGTTTCTCTAAGAGGTTGTCGGCGGTGTGCCTCTTACTGAAACCGGTGATACACAGCGTAGCCTGCCTTGTAACGAGCTGGCGTTTCTGAGATGCTGCTACTGGTGACGCTGCTGCTGTTGCTGCGTAAGGTGATACATCTACCCAGTGGGCTGTCACAGTCATATAGTCCTTAGTCTGCCCTGTTCCACTTGTCCACATGTCCGTGGTTAAGTGGACATTGTGTACAACGGCATTTTTCAGGACACTGAGGACACTTTTTCTGACGTTTCTGTACAGTCTCGGTATCGCCTGCCTAGTGAAGTGGAATCTAGACGGGATTTGGAACCGGGGACACACTACCTCCATCAATTGTCTAAATCCCACTGCACTAATGGCGGATACCGGACGCACGTCTAACACCAACATAGCAGTCAAGGCCTCAGTTATACGTTTTGCTTCAGGATGACTGCTGTCGTACTTCATCCTCCTCGCTAAGGACTGTTGGAGGGTCAATTGTTTAGTAAAAGTAGTGGTGTTCCTACTTCCTCTCTGGGATGATGAACGACTCCCAGCAGCAGCAACAGCAGCAGCAGTAGGCGTAGCAATGCAGGATCCTCCAGAGGAATCCCGGATAGGAGAGTCAGTCATGCCAGTGACATGGCCTGCAGGACTACTTCCGATCCTGACTAAGGAGGAAATTGACGAGGAGGGAGTTGACGGTGTGGTTTGCAGGCGCTTGGATACAACAGGACAACGGGATTTAGGTGTCCCTGGACTGCTTACGGTCTTAGCCAAAGTTTCTGAACTTGACAGTAACTTTTTATGAACGCGCTGCAGGTGCCGTATAAGGGAGGATGTTCCTAGGTGGTTGACGTCCCTACCCCTACTTATTTCACCTTTACATATGGTACATATGGCAAGACAGTTGTTGTCCGGATTTGGATAGAAATATTGCCAGACCAAAGAGGTGGAATGTTTGGTCTTCTGCCCAGGCATGACCGTGATGGGCTTTTTCATCCCACGGACAACAACTGTCTCCCCCGGAGCCTGATTTAAACAAACCACATCACCATCAGAATCCTCCTCGCCAACTTCCTCCTCAGCGCCAGCTACACCAGTATCCTCATCCTGTTGTACTTCAACAGTGACATCTTCAATTTGCATATCAGCAAGTGGACTGTGGGTGCTCCTTTCAGCACTTGCAGGGGGCGTGCAAATGGTGGAAAGAGCCACCTCTTCCCGTCCAGTGCTGGGAAGGTCAGGCATCGCAACCACCACCACACTTGGACTCTCCTTGGGGATTTGTGATATCTTCTTAGAAAGCACAGTTCTTCGCTGTGCTTTTGCCAGCTTAACTCTTTTGATTTTTTTAGTGGGAGGAGGGCTTCCATCGTCATGTGAAGCTGAACCACTAGTCATGAACATACTAGGGATCGACCTTAGCCGTTCCTTGCCACTCCGTGTCGTAAATGGCATATTGGCAAGTTTACGTTTCTCTTCAGCTGATTTAAATGTCTTTTTCAAGGTCATTTTCCTGAACTTTGCCATTTGGGATTGTATGTGCCCTCTACTATGACATTGGGCATCGGCCTTGGCAGACGACGTTGATGGCATGTTATCGTCTATGTCATGACTAGTGGCAGCAGCTTCAGCACTAGGAGGAAGTGGTTCTTGATCTTTCTCTATTTTATTTTTATCGGAGAAAGTTTGGTCCTCCATTTATGTTATATCGATTTGATATATACGTGCGGCTAAACACAGAAAATAATTTTTTTTTTGGTTTGGACTGGAGTGTACTTTGTGGGTTACAGCACCCTTTAACGGTCAAGCCAGCCGGCCCTTTACTTATGACACAGGCGCACGCTTGGCACTACTTTGTTGATGCACGTGCGGCTACTGCGCACACAATTCACAAACACAGAAAATAATTTTTTTTTGGTTTGGACTGGAGTGTACTTTCGGGGGTTACAGCACCCTTAACGGTCAAGCCAGCCGGCCCTTTACTTATGACACAGGCGCACGCTTGGCACTACTTTGTTGATGCACGTGCGGCTACTGCGCACACAATTCACAAACACAGAAAATAATTTTTTTTTGGTTTGGACTGGAGTGTACTTTCGGGGGTTACAGCACCCTTTAACGGTCAAGCCAGCTGGCCCTTTACTTATGACACAGGCGCACGCTTGGCACTACTTTGTTGATGCACGTGCGGCTACTGCGCACACAATTCACAAACACAGAAAATAATTTTTTTTTTGGTTTGGACTGGAGTGTACTTTCGGGGGTTACAGCACCCTTAACGGTCAAGCCAGCCGGCCCTTTACTTATGACACAGGCGCACGCTTGGCACTACTTTGTTGATGCACGTGCGGCTACTGCGCACACAATTCACAAACACAGAAAATATTTTTTTTTTTGGTTTGGACTGGAGTGTACTTTCGGGGGTTACAGCACCCTTAACGGTCAAGCCAGCCGGCCCTTTACTTATGACACAGGCGCACGCTTGGCACTACTTTGTTGATGCACGTGCGGCTACTGCGCACACAATTCACAAACACAGAAAATAATTTTTTTTTGGTTTGGACTGGAGTGTACTTTCGGGGGTTACAGCACCCTTTAACGGTCAAGCCAGCCGGCCCTTTACTTATGACACAGGCGCACGCTTGGCACTACTTTGTTGATGCACGTGCGGCTACTGCGCACACAATTCACAAACACAGAAAATATATTATTTTTTTAGCACTTGGGGGGAGCACCCCTGATGGACAGAGCACCCCCTGGACAACACTACAGCACCTCTTTAGGACTGGGACACTGCACAGGACTTTGGAGTGGACACAGCCCCTATGGAGAACTGACTGCACAACACAGTCCAGCCAGCCCCTATGGACTTTGAAGTAGTGGACACAGCCCCTATTAACAACAGCAGCACAGCACAACACAGCCAGCCCCTATGGACTTTGAAGTAGTGGACAACAGCAGCACTACACTACACTACACTACACAGCCCTAACTCCCACCCTCCCTCTTCACTGTCCACAGCCGAGTGAGAAAATGGCGCCGACGTGGGTACCTTATATAGGATCCAAAACCCGCGAGACTCGGAAGGCGGGAAGATGACGTTTTGCCTCGATTTCAGATCCGAGTCAGGCGGGAAAAGTCGAGCCTGACTCGGATCGGACTCGGATCGGGGGGGCTCGGGGGGGTTCGGATTTCAGAAATCCGAACCCGCTCACCCCTAGTTTCTAGCATACTTGCAGATCTGGAGGTATTTAAAACTTCAATTTGGCAGAGAGTTTGCTGTCATCTCACCCGAGATTGTCATCTCAGTTCTTGGTAAATTTGCGAGCTGTGTATTTTAGGTGAAAAGTAATTCTGAGTTTGCCCGATGGTGATAAGATTCAAGTTTGCGATCTCACCTGAGTTTTATGAGTGAGAAGAGAAAAACTCTCTCCCAAACTCAACAGTGTTTGCCTTTAGTAACTTTGGAGATAAAAAACATACCTAAACTTACTCGAGATTGTCATCTCGATCAGACTCGATTCTTAGTAAATTTACTAGACTCTTCAGGGAGTCAGGGAGATTGCTACTATTTTAGGGAGTCGCCCTGACAATCAGGGAGAGTAGGTAAGTATGTGTCCTCTTTCTCAGTCGTTAACAATTTGGGTAGTGTTATCATCACATCACATGTTGACCATCACATCCTAGGAAAGTGTAACTGTTAAAAAAACAAAACTGTAATTGCACTTAACACTAAAGTCTAGCTAGTATACAATGAATTTGAGGAAGTCAATTTAAGCATGATTTGCATATTCACAGAAACAATGCATGGCAGGTACTTATTTACATAATATATGCACTTATTTACATAAACAAGTTACCTCTTGTAATATGTAGTGCGAGAATCCAGAATTATTTTTTTTAATGAGTGGGTTTGCTTATGTGACCTCACACCACCACCATATGACAGAAACATGTCATGCAAAGATACAGTATGTGTAGTGTAATGGCAGCACAAATATTGGGGTGTTCAAATACCACAGAACCTACAAAACTGGCACCTATGGTGAGAGTGTGGTGGAATAACTAAAGCTGTCTAGCACAGTGCTCCTCATCATCATCATTCCTACTCCTCATAATTTTTTAATTAATAACATATGCGGGCTGCTGCAGCACTCACCCCCAATCCGAGACTGTGAGCAGGGCAGGGGAGGTACACACTAGTGCTTCACTGCTGCTGCACTGTCTCGGTCTGACACCAGCTTGGAGGCTGTCAGACAGTCTCTCCGTCACGGCTCCTCTGCACAGGGCACTCTGGGACTGAACTGGAGAAACTTTATGGCGTCTCTCTCAGTCCCTGCAGGCACTGCAGGAGTCGGGGGTGGGGGCGGAACACACAGGGCAGGCAGCAGCAGCACAGTTGTACATGCCTACCCTCCCGGTTTTCACGGGAGGCTCCCGATTTTTCGGGTAACCCCCCGCACCCCCGGAAGGGTAGGCATTTCTCCCGCATTCTGCCCACTTCCTAGTGAAGTGGACAGAATGAGGAGAATACCCGTGGCGATCGCAGGTCTCCGTGAAGGGGGCGGGGCTTAAGATGTGATTCTGCATGAATCACAGCATTTGGCTCCGCCCCCTATGTAAATTTCACCCAATCGCGGCAGATTGCAAGGATATGATCCAGGACTAATACATAATGTGATATATCTGGTGTTATTAGAGGTCAGTGGTGCAGTGAGTAGGTGCATAATAAAGATGCACACGCAGCTTTGCAGGTTAAAATGAAAATAAATGGAGCTTTACTGTCAGCATTTCAGGAACAAAATAATACACAACCTAGCCCCTCATGCAGTGGGAATGGTATTGAAATACCAGCGGCTCAACAGCCACCGGTTCAAATCCTGACAGTGAGAGTCTGACAGTGAGAGATCCTGTTGGGTGTTGGTATGTACCCTAAGCCCCCCCCAACCCTCCTTTAGGGGTGCCTAACCCTAACCTCCCCTCCTAGAGCCTAATCCTAACCTCCACCAGGGATGCCTAAACCTAACCCCCCCCCTCTCCGCACCCTTAACCTAACCCTCCCTGTGGGGCTGCCTAACCCTAACCTCCCCCCCTAGTGCCTAACCCTAAACCTACTTCCCCTAGCCTAACCTTCCCTGGGGGTGGGGTCCCTAACCCTTATTCCCCATGGGGGTCCCTAAACCTAACCTCCCCATCCCCGGGCTGAGTGTTATACTTGCCCATCAGCGGACGATCGGGATGGCGGGGTCTGTACTCCGGTGTCGGGATTAAGATAGGCGCCAGCATTTCGACGCCTATCTTAAGTCCCTTGTCGGGCAGGTACAGCCGGGATTTAGACCGGCGGCATTGCGTCTACTGGTCTATTAACTACATCCCCATGCAGGGCACTACCTCACTCCTTGAACCTTGACTATAATGGGCAGCTAGTCTAAAAATGTAACACAGTCTATTGTAGTCCCGATCCTGTCTCTTACAGGTATAAACACATCCTCCTGGCCTTTGCACAAAGTTTCTCTTGTGGTCCTCCCTGCCTGGCTTGCATGTCTGGACACTGGCCTGACTTCCACAAAGTCACACAAAGTCCCAGAGATTTCCTCCCTGAATGATTGCAGGTCTGGACACTGGCTAAGCCTGGCGCCCAATGGCCTCCAGGCACTCTGGGCTCTGTAGCTGCCACAGTCCTCCTTGGACTGATTCCACATGCAGCTTGACTGGTCTGCCTCGTTAGCCCTCACCTGAGCTCTCTCCATAAGGCAGCCTCTAGGTGTGCTCACAGTTCCTTTTTCTACCCTGTGTGCATGAGTCCCTCAAGGCCTACACAGAATACATGAATGACTATCGCCACCTAGGAGCTCATTCAGACCTGATCGCAAGTAGTGGCTTCTCACTTGCAAAAAGGGGCTGGATATTTAAAAGAAGCGCTCGCACTGCATTGTATAAGGACGCCCTCTATGTCTTTGCGAGCTACGGCAAAGTGCGCTCGCAAGTGTATAAAGATGCCCCCTTGCCACTCTCAACACACGTCATCTCCGGGAAATGTAGGATTAATCGGGAACATCGAGAGCCATCGTGCTGCTCGCAGCCCTTGAGGTTGCCTTAACCCGCCGCAAGCACAGCGATCAGTGCTGGCTGAAATACATGCAGGTGACGTGTACAATGACGCTACTTTGCTAATTATGCACACCCTTTAAACAGTGTTTTGGCGGCCTGACACACCTGCGTCCGCAACACCACTTCCCCGTTTACAAGCACCTTCCCCTGTTACCACCCACAAACTGCACTATATGTCACTCAAAGCAGTGACCTGATAGTGGCTTACAAGCAACCAAAAACAGATCGCAAAGACCGGCTTGCGCAAGAGCACTGCGAATTATAGGAATGCGCAGATGGTGAAAAATCGCTCAGAGCGAGCGCAACTTAGAGACCGGGACTGAATCAGGTCCCTAGTGTGATATTGCCACAATAAGCAGATATGGAGGTAGACATTTAATGATTACATTCATACTGAAGCTGAATCTGTAAACCATTACTGCCAGCCCACCAATATACATCATTAAATAAATAAATGAAATATGAGTTTATAAAGACTAGGTCAAATGGAAAAATACATTGAAATAAAATAAAATGTACATAAAATTAACATTAAGGTATTTGTTTTCTTTTATCAGTCAATTAAGTGCTAGAAATGAGCTTATTGAAACAATTTCAGCAATGGGCCAAATAGCTTTTTTTTTTTTTTCACTTCAAACCACTTAGACAAAGAGCCTTGAGCCGCTTCCTTTTCCTATATACATAAAGCAGAAAACAGTTATTTATCACTTTAGAGGTGAGAACCTACAGAAAAGTGTTGTCACACAACAAACATTATTTTGAGTTATTAACAATTATTTTGAGCTATTACATTTCTAATATGTCCTGTTTGATTCTTATAATCATAGATTTAGGCTTGATCACAATCCTATGTGGCAGCAGCATCACTGGAGGACCAGGAAGGATGAGGGGTGTAGCCAAGATGGTGGTGTTAAAACAATGTGGCTGGCCTTGGACTCACTTTGGGACCCTGAGGTGTCAATTCTAGTTGAGCTTGAATACTGTATGGATGAAAGAAAGTGACTGCAGAGTAGGGAGCAACATCAAAAAATAGTCAGTGCTCAGGGTTCGATAATTGATAAGGGTTTTTCTGCATTGATAATCGGAGTCTGAGATATTGAGGATTTTGTCCCGATATTGACATTGATGTTATTTCTCAACTTCATTGTGGTGCTGGTCCCCTGAGTTGTGTGAGTCATGCTGTATATTGGGGTGCCCTCTCTGATCAGGTGTGTGGGGGTGTTGAGGAACACTGTCAAGTGTCTGGTTCATATGAGATTGTGGGAGACTGTACTACTTGGTCTTTGGATCACTTAGTTGCCCTGCCCAACATGTGGAGGTCTTGGCTCAGTTGGCACAGGCTGGGATGACCGTTAATCCTTTCTAGACGTGGAAGTACAGTGTCAGGATGTGGTCTATTGGGTTACATACTAGTGTATATATATGTCCCAGGCATGGAGTTAACCTTTCTAGTGCTGTGCATTAAACTAGTGGTTCAACAGTTACCTGATTTGAGCCATGCTGAGCTCGGCTAGTAAAACACTGTGACAATCTTATCCCTAGTGGGGCCCACTGGGGATTTCCCCTATACCCCTGTGGGCCAATCCAACCCTGTCTGCTTAGATTACTAATTCTGCTGCATTCTGTGAACAAATAAGTAGGTCTTCTGTGCATATACTGCTTATACTGTAGATATTCCAGGATTACCTGTCGTTTATGAGCAGATGTCAATACTCCATTGATGCACATTATCGATGTCAGTGGGCTGATTGTCAAAGCCTACTGTAGAGACCTTAAGCTCTTGTTGGTTCCTGCGGTCACACTCCTCCTAGCAGGGGCAGAACTATGGGAGACAATGGAGGCGTCTGCCACCAGAGCCAGCACTGAAGGGGCACCTCCTCCATTGCCCACAATATATTCACCCCACTTAGGGCTGTAAATATGTACCCGGAGTGTACCGTCACAGCCGCCCAATACATGGCACCTCTTCCCGGCACCTAGGAAGCTACCATAACAATATACTAGTGGAGGGCTCTGTGTGAGACCCTCAGATGCTGCTTTCGTCTATCTATAGCCTGTCCCTGCTCATTAATGTTGCTGCTCCTCAGCAGCTTCTCATGCCAGTGTCTTACGTCTGGCGCCCCCCCTCACCCAAAACTTCCTGTCCCACTCCTCTCTGGTGGAAGCTCTAGCCACGGACCTGTGCGGCGGGTCCAAGCATGAGTGCGGCTGCAGATATTTCAGGAGCTGGATGTCAACAAGGATGCATCAGACAGAGCTGTTGGAAAGAGAGCATGGGAGGCGGGGGTCTGGGGCACCAGTGACTGAGTATGGGGGCAGATCTTTGGTGGAGCAACTTCCCGGCATGTGAAGAAGTCGGCAGTAGACTGGGCATTTTGTGATTTTGTAGTTCCACCACAGTAGCAGTCTTACAATATCTTCACTCAAACTCAGTCCTCAAAGCCCCCACATCAGGTGGTTTTCCCCTCTATCTGGGGTATCAGGAGGCTCCCCACCCACATCAGTTGGTTTTCCCCTCATTCAGGGGTATCAGGAGGGTTCCACACCCCACATCAGGTGGCTTTCATCTCCATCAGGAGGACTCTAATGCTGGGAATACACTGGCCGATATATTGGCCGATCAATTGATCGGCCAATATATATCGTGTTCCCATCGGACACGTTGCTCACAGACATATCGCATTGGCTGTGCTGCACAGCAAATGAACAGATATGTCTGCAGACATATCTGTCCATTGGCAAGTGTGTACGGGCAATCAGCCGATCGCCCATACACAGGGGTGCAGAGGGGGCGGGGAGCCACGAGCGGGTACTACTTACCCGGGTCCGGCACAGCTCCCCATCCACAGCAGCCCAGCACATGCTGCTGTGTGCTGGGCTGCACTGGGAGACTGTCCGAGGCAGCCCAAGCAGTCTCCTATGCCAAAGGGGGTAGCGATCACGCTGATCGCGCCCCCCATTGGCTGTGCGCCAGGCTGAGGGACACAGAGCGCCCCCCTCCCCAGCACCGCAAAGGTGTTTTTTGTTTCTTGAAGGAGGCGTGGCCATGCCACCACCTGGCCGCTGGGACCGGCTGTAGCATGCAGATGATGGTAGTTCATTGTGTATGAATGACTATCATCTGCAGATATATCTGCAGCTCACTCGATCTGCAGATATATCTGTCAGGTGTGTACCCACCTTTAGCCTCATGCTAATTGCACTATATAGGCACTATCTTATCTGTGACTAATGCATAGCTGTATATACTCCTAATTAACCCCAGGGCTGTAGTGGAGGTCACTCTTCATACAAATACATTACATTCCTCAGTGCAGTCCCCATCTTTATAATAGACAATGTTGCAATGTTATTCCTTATCTTGTGTCTCTGGTATGCGATGGGAGAGCTGTACACCTTTACATGTGTACCAAGCACATTAACTGAAGGGTATCTGTCTGTACACAACCTTAATGCAAACCCTTCACTTCTCCTTCTGCACTACTCTCCATGCATGGTCTGAGTGGAGAGTGCCAGCGAGGGTTGCTATGGATCCAGAGGCGCTTTAAGAGAGGAGGGGGCCCGTGTGCAGGCTCCGATCAGGCCCCCTCTTCTCCAGGGGTGCAGTAGACTCTGGCATTGTGCCAGTGTCTACTGCACATGCGCAGGTCTCCAGGAACATGGCGCCCATGCCACGGTCCCAGGACATCTCTACTGCGCATCTGTAAATCACAGAGGAAATGGCCACGGTGGCCATTGTCCAAGTGATTTCTGCAGCGCACACCTTGCACCCATTATAAATATGCCCCTGTACAGATCCCTCTCCTGGTACGTTTGCAATCTGTGGCCCGTAGGCAACAGCAGCTAACTCCACTTTGATATAGTGTTAGCTACCAGGGACAGTCTCGGATTCAAGGGATTCTATAAGTTTTAAGATATCTCCCAAAAAAGGGTGTTTTGGGGGGCTATCCTGCAAATTTACTTTAGTAAATAAGCCTAATAGAACCAAAGTCACTTATTCTATGTTGTGGTAAATATTCTATATTAGTGTTTTTGTGCATGTGGATAGATAGATAGGATATGAGACAGATGCTCCTATGCTGCATGCGCAGCACTGGCACATACAGCAGATTGCGTAACCCAAGCAGAGACAACATCAGGGCTTGAGATTCCTCTTGGTGGCCCTGGTGAGAGGTGAGATGAAATTTCAATGAAAATCTTGTTGTAATCTGACAAATGCTATTTATTGCCATCAGCCCACCACTAACTGTGAGAAAGCAGGGCAAACCTCAAAGAACATATCTATTCCCTGGCATACTGAAGAGTTGGTTAAGATGATAGTAACTTAACATTTATGGAATCAGAATGACTTGTGAAATTGATGGAGAAAAGAGAGCGTAAAGGGAAGTTTATTTCATACAAGTCACAACCTCTACCCCATGCTCCACAAAAAGAGGATGTGGTGAAATACTAATGATTGTGTTAGCACACCCTACATAATAGTGGCAATATAATATCACATCTATTCATCACTTATTTTTCACATGTTTAACTCTTAAATTGTATGAAATGAGATGGTCTGAAACGTAAAAAAGCATTTTGTTTATTACTTGTGTTTTATGCTCAAATGTATGTAAATAGTAGATAATATTAGCTAAGGTCTAATGATTTGTTAGGAAGTTGGTGAGTAGTTGGGAGGTCAGTCTCCATTTACCAATCAAAGCTGGACAGGGCAATTCAATGTTTTTTTGATGTGGGAGGGTGGTGGGGGAACCTAGCACCATTGAATTGCAAGGTATGCGCCCAATTTGGTGTGACCACGCCCCCAGAGTGACATGTTGGAGCCTCTAGGACAAAGTTCAGAGATATTCAATATTATATTAATTGTTTAAAAGATTATTTTTCCATAAACCACTTATTTGCAATTGTTATTCATTTTGAAATCATAATGATACTACAAATATGTGGATTCAGGGGTGGATTGGGAGCTAACAGTGGCCCTGGAAAAATTTGTCAAAGTGGCCTCACGTGGGCGGCACCAATTCAACTGTAGGCGGAGCCAACACCAAAGTGTCCCTATCCACACACCTTAAAAAGAGGATGGCAGAGCAGTGAGAGCACATACTACTCGGACCTCCTCACATGTCTCCAGATGTAACTCAAACCACCCCACCTGCTTCCAACACACTTACCCCTCTGACCATCCCACCTGCTTCCACATACCACAACACACCACTCTGACCGCACCACATGCCACTCTGGCCGCACCACATGCCTCCACATGCTATAACACATGCTAGTCTGACCCCAATGCATCTAGAGATACACCTCTATCTGCAGTGCTGCAACTGTTCATGCTTTCGGATGTTCACAATCTTATAATAAACCTAAAATGCACCATAACACGCACACCAATTGCACCGTAACCCTAAATGAAGCCAACCCTAACAGCAACCTAACCTCATCCGAACACTAACCCTACCCTAATTGGAATCGGTATGATTTACCGCCGAACGCAAGTCCGGCGGTTGGAATCTCGACAGCGGCTGCCCCACATTGGTGAAAATCCCAATCGTCCCTAAAGTAAGTATAGACTAACCTATCCCCCCCCTTCCCTGCCCCCTAAACCTAAGTCCCCCCCGGGAACCCTAAACCTACCCCCCCGCCCACGGCTATCCGCGCTCGGCATCACTTCTATCGGGATGCCGGGCGTCGGTCTCCTGGTGCCGGAAAAATGGCAGGTCTCTAGATGTCTGTCATTTAACCCTCGCCGGGATTAAGCAGTCAGGAAGCCGGCTGTCGGGGTTAGGTCCGCCAGCTTCCCGACTGCATACCCCGTAACTACTACAGCCTAATCCTAACCCAATCCTCACTACAGTCTAACCCTTACCGCAGCCTAATCCTAACCCTACCCTAAATACAGCCTAACCCTAACCCAATCCTCACTACAGTTTAACCCTTACCGCAGCCTAATCCTAACCCTTACCGCAGCCTAATCCTAACAATCCCTAAACACAGCCTAATCCTAACCTTAGCCTAATTCTAACCCTACCCTCACTACAGCCTAACCCAAACCTCACTATAGACTAACCCTGACTGCAGCCTAACCCTGCCCTAACTGCATCTTAATTCTAACTTTACCCACACTACAGCCTTACCTTAACCACGGTCTAACTTTACTACAGCCTAACCCTAACTGCAGTTTTATTTTACGCCTACCCTAACTGCAGCCTAACCTTAACCTAATCCTAACCATACCCTAACTAAAGCCTAACCCTAACCGCAGCCTAATTCTAATTTCTAACCCTACCCTAACTGCAGCCTTACCCTAACCACAACCTAATCCTAACCTAACAGGCTAACCCTAACTGCAGTCTAACCCTAACCGTAGCCCAATCCTAACCCCACCATAACTTCAGCCTAATCACAGTCTAACCCTAACTGCTGCCTAATCCTAACTGCAGCCTCATCCTAACCCTAACTACAGCATAACCCTAACTGCAGCCTCATCCTAACCCTAACTGCAGCCTAACCCTAACTGCAGCCTCATCTTAACCCTACCCTAACTACAGCATAACCCTAACCACAGCCTAATCCTAACCCTTACGTAACTGCAGCCTTACCCTAATGGCAGCCTAAACCTAATCTCAGCCTAATCCTAACCGGAAATTCATGTGTCAACATTCTGGCTGTCGACATTCACAGCAATGTTGACATTGTGAATGTCGATATTATGAATATGTTGACATCCTGAATAATGTAGAAATGAGTACATTTAATGATTTATTAATTTATACTACACATAATTAATCATAAGTGTAACATGTACAGTAAGGGACTTACCTTCAGATGGAGGAACAGGATACACTGGTACTGTAGCTTTCTCCCAGGACGAGGCTGTGTCGGTGTTTGGAATGTCATGATGACCCTCCCTTCTTTCAGGGTTCATTTTCTGCTGTAGTTGAACCGAAGTGGGGAATGGAGGGATTGTGGGTTCCACGGATGGGGGGGTTTGGAGCTGTGAGGGGAGAGAGAGCAGGAGAGGGAAACCTTTGCGGGGGAGGGGTCAGTAGAGCTGCGGATTGGGGAGCGTTTGGAGCTGTGAGGGAAAGAAGAGGTGGACCTGTGTGGGGAAGGGAGGTCACGGATGGGGGAAGGGAGTTGGGAGGGGAAAGAGAGCAAGAGAGGGGAACCTGTGTGGTGGAAGGAGTGCCTACGAATGGAGAGGGTTGGAGCTGTGGAGCAGAAGAAGGGAACCTGAGTGGTTGAGGGCTGCGGATGGGGGTGTTGGCTCTGTGAGGGGAGAAAGAGCAGAAGAAGGGAACCTGTGTGGGCGAGAGGGGTTGGATCTTTGGGGGGGGTTAGAGAGGAGAGCAGCGATCTCCGCTGCATGTGTCTCTCACTGTGTGACGCTGAGCAGTTCTGTCTCGCTGGGTGAAGGAGGGAACTTGTGAATGGAGGAGCTCTGTCTCGCAGGATGAGAGCTCCTCCAAGCTACGGGCCCCTGACAGGTGGCAGCGGGCTGCCGGTGCCCGTTAAAAAGTATACACTACTGGGGGTGGAGCCACATGCGGCATTCAGCCCCACATGTGGTGTGCCTCCCGGGAAACTTCCCAGTGACATTTTAACGGCCAATCCACCTTTTGTAGATTCAAATACAAAAACCAAATATGGGTACATATAACAGACACAATAAAATAGTAAAACTACTATAAAAAGCAGATTTGAGACCAATATGACCACAGGGGGCCATTTTGAAGCCCCAGAATAAATAGCATGTGGTGACCCATGCATTATCACTTCATTCAAGCCCACGCCAGCATCATCATCATCATATTGACACGTGAATGTTGACATGGCCGTAATATCTACATGCGTCATGTCGACATTGACAATGGCAGCATAAATCATGTCGACACTGATGAAATGTCGACATAATTAGAATGTCGACAAACATCCCTGGTGGTCTAGTGGTGACTTACCTGGTCTGGCGGCACCAGTGGTGTCTTACCGGTCTGGCTGTGATGTTCTGATGACTTCCAGCAGATCCTGCAGTGCTTCCGGCAGTGAATACGGCAGTGAATACGGCTAACCCCAACCCTCCCCCTAGTGCGTAACCCTAACCCTCACCTTCCGTAGCCTAACCATAACCCTCCAACTAGTGCCTAACCCTCCCTTCCCATAGCCTAACCCTCCTATTGCCTAACCATAATATGCTTTTCTATTTGAAAATGAGTAAATCTGTGGAGCAAGTGAATTATGAACATGTCAACATTCTGCAGATGCCGACATGTTTAATGTCGACGTCATAACTATCGACATTATGGTGTCCACATTATGACTACATCCCCTCCACAACCATTGAGTAACAGTATTGAAAAGAACACACTATCTATGCTCAAAAATATATATATTTTTTATATTATACTATCTGGGATACCTGGCATTGCCGGGTTGAAGACTGGACCCTGAAATACACCAGCAGCCTTTATTTGTTTAAATTATCCTCACCTTAAACCCCATTCCATTGATCCTGAAAAGTACCCCACTGTTTGCTAACCTGCTTGCAAACGGGTGATAACTACCATGGGTGCAAGGTGCTGCTATGATGCCCGAGCTGCCACTGTGGCCTGCTGCTCCCCCTGCACCACACAAGATGGGCTGGTTCAGCCAGAGCTGCCTAGGGGAGCCTGGGTGTCAGCGTTGTTGACTTGGTGCTGGCCCACCAGCTGATTACAGCTGGTGCACTGGAAAGCAGGCAAACATGGAGAGCTCATGGACTGGCAGCCAGTTAGCAGTGACAGCTCATTATTTTTTTTCTTCTACAAAAAAATTCTATGCACAGACACAACCATTACAACTCTATTATAAGTATAGACAATCGTTTTCTGAAAATATGTATTTAAATTAATATGTACAGTAGTTAAGAAAAATAATTTTCATATCAAACTCTGCATGCACTCTTTTAATTGCTCCAAAGATTTACTCATTTTCGAATAGAAAAGCATATTATTATTCTTTTTATTGCATGGTGTAGATCATACTTGCCTTCCTTTATACAGTATTTGTGTTCCCGGGAGATGCCCGGGTAATACAAGCAGGAGGGTGTAGATGGGGGGGCTAACGATTCGCGTCATTAAGCCCCGTCCCTCATGGCAAATTGCCGCGATTGGATCAAATTTAAATCGAGGATGGTGCTAAATGATGCGAATCATGCAGAATCACGTCATTGAGCACCGCCCCCTGGACAGAGACCCACGATTACCATGGAAATTCTCCCCATTATGCCCACTTCACTAGGAAGTGGGCATAATGAGGGAGAAGTGCCTACCCTTCCGGGGGTGCGGTGGGTTACCCCAAAAATCATGAGCTTCCACTAACCTAACCCTAACCCTTCTTAGGGGTGCCTAACCCTAACTTCCCCCCCAAGTGCCTAACCCTAATCCTCCCTCTAAGTGCCTAACCCTAACCACCCCCTTCCCCGCTGCCTAAACCTAAGTCCCCCGGGGGGTGCCTAACCCTAAGTCCACCCCGGGGGTGCCTAACCCTAACCCTCCCTCCCCGTAGCCTAACCCTAACCCTCCCGGGGGGGTGCCTAACCCTAAGTCCCCCCCGGGAGCCCTAAACCTAACCCTCCCCCCCACGGCTGTCCGCTCGCGGCGCCCGGCATCACTACGATCGTGATGCCGGGCGCCGGTCTCCCGGCGTTGGGGAAATGCTGGCGTCTACATCCAGACGCCCGGCATTTCACCCTTGCTGGGATAAGACAGTCGGGAAGCCGGCTGCCGGTATATAGGCAGTCGGCTTCCCGATAGCTTCCCCTCCAAGCAGTCTTCAGTTGTGAAAGAGAACTGCAACATGCCATAAGTAGTAAAGTAGAATTGATTTGTACAGTACAGTATGCGACTATACTACCAGAGTGAACCTCTATTCCTACTTATATTATAGATTCCACAATGTAATACTACGAAAACGATCGGCATTAATTAACATTATACTGCATATCATGTAAGCAAGCTATTGTCTGTCTAACGCAAGTCAAATAAAGAGCTGAAAGGAGGCCCCGTCCCCACCCACCATTCACATCTCTCGCTGATGCCCGGACACAGCTTCTCTTTTCCCAGCAAACCAGCAGCCCCCCTTGCCTGTCATAGGAGAAAGGCGGCACTTTAGTCGGAAAATGATTTCTCCGACTTAACAGCTTCCCGTCGGAGTAAATATAGTTGTGAATTGAACGGCTCCTGGAGCTCCCTCCCAGTGCTATTCAACTCCCAGTGAATTGAATCGATTCCATTGATTGCACTTTCTATGATATCAAGCGGTAAAAGTTTAAACAAAACACTAAACAATGGGCACTACCACTACTGTGGGTTCTGCATAAAGGGCACCACTACTGGAGGTACTGCATAAGAGGCACCACTATTGGGGGCACTTAATAAGGGACAATATAACTGTGGGCACTGCATAAGGGGTACTGCCACTAATGGTGGCACTGCATAAGGGGCACTATTACTGAGGGCACTGCAAAAGGGGCACTACCACTACTGGGGTCACTGCATAAGGGGCGCTACTACTGTGGGCACTGCATAATGGGCACCACTACTGGGGGCATTGCATCAAGGGCAACGATACAATGGGCATTGTATTTGCATAAGGGGCACTACTGCTGTGGGCACTGTATAAGGGGCACTACTACTGTGGGCATTGTGTATAAGGGGCACAAATGTGGGCATTGTGTAAAAAGGGCACTGCTGTGTGTCATACATGAATAAGGGACACTACTATGTCGTGCAATATGAATTGGGTGAATCAAGATTGTGCTACTGTGTGGTGTAATTTGAATTGGGAATACTATTGTGTGACCACGCCCATTTATATTGTGACCACGCCCCTTTCTTTTGAGACCATGCCCCTTATTTGCAACGTGCGCTGTCATTTTTTTAGAAGAGGGAGAGTTCCTCCACTTCTCTAGGACCACTTTAAGCACTGAGTAGCAGGCACCCATCTCCTATACAGTACTTAAAAGCAGTCAGGTATTCAGCCCCTCCCCCATATAGTAGCATGCCTCCATCTCCTATACAGTATTTAATAGCAGCCAGGTATTCAGTCCCTCCCCCTTCCTCTCCCTCATATAGTAGAATGCCCCATACAGTATTTAATAGCAGCCACCAGCACGCACCTTACTGCTCGTCCTCCTATCTGGGTTTTTCTCTCTATGCGTGTGACGTCACATGCACAATACAGTAGAAGGGACTAGCAAGCGCTTCTGGAGCCGGCAGTGGCACCCAACAGCAATTAGACAGCTGCCAGAGTCTTCAGCCAGCGCGGCACGCGGGGAAGCTTGTGATCCTCCGGAAACTCACTGCATACAACCCTGGCCACGGGCCCCTTGGGACCTGCCGGGCTCTAGATGGGTGCCTTTGTTGCCTAGTGGCAAATCCGCCCCTGACTGGAAGATATGTACCTGGACAATATGTCGGGCTGACATATCGTTCCACGGGTACACATTTGAGTGATGTAACGAATGCCTGAACAATCCCTCATTCTGTCATACATGCACTACCGCAGCACATCAAACCTGATGACATTGCATGCGACCGCGGGTACGAGCATATTGTGCATACACACTGCGCAATATGCATGATATGTCATTATGATTTGGCCAAATCGTAACAACGTTTCAGTATGTACCCGGCTTTAGCCACACATCCTCAGCCACTGTTCAGCCCATTACCCCCAGACTCAGCTCCTGCTCACTTGAATCACAGTCAGTGCTCCTCAGCCTGGCAGCAAGCCCCCACCTCAACCACTGTTCACTGAACAGTGTTCAGCCCCTCATCCTCAGGAAATAGTCACTGCCGTGCTCAGCCAGCCCCCCCTTCAGCAACAGCCCCCTCCTCACTCAGCACCTGTGCACACAGGACTTGCAGTGTTGCTCAGCTCAAGAGAATTTCCATCTATCATGATCACACCAGTGAAGTGACACAACCACCATACTGACACTGACTGGCCTCACCTGGTTTGGATCTGCAATGCAGCCCGTTGCCTACCGGAGACAGCACTGCCACTGTGCGTGGGCAGGGACAGTGTTTGCATGTGACGATACACGCCAACTTGCTTTTTGTAAGGTGCCACATCCTATCCAGGCTGACTGTCACTCAGTATAGTGAGTAGGGCGGTGGCTGGGAAATCAGTGGCTAGGAGTCAGGGAGCAAAGAAAATTCAGCAGCTAGCCAGCTAAACTAAGCTTAAGTTAGCAGGCAGAGGGAGGGAATATGGTGTTGGGAAATCAGTATGCCCACAAAGGCCGCTCTGGTGGAACGTGCCTAGATCCAGCTCTGATTGAAAGTGGTCATCTCAGACAGTGCATGCTGGAAGACAAGGGGAAGGCTTAAACAAGCATTTGCATATTACCACTGCTGCAACCACAAAGAAGTCACATATACTGAGCATCGGGGAAGCTGGGCTGTGGTACCTAGGGTGGTACTAATGACAAATAGTTTAGCTATAATCAGTCTTGAGCTACAGAAAGTCCATGATACAGGGGATTCTGAGTGAAATGACCATAAATATACGGTGAATAGGGGGAAAAGATGGGAATGTGGGGAAGAGAGAGCATGGGAAGAACATTTAATACCCCAGGCCAGTCGTAAGCATGATCTGCAAGCGGCTAGCTGCACTAGACAGGGTAAGTGGACCCTTCCCTCATGTGGATCTGCAGGCATCTATGTGAGTGGCACTCTTGAACCCCACAGGGTTGTGGAGTTCAGTATTTCACGAACGAGGCCCACCCGACACCAGGGCATGGGACCTACATCGCCATTGTGATGACAGGGCACACGTCCATGCCAGGAGACAGAGACACCTACTCCAGCAAAAGGGACTGATCATCCGCAACATAAGAAACCCAATGCTCCTACCGGTAGGTAAGACTTGCTACCCCATACCAGTGTCGGATGACGCCTGCAACCCATACACCCATCCAGTGACATTGTGACTTAGACTGCTCATAAGACTGTTGACCATAGGTCTAGCACGGTAGACGTGCTGGTCAAGAACCACACGGTAAGGAGCCCCCTGAGAGGGTCCACCAACATTCCCCCCTGAGCAGGTCCACTGCACCACACCCAGGCCCACACCCCTCAACCTACTAACCATCCATTTCTCCTAAGCCACTAACCACCTGAGACCAACCCAGAGCAGCATTGTGACTACTCATTAAACGGTTTGGCCTTTAAAACGCGAGTGTCCGTCTTTTTATTACCACACCTTCCCTACACGAGACACCTCAACCTCCTTCCCCACAAAACTATAGAGAGTGCACCCGACCCTTCTTTTCATTCTAATTCTATGCAGGATTGGGTACCCTTGCAGACGGTGCAGCACTCTGTCCCCCACTTTCCTCCACCACATACACACAATATCCATCACACATCGCCTCTTCTCCATCCCCTACCCGTTTCCCCCAACCCCATTCCACCACCCCAACTCTCCACACACTGACCCCGCCCCACCTTTTACACCAGCAAACCCTCTAGAGTACGATGAGCGCAGTCCACCACACCTTCTGTTTCCCATTTCTAGTAAGTTGTTAAACATTGATTCACATACCAAGCAAGGGACAAAGTTAATTGTTGGTTTGTAAAAGATTATTAATTACTTAAATCATCTCGTCATAACTTAAAAACCTGTTCAAAGGATCATCTTATTGTAAAAAATGTTCTTACCATAAAACCCAATCAGCCCATATACGAGGAAACAACCTATAAAGTTCACTTGGCCTGTATATCAGTGGTGTGACATTTTTGGAACTGATTACCCACTCGAACCTTGTATACTGCCAGTAACCACAAAAACATTGTTATAGATAAATATCCACTTAGCAGAGGAGAACAAGTCTGGGCTTGGATGACTAGGTTTCACCACTAAGCTGGTTGCCATAAATAAAAACCTAAATCGTAGCTATGTGTCTACATATACATATATATATATATATATATATATATATATATATATATATATATATATATAATAAACAGTTTTGACTTTAAACAGGTCCTCAATTGTAGTAGGGGGACAATTATAGAGTCAAAGGTGAAACAGAATATATAAAGTGGAGATGTGCAGTTCAGCTTTACTCGGATATGTACGGATCTCAAATACTGCATCATATTGGCTATCCGGCTGTTAAGTGTTTTGGATAGCCAATAAGAGAAATCTGAACTTGCGATAAGAGCCGAATAAAACTGAACCCGCACATCTCTAATATAAAGGTTGTTCTCTGTCTACTAAATGATTTCAGAATAACACTTGGCCATTGTGTAAAATTTGAAAGCATCATTAACCCAACAGATTGGTTTATGTAATTCGATGGAAATCGATGGCCAGCCATGATTGTAATGACCATATTTTGCCAAATTGAGGTGAGCGTAGAGCATAAATAAAGTAGTTTATGGAAATATTTGGTGACATTCTGCAGGGATAGCACGGTACAGAAAAGAGTCTAAAGGGGGGATAAATTAAATCAAGATAAGAGTATGTCCACAATGAATGGGTCATTGCCTGTCATGTGCATGGGAATGTAGTCAAAAGGTTGCCGATGACAATGTTGAATTTCATAATGTTAAACCACAATGTCGACAGTTAAGATGTCAACATTGTTAAATTGTTGAAGGCAATGTGTCAACATTCTGAGAATGCCGACATTATGGCTAAGCTGCAGATGGGAGGTTTAGGGTGCGAGTGAAGGTTACGGTTAGGCACTAGAGGAAGGATAAGGGTAGGGATTAGGATTAGGGATAAGGAATAAATACTCACCCGAACACCAGTGGATCGACATTTCTTCACTGAGTACTGTCTACATGTCGTTATCGTTCAGTCGTCCATTAATATCTGCTAGTGGATGTGCGCTTTAAGTCATAGAGCTGAACCAACTGTTCTGTAACCATTTATTATATAGATGATTATATGTTGGACAGCAGGAAAAAACTGTGAAGAGGATGGAGCCAGTAAATATTTTGTTAGTGCTAAGGCTTTGGCACATTAATGTGATGCTGTAATGGTAATCCATTTAGGACTTCTTTTGTATTCACAAAGGTTTGTATCGTGTTTCCTTAACTGCCAACGTTTAAATATCGTTTCCAAGGACACTGCATGATTTGAGCTTGTGCAACAATCCATTTGCAGAGAAGAAATAGCTATGTTCCCTTCTGCTCAGCAAGTAATGTCCCTAAAATTGCACCCCTTACCCTGGTATCTCTTTTTAATAATCTCACCCTGCAAAATCTGTTCTGCTCAATAATACCCCTTTTACACTGACATAAAAATCCTGAGTTGATGCACATGGCCCTGGGATACAATGCGGGTATTTTGCAGGGATGGCCACGGGTCGTTCCCGTGCCACCCTGCAGTGTAAAAGACGCGATCTGGGTCACGATGACCCGGATCGTGCTGCACGCCGTCCGATTGGCTGGCTTCAGTGGCGTTTGGAGATGACATCATCCACTGCAACACCGGAAGAGCCGGGTCACTGTACACCTGGCTCAGGTGTGAACGGCGCCGGCTCTGCAATATGAAAGGGTTATGTGCTGGGTCTGATCTGGATTGGAACTCTGGGTCTGATTCAGACCCGTTCGCTAGGATGCGTTTGCACGCAGCCATCAGCTGCCAAAGTATGCAAATTCTGCGATCGCTAGCAAGACATTAGCATGCCCACTATGTCTTGCCGTGCGATCGCCAGAGCCGTAACTAGACTTTTTGGTGCCCTGTGCCAGAAAGAGCAGTGGCGCCCCCTCATTTTTCAAAGGGACATAATGCACCCAACAAAGGGGAAAGGCCTCATGGGGAAGGGCCAGGGAAGAGATAGGACAGGGCAGGAGATGCTGGGGATGACAAGACACCCACTTTCCCTTAGAAAACAAACATCATCTCCAGGAAGTGTATGAAACAATTGGTAACATTCGACCCATACGCAGCACTTGTGGCTGACCATACCCTACCGCAAGCACTGCGAATGCTGCAGTGTGTACTTCAGCCATGTGACGTGTGTGCTGATGCTGCGTCTTAATTATGCACGCCCCTGAAATGGCGTTAAGATGCACAGACATGTCTGCATTTGCACCACCACACCCCCGTTACCATCGACCACCCCACAAACGGCACGCCCTGTCACTCATTCTAGCGGGGCATCTGTGTACAGGGTGTGAAAGCTTCACAATCGCATGGACTAGTTCGTGCATGCGCATTGCATCTTATACGCATGCGCACATTGCAAACATCAGCAGGCTACTTGCGAACACAGCCTAGCGAACGGTCTGAATCGGGCTCCGTGTTCCAACTCCCGGGTCAGACCCGGCACTTTGGTATAAAAGAGGTATCACGCTAGGGGCATTGACTAATCTACTGTATACTTAGCAAGGAAAGCACTCACTTAGGATGAACATCAAAAGATTAACCATTGATGGTGCCATCGGTGCTTAACATCGATAGCGTGAAATCATCGATGGACATCCCTGCATGTGGAGAAGCTAAGCAATTCTCTTTCCTAACCTCAATTTGCTCAAATCCTCCTATTATTCAAAGATCTACAGTAAAAAAGTCGACAATGTCTAGATAGACACCAGATGTTAGACAGTCAATAGGTCAAAAGGTCGACATGGACAAAAGGTCGATACGCTAGAGGTCGACATGTACAAATGGTCGGCAGGATCAAAAGGTCCAGTTTAGAAAATGTGAGCGTTTAGCAGTAAACTCTAACACTATTACATTGGTCGGGTTGTATCTTCAAAATGGGAAAACATCTGGATGAGAGTTTATATCGTGAGTTTTTTTGAGTCGGAAAAACGTGAGTTTGCTGTGCTGCTTTGTTCTCAGACTCTATTACATTGGCCGAGTTTAAGAAGTGTGAGAAAACTCTCACATTTTCTAAACTCTCACCATATTACATTTGGCCCCTGGTGTCTATCTAGACATTATTGACCTTTTTACTGTAGATCTATAGACCGGATCCCCTCCTATTGGCAGAGCCAATCTTCGGGTAACCTGCATCATGCTCCATAACAGGAATAGACAATCCGTGGCACTCCAGCTGCTATGGAAGGACATATCCCATCATTCCCTGACACAGGCCCTGATTCAGACCCGGATGCTCTGACAGAGCGCTCGTTCTGAATCAGGGCGTCTTTTTTTTTTATGGAGCAGCCTCCCGGCCGCTCGCATTGCTGTGGGTTACCACCCACAGCTAATGCGAGCGGCCAGGATGATGATCGCGATGGTCAAGACCATCGCGACCATCGGGCTTGTGACGAGACCCTTGTGGTAGGGTCTCGTGGCCGCAAGCCCTGTTTGAGCCGAAAGCTCTCCCACTGACATCAATTGTGATGTCAGTGGGGCTGCCCCCAGATGGTAGGCGTTCTCATGGGAACGCCTCTGTCTGCGCAGCCACCCTTTCGACCCGCCCACCAAAGGGGGCATGCTGTCACTCAACATCGACAGCACCTCCCCTTTGGTGCAAGACCCAGAGCGCGGATTGCCCGTCGTTATCCGGGTCTCGCGCATGCGCACGACAGAGCCGGCTCCGTCGTACGCATGCGCTCTGGGCCACCATCGACCCGGTTGCGAGCACTCAGCACTTGCGACCGGGTCTGAATCAGGCCCACAGTTCTAACTTTCCCTACCAGTAAAACTATGGCAAGGAATGCTGGGATGTCTAGTTCCACAGAATCTTCAGGGCCACTGGTTGCTTATCCCTGCTCCATAAGATGCTAGATCTCACTCAAATCAACTCCTTCACCTCCTCTGTGCTGAGTCTATTTTGGCCCTTTTTGAGCTGCTCAAATTGTAGCATCAATATTATTAAGAGGTCTATTTACTAAGCAGTGTTAGGAGACAGAGTGAAAAGTGATAAGAAAGTGATAAGGTGCCAGCCAATCAGCTCCCAACTGTTATTTTTCAAACACAGCCTGTGAGATGGCAGTTAGGAGCTGATTGGCTGGCACCTTATCACTTTTCACTCTGTCTCCTAACACTGCTTAGTAAATAGGCTCCTAAATAGTTTATGCAATACACACACATACTGAGCCTGATTCAGAGGACATCCACAGACGCAGCTGCTGTGCAGAAGCATATAACTCTGATTCAGGGCCATTATGCATTGTTTTATTTTTTTATTTTTTATTTTTTCAGAGTTTCAGAGGACATTTCAGAAAATACCATTTAATCCCATAATTCTTACTGATAGGTCAAATAAAATCTACCTAAATATGGCCAAAAAGTGTTTGATTTTGTATTGAACTAAATATGATCTTAAAATGTGTTTCAACCACCAAGAAATACTTTATAGTTCAAAAAATACATAGGTTTTTATAATAAAACCTGCACTTGAAATTTATAATGCTTTTATGGGCTAGTATTTGCCATCTTCAATGAAACACATACAATGTGCAGGAATACCATAGCAGCCCAATTAAGCATACCAATTTTAAAAATAGTAAACCTACAGCATTAAATGAAACGTATCCTGTTCTTATTTGATCCAGGATGGGGGACATCTGAGCATTAGAACTCTCCAACCTGTAGAAAACTCAATGTTTATCACAGTGCCCAGTGTTATTGCATGGTGGTTATTTGTGATCATCAGACAATGGGATTAATGCATCAAGCAGTGAAAAGAGTGGAGAAGTTGTCCATAGCAACCAATCAGCTTTGAAGTAGCATTTATCCAGTACAGTCTACAAAATAATAGATAGGAGCTGATTGGTTGCTATGGGCAACTTCTCCACTGGTCCAATTCTCCATGCTTTTCACTGCTTGATACATAAACCCCATTATCTATTCAGGGGCTACAGCAGAGGCACTCAACATGCAGCCCTCTAGTGTGCTGTCATCAGTGATTTACATGGCTGGGGAAGTGCCAGGATGTTTATAACTATCATGTATTATTCATGAGCAACACACATTATAAAAACAACAACAAACATGGCGTTTTGTGGCCATGCATAGGTCATAGAAAGAACACATTCGTTCAAGGCTATTTGATCATTTTATCCCAACATCACACAATAATTGTTATTCTATTTAATGCATTGTTTTTAAAGAGTTTCATTTTTCTTATATTGAATGATATTAATATTCATTATTTATAACAATATAAAGGATTATCACAGTATCTCTGCTACCTGTGTATTTGTGGTAATATCATGATTAAGACTTATTGTAATCATCGGACAATAGAATACATGAAATGATGCCCACTTAAGGTCCCCATACATCTACAGGGCAATCCGCTGATTCCCTGATCGAACCGGAACCACAGATCCACCGGTCAGAAATGCCAACTGGTGACCATCGATGATCGCCGATCCATTGGGGATCGGTGCATATCCTCATGTTAAAAATGCACGACTTGCTGATCATGATCATATTTTGATTGTGATCGGCATATCAGTGACATCCAACATATTGGATTTCACTGATCCCCGACATATGGGGATTGGCAAACTGCCCCAATCAATCGCTAGTGTATGGGGACCTTTACACATCACAGGGAAAATGCAGGATTTCTAATGGGGAGGGGGGGAGGAGGAGCTCTATACAGTGATACTTTGGAGAAATAAATTGTATTCAGAATCTATCTGTATTAAATTATTAAACCTTATTAATATCCACTATTAAAGATTATATACAAATAGTACTATTTATACCTGGGATCCACAATATGGTGAAATATTGTTTTATCAATTTTTATTTTCTACAAAATGATCATCAAAAATTATTATTTTTTTTAAAGTGTTAATCCGAAATATATAACTGTTTTAAAATATTTAAATCATGTAAACCTAACCTCTTACTACTATGTATTATCCAGTATCTATTCTGGATTGTATATTTGCTCCTTGCTACTTTCTGGTAAGTATTATGAAGTGCTACATATGTGTCCTGCACTGTAACACTGTATTTTATCTTTATGGGTACACTTATGTGCCTGAACTAATATTCACTCCTAGTTAGAAAATAAACAAATTAAAAGTTGGAAATAGTCCTAATTATGGGCCTGATTCAGCTTTGGGAATAGAGTAATGGTGCATACAGACGGAGCGATCAGCCAGCGATAAGATATACTTGCAGTGCACCATGGTTTTACCAAGATGCCCAGTTACTTGCTATATCTTACACTATTCCCAAAGCTGAATTAGGCCCTATGTCTTTCTCCTTGTCCTGATATACTGTATGCTGCTGTTTCATTATTCAGGTAATTATGGATCCTGAGTTACTTTCAGATTTTAATACTGTCAGCAACTCCACCCTAAAATGTCTGGTTCACATTTGCTTTCCATTCTATGTATGAGCGGAAATGTCTGATACAGTAGCTTCCATTTAGCTGTTATCATACTTTGTAATATAATATCCTTGCCAATTTCCGTTCATTAGGCATGTGGTTTTGCAACATAATCTAATGAGCCTTCCTCCTCTCTTCTAGTGTATAATTGTAATATTTGCCAAACAGTAAATAATTATGCATCTAAATTAGGGATGTGCAGGCTCGGTTCTACTCGGTTCCGTTCGGTTCTTTTTACCGGATCTTATTGGGTTTCAGCTGTCACGAGTTTTGGATAGCCAATAAGATTCGGTAAAAAGAACCGAACGGAACCGAGTAGAACCGAGCCTGCACATCCCTAATCTAAATATTACTGTCACATGTGAGCTTAATGGATCCCTGTCCACTATTTATACATATACTGTAGATTAAAGAGGGGTTAAATATTTTGTAATGGTATTTCCTCAATATATTCTTGTCAATATCACACTTATGAAGTTAGAAATAGTTGTTATTCTAGTAGCAACTAAATGGTACATTGATAATTGGAGACCCTCTAGTTCTTGTTTTCTTAGTAATTGATTTTCGTATAGTGTGTTGTACCTGTAGTGTGTAGTATACACTTAGGGGTAAATTTACTAAGAATCTTGTTTGGTCGAGATTGCAATCTCTGGTGAGTTCAACCATTTTCTCCAACTTGGAGGCAAACTCGGGAGAGAATTCTGTTTATACTGAAAATCTTGGGTGAGAATGCAATCTCAAATTAATACACCATTGGCCAAACCTTTCATGGAAAAAATACAACTCGGGAATTTACCAAGAATCGTGATTATAATCATGGGTGTAATTTCAGCAAACTTGGTCCTAAATAGAAGTTTTAAATAGACTACCCCCTGAGCTGTGAGTTTGCCAGAAACTTACGCAGATCAGTGTGGTCTGTATATGTTTCTAGCAGTAAATACTTTCTAAATGGTTAATGTAAAAAAAAACCCAAAAAAACTGTAGAGCCTGCCTCTCCCCCCCCCCCCCTCCCCCCTACAAAGCATAACCAGCCCCGAGCTCATGAGCCAGTCCTGGTTCTAAAAATATGGGGGGGAAAATGAGCAGGGCTCCCCCGTATTTTAGGAACCAGCAGTGAGCTCCTGAGCCAGTCCTGGTTTTAAAAATAGGGGAATAGAATGTGTGTGGTTTCCCCCCTATTTTGAAAACCAGCACCGGATTCAATTCTAGCCGGGTTGTAATGCCACAGCCAGGGGACCCTTTCACCGGGTCACCCCGGCCAAAGCATTAACAGCCCATAGCTAGTCAGCACAAGGAAGGGATCTCGGGTAATGGGGAACCCCCAATAAAGGGGTCCCCCCCTCTTCTGAGCACCAAAGCTTACGCTGATGCCTGGGGGGTTTTGGTGGAAAAGGGGTATAGATAACCTGTTTTACCTGATACTGCCCAGAGCCAAATTCTAAACCCCCCCACACTTACCATGTGTGCACATCTCCAATATACTATCATTATTATCATATTTATTATTATTACTATTATTATTATTATTGGGCGCACATTATTCACACTGCACCAAGAGATGCTGAGCAAGCTGCCAACATGGTGAGAAAAGCATTATAGACTAGGGGGCGTGACCTCACAGACACGAGGACATCCTTCCTTTTTGAGCATGCGCAAGGAGTACCAGGACTGCAATTGAAAATGTTGGGTGGTATGCTAAAATACATGATTGTATTCACTGCTTTGTAGTATCCAAGCAAAGATTCCTGTAATTACCCTGTGTGGTCAGATAATCGCAGCAGTTGAAGATTCTGTGGGCATGATTCAGAGATGTATGCTATTCCGGTGTTTACACAGTTGAGCGATAATCGGCAATCTGTGCATGCATCTGAGTCGCACTGCGTATGACTCAAGGTACAACACCCTAGTCTCTCATAGCGACTAATTATTCACTGTGTGATCGATCCTGTACACAGTGTAAGTGGCTCCGGTGTCTCAGTTCCCACGGTCATTCTGCGTGGTCATAGAGTTACTCAGGACTGCTAACATCAAATTATCTGCAACCAACACTGCATCTTTGTACGCAGATACTTGGATTTGCGATGCCGGCGGTGTGTCTCAATACATATCCTGGCGACGGCAACATTTTTGCATATTTTCACACAGCAACTGCGTACGTGATCCCAGCTGCAGTGACTTTAGCATACATCTTGTGTCCATACTCGCAGCGCTCTTGTCTCCAGCATAAGATTTTTCCGTCTCCCTGTCTGATAACATTTTATTACCCCTCTATGAATGTTGCTGCATGCTGCCATTTTTCAGGTGTCGTTTTAAAATTTTCTTTTTTATTAACTGTGCTGAAAGAATTCAGCGTAGCAGGGTGGCGCCAACCTTGTTTGTCAAACTAGGTGCACTACAACTTGCAAGCAAATTCATATAGACAATTCACATGATTTGGGGTTTATAGGACACTAGAAACTTCCTCTAAGTGTGCGTCTGCATTATCATTCATAAAAAGCACAGGCGGTATTTATTATTTGTTTCATCTGTGTATTTAATATACATTTATGAATTACTTTTCAAAACCTGATATAGAAGGTTTTTTGCTTTCTTTTACCATACAGGTGAATATTAATAATGTATCAGCCACAAACAGACAAGGATCAGAACATGTCTTACCCACAACCAGGTTGGTATTTTTGAAAGTGTTTTATTATTTCATTTTTTTTTTAAAGATATTAATAAAAGCTGTAAGAGATTGGATATATGACTATGATTGGTGAAGTAGTAATTTTCTCTTTCCTTACTACAGCGATTAAAACTACAATTTTGCTGGTGTTAATGAATAGCTGAATGCTAATCGTTAACATACTGCTTCATGGTCCAGGAACTGAGACTTGTTTATTTCACTTATCATACTTATGAAACTTGTAGTACAGGTTGAGTCTCCCATATCTAAATATTCTGAAATACGGAATTTTTTTGGCATGACTGAGATAATGAAACCTTTCATTTATTAAAAATATTGTATAAAATTATCTTCAGGCTGTGTGTGTATAAGGTGTATATGAAACATAAATGAATTTCATGTATATACACAAACTTTTTTTGAGCCACAAAATTATTGAAAATATTGTATAAAATTACCTGCAGGCTGTGTGTATTAGGTGTATATAACACATACATGCATTCTGTGTGTATATTTGTGTCCTATTCCCAAGATATTTCATTATGGTATGCAATTATTCCAGAATATTCCGTTATCCAAAATACCCCTGTTCCCAAGCATTTTGGATATGGGAGACACAACCTGTATTAAATATTGGTAAAACTTCAGAACATGGGATACACTTACCTAACCTAAATCCCTACATCTTTTGTTTTATAGATATTTATTAGATTTTTAAGGAATGCTAAATTGAACCAAAACCGAATCCAAACTGAAACACTTAAGTCTGGTTTTTACCAAAACACGATGATGAATTAAAATCAAAACACGGGAGTCCGGGCACATCTCTAATTTAAGCAACAATGTGCCACGATTCCCACCCCTAGGAAGAGGGGGGGATGTGGTCTATTATCCGATATTTCACATTAGACAGTAGCAATACAGTAGCTCCCTGCTTAACCCTTTCCGGATACTTCCCAGCAATGTGCCCTCCGCAGGCCTTACAGTTCTCAGCGTCACCTGCCTGAAGACTATTTATCACAGGCTGCTGAAGTGTGTTTGCGCTATTTATATAGATCTCTTTACACAGAAAGCAGGATCAATCAGACATATTGTGAGTGTGTGTGTATATATATATTAGGGATGTACAGGCTCGGATAGGTTCGAGTTTGCACGTTGAGTTCGGATTTTTCCCTCAAAAAAAACGGAACTCAGAAAGAGGCTAAACGTCATCTTACATGGACGAACATCATCATTCCTGCAAACTCGAACCTATCCGAGCCTGCACATCCCTAATATATATATATATATATATATATATATATATATATATATATATATATACGCACGCAGTGGGAAAGAATGACTCCCTCTCTGAACCAATCAGTTCTTTCTCACTGAAAACGAGTTCTTCACAAATAGCCTGATAATATAAAGACATAAATGAAAAGCGTAGAAGGAAGTCCAAAAAATCAGGAGGAGGCAGAATCTCACTAGCCTGCCCTGGAGACAGAACCTGTTTCCATTAACTGCCTAGTCCAATTCTGAAGGACCCATAATTCACATATTAGAGGAATATAATGTTAATTATTACTTAAAATTAGAGATGAGTGAATCGGGATTGACTCAGATCTTCCTGGCAAGAATCTCAGACTGATGCAAAATGTCATCTTTCATGGCGAAAGATGATGTTTTGTTCATGAAGGTCATATTTTGCCTTGTTCTGAGCTCCGAATGTGGTGGGAAGATCTGAATCAAAACTGAACCGCTCATCTCTACTTTCAATGCATGTTAAGTCAGTGTGATATTTTGGTAAAAATATGTGCAAATACTTATAGATGTAGTTTAATCCTATTACATGTTTTACATATTTGTTTTCTGTGTATAGGTGGTGTAGGATCAGCTTATCCACCCCCACCGCCATATGGAGGATCACCACCGCAGCCAACAGGTATAGAACTATAATTATGAACATCTATTATTTAATATTATATATATATATATATATATATATATATATATATTAGGGGTGTGCACCGGCCACTTTTCGTGTTTTGTGTTTTGGTTTTGGATCTGGATCTTTCTTCGTGTTTTGGATCTGGATTGGTTTTGCCAAAACCACCCTTCCGTGTTTTGGGTTCTGGGTTTTGTGTTTTGGATCTGTATTTTTTTTTAAAAAAGCATAAAAACAGCTAAAATCACAGAATTTGTAGGTTTTTCTGCTCCTATGCTATTATTAACCTCAATAACCTTAATTTCCACTCATTTCCAGTCTATTCTGAACACCTCACACCTCACAATAGTGTTTTTATGTCCAAAACGTTGCACCGAGGTAGCTGGATGACTATGCTAAGCGACACGAGTGGGCGGCACAAACACGTGACCCATCTAGGCGTGAAACTGCAGTGGCAGACAGGATGGCAGTTTGAAAAACTAGGCCCCAAACTGTACATAATGCAAAGAAAAAAAAGAGGTGCAAGATGGAATTGTCCTTGGGCCCTCCCACCCACCCTTATGTTGTATAAACAGGACATGCACACTTTAACAAACCAATCATTTCAGCGCCAGGGTCTGCCACACAACTGTGGCTGAAATGATTGGTTCGTTTGGGCCCCCACAAAACAAGCTGGCAATTAATGTGTCCCTGCACAAACTGGCTCTATGGAGGCAAGATGTCATCCTCATCCTCCTCATCCACCGATTCCTCACCCTCTTCAGTGTGTACATCCTCATCCTCACAAAGTATTAACTCGTCCCCACTTGAATCCACCACCACAGGTCCCTCTGTACCTTCTGGAGGCTGGTCTCCCTGGAAGAGCTGATAATTCATTTTGATGAACATCATCTTCTCCACATTCTGTGGAAGCATCCTCCTACGCCTTTCGCTGACAAGGTTCCCGGCTGCACTAAACACTCTTTCGGAGTACACACTGGAGGGGGGGCAACTCAGGTAAAATAGAGCCAGTTTGTACAGGGGCCTCCAAATTGCCTCTTTTTCCTGCCAGTACAGGTATGGACTGTCTGCCATGCCTACTTGGATGCTGTCACCGATGTAATCCTCCACCATTCTGTCAATGGTGACAGTATCATATGCAGTGACAGTAGACATGTCAGAAATTGTTGCCAGGTCCTTCAGTCCGGACCAGATGTCCAAACTTGGTCCTGCCTGCCCTGCATCACCGCCAGCGGGTTGCTTAGGATACCTAAGTTTTTTCCTGGCAGCCCCAGTTGCAGGAGAAAATGAAGAAGGAGCCGTTGACGTGTCACGTTCCGCTTCAGCTGACAGTGTGTTCACCAGCAGGTCTTTGCACCTCTGCAGGCTTGTGTCGGCCGGAAAGAGAGACACCACATAGGCTTTAAACCTAGGATCGAGCACGGTGGCCAAAACGTAGTGGTCTGATTTCAACAGATTGACCACCCTGGAATCCTGGCAAAGCGAATGAAGGGCTTCATCCACAAGTCCCACATGCCGAGCGGAATCGCTCCGTCTTAGCTCCTCCTTCACTTTCTCCAGCTGCTTCTGCAAAAGCCTGATGAGGGGAATGACCTGACTCAAGCTGGCAGTGTCTGAACTGACTTCACGTGTGGCAAGTTCGAAGGGCTGGAGAACCTTGCACAACACGGAAATCATTCTCCACTGCGCTTGAGTCAGGTGCATACCCCCTCCTTTGCCTATGTCATAGGTGGATGTATAGGCTTGTATGGCCTTTTGCTGCTCCTCCATCCTCTGAAGCATATAGAGGGTTGAGTTCCACCGCGTCACAACCTCTTGCTTCAGGTGATGGCGGGGCAGGTTCAAGAGTGTTTGCTGGCGCTCCAGTCTTCGGCACGCAGTCGCTGAATGGCGAAAGTGGCCAGAAATTTTTCGGGCCACCCAAAGCGTCTCCTGCACGCCCCTGTCGCTTTTCAGAAAATTCTGCACCACCAAGTTTATTGTGTGAGCAAAACATGGGACGTGCTGGAATTTGCCCAGATGTAATGCCCGCACAATATTGGTGGCGTTGTCAGATATCACAAATCCCCAGGAGAGTCTAAGTGGGGTAAGCCACTGGGCGATGATTTCCCTCAGTTTCTCTAAGAGGTTGTCGGCGGTGTGCCTCTTACTGAAACTGGTGATACACAGCGTAGCCTGCCTTGTAACGAGCTGGCATTTCTGAGATGCTGCTACTGGTGACGCTGCTGCTGTTGCTGCGTAAGGTGATACATCTACCCAGTGGGCTGTCACAGTCATATAGTCCTTAGTCTGCCCTGTTCCACTTGTCCACATGTCCGTGGTTAAGTGGACATTGTGTACAACGGCATTTTTCAGGACACTGAGGACACTTTTTCTGACGTTTCTGTACAGTCTCGGTATCGCCTGCCTAGTGAAGTGGAATCTAGACGGGATTTGGAACCGGGGACACACTACCTCCATCAATTGTCTAAATCCCACTGCACTAATGGCGGATACCGGACGCACGTCTAACACCAACATAGCAGTCAAGGCCTCAGTTATACGTTTTGCTTCAGGATGACTGCTGTCGTGCTTCATCCTCCTCGCTAAGGACTGTTGGAGGGTCAATTGTTTAGTAAAAGTAGTGGTGTTCCTACTTCCTCTCTGGGATGATGAACGACTCCCAGCAGCAGCAACAGCAGCAGCGGCAGCAGTAGGCGTAGCAATGCAGGATCCTCCGGAGGAATCCCGGATAGGAGAGTCAGTCATGCCAGTGACATGGCCTGCAGGACTACTTCCGATCCTAACTAAGGAGGAAATTGACGAGGAGGGAGTTGACGGTGTGGTTTGCAGGCGCTTGGATACAACAGGACAACGGGATTTAGGTGTCCCTGGACTGCTTACGGTCTTAGCCAAAGTTTCTGAACTTGACAGTAACTTTTTATGAACGCGCTGCAGGTGCCGTATAAGGGAGGATGTTCCTAGGTGGTTGACGTCCCTACCCCTACTTATTTCACCTTTACATATGGTACATATGGCAAGACAGTTGTTGTCCGGATTTGGATAGAAATATTGCCAGACCAAAGAGGTGGAATGTTTGGTCTTCTGCCCAGGCATGACCGTGATGGGCTTTTTCATCCCACGGACAACAACTGTCTCCCCCGGAGCCTGATTTAAACAAACCACATCACCATCAGAATCCTCCTCGCCAACTTCCTCCTCAGCGCCAGCTACACCAGTATCCTCATCCTGTTGTACTTCAACAGTGACATCTTCAATTTGCATATCAGCAAGTGGACTGTGGGTGCTCCTTTCAGCACTTGCAGGGGGCGTGCAAATGGTGGAAAGAGCCACCTCTTCCCGTCCAGTGCTGGGAAGGTCAGGCATCGCAACCACCACCACACTTGGACTCTCCTTGGGGATTTGTGATATCTTCTTAGAAAGCACAGTTCTTCGCTGTGCTTTTGCCAGCTTAACTCTTTTGATTTTTTTAGTGGGAGGAGGGCTTCCATCGTCATGTGAAGCTGAACCACTAGTCATGAACATACTAGGGATCGACCTTAGCCGTTCCTTGCCACTCCGTGTCGTAAATGGCATATTGGCAAGTTTACGTTTCTCTTCAGCTGATTTAAATGTCTTTTTCAAGGTCATTTTCCTGAACTTTGCCATTTGGGATTGTATGTGCCCTCTACTATGACATTGGGCATCGGCCTTGGCAGACGACGTTGATGGCATGTTATCGTCTATGTCATGACTAGTGGCAGGAGCTTCAGCACTAGGAGGAAGTGGTTCTTGATCTTTCTCTATTTTATTTTTATCGGAGAAAGTTTGGTCCTCCATTTATGTTATATCGATTTGATATATACGTGCGGCTAAACACAGAAAATAATTTTTTTTTGGGTTTGGACTAGAGTGTACTTTGTGGGTTACAGCACCCTTTAACGGTCAAGCCAGCCAGCCCTTTACTTATGAGACAGGCGCATGCTTGGCACTACTTTGTTGATGCACGTGCGGCTACTGCGCACACAATTCACAAACACAGAAAATAATTTTTTTTTGGTTTGGACTGGAGTGTACTTTCGGGGGTTACAGCACCCTTAACGGTCAAGCCAGCCGGCCCTTTACTTATGACACAGGCGCACGCTTGGCACTACTTTGTTGATGCACGTGCGGCTACTGCGCACACAATTCACAAACACAGAAAATAATTTTTTTGGGGTTTGGACTGGAGTGTACTTTCGGGGGTTACAGCACCCTTTAACGGTCAAGCCAGCCGGCCCTTTACTTATGACACAGGCGCACGCTTGGCACTACTTTGTTGATGCACGTGCGGCTACTGCGCACACAATTCACAAACACAGAAAATAATTTTTTTTTTGGTTTGGACTGGAGTGTACTTTGGGGGTTACAGCACCCTTTAACGGTCAAGCTAGCCGGCCCTTTACTTATGACACAGGCGCACGCTTGGCACTACTTTGTTGATGCACGTGCGGCTACTGCGCACACAATTCACAAACACAGAAAATAATTTTTTTTTTGGTTTGGACTGGAGTGTACTTTCGGGGGTTACAGCACCCTTAACGGTCAAGCCAGCCGGCCCTTTACTTATGACACAGGCGCACGCTTGGCACTACTTTGTTGATGCACGTGCGGCTACTGCGCACACAATTCACAAACACAGAAAATAATTTTTTTTTTGGTTTGGACTGGAGTGTACTTTCGGGGGTTACAGCACCCTTAACGGTCAAGCCAGCCGGCCCTTTACTTATGACACAGGCGCACGCTTGGCACTACTTTGTTGATGCACGTGCGGCTACTGCGCACACAATTCACAAACACAGAAAATAATTTTTTTTTGGTTTGGACTGGAGTGTACTTTCGGGGGTTACAGCACCCTTAACGGTCAAGCCAGCCGGCCCTTTACTTATGACACAGGCGCACGCTTGGCACTACTTTGTTGATGCACGTGCGGCTACTGCGCACACAATTCACAAACACAGAAAATAATTTTTTTTTGGGTTTGGACTGGAGTGTACTTTCGGGGGTTACAGCACCCTTAACGGTCAAGCCAGCCGGCCCTTTACTTATGACACAGGTGCACGCTTGGCACTACTTTGTTGATGCACGTGCGGCTACTGCGCACACAATTCACAAACACAGAAAATAATTTTTTTTTTGGTTTGGACTGGAGTGTACTTTCGGGGGTTACAGCACCCTTAACGGTCAAGCCAGTCGGCCCTTTACTTATGACACAGGCGCACGCTTGGCACTACTTTGTTGATGCACGTGCGGCTACTGCGCACACAATTCACAAACACAGAAAATAATTTTTTTTTTGGTTTGGACTGGAGTGTACTTTCGGGGGTTACAGCACCCTTAACGGTCAAGCCAGCCGGCCCTTTACTTATGACACAGGCGCACGCTTGGCACTACTTTGTTGATGCACGTGCGGCTACTGCGCACACAATTCACAAACACAGAAAATAATTTTTTTTTGGTTTGGACTGGAGTGTACTTTCGGGGGTTACAGCACCCTTTAACGGTCAAGCCAGCCGGCCCTTTACTTATGACACAGGCGCACGCTTGGCACTACTTTGTTGATGCACGTGCGGCTACTGCGCACACAATTCACAAACACAGAAAATATATTATTTTTTTAGCACTTGGGGGGAGCACCCCTGATGGACAGAGCACCCCCTGGACAACACTACAGCACTCCTTTAGGACTGGGACACTGCACAGGACTTTGGAGTGGACACAGCCCCTATGGAGAACTGACTGCACAACACAGTCCAGCCAGCCCCTATGGACTTTGAAGTAGTGGACACAGCCCCTATTAACAACAGCAGCACAGCACAACACAGCCAGCCCCTATGGACTTTGAAGTAGTGGACAACAGCAGCACTACACTACACTACACTACACTACACTACACTACACTACACAGCCCTAACTCCCACCCTCCCTCTTCACTGTCCACAGCCGAGTGAGAAAATGGCGCCGACGCGGGTACCTTATATAGGATCCAAAACCCGCGAGACTCGGAAGGCGGGATGATGACGTTTTGCCTCGATTTCAGATCCGAGTCAGGCGGGAAAAGTCGAGCCTGACTCGGATCGGACTCGGATCGGGGGGGCTCGGGGGGGTTCGGATTTCAGAAATCCGAACCCGCTCACCCCTAATATATATATATATATATATATATATAATGTATTATATAAATGTAATCACATCATAGTAATGTGAAGTACTGGAAAAGGTGCATATGTTCCATGAGCATTTTCTGCACAAAGGCTATTTACTGAAGGGCGCCAAACTGCACTAAAACCGTAGTACAGTAATAGCAAAAAAAGAATCAGCCATTAGCTTAAGACAAAAAATAAACTGTAAATGGCCAGAAACACAACAAAATATCACCCTTTCCTTTGGTAAACAGACACCCACATTTCTAGGAATATTTTTGCTGTGGTGTTTTCAAACAAGATAACTATGGAATTACCTTAGTTGTAAAGCAATAAACCTGAAGGAATTTCAGAGGGGCGTTAGCAGCAGATCCAGGCCACCATTGGTCCTCTCCTCGCCTAGGCACAGGTAATTAGTACTTGCTCCCCACCCCTCTGTGCCACTGATTGCAGCGTGGTTTGTCCAGGTTCACAGTTACTTGCTCTTCTTTTTGCATTTCTTCCCCCTCAGAATAAGGCCCTAAAACTTTAATTGGTTTAAGCAACATTTTGTTGCAAAAAAGCTCAGTAATATAAATTAATCTGGCCATGAAAGCTCCTTTATTTTCAGTCTGAACCACACTCCATACATTTCTGTATAGTGTGCGTGTGCTTGCATATATATGCTGTACATGTTGCAAACAATAGTAGAAGAATAATCCGGGTACACACTGAAATGACTGGCAATCGTAACGATGCTCCGGATGATTTGCCTTCTCCCTGGATATCGTATGATTGCCGGTACACACTGCAGCAATTAATGATCGATGGAATGATCTCTCGTTCTGTTCTTCATTAATATGCATGGCACCACATGCAAAATTGTCAGTTTTGGTGTGCAGCACATCAGACCTGACGACGTCACGTGACCATAGGAGCGCGCATATTGTGCCTACACACTGCACTATAAGCCAAATCGTCCAAATCATAACACATTGTTTCAGTGTGTACCCAGCATTAGTAATGAGGCTAACATCAAATGTTACAATTTGGTTATTGTGGTCACTGTTTCTCAGATGTACAAGCAACCAAAGTTTCAGGTTTGTTTTTTTTTCTTAAATGTTTTATCATACAGTGATTATAGCTCCTGCAACAACAGTGCTGCTGAGTACGTCCTTCCATGATACACCTGCATCATGCATGTGTCCAGTCTGTCATCAGAACATAGTGACACGAGTAGAATATAACTCTGGCCTCCTTACTTGGCTTATCTTCGGCATCCTGATCCTTTTTGGGTAAGCATCAAACTCTGTTCAGATTATACTAACTTATTTAGCACTTGTCAAAAAAACTCATAGCAAATAAATATTAAACTAGAACCTGTATTGCTGTAATAAGTTAATGTATTGTATATGGACTTGTATCTGCCACCCTACAAGCTGTGGCTTATCAAATAGCCAGAAAAAAATAAAGTAACCAGAATTAAATGAATTAAATACATGGCTGAAAAGCACAGAATAAAGCTAGAAATATAATGGGCATAATGGAGAGTTGGTTGTAATTTCTAATAAAAAAACCTGTAATGTTAATATATGCTAATGTGTGCAGCTTGGCACCAGTAGTGCATGTGCTCTGTTTACGCCCATGGTTTTTTAACCATTTGTTTTGATGGAAAAATACACATTCGCTATTAGGCATCATTAAAACTTCAAAAACTGCTCTAATGCAGCAGAACTAATGGTCTCATGCAAGTAAAGCAAAAAAATAAACACTCAACAGTAAAATATACGGCCAAGCAAAAAAAAAAACACCTATCAGTTTCAGTGGTGCTTGCACAGTCAGCCATTTAGCAGCAGTTTTCTAGTGCCAATGACCATCCTCATCCAACATCTGCCCCAGACCTCCCACAAGTAATACATTTTTGAAGGCTAGGAAATAACTGCATTGGGCTCATTTAGAGGTGGATACCTGGAAAGTACACAGCAAAATACAGGAGAGAGCTCATTTTTATGCATATTTTCTATCGGATACAATTCAAGATATGTCCAACTGTAGCACTAAAAATTGTGCCAGAAGTATGGCAGGCATACAAGTGTGTACATTTATGTCCCATGCTATTGAAAAGATGGCCCGGCTGTAACTAGGGGATTGTGAGCAGTGCCACAGCCAAGCTTGCAGAGTGCCTGGAACTGGTAGAGCTGCTGCAGAGCTGCTGTCCAGTGCATTTCTTGTAAGGATGGACATCGGAAGTCGATGGTTAGCAACCATCGATGTTTCTGATTCGCTGGAAATACTTTTTCCATTGAATACCGGGAATTCAATGGTTGCCAGCCATCGGCAGCTTTCCGATGACCTTCTGATGGCTGGCTGTGGGAGGGGGACCACACACCACTGCTCTGCCGCTAGGCTCTGCCCCCTTCCATAAGGCTCCATCCATTTTGGCTCAAAAGTATAACCATCGCGATGGTTATACTATCGAATTGTTGTGATACCATAGCTATTTGCCATTGCATCACATGATTTGATGTCGGAAGCCTGGCAACCATTCAATGTTGGGCTTTCGATGTCCATCCCTAATTTCTTGCTGGTGACCATGGCCCCGCCCCCTCAATGTAATCTCATGATGTCATATGTTTGGGTGTGCATGTCCGGTACTGGGCAGAAAATCGCCCTGCTCCAGCGCTAAGAGATGGCATTCATGACATAATATGAAATCAGCCCTAGCACATTTATCCTGGGGAAGTATTCCCTAGGTAAATTGGGCTTACAAAAAACTTGGGTGATGGTTGCTATAGCAATACGTTGTACCTAGTTTTGACTTACAAGTTTCAACATGTCGTGGTGTTAGGAGAACTACAAGTTGACAACATGCTGTTGCAGACTTGTAGGTCATGTAGTTACATAAGAAGTACCTAAAAATGGAGACAAAAAAATGAATGCCAAGAACACCAAAGCTATAGAAAGTGAATCACAGTAAACAGACTGAATGGTCTGGCTAGTCTTTTATATTTGAATCTTTTAACTGGTATAATATATTTTCTTTTGAAGTTGCTGGCTGGGATGCTGCCTCATTCCCTTCTGTGTGGACAGCTGTAAGGATGTTGACCATTTTTGCCCAAGTTGTAATCATCACCTGTCTAAGTACAAAAGACTATGAAGATTCCTCACCACTGAATGCTATGTCCTACAACAGAATAATTACAGTTTGTATCTTAACTGTTTGCACAATAAGATCAAGGTTTTACACCAAGAGTTATATTTAAAAACAGTCTTATTTGTTTGAGCTCATAAGAATATGTGAGCCTGTTTACTGATCATATGCTTTATACATTTTATACTCCACTTTAAAATGATGTACCTCTGTACATTGTTCATTAAAATTATCATTTTCAAATCATTTTATTTTATAAAGAAATTATCTTGAATTATTTTGTCAGTTTGTGTAGTATGTACTTGTTAAGTGACTTGTTGAGAATAGTACTGAGGGTAATCTGCCATTGAACTATACTAGGCCACATTAATAAGGGATTGTAGGAGAATTTAGCTTGGCCTACCAGAAGCTTTTGCAGCTATCATGTGAGATGATATGGAAGCAGTGAGTATTAATTACACTTTCCTGGGCTTGTTCGAGGAGCCCAGGCAATCTGTTCAAGGGGACACATGCTCCCTATTGCAGTGCACAGCACTGTGAAACAAAAATCAGTCAAAAATACTGTGCAGAGGGGGCATGGCCACGCTCCTCACTATCACTCAGGACCGCCACCATACAGTAGGTCTAAATGACCCATTCATCACCAGTTTGCTACAATACCATGACAATGCTAGCCTGGATTGGCCAAATGTAGGGGAAACAAAATGATACTTATTAAAAATATTCATAAACATTCTTAATTAGAAAATAAAACATTAATTTATTGGATAACGGAACATGCATTGCGGTGGTACAAATGTCATGGTTAAACAAGCTTTCCCAAACAAAGGCATCTTACCACCACCAGCGGTGGTTATCGCTAACCATAATGCTGCTGTTGCCAGTGGTAACCCCTTCATTTAGCGTATGACATGATAAGAAACTCTGTTGCCATCAAAACTGTTTATGTGATGCATACTCCCTAAATGTGAGGGAGATGTCCTAATGAAATAGTGTTGTAGGAATAATGATGAGATCTTTACTCTCCACCCACCATGGAGGAAATTCTTGGGAGAAGAATAAGAAGGATGTACGATGTTGCAGTGTGGTGTCATGAGGGGGGTGCAGGCTGCACCTGGGTGTCACCCTTGGAGGGGGTGACACCAAAATGCTGGCTCCTCTGCTGTGACAGGAGCCGGGTGCTGCAGTGTGACATTTTCCTGCAGCACCCGGCTCCTGTCATAGAAGAGGAGCTGACAGTGCTGACAGTCCACTCTCCAGGGGTAGCCCAGCATGTCAAGCAATGCTAGGCTGCCCCTGGAGAGATGCTATCACCTGCGGGACCACGCCCTTTATTTTAGGCCATGCTCCCTTTCCGGGCACCAACGCCCCTGTGACGCGCAGGGATAGTCATGGTGCTGCATTATTACAGGGGAAGCGAAGCGTGCTGCATTATTAAGGGGATGTGTGCTGCATTATTAAGGGGATGTGTGCTGCATTATTACAGGGGATATGTGCCTTATTATTACACAGGATATGCGCTGCATTATTACAGGGGATGTGTGCTGCAGTATTACAGGGGATGTGTGCTGCATTATTTTAGGGGATGCATGCTGCATTATTTTAGGGGATGCTTGCTGCATTATTTTAGGGCAGCAGTTCCCAAACTGTGGGTCGTGACCCCAAAGTGGGTCGCGGCCATCCCAGCTTGGGGTTGCGACTCACATGGGTGAGGTTGATGACCCATCTGAGGAGAGTGAAACCAGTTGAACTGTCTGTTATTTCAGACTCCTCGCATCACTGGCTTGGAGATCCGAGGAGTCATCAAGCAGCCCCGTCCCACCCCAGTGCTCAGCTTCTCTTGTCCTCCTGCCCAGCAGCAAAAACTGACACACAGGCAGCAAGCCTCAGCAGCAGACTCAGAGTTGCCAGCTGCCACACTCTCTCTGCAGTCTGTGCAGATGTTGTTAAGTAAGTGCAGCCTGGGGGACCACTGCTGCCAGGGTGGGAGGACACATAATGTGTGTTGATTGCTGTTTAGGGAGAAGAAACTTAAGCAGGAGGAGGAATGAGGGGAGTGTTGAGCACAGACCCAATGGGGGAACAGGGGAGCACACAGTGTGGGAACTGGAGGGGGGGGACAGAAAAAAACAAATTTATTAAAAACCCATTGCCTCCCCCCTGTCATCCACTGCCTCTCCCTTGAAACGCACTGCACCCTCTGTCTTTCTCATCTACTACCTCCCCCTGTCACCCACTGGTTCTCCCTGTTACCCACTGTGTCCTATATCACCCTTAGCCTCCCACTACCGCCCCAGTCACTCACTGTCTTCCCTGCCACCCTTTGCTGCTCCTTGCCACCCACTGCCGCCTCCTGTCACCCACTGCCATCCTCTTCTTCTCCCTGCCACCCACTGCCTCTCCATCACCCTCTGCCTCCCCCTGTCACCCACTGCTTCTCCCTATTACTCACTGCCTCCTATGTCACCTATTGCCTACCCAGTCATTCTCTGCCTTTCCATGCCATGATCTGCCTCCCCCGTATCACCCTGTCTCTACCTGTCATCCAGTCACCCCTTGCCACCCTCTGTCTTTCCCTGTCACCCTCTGCCTCCCCATGTGAGCCACTCGTTCTTCCAGTTACCCACTGGCTCCTATGTCACCCTTTGCCTCCCCAGTCACCCACTGTCTTTCCTGACACCCTATGCTGCTCCTTGCCACCCACTACTTCTCTCTTTCACCCACTTCCCCCCCTTGTCACCCACTGCTTCTTGCTGCCACCCACTGCCTCCCCCTCACCCACTGCCATCCTTTGCTTCTCCCTGCCACCCACTGCCTCTCTGTCACCCTCTGCCTACCCCCTGTCACCCACTGCCTTTTCATGCCACCCTCTGCCACCATCACTCACTGTTTCTCCCTGTCACCTACAGCTTCTTCCTGTTATCCACTACCTCCTACATCACCCTTTGCCTCCCCAGTCACCCACTGTCTCCCCAGTCACTCTCTGCCTCACCTTGCAGGGACAGGGACTTTGAAAGGAGCTCATCCCTGCAATGTCTAAATGAAATGATCGCATTAGCGCAGTGGCGTAAGTTCATACCAGATGCCAGGAGGCAAGTTGTTATTTTTGTGCCCCCCTAAAACAAAATGGAAAATAAATGTGGTGCATATCTATCTATCTATCTATCTATCTATCTATCTATCTATCTATCTATCTATCTATCACTTATGCACAAAAACACTAATATAGAATAACCTTAAGTGGGGTGACTATATTGTGGGCAAAAGAGGAGGCGCCTCCATTATCTCCCATAGTTCTGCCCCTGCATTAGCAGATACCTCACTTCAGTTTCCATAGTCTACTGCGTCTCCATAGTGCTACTGTGCATGAGCGGTCTGCTGACCACGCATGTGTGGCAGTCATTCTGCAGTAACTTGCTGGGGTCCTGTAATAGTTTTTATTGTTAGATGGGGTCCCAGAGCAAAAAAGTTTGAGAACCCCTGTTTTAGGGGATGCATGCTGCATTATTACAGGGGATGTTTGCTGCATTATTACAGGTGATGGCAGGTCTGATGGCACCATTACAGGGCTTGTGTGTTGCATTTCAGGGGATCTGTGTCCAAGGATCTGTGCATTATTACAGGGGAGGCGTGCTGCATTATTACAGGGGATGGGTGTAGCATTATTAATTACAGGGGATCTGTGAAGCATTTTTACAGGGATGCATGCTGCATTATTACAGGGGATGTGTGCACCATTACAGGGCTTGTGTGTTGCATTTCAGGGGATCTGTGGCCAAGGATCTGTGCTGCATTATTACAGGGAATGTGTGCTGCATTATTACAGGGGATGAGTGTTGCATTATTACAGGGGATGTTTGATGAATTGCATGAACCTGGTGGAAGGGGGAGAGGTTTTGGGAGCATTTAAGATGCTAAAAACATCCTAGTGCAGCGTAATTTAATGCAGTAACACCCATGGTAAAACATTTTATGTTAGTGGGTTCCCATGCTAAAAAGTAGGCTCTTTCTATGACCATTGCAGTCATTTGCTTACTTTGACAACTGTGCATGATTTGCACTTCAGTACTTGATTTAAAGCACAGCTTCCTATCATATAAATGGATGTGATATCTAAATTTCCTGAAAGACCAAATTTTTTTTTCAGATGTGGAAGGGACAGGTGTATTACATACTTGCTTACCCTCCCGATTCCGTCGGGAGCCTCCCAAAAATCGGGTGCCACTCCCGGCCCCCCGGAAAGTCAGGCAAACCTCCCAGCCCCCGGCGACCCGATGCCCCCCCCGTTACAATGTAAATCCCCGGCAGCAGGGGGCCGGTGACGCGATTTGCGCTGAATCGTGTCAATCGTGGCCCCGCCCCCTGCTTCACCTATGCCGTTAATATCGGCATTGTAAAGAGGGGGCGGGGCCACAATGATGCTATCATGTCCCAAGCTCCGCCCCCAAATCCGTGTCATTTGCCAGCCACACCCCCTTTTTACCGCAACCCGCCCTCCCGCCGAGAATGTCCGACAGCTCCCTCCTGGAAGGAGGGAGCGAGATATCGGCAAGTATGGTATATTACCTGTAAACACATACCTAGAAAAGTCACACACTTATCATCCGTCTCTGAGGAACGTTTCAAAATAGAGGGGTTTCTTCAGTTTATGTAATTTATCTCATTGGGTGTGGATGTGGTGCGCAATATATAGGGCACACCCAGGGCCGGTGCAAGGCTTCTAGGTACCCTAGGCAATACTTCTGCCTGTGCCCCCCCTCCAACTAAATGCAACATTTGCTGGTACTGCAGCCGGTGGGTATACTGCAGCATTAGCATAAATTCATGCTACTGCATTACTATCCACCTCATAGATAGATATAGTTATTAGTTAGAACACACATTGGAGCTCATTCAGACCTGTTCGCAAGTTGCGGTCGCTCGCTGGCAAAAAGGGGCCGGATATTTAAATGAAGTGCTCGTACTGCGTCGCGTAAGAACGCCCACTATGTTTTAGTGAGCTACGGCAAAGTGCGCTCGCAAGTGTCTAAAGGCGCCCCCTTGCCACTTGCAACATACGTCATCTCCGGGAAATAAAGGATTAATTGGGACCATCAAGAGCCATCGGAGCTGCTCAGAGCCCTTGGGGTTGCCTTAGCCTGCCGCAAGCACAGCGATCAGTGCTGGCTGAAATACATGCAGGTGACGTGTACAATGATGCTACTTTGCTAGTTATGCACGCCCTCTAAACTGTGTTTTGGCGGCCTGACACGCCTGCATTCGCACATCCACTCCCCTGTTCACAGGCACCTTCCCCTGTTACCACCACAAATGGCACTATCTGTCACTCAAAGTAGTGACCTGATAGTGACTTACGAGCAACCAAAATCAGATCGCAACTAATGGCTTGCGCACACGCACTGTGAATTATACGCATGCGCAGATGGGCGAAATCAGGATCAGATCCATTGTGTGTGTATGTATTAGGGGTGTGCACCGGCCACTTTTCGTGTTTTGTGTTTTGGTTTTGGATATGGATCTTTCTTCGTGTTTTGGATCTGGATTGGTTTTGCCAAAACCACCCTTCCGTGTTTTGGGTTCTGGGTTTTGTGTTTTGGATTTGTATTTTTTTTAAAAAAGCATAAAAACAGCTAAAATCACAGAATTTGTAGGTTTTTCTGCTCCTATGCTATTATTAACCTCAATAACCTTAATTTCCACTCATTTCCAGTCTATTCTGAACACCTCACACCTCACAATAGTGTTTTTATGTCCAAAACGTTGCACCGAGGTAGCTGGATGACTATGCTAAGCGACACGAGTGGGCGGCACAAACACGTGACCCATCTAGGCGTGAAACTGCAGTGGCAGACAGGATGGCAGTTTGCATTATGTACAGTTTGGGGCCTAGTTTTTCAAAGAAAAAAAAGAGGTGCAAAATGGAATTGTCCTTGGGCCCTCCCACCCACCCTTATGTTGTATAAACAGGACATGCACACTTTAACAAACCAATCATTTCAGCGCCAGGGTCTGCCACACAACTGTGGCTGAAATGATTGGTTCGTTTGGGCCCCCACAAAACAAGCTGGCAATTAATGTGTCCCTGCACAAACTGGCTCTATGGAGGCAAGATGTCATCCTCATCCTCCTCATCCACCGATTCCTCACCCTCTTCAGTGTGTACATCCTCATCCTCACAAAGTATTAACTCGTCCCCACTTGAATCCACCACCACAGGTCCCTCTGTACCTTCTGGAGGCTGGTCTCCCTGGAAGAGCTGATAATTCATTTTGATGAACATCATCTTCTCCACATTCTGTGGAAGCAACCTCCTACGCCTTTCGCTGACAAGGTTCCCGGCTGCACTAAACACTCTTTCGGAGTACACACTGGAGGGGGGGGCAACTCAGGTAAAATAGAGCCAGTTTGTACAGGGGCCTCCAAATTGCCTCTTTTTCCTGCCAGTACAGGTATGGACTGTCTGCCATGCCTACTTGGATGCTGTCACCGATGTAATCCTCCACCATTCTGTCAATGGTAACAGTATCATATGCAGTGACAGTAGACATGTCAGAAATTGTTGCCAGGTCCTTCAGTCCGGACCAGATGTCCAAACTTGGTCCTGCCTGCCCTGCATCACCGCCAGCGGGTTGCTTAGGATACCTAAGTTTTTTCCTGGCAGCCCCAGTTGCAGGAGAAAATGAAGAAGGAGCCGTTGACGTGTCACGTTCCGCTTCAGCTGACAGTGTGTTCACCAGCAGGTCTTTGCACCTCTGCAGGCTTGTGTCGGCCGGAAAGAGAGACACCACATAGGCTTTAAACCTAGGATCGAGCACGGTGGCCAAAACGTAGTGGTCTGATTTCAACAGATTGACCACCCTGGAATCCTGGCAAAGCGAATGAAGGGCTTCATCCACAAGTCCCACATGCCGAGCGGAATCGCTCCGTCTTAGCTCCTCCTTCACTTTCTCCAGCTGCTTCTGCAAAAGCCTGATGAGGGGAATGATTGACTCAAGCTGGCAGTGTCTGAACTGACTTCATGTGTGGCAAGTTCGAAGGGCTGGAGAACCTTGCACAACACGGAAATCATTCTCCACTGCGCTTGAGTCAGGTGCATACCCCCTCCTTTGCCTATGTCATAGGTGGATGTATAGGCTTGTATGGCCTTTTGCTGCTCCTCCATCCTCTGAAGCATATAGAGGGTTGAGTTCCACCGCGTCACAACCTCTTGCTTCAGGTGATGGCGGGGCAGGTTCAAGAGTGTTTGCTGGCGCTCCAGTCTTCGGCACGCAGTCGCTGAATGGCGAAAGTGGCCAGAAATTTTTCGGGCCACCCAAAGCGTCTCCTGCACGCCCCTGTCGCTTTTCAGAAAATTCTGCACCACCAAGTTTATTGTGTGAGCAAAACATGGGACGTGCTGGAATTTGCCCAGATGTAATGCCCGCACAATATTGGTGGCGTTGTCAGATATCACAAATCCCCAGGAGAGTCTAAGTGGGGTAAGCCACTGGGCGATGATTTCCCTCAGTTTCTCTAAGAGGTTGTCGGCGGTGTGCCTCTTACTGAAACCGGTGATACACAGCGTAGCCTGCCTTGTAACGAGCTGGCATTTCTGAGATGCTGCTACTGGTGACGCTGCTGCTGTTGCTGCGTAAGGTGATACATCTACCCAGTGGGCTGTCACAGTCATATAGTCCTTAGTCTGCCCTGTTCCACTTGTCCACATGTCCGTGGTTAAGTGGACATTGTGTACAACGGCATTTTTCAGGACACTGAGGACACTTTTTCTGACGTTTCTGTACAGTCTCGGTATCGCCTGCCTAGTGAAGTGGAATCTAGACGGGATTTGGAACCGGGGACACACTACCTCCATCAATTGTCTAAATCCCACTGCACTAATGGCGGATACCGGACGCACGTCTAACACCAACATAGCAGTCAAGGCCTCAGTTATACGTTTTGCTTCAGGATGACTGCTGTCGTACTTCATCCTCCTCGCTAAGGACTGTTGGAGGGTCAATTGTTTAGTAAAAGTAGTGGTGTTCCTACTTCCTCTCTGGGATGATGAACGACTCCCAGCAGCAGCAACAGCAGCAGCGGCAGCAGTAGGCGTAGCAATGCAGGATCCTCCAGAGGAATCCCGGATAGGAGAGTCAGTCATGCCAGTGACATGGCCTGCAGGACTACTTCCGATCCTGACTAAGGAGGAAATTGACGAGGAGGGAGTTGACGGTGTGGTTTGCAGGCGCTTGGATACAACAGGACAACGGGATTTAGGTGTCCCTGGACTGCTTACGGTCTTAGCCAAAGTTTCTGAACTTGACAGTAACTTTTTATGAACGCGCTGCAGGTGCCGTATAAGGGAGGATGTTCCTAGGTGGTTGACGTCCCTACCCCTACTTATTTCACCTTTACATATGGTACATATGGCAAGACAGTTGTTGTCCGGATTTGGATAGAAATATTGCCAGACCAAAGAGGTGGAATGTTTGGTCTTCTGCCCAGGCATGACCGTGATGGGCTTTTTCATCCCACGGACAACAACTGTCTCCCCCGGAGCCTGATTTAAACAAACCACATCACCATCAGAATCCTCCTCGCCAACTTCCTCCTCAGCGCCAGCTACACCAGTATCCTCATCCTGTTGTACTTCAACAGTGACATCTTCAATTTGCATATCAGCAAGTGGACTGTGGGTGCTCCTTTCAGCACTTGCAGGGGGCGTGCAAATGGTGGAAAGAGCCACCTCTTCCCGTCCAGTGCTGGGAAGGTCAGGCATCGCAACCACCACCACACTTGGACTCTCCTTGGGGATTTGTGATATCTTCTTAGAAAGCACAGTTCTTCGCTGTGCTTTTGCCAGCTTAACTCTTTTGATTTTTTTAGTGGGAGGAGGGCTTCCATCGTCATGTGAAGCTGAACCACTAGTCATGAACATACTAGGGATCGACCTTAGCCGTTCCTTGCCACTCCGTGTCGTAAATGGCATATTGGCAAGTTTACGTTTCTCTTCAGCTGATTTAAATGTCTTTTTCAAGGTCATTTTCCTGAACTTTGCCATTTGGGATTGTATGTGCCCTCTACTATGACATTGGGCATCGGCCTTGGCAGACGACGTTGATGGCATGTTATCGTCTATGTCATGACTAGTGGCAGCAGCTTCAGCACTAGGAGGAAGTGGTTCTTGATCTTTCTCTATTTTATTTTTATCGGAGAAAGTTTGGTCCTCCATTTATGTTATATCGATTTGATATATACGTGCGGCTAAACACAGAAAATAATTTTTTTTTTGGTTTGGACTGGAGTGTACTTTCGGGGGTTACAGCACCCTTAACGGTCAAGCCAGCCGGCCCTTTACTTATGACACAGGCGCACGCTTGGCACTACTTTGTTGATGCACGTGCGGCTACTGCGCACACAATTCACAAACACAGAAAATAATTTTTTTTTGGTTTGGACTGGAGTGTACTTTCGGGGGTTACAGCACCCTTTAACGGTCAAGCCAGCTGGCCCTTTACTTATGACACAGGCGCACGCTTGGCACTACTTTGTTGATGCACGTGCGGCTACTGCGCACACAATTCACAAACACAGAAAATAATTTTTTTTTTGGTTTGGACTGGAGTGTACTTTGGGGGTTACAGCACCCTTTAACGGTCAAGCCAGCCGGCCCTTTACTTATGACACAGGCGCACGCTTGGCACTACTTTGTTGATGCACGTGCGGCTACTGCGCACACAATTCACAAACACAGAAAATAATTTTTTTTTTGGTTTGGACTGGAGTGTACTTTCGGGGGTTACAGCACCCTTAACGGTCAAGCCAGCCGGCCCTTTACTTATGACACAGGTGCACGCTTGGCACTACTTTGTTGATGCACGTGCGGCTACTGCGCACACAATTCACAAACACAGAAAATAATTTTTTTTTGGGTTTGGACTGGAGTGTACTTTCGGGGGTTACAGCACCCTTAACGGTCAAGCCAGCCGGCCCTTTACTTATGACACAGGCGCACGCTTGGCACTACTTTGTTGATGCACGTGCGGCTACTGCGCACACAATTCACAAACACAGAAAATAATTTTTTTTTTGGTTTGGACTGGAGTGTACTTTCGGGGGTTACAGCACCCTTAACGGTCAAGCCAGCCGGCCCTTTACTTATGACACAGGCGCACGCTTGGCACTACTTTGTTGATGCACGTGCGGCTACTGCGCACACAATTCACAAACACAGAAAATAATTTTTTTTTGGTTTGGACTGGAGTGTACTTTCGGGGGTTACAGCACCCTTTAACGGTCAAGCCAGCCGGCCCTTTACTTATGACACAGGCGCACGCTTGGCACTACTTTGTTGATGCACGTGCGGCTACTGCGCACACAATTCACAAACACAGAAAATATATTATTTTTTTAGCACTTGGGGGGAGCACCCCTGATGGACAGAGCACCCCCTGGACAACACTACAGCACTCCTTTAGGACTGGGACACTGCACAGGACTTTGGAGTGGACACAGCCCCTATGGAGAACTGACTGCACAACACAGTCCAGCCAGCCCCTATGGACTTTGAAGTAGTGGACACAGCCCCTATTAACAACAGCAGCACAGCACCACACAGCCAGCCCCTATGGACTTTGAAGTAGTGGACAACAGCAGCACTACACTACACTACACTACACTACACTACACAGCCCTAACTCCCACCCTCCCTCTTCACTGTCCACAGCCGAGTGAGAAAATGGCGCCGACGCGGGTACCTTATATAGGATCCAAAACCCGCGAGACTCGGAAGGCGGGATGATGACGTTTTGCCTCGATTTCAGATCCGAGTCAGGCGGGAAAAGTCGAGCCTGACTCGGATCGGACTCGGATCGGGGGGGCTCGGGGGGGTTCGGATTTCAGAAATCCGAACCCGCTCACCCCTAGTATGTATGCATGCATGTGTGTATGTGTATGTAAGTATATATATATATATATATATATATATATGAAACAGAGGTTTAAGAAGACATGCGCCTAATAGTGTAGTATTTAAACTCCAGTGGTAACGAGTGCTCATAGAAATAAGTGTGCGGACCAAAAATATAATCTTTTAGACTTATCTGAGCTCCAGGGATGGGTTAATCAAAGTGGATAGGTTTGAATGGGATGTCATCAACTGGAACACCTTATAAAGAAAAAAGTATGTTCTTGTAAATAGCGCAATAATTATATATAGAGGCTGCATACCAGATAACGCTAATTCAATAGCATGTAATGTGTCCTCCTCCCGGAAATGCCTTGCACCCTTTTGGAATCCCTCATGGGGGTATGGATGTTTCAGCGTATGCGAGCTCCTCCTGGTGGGAATGCTGGTGAGGCTGCAATCCAGATGAACAGATGCCTGGTGCAGATTGCTGTCCAGGATCCACTGCAGCCTAGGGGCACAAGCAGAACTTCTCCAGTCCTGACTCCTGGGCTCCTCCTCTTAGTTTCCCGGGGCGGGCACACACTGTGGCAGGCTGGGCCGGGGGGCAGGGTGCCACGTGCCCCTCGGGCCGCAGCGTTATGCGGGCCGCGGGCCGGTGCAGTCTGTGTGACACAGACTGCACCGCGTGTGTAGCACTGACCAGATGGAGTCCGGTCAGCGCTACACAGTACAAACACACAGCCGCCGGAGCCGGCAGCTGTGTGTTTGCTGTAATCAGCAGCCGCTGAGAGTCTGTCAGACTCTCATCGGCTGCCGCTGCTTCCACTGCAGGAGCCATCTTCCGGCTCCCGCAGTGGGTAATGGGAGAGTCGTCGTCATGACGACGTCTCTCCCATAATGCAAAGCGGCCAGAGGAGCCGGTGGAAGCGTCGGGACCAGGAGCGGGAGTTTCAGGTAAGTGTTTTTTTTTTATTTTTATTAAGTCTCTCTCTACTAGGGGGGGGATTACTATGGGGGCACTACAAAGGGGGGGATTACTATGGGGGCACTACCAAGGGGGGGATTACTGGGGGGGCACTACCAAGGGGGGGATTACTGTGGGGGCACTACCAAGGGGGGATTACTATGGGGGGCACTACCAAGGGTGGGATTACTATGGGGGGCACTACCAAGGGGGGGATTACTATGGGGGCACTACCAAGGGGTAGATTACTATGGGGGCACTACCAAGGGGGAGGATTGCTGTGGGGGCACTACCAAGGGGGGGGGATTACTATGGGGGCACTACCAAGGGGGGGATTACTATGGGGGCACTACCAAGGGGGGGGATTACTATGGGGGCACTACCAAGGGGGTGGATTACTATGGGGGCACTACCAAGGGGGGGATTACTATGGGGGCACTACCAGGGGGGGATTTCTATGGTGGCACTACCAGGGAGGGGATTACTATGGGGGCACTACCAGGGGGGGATTTCTATGGTGGCACTACCAGGGAGGGGATTTCTATGGTGGCACTACCAGGGGGGGATTACTACAGGGGGCACTACCAGGGGGTAGATTACTATGGGGGCACTACAAGGGGGGTGACTACTACTACTGGGGGCACTACAAGGGGGGGACTACTACTACTGGGGGAACTACAAGGGGGGACTACTACTACTACTGGGGGCACTACAAGGGGAGGGGACTACTACTAGGGGCACTGCATAGGGGGGAGGGGACTACTACTAGGGGCACTGCATAGGGGGGAGGGGACTACTACTAGGGGCACTGCATAGGGGGGAGGGGACTACTACTAGGGGCACTACATAGGGGGAGGGGACTACCACTGGGTGCACTGTGAGGGACCACTGCTGGGGGCTCTATATAAAGGGCAATAGTGGGGGTACTGCATAGGGGGGAGACTACTCCTGGGGCCACTATTTAAGGGACATTGCATAAGGGTTACCACTATTGGGGGCACTGCATGGGGGGGTGGACTGCTACTGGGGGCACTGCATAGGGGGTACCACTATTGGGGGCACTATATAAGGGGCCTACTACTGGGGGCACAAGGGGCACTGAACAGGGGGGACCACTACTGGGGGCACAAGGGGCACTGCATAGGGGGGGATCACTACTGGGGGCACTACTGGAGGCCTGCATAAGGGTGTTATCTCCTGTGGCACACGGGGGCGCTGCATATGGGCACTACGACAGGGGGCTGCCCCATATCTTTATTTTTACCTTACATTAATCCCATATGGACCCGCCTCCTCCCTGAAACACTTGAGGGGGGGCGGCGCCGTAGCACGCACGTTCTTCGGGCACCGTGGCTACACGCTACTCCTCTGCCAGGGCCGCCTGCATGCATTTGCCCTCCAGGCTAAAAGTTGCCAGCCAGCCCCTGGGCACACATATTGCACTTGTTACACATTTGTGTAATTTTACCTTTAACTTAGGGAATTAGTGTTTATTGTGCGCTGCCCACACACACACACACATATATATATATATATATATATATACACTGGGTGATGACCCCTGCATCGGCTGGATGATCGCAGAGGCCAGCAGAATTCAATTCGCAGACCTGCCTGCAGCTCAGAGCCAGCCTGTTACTCAGAGTTAGCACTTGCCCGCACGTCTCCCGGGAAGCAGACCACATGGTACTGCTGCTGCCCTCTCCCCAGCAGCAGCCACAGCAAAAAGTCGTTACACCTGCTGGGCTCAGCCCCGGCCAACGCCAGCAGCAGGACAGGCTCCAGGGCAGCACTCACCCGGTCATCACCCCGGCCACAGCCTGGAACAGAAGACGGCAGGTGGTACACAGGGCTGGAGGTGCGCATCCAGGAAGACAGTCACAGGACAGGTAGAGTACGATGACGGGTGATGTCACACGTGGGGTGGAGAGTCTGAAGCGCTGGCGCTCTGCTATTTTCTACACACACCGATGTTCCTCCCACTCTTTTCTGCTCTTTGCCCAGTATCCGGTGTTGTGTAGTCATGGGGGGTGGCAGCGGGAGTAGAGAAGTGCCCACTGCCGGGGAAGGCACGTTTTCCCATGTCTCAGCCAGCACAAGTGGCTTCCAGGAGAGAGGCAACACCATTTCCCCTCCAAGGCAGCCTCAGCTGGCCGCCCGTCATGTCCCCGGCGCCCTTAGGCAGCTGCCTAATGGAAGCACCAGCCCTGGACGCACCACAAGAACACTTAACAAAAAGATTTCTGGAACACAGATGAAACATAAAAATATGAAGTCCATCATAATCTACCATATTCTATCAGGTTGCAGTATAGGTAATCTACAAAACATCACAGGGACGGCTATTGAACAAATTAAGGTAACCCAAGGGGAGGCGACAGGTTCAACACACTATGCAGAAAGGCCTTCTGGATTTTTAAAATGAAGAGTTTGAGTCCCTTGGGTCTTAATGAGTCAGTAGAATTGAATAACTTGTAAAAACATCAATCTTTCTGTATACATGCAAGTTACTCTGGGATTAAGGCCCTCATTCAGACCCGGACGCAAGTGACCGTTCGTACGTTGGGCGAACGTAAAAAAATATTTAAATTCAGGCACACGCTCGTATTTTCGTTCGCATCAAAACATCCTCCCCAAACTCAGGCGACCCCTCCTCTAACTAACGAGCGTGCCAAATAGCGAGCGTACATCCCCAAAGTGGTTTGAAGGGAACGCACGCACTAGTACTACCCGGAAGTTGGACTGTCACATTTCGATTAACTGCTCGTTTATTCTGCCTACCTCCCTCAATCGTAACATGCCAATCAATATATCAATTAGCTTAATTGTTTTTTTTTTTTTTTTTACACAATGCAATAAACTTTATTTATGTCCGTGTTTGTGTTTACCCGCAGAATACGTACGGCTTAAACATTCGCTTCTAATTGTCAAAATGCATGTTAGCCCCTATTAAATAATTGTTAGATTAGTTTTTATACCCGCATATTTCCTGGAGTTCATTTCTTTATGTAAATTTGCTTACGCATGTCCCTGCATCAAGCCTATCATAAGTCTCCACAGATTTCTGGCCCTGTCGAACACATGACTCATACACTAACCAATAGAATTGCTCCTGTTAATTTCCTAAATACATTAGCCAATCATAAAATTTTGGAGCACTTTATCAAAAATGATTTTTAGGAAAAACTCCATTGCCATCATGAGAGCCTCCGCATTCACCAGGCGCGAGCTGCTGGTGCTTACGGAGGTGATGGATAGGCGGATCACCAGCCAGCCGCCACCCATCACCAACCGCGAGAAGCGATCCGCATATGTGGAGGTTCGGGCCTGCCTGCGCTCCTTCGGCTCACGCCGCCATATCGGGCAGCTGGAGCGCAGGTGGTCGGACCTGCAACGGCGGACGCCCCGCTTGCTGGCATGCTTTCGCATGCAGATCGCAGAAAGTAAGTTTTATGGATTGTGGTTTTCATGTTTGTCTTTGTGGCCCTAACTACATGGCCATGTTTTCCCTGTATTTCATATTTATTCATTCTCCTCATATCTGCATGGCCATGTTTTCCCTGTATTTCATATTTATTCATTCTCCTCATATCTGCATGGCCATGTTTTCCCTGTATTTCATATTTATTCATTCTCCTCATATCTGCATGGCCATGTTTTCCCTGTATTTCATATTTATTCATTCTCCTCATATCTGCATGGCCATGTTTTCCCTGTATTTCATATTTATTCATTCTCCTCATATCTGCATGGCCATGTTTTCCCTGTATTTCATATTTATTCATTCTCCTCATATCTGCATGGCCATGTTTTCCCTGTATTTCATATTTATTCATTCTCCTCATATCTGCATGGCCATGTTTTCCCTGTATTTCATATTTATTCATTCTCCTCATATCTGCATGGCCATGTTTTCCCTGTATTTCATATTTATTCATTCTCCTCATTTATTTTTTTTTTGTGGTTTTTGGGGGTGCATTTGAAATAGTTTTTTTGTGCGGTTTTTTATGGGAACTAACCCCAATTTGTTTTTCCATCTTTAAGGGGCCCAGCGAAGACTACGCCGTCAGCGTCCGGCCAGACGACGAGCCTGGCCACTCTCCCCAACCCCCAGCCAACAATCCAACTCCACTCCTTCCCCTATTCCCCACTCCTCCCCAGCCTTCCTACACCCTCAGCCAGATTTTTCTGGCCTCCTTCCCCTCCGTCCCAATTCCCCCTCTCCTCCAACCACCCCTCTTAGAATGACCCCCTCCCCGGAGTCGGTCATTACCCCGCCCCGATCTTTGGGGAATGGACCCACCTCCGAGGAGGACGATGGAGGGCCTTCTATAGCTGGCGTTGGGTCTTCCGGTATGTTTTTTTTGGTGTTTATTTATCGTCACAAACTGTTTGTATGTAATCATGGTTTTCTTTTGTGTTTTTTTTATGTTTTTCATAATTTTTTTGGTTTTGGGCGATTGCCGTAACCTGTTACTGCTGTTTTCAACATACACATAGCACACCTGTCGGAATTTGGACATAGGCCTTGTATTTTTGCCCTACACCATTTTATTTTGTTGAGTTTTAATGCAGTTTTTGATAATTGATTTTTGTGGAGTTTTTTATTAAAATATTTTGTAAAGTGGTTTCACTATTGTTGTATTAATCCCCACACTTTTCTCACCCACAGAGGAACAGAGGCTTCGGGCCAATTTATCCGCCTGTGTGGCCCAGATGCACTCCAATATCATCGGGGTGCTGGTGGTCCTTGACCGTATGTCGGTCCTCCTTAGGGAGTAGTTTTTTATTTTGGGCACATTCTGTAAATAAATTGTTTTTTTTGAAGTTACGTTCTGGCTCATTTGTTTTTTCAAAACCACATATTGTTTACCCTGACATAAGTAGAGTGTTCCTGCAATGATTTCAAATTTTGGACAATAAGAGTGTGTGTTGTATTTTTATGTCAAACAGCCACAAGAAACACCTAACAGTACCAATCTGATTTCCCTTTTTTGGTGTAGTCACAATTAGATATTTCTACATTTTACAGGTTCCTAGTTGGTGTGCAAGCAGCTTAGGGCAATATTACGAAGCAAAAGGATTGTACAGGCTTCCTTTTGGTGTTGGTTTGGACCCTGAATAAAGAAAACATATTTTCTCAAATGGCGTCAGTACTGGATTACCCCTTAGTCAAATGTGACGTGTGTGAATCTGGTTACACTTGGTGGTAGCGTTCCCAAAAAGGGACAACATTTCACTCTCAAAACATTTATTATCCACATAACTGAAAATTCTAAGTGGTCACTCACAAACAAAACACACAGTGATAATCTCAAATACAACACATAACAAAAAAACCACATCACATCCAAAAAATCAAGAACTGGTTAACGAAGGACCATGCCAACATGATTCCACATATATGGCGTTGCAATAAGGGTTCCAGAATATATTCCCAAAATATCCACATACAGGTTTTGTAAGGGTAGCAGGAAGTAGTCATCGTTGGAGTGCCAAAGATTATGTAAAAAAACAGAAGATGGAGCAAACAATTAGACAAAAATTAGATGTTCTCAAACAAACCCAACCACATTAGGTATCAACAGTGTTTTTTTTCAAATCATTACCGAAAAAATCTGGCCACCACATCATCGCGTATGGCCCCCCCACATACTGACCTCTGACCAACCTCGGGGGGGCCATCCTCAGGTAAGGCATCCTCTGGCTGCATTGTGACCCCACTCCTTATGGCGATGTTGTGAAATATCCCACACAGGACCACAATTTTCGAAACCATATCCGGCAAATACATGAGTTCGCCACCAGAGCGGTGGAGGCATCTGAATCGGCCTTTTAAAAGGCCGATACAGCGCTCCACCACTTGCCTGGTGGCTGTAAGTGCGGAATTATACTCGCTTTGTGGCCCTGGTGTGGGAGCCAAATATGGAGTGAGCAGCCAGGGTGTGCAAGGGTAGCCACTGTCTCCTGTGAAAACGAAAAGTCAACATCAGGCTCACTCTGTATGAAGCTTAACATTGTTATGTACTAAAGGTCTCCACTTACCCAGAAGCCACGCATCACCAGCTTGCAGGTTGTTTAATTTGTGCAATATCCCTGATTGCCGGATGACGAAGGAGTCATGTGCACTTCCTGGTAATTTTGCATTCAGGGACAGGATCTGGAGGGAGGCATCACATACCACCATTACATTGAGGGAGTGATAGTGTTTACGGTTTCTAAATATTGCAATAGGCGATATTTGAAGTCGGCCCATCTGTGGGAAAAAATGGAAGCCATTATCCTTTTGTTTAAAATGGGGTTTGTTTTTAGGGGGGCCAAGTGTTTACTTACTGCTGTTTGACATCCCGGGCTAGACGGACATAATCACCCACCCTATTGACATCCACGGCTACCTCTTCCCACATTCTCCACTTCTGGCTTATACTCATATTCCTGTCTGCCTGTGGCAGGATGTCCACACACTTCTGAATCAAAACCTCCATCTCCTTTCTTGTGAAATGTGGCTGCCTTTTTTTTTTTGCAGCTTTGGCCGGAATACTGGGCCCAGCAGCCTCTTCCATGTCATCCTCCTCACCTATTTGTGTAAATATTCAGATTTCTCTAATTCACAACTTGCCCAATCTTATGTTTCAAATTAATCATTGATACAAAATGCATGAAAGACTTACCGCCTGACTCTTGGGCATTGTTTCCCTGGTCTGTAGCCATGTCTGAGGTCCAAACAAGAAATACACCAGAATTTAAATGTGTTTTCTTGACGTATTTATACATGCGTCCTTATTTTGCTGCCGCATCATTGATTGTGCGTTCCTATGATCCCTCCTTAATTTGTGCGGGAAACGAAACACTATTTATGGCTTGGTGTGTCTCGAGTCGAGGTGGCGTTTTTGGATTGTTGGAGGTTACCTTGGTTGGAGTTTCTTGTTTGCGGATAAAGGAGTTGGTGTTTGGAGTTTATTTTGTTTGCTAGATTTGCGTTTTAATTTTCCGTTCGCTTTTTTGGTATATTTTTTTTTGGCCTCGTTTCTTGATTTGGTAAGTTTTGTGAAGTCTAACTTTGGTTCAATTGGTGTCTCATTGTGTTTCTTCTTGTTTTTAATTTTGTGATCCATAATTTCATATCTTTTAGCATTTTTTTAATTTCGGACCCAAAGACCTTTTGATTTGGAATCTTATATATTTGCTCTTGGTAAGTCCATTTTTTATCTTGTATTTGCGAACTAATTAGTGCATTTTTCTCTGTTTGTATAGTGACTTGTATTTGCAAACTAATTAGCGCACTTTTCTCTGTTTGTTTATTAACTTGTATTTGCGAACTAATTAGCGCATTTTTCTGTTTGTATAGTGACTTGTATTTGCGAACTAATTAGCGCACTTTTCTCTGTTTGTTTATTAACTTGTATTTGCTAACTAATTAGCGCATTTTTCTCTGTTTGTATAGTGACTTGTATTTGCGAACTAATTAGCGCACTTTTCTCTGTTTGTTTATTAACTTGTATTTGCGAACTAATTAGCGCATTTTTCTCAGTTTGTTTATTAACTTGTATTTGCGAACTAATTACCGCACTTTTAAATGCTTATTAATCCTGTTAAATTTTTGGTGGTTGCCCATTGGCTTTTTTGGCTTACATTTCAACCCATTTTGATGTACTGTGTGCAATGTCGTTTTGCTCTTTGGCCAAATGTGTGTTTCGCATATTTTAAGTTTTGTCTATCACAAAATTTAGAAACATAAATGCACACACTAAAATTTTTCAATTTATTTTTGGGATTAATTTCAGTTTGGCCATATCATGACAATACCCCGGCATGTAAGCAGCAATGGATGGTATCATCAAGCTAAGTTGTTCTTAATTTTCTTTTGGGGTGGGTCCAAAGCCTTACATTCCAATCTTGCCATTTCAGGTTGATCTTGGGCGGATTGTTCTGGCCCTGCTCCCGGAAGCCGACCAACCTCAATCTCGTCCCAGGCGTAGGTATCGTAGGTGTGCAAGGCCCCAGATATTTCGAACACGTGTCACCCTTTTTGGAATGCCCGATGATGAGGTTTTAAGACGCTACCGTCTTCCTCCCAAAATCATCATAGACACTCTCTCATTAATAGAGAGTGATCTTGAGCGGCAAATTGACAGTCCAACAGCAATACCACCATTTACGCAAATTATGGCGGCGTTACATTTCTGTGCCTCAGGATCGTTTCAAACAACGGTGGGAATAGTGGCGGGCATCTCACAATCCTCCTTTTCCAGGATCCTGAGGGCAGTGATGGAGGCACTTTTCAAGCACCTCCATCATTTTATTAAAATGCCTTTGGATATGGGTGCCCTTAGTGTGGCCAAGGCCAATTTTTACCAAATAGCTGGCTTCCCACACATCATAGGGGTTGTGGATGGTACTCACATACCACTTCAGCCTCCAGCACAGCTGGAGGCAATATTTCACAACCGAAAACACTATCACTCCCTGAATGTAATGGTGGTATGTGATGCCTCCCTCCAGATCCTGTCCCTGAATGCAAAATTACCAGGAAGTGCACATGACTCCTTCGTCATCCGGCAATCAGGGATATGGCACAAATTAACCAACCTACAAGCTGGTGATGCGTGGCTTCTGGGTAAGTGTAGACCTTTAGTACATAACAATGTTAAGCTTGATACACAGTGATCCTGATGTTGTCTATTCTTTTTCACAGGAGACAGCGGATACCCTTGCATGCCCTGGCTGCTCACTCCTTATTTGGCTCCCACACCAGGTCCACAAAGTGAGTTTAATACCACACTTACAGCCACCAGGCAAGTGGTGGAGTGCTGTATCGGCCTTTTAAAAGGCCGATTCAGATGCCTCCACCGCTCTGGTGGCGAGCTCATGTATTTGCCGGATATGGTTTCGAAAATTGTGGTCCTGTGTGGGATCTTTCACAACATCGCCATAAGGAGTGGTGTTCCAATGCAGCCAGAGGATGCCTTACTTGAGGATGGCCCCCCCGAGGTTGGTCGGAGGTCAGTATGTGGGGGGGCCATACGCGATGATGTGGTGGCCCGATATTTTAGGTAATTATTGACCAAACAACAGTGTGTATACCCAATGTGTTTCGGTTTTTTAGCGTTCATCTTTTTTGATATTAATTCTTGCACCATCTTCTGTTTGTTTGCATAATCTTTGGCACTTCCACGATGACTACTTCCTGCTACCCTTCAAAAACCTTTATGTGGAAACTTCGGGAATATATTCTGACACCAATATTGCAACGCCATATTTTTGAAATCATGTGGGCATGGACCTTCGTCAACCAGTTCTTGATTTGTTGTGTGTTTGTTTCGTGTTTTTGGTATGTGGTGTATTTCTGATTATCACTGTGTGTTTTGTTTGTGAGTGACCACTTTGTATTTTGATTTCTGTTGTGAATAAATATTTGGAGAGTGTAATTTGTTTCCTTTTTGGGCACATTAGAAGCAAGTGTAAACAAACTCCCAAACGTTAATTTTACCTAAGGGGTAACCCAGTAATGAAGCAAGTGGAGCTAAAATGTAATATGTTTTCGGGGTACTAACCAACACAACAAGGAATCCTGTACAATCAGTTGCCTTCGTAAGATTGTCCTAAGCAGTTTGGCCACCAAATAGGAACCAGAAAAATGGTGTAAACTATCATGTTGACCACCACAAAAAAGGAAAATGACATTGGTACTGGGAGGTGTTTCTTGTGCCTGTTTGCATTCAAAATACAACACACAATCTGTAGTGAGATTCTGTGGCAATCCTTGCTTGAAGAGTCTACTTATGTCAGTGTAAAGAATCTTGGATTTACTCCAAACGCATGAGACAGAGCTTGATTTAAAACTGATTTATTATGAAACAATTAGAAAAAAAAACAAAAAAAAAACTAATTCCTAAGGAGGACCAACAGATGGTCAAGGCCCTGCATAAGCCCGGTGACCTGCTCCCGCATACGGCCCACACAATTAAATATTTGTTCCCGACGCCTCTGTTCCTCTGTGGGTGACAAAAGTTTGGGGATTAATAAATCGATAATGAAGCAACATTCTAAAAAAACACAAAACAAGCAAACCAAAACTTACAAGCTTGTGGGCCAAAAAAACATTACACGGATAAAACCCAGCACCCCAAAATGTCGTAGGCCAAAAATACAAGGGCCCTAAAAAAAGGCACACAGGTGTGATATGTGTATGGTGACATCAGCAGGAACAGGTAAAGACAACCCCCAAAAATACCCTAAGGCGACAGAAAGCCAAAAAAAATGGGGACGACACATGATTACATACAAACAGTTTGTGGTGTCCAAAATAAAATTTAAAAACATACCGTTCTCAAAAACGACAGAGCCAGAAGCCACTCCCTGGACCACCTCGGAGGTGGCTACATTCCCCAAACCTAGGGGCAAGGTGTTTGAGGAATCCTGGGAGGGGGTATTTGGAGGAGGGACGGATGGAGGAGAGGGGGAATTGGGCTGGAGGGGAAGTAGGCCTGAAATTTCGGCCACAGGGTCTGGGGAGGAGGGGGTAATTGACGAATTGGGGGTTGGAGAGAGGGGACGGGACCGGCGTCTTGTCTGGCGATGCCGCCGTAGTGTTTGCTGTGCCCCTAAAAACTGAAAAAAATATTGTGGTTAGTTTCAACAGGAATTCAAAAAAAAAAAAAAAAAAAATGACTAAATAAGACAGACATGAAAACATGCACATGCAGATATGACTACAATGACTCAATAGGACAGACATGAAAACATGCACATGCAGATATGACTACAATGACTCAATAGGACAGACATGAAAACATGCACATGCAGATATGACTACAATGACTCAATAGGACAGACATGAAAACATGCACATGCAGATATGACTACAATGACTCAATAGGACAGACATGAAAACATGCACATGCAGATATGACTACAATGACTCAATAGGACAGACATGAAAACATGCACATGCAGATATGACTACAATGACTCAATAGGACAGACATGAAAACATGCACATGCAGATATGACTACAATGACTCAAAAGGACAGACATGAAAACATGCACATGCAGATATGACTACAATGACTCAATAGGACAGACATGAAAACATGCACACGCAGTTAGGGCCCACAAGATAAACTTGAAAACCACAGTCCAGAACACTTACTTTCCGCAATCTGCATGCGAAAGCATGCCAGCAAGCGGGGCGTCCGCCGGTGCAGGTCCGACCACCTGCGCTCCAGCTGGCCAATATGTCGGCGTGAGCCGAAGGAGCGCAGGCGTCGACGTACCTCCGCATATGCGGAACGCTTTCGCCTATTGGAGATGGGTGGAGGCTGACTGGTGATCCGCCTGTCCATCACCTCCGTCAGCACCAGCAGTTCGCGCCTGGTGAATGCGGCGGATCTCATGATGGCAATGGTGTTTTTTTGGCAAAATATTTTTAATAAAGCACCCCAAAAAAATTTGATTGGCTAATGTATTTGGGAAATTAACAGGACAAATTCTATTGGTTAGTGTATGAGTCATGTGTTCGACAGGGCCACAAATCTCTTGAGAGTTATGATAGGCTTGATGCAGTGACATGCGTAAGCAAATTTAAATAAAGAAATGAACCACAGAAAAATTGTGGGGAGACAAACAAATAGAACAATTGTTTAATTGGGGCTAACATGTCTTTTGAACAATAAAAGCGAAGGTTTCAGCCGTACGTATTCTGCGAGCAAATACAAACACGGACAAGATTAAAGTTTATTGCATTGTGTTGAAAAAAAAACAACAATTAAGTTAATTGATACATTGATTGACATGATACGATTGAGGGAGGTAGGCAGAATAAAGGAGCAGGTAATCGACATCTGACAAGCCCACTTCCGGTTTGTACTTGTGCGTGCGTTCCCTTCAAGCCATTTCGGGGATGTACGCTCGCTATTTGGCACGCTCGTAAGTTAGAGGAGGGGTCGTCTGAGTTTGGGGCGGATTTTTATATGCGTTCGAAAATACGAGCGAGGCCTTGAATTGAAATATTTTTTTACATACGCCGAACGTACGTACGCCCAACTGCGAGTGGGTCTGAATCAGGGCCAATGTTTTAATCAATTTCAAATGCACTACACCTACACTATCAACCCGCCACCCACTGCCCAGGGGTGGCGGGTATAGCCCAGGGCTATCAGTCTAGGCCAAGGGTGCCCTGGAGAGGGGGACCCCTTTATTGGAGGGGTCCCCAACTCTCCAGGGATCCCTGTCCTGGGCTGACTAGCGGTCAGGGTTAATGCTTTGGCTGGTGGGCCCTGTGAAAGGGCTCCCCTGGCTGTGGCATTAGCCCCCCGCTAGAAAAAGTCAGGTGCTCATTCTGGATAATACAAGGGGACCCTACGCATTTTTTCCCCTTGTATTTCCAGAACCAGGACTGGATCAGAGCCCAGTGCTGGTTGCTCAAAGTATGGGGGACCCCTATGTAGTTTGTCTCCTGCATTTTGGAAACCAGGGCTTGTTCTGACTAGCTCAGTACTGGTTATGCTTAAGTACAGGGGACCCCTATATCATTTGTCCCCCATATTTTGCACAACCAGCACTGGGTCACTAAAGCAAGGGGGTGGTTGCTCTTTTGGGGGAGGGGTCACGCCATTTTTTTTCACACAGGTTATCATTTTTTAAACACAGCAGCATGGATGGGTCTCACTGATCCCATCTGTGCATCTGTGTTTATTTTTTTACAGATAAATGCATGCATCACGGATATCCCTGATCCGTGCAAGCATCTGTCTGCTATCCTGCACAATCTAAAGATCGTCAATCTTTAGATCGTGCACAATCGATCCTGTGACACATCGTGCAGCTTTGCTGCATATTGTATCCTGGAGTTCCGGGGAGCTGCTGGGGAGAGTTCAAGGGAAATTGCTCACAATATTGCATCGTGAGCACATCGCATAGTGTGTAAGCACCTTCACAAATATCTGTGCTAGCAAAGTGACTGTGTATAGGGGGCACACTGCACACTGATGTATGCTGCGCTATACTCTGCTGATTAAAGTGTGAAGACTCACAAGTGGCTGTGTGTACAAAAAAAAAGTTTGAAAAAGTAAAATAAAACTTTCAAGAAAGTTTAAAAAGAGAAAAAAAATATATATATTTTTCGGTGCTGTATACCACTGTGTAAACAAGCACCATGACTCAATTGAGCAATAGCCCTCTGTTTGTATAGGCACTGTGACTCCTTGGGTAATAGCCCTCCCTGTTTATAAGCACCGTGACTCCTTGGGCAATATCCCTCTGTGTGTATAAGCACCGTGACTCCTTGGGCCTTAGCCCTCTGTGTCCATAATACACAAGTACTGTGACTCAGTAGTGAGTGGCAATGTTTCACAGATGTGCTTTAAACTGCGGTGGCTGTAGCTTAGTAACCAGCCAGCTCACTGCAGCCTTTGGCCAATAATGGTGAAAACAATATTGTAAGCTGTGAGGTGGTCTAAATTGACTGTAAATGACTGGAAATTAATGTTATTGGGGTTAATAATACTCTAGGAACAAGAAAAAGCACAATTTATGTGATTTTAGCTTTTTTCGTAAATTTTTGTAAAAAAATCCAAATTCAAAACCTGTCACGGCAGGTTTGGCAAATCCAAATCCAAAGCCGGACGACGAATCAGAACCAAATACAAATACAAATCCAGCAAAAATGGTCCAGTGCACATCCCTAATCAGAATACCCTCTTCTTCATGCCCCCATGATATGGTGATTTTCGTGGAATTATGAAATGTTCAGCATGACATGCAATCAGTACTTGAAAGACTACAGACATAGGCATGTCCCGAAATAATTTATCAGCTGTGCACACTAAAATGAAAAAATATTTCCAAAAAGGGTGCTTTTGATATCCTGCTTTCCAGCTTTTTGGGTGTGTGGTAACCTCTAACGCCCTTTCATGGTCAGATGGCTGTGATGCACGAACACACAAACATGCCTTTATAATTTTATATCTTCTTTTCTATTAAAAAGCTCTTAGTAGACTTGGACAATTGTTTTTGCAATAAATAAGAAGATATACTTATTTATCTAGTATTTAGAATAGTTTTATATTTCTCTGTGTGATTCTAAATGATTGCATTGCTAGTAAATAGAAGAAGTTGTGTGAATGTATCACATTAGGTTTATCAGGTTATTTTTAGTTGCTATTCTCCAACGCTACTACAGTAACAACACTTTAACAAAATAATTTGCCACATTGTTGATGAAATAAGGTTGCACTAAAAACTATTTCGGAGTTTCCCGGGCAATGTGCGGGGCGGGCACACATATTGCACTTGTTACACATTTGTGTAATTTTACCTTTAACTTAGGGAATTAGTGTTTATTGTGCGCTGCCCACACACACACATATATATATATATATATATATATATATACATACAGGGTCATGACTCCTGCACCGGCTGGATGATCGCAGAGGTCAGCAGAATTCGATTTGCAGACCTGCCTGCAGCTCAGAGCCAGGCTGATGCCAGCCAGTGCCCAACCAGGAACCCACCACCACCACCACAACGCCCAGGGTCGGCACTTGCCTGCACGTCTCCCGGGAAGCAGACCACATGGTACTGCTACTGCCCTCTCCCCAGCGGCAGCCACAGCAACAAATCGTTACGCCTGCTAGGCTCAGCCCCGTCCAATGCCAGCAGCAGGACAGGCTCCAGGGCAGCACTCACCCGGTCATCACCCCGGCCACGGCCTGGAACAGCAGATGGCAGGTGGTACACAGGGCTGGAGGTGCGCATCCAGGAAGACAGTCACAGGACAGGTAGAGTGCGATGACGGGTGATGTCACACGTGGGGTGGAGAGTGTGAAGCGCTGGCGCTCTGCTATTTTCTACACACACCGATGTTCCTCCCACTCTTTTCTGCTCTTTGCCCAGTATCCGGTGTTGTGTAGTCATGGGGGGTGGCAGCGGGAGTAGAGAAGTGCCCACTGCCGAGGAAGGCAGGTTTTCCCATGTCTCAGCCAGCACAAGTGGCTTCCAGGAGAGAGGCAAGACTATGTCCCCTCCAAGGCAGCCTCAGCTGGCCGCCCGTCATGTCCCGGCGCCCTTAGGCAGCTGCCTAAAGCTGACTAATGGAAGCACCAGACCAGGACGCACCACAAGAACACTTAACAAAAAGATTTCTGGAACACAGATGAAACATAAAAATATGAAGTCCATCATAATCTACCTTATTCTGTCAGGTTGCAGTATAGGTAATCTACAAAACATCACAGGGACGGCTATTGAACAGGTTAAGGTAACCCAAGGGGAGTCGACAGGTTCAACACACTATGCAGAAAGGCCTTCTGGATTTTTAAAATGAAGAGTTTGAGTCCCTTGGGTCTTAATGAGTCAGTAGAATTGAATAACTTGTAAAAACATCAATCTTTCTGTATACATGTAAGGTACTCTGGGATTAAGTTAGGAGACCAAGAGCTATGGATTAAAAGACAATGTTTTAATCAATTTCAAATGCACTACACCTACACTATCAACCCGCCACCCACTGCCCAGGGGTGGCGGGGATAGCCCCGGGCTATCAGTCTAGGCCAAGGGTGCCCTGGAGAGGGGGACCCCTTTATTGGAGGGGTCCCCAACTCTCCAGGGATCCCTGGCCTGGGCTGACTAGCGGTCAGGGTTAATGCTTTGGCTGGTGGGCCCTTTAAAAGGGCTCCCCTGGCTGTGGCATTAGCCCCCCTCTAGAAAAAGTCAGGTGCTCATTCTGTATAATACAAGGGGACCCTACACATTTTTTTCCCCTTGTATTTCCAGAACCAGGACTGGATCAGAGCCCAGTGCTGGTTGCTCAAAGTATGGGGGACCCCTATGTAGTTTGTCTATCGTATTTTGGAAACCAGGGCTAGCCCGGTACTGGTTATGCTTAAGTACAGGGGACCCTTATATCATTTGTCCCCCATATTTTGCACAACCAGCACTGGGTCACTAAAGCATGTGGCTGGTTGCTCTTTTGGGGGAGGGGTCACACCATTTTTTTTCACACAGGTTCTAATTTTTTAAACACAGCAGCACGGACGGGTCTCACTGAACCCATCTGTGCATCTGTGTTTATTTTTTTACAGATAAATGCATGCATCATGGATATCCCTGATCCGTGCAAGCATCTGTCTGCTATACTGCACGATCTAAAGATCGTCAATCTTTAGATCGTGCATGATAGATCTTGTGACACATCATGCAGCTTTGCTGCACATTGTGTCCTGGAGTGCCGGGGAGCTGCTGGGGAGAGTTCAAGGGAAATTGCTCACAATATTGCATCGTGAGCACATCGCATAGTGTGTAAGCACCTTCACAAATATCTGTGCTGGCAAAGTGACTGTGTATAGGGGCACACTGCACACTGATGTATGCTGCGCTATACTCTGCTGATTAAAGTGTGAAGCCTCACAAGTGGCTGTGTGTACAAAAAAATAAAGTTTGAAATAGTAAAAAAAACTTTCAAGAAAGTTAAAAGTTTAAAAAGAGAAAAAAAAACTTATTTTTCGGTGCTGTATACCACTGTGTAAACAAGCACCATGGCTCAATTGAGCAATAGCCCTCTGTGTGTATAAGCACCGTGACTCCTTGGGCAATAGCCCTCTGTGTGTATAAGCACCGTGACTCCTTGGGCCTTAGCCCTCTGTGTCCATAACACACAAGTACTATGACTCAGTAGTGAGGGGCAATGTATCATAGATGTGCTTTAAACTGCGATGGCTATAGCTTAGTAACCAGCCAACTCACTGCAGCCTTTGGCCAATAATGGTGAAAACAATATTGTAAGCTGTGAGGTGGTCTAAATTGACTGTAAATGCCTGGAAATTAATGTTATTGGGGTTAATAATACTCTAGGAACAAAAAAAAAGCGCAAATTATGTGATTTTAGCTTTTTTCGTAAATTTTTGTAAAAAAATCCAAATTCAAAACCAGTCACGGCAGGTTTCGCAAATCCAAATCCAAAGCCGGACGACGAATCAGAACCAAATACAAATACAAATCCAGCAAAAATGGTCCAGTGCACATCCCTAATTAGAATACCCTCTTCTTCATGCCCCCATGATATGGTGATTTTCGTGGAATTATGAAATGTTCAGCATGACATGCAATCAGTACTTGAAAGACTACAGACATAGGCATGTCCCGAAATAATTTATCAGCTGTGCACACTAAAACGAAAAAATATTTCCAAAAAGGGTGCTTTTGATATCCTGCTTTTCAGCTTTTTGGGTGTGTGGTAACCTTTAACACCCTTTCATGGTCAGATGGCTGTGAGCCAAAGTAATGCACGAACACACAAACATGCCTTTATCGTTTTATATCTTCTTTTCTATTAAAAAGCTCTTAGTAGACTTGGACTATTGCTTTTGCAATAAATAAGAAGATATACTTATTTATCCAGTATTTAGAATAGTTTTATATTTCTCTGTGTGATTCTAAATGATTGCATTGCTAGTAAATAGAAGAAGTTGTGTGAATGTATCACATTAGGTTTATCAGGTTATTTTTAGTTGCCATCCTCCAACGCTACTACAGTAACAACACTTTAACAAAATAATTTGCCACATGGTTGATGAAATAAGGTTGCACTAAAAACTATTTCGGAGTACACACTGGAGGGGGGCAACTTAGGTAAAATAGAGCCAGTTTGTACAGAGGCCTCCAAATTGCCTCTTTTTCCTGCCAGTACAGGTACAGACTGTCTGACACGCCTACTTGGATGCTGTCACCTATGTAATCCTCCACCATTCTGTCAATGTTGACAGCATCATATACAGTGACAGTAGACATGTCAAAAATTGTTGGCAGGTCCTTCAGTCTGGACCAAATGTCCAAACTTGGTCCTGCCTGCCCTGCATCACTGCCAGTCAGTTGGTTAGGATATCTAAGTTGTTTCTTGGCAGCCCCAGTTGCGGAGAGAAAATTAAGAAAGAGCTGTTGCCGTGTCACATTCCGCTTCAGCTGACAGTGTTTTCACCAGCAGGTATTTGCACCTCTGCAGGCTTGTGTTGGCCGGAAAGAGAGACACCACGTAGGCTTTAAACCTAGGATCGAGCACGGTGGCCAAAATGTAGTGGTCTGATTGCAACAGATTGACAACCCTCAAATCCTGGGAAAGCAAATGAAGGGCTTTATCCACAAGTCCCACATACCAAGTGGAATCGCTCTGTCTAAGCTCCTCCTTCACTTTCTCTAGCTGCTTCTGCAAAAGCCTGATGAGGGCAATGACCTGACTCAAGCTGGCAGTGTCTGAACTGACTTCACGAGTGGCAAGTTCGAAGGGCTGGATAACCTTGTTACAACCTCTTGCTTCAGGTGATGGCAGGACAGGTTCAAGAGTGTTTGCTGGGGCTCCAGTCTTCGGCATGCAGTCGCTGAATGGTGAAAGTGGGCCAAAATTTTTCGGGCTACCCAAAGCGTCTCCTGCATGCCCCGGTCGTTTTTTAAAAAATTCTGCGCCACCAAATTTATTTTGTGAGCAATACATGGGATGTGCTGGAATTTTCCCAGTTGTAATGTCCGCACAATATTGGTGGCGTTGTCAGATATCACAAATCCCCAGGAGAGTCTAAGTGGGGTAAGCCACTGGGCGACGATTTCCCTCAGTTTCTCTAAGAGGTTGTCGGCGGTGTGCCTCTTACTGAAACTGGTGATACACAATGTAGCCTGCCTTGGAACGAGCTGGCGTTACTGAGATGCTGCTACTGGTGACGCTGCTGTTGTTGCTGTGTAAGGTGATACATCTATCCAGTGGGCTGTCACAGTTATATAGTCCTTAGTCTGCCCTGTTCCACTTGTCCACATGTCCATGGTTAAGTGGACATTGGGTACAACTGCATTTTTTAGGACACTGAGGACACTTTTTCTGATGTCTCTGTACACTCTCGGTATCGCCTGCCTAGTGAAGTGGAATCTAGACGGGATTTAGTACTGGGGACACACTACCTTCAATTGTCTAAATCCCACTGCACTAATCGTGGATACCAGACACACGTCTAACACCAACATAGCTGTCAAGGCCTCAGTTATACGCTTTGCAACAGGATGACTGCTGTCATACTTCATCCTCCTCACAATGGTCTGTTGGATGGTCAATTGCTTAGTAAAAGTAGTAGTGGTTTTCCAACTTCCTCTCTGGGATGATGAACGACTCGCAGCAGCAACAGCAGCAGAGGCAGCAGTAGGCATAGCAATGCAGGATCTTCCGGCGGAATCTCGGATATGAGAGGGGTCAGTCATGCCAGTGACATGGCATGCAGGACTACTTCCGATCCTGATTGAGGAGGAAATTTATGAGGAGGGAGTTGACGGTGTGGTTTGGATACAACATGACAAAAGGATTTAGGTGTCCCTGGACTGCTTACGGTCGAAGCCACAGTTTCTGAACTTGACAGTAACTTTTTATAAACGCGCTGCAGGTGACGTATAAGGGAGGATGTTCCTAGGTGGTTAACGTCCTTAGCCCTACTTATTACTCCTTTACATAAGGTACAAATGGCAAGACAGTTGTTGTCCGGACTTGGATAGAAATATTTCCAGACAAAAGAGGTGGAATATTTGGTCTTCTGCCCAGGCATGACGATGGGCTTTTTCATCCCACGGACAACAACAACTCTTTAACTTGGTGCCTGATTTAAACATACCACATCACCATCAGAATCCTCATCGTTAACTTCCTCCTCAGTGCCAGCTACACCAATATCCTCATCCTGTTGTACTTCAACAGTGACATCTTCAGTTTGAATATCAGCAACTGGACTGTGGGTGCTCCTTCCAGCAATTGCAGAGGGCATGCAAATGGTGGAAGGAGCCACCTCTTCCCGGCCAGTGTTTGGAAGGTCAGGCATCGCAACTGCCGCCACACTTGGACTCTCCTTGGGGATTTGTGATATCTTCTTAGAACACACAGTTCTTTGCTGTGCTTTTCCCAGCTCAAATCATTTCATTTTCTAGCAAGAGGAGGAGGGCTTCCATCGTCATGTGAAGCTGAACTACTAGTCATGAATATAGGCCAGGACCTTAGCCATTCCTTGCCACTCCATGTCATATATGGCATATTGGCAAGTTTACGTTTCTCCTCAGATGATTTACATTTTTTGGGGGGTCATTTTACTGAACTTTGGCTTTTTTTATTTTACATGCCCTCTACTATGACATTGGATATCGGCCTTGGCAGACAACGTTGATAGCATTTCATCGTCTATGTCATGACTAGTGGCAGCAGCTTCAGCACTAGGAGGCAGTGGTTCTTGATCTTCCCCTATTTTACTCCAAATTTTTATCCTTCATTATTTTTATGGAGTGCATTGTTTTTATGGATTGAATCACCTCTGTAAAAAAGAATTTGATAAAGGGCAGTGTACAACCCACAGGACAGCCCCTGTAAAAATTACTTTGATGAAGGGCAGCATACAACCCATAGGACAGCCCTGAAAAAATTTGTTTGATGAAGGGCAGCATACAACAAACAGGACAGCCCCTGTAAAAATTATTTTGATGAAGGGCAGCGTACAACCCCTGTAAAAATGAGTTTGATGAAGGGCAGCGTACAACCCAGAGGACAGCCCCTGTAAAAATTACTTTGATGAAAGGCAGCGTACAACCCACAGGACAACCCCTGTAAAAATTACTTTCATGAAGGGCAGCGTACAACCCACAGGACAGCCCCTGTAAAAATTAGTTTGATGAAGGGCAACGTACAACCCACAGGACATCCCCTGTAAAAATTATTTGATGAAGGGCAGCGTACAACATACAGGACAGCCCCTGTAAAAATTAGTTTGAAGAAGGGCAACGTACAACCCACAGGACTGCCCCTATAAAAATTATTTTGATGAAGGGCAGCATACAACCCCTGTAACAATTATTTTGATGAAGGGCAGTGTACAACCCACAGGAGAGCCCCTATAAAAATAATTTTGATGAAGGGCAGCATACAACCCCTGTAAAAATGAGTTTGATGAAGGGCAGCGTACAACCCACAGGACAGCCCCTGTAAAAATTATTTTGATGAAGGGCAGCGTACAATCCACAGGACAGCCCCTGTAAACATTTATTTGATGAAGGGCAGCTTTTCACACTGGGGGTGGGTGAAGAGAGCACCCATGAAGGAGGGAGCACCCCCTGGACAACACAGCACTACAGCCAGCCAGCCAGCCCCTATGGACAGGACAGCAGCCAGCCCCTATAAGGACAAGGACAACAATTGCCAGCCAGCCCCTATGTATATGGACAACAGTAGCCAGCACCTATGGACAGGACAACAGCCAGCCCCTATGTGGACAAGGATAACAGTAGCCAGCCAGCCCTATGTAATTGTATATGAACAACAGTAGCCAGCCAGCCAGCCCCTACAGACAGGACAACAGCCAGCCCCTATATGGTCAAGGACAACAGTAGCCAGCCAGCCCCTATGATTGTATATGGACCACAGTAGCCAGCCAGCACCTATGGTCAGCATCAGCAACAGCTCCCAGCTCCCTCCATCCTCACAGTAGCCAGCCAGCAGTACTTGGACTCTCTTTGGGGATTTGTGATATCTTCTTAGAACACACAGTTCTTTGCTGTGCTTTTCCCAGCTCAAATCATTTCATTTTCTAGCAAGAGGAGGAGTGCTTCCATCGTCATGTGAAGCTGAACCACTAGTCATGAATATAGGCCAGGACCTTAGCCATTCCTTGCCACTCCATGTCATAAATGGCATATTGGCAAGTTTACGTTTCTCCTCAGATGATTTACATTTTTTGGGGGGTCATTTTACTGAACTTTGGCTTTTTTTATTTTACATGCCCTCTACTATGACATTGGACATCGGCCTTGGCAGACAACGTTGATAGCATTTCATCGTCTATGTCATGACTAGTGGCAGCAGCTTCAGCACTAGGAGGAAATGGTTCTTGATCTTCCCCTATTTTATACTCCAAATTTTTATCCTTCATTATTTTTATGGAGTGCATTGTTTTTATGGATTGAATCACCTCTGTAAAAATGTATTTGATGAAGGGCAGTGTACGACCCACAGGACAGCCCCTGTAAAAATGAGTTTGATGAAGGGAAGCGTACAACCCACAGGACAGCCCCTGTAAAAATGTGTTTGATGAAGGGCAGCGTACAACAAACAGGACAGCCCCTTTAAAAGTTATTTTGATGAAGGGCAGCGTACAACCCCTGTAAAAATGAGTTTGATGAAGGGCAGCGTACAACCCACAGGACAGCCCCTGTAAAAATTATTTTTATGAAGGGCAGCGTACAATCCACAGGACAGCCCCTGTAAACATTTATTTGATGAAGGGCAGCTTTTCACACTGGGGGTGGGGACAGCCCATGTAAAAATTACTTTGATGAAAGGCAGCGTACAACCCCTGTAAAAATTATTTTGAAGAAGGGCAGCGTACAACCCACAGGACAACCGCTGTAAAAATTACTTTCATGAAGGGCAGAGTACAACCCACAGGACAGCCCCTGTAAAAATTAGTTTGATGAAGGGCAGCGTACAACCCACAGGACAGCCCCTGTAAAAATTACTTTGATGAAAGGCAGCGTACAACCCCTGTAAAAATTATTTTGATGAAGGGCAGCGTACAACCCACAGGACAACCCCTGTAAAAATTACTTTCATGAAGGGCAGCGTACAACCCACAGGACAGCCCCTGTAAAAATTAGTTTGATGAAGGGCAGCGTACAACCCACAGGACAGCCACTGTAAAAATTAGTTTGAAGAAGGGCATCGTACAACCCACAGGACTGCCCCTATAAAAATAATTTTGATGAAGGGCAGCATACAACCCCTGTAACAATTAGTTTGATGAAGGGCTGTGTACAACCCACAGGACAGCCCCTGTAAAAATTATTTTTATGAAGGGCAGCGTACAATCCACAGGACAGCCCCTGTAAACATTTATTTGATGAAGGGCAGCTTTTCACACTGGGGGTGGGTGAAGAGAGCACCCATGAAGGACAGAGCACCCCCTGGACAACACAGCACTACAGCCAGCCAGCCAGCCCCTATGGACAGGACAGCAGCCAGCCCCTATATGGACAAGGACAACAGTTGCCAGCCAGCCCCTATGTATATGGACAACAGTAGCCAGTACCTATGGACAGGACAACAGCCAGCCCCTATGTGGACAAGGACAACAGTAGCCAGCCAGCCCTATGTAATTGTATATGAACAACAGTAGCCAGCCAGCCAGCCCCTACAGACAGGACAACAGCCAGCCCCTATATGGTCAAGGACAACAGTAGCCAGCCAGCCCCTATGATTGTATATGGACCACAGTAGCCAGCCAGCCAGCACCTATGGTCAGCATCAGCAACAGCTCCCAGCTCCCTCCATCTTCACAGTAGCCAGCCAGCAGTACTCTATTATTTATAAGTAGTAACACCTAGCACTGAGTGACAACCAACAGCTCCCAGCTCCCTAACTCTGAACACTCCAAACCCGGAATGAAAAATGGTGGCGATCATGGGACCTTTATAGAATCCAAAACCTGCGAGAATCCGACAGCGGGATGATAATGTTGTGCCTCTTTGCGGGAACCGAGTCTGGCGGGAAAACCCGAGTCGGACTCGGTTCCCAGCTCAGATCGGGGTGCCCGAGGGGGCTCGTATTTTGGAAATCCAAACCCACTCATCCCTAATATATATATTATATCCCAGGAAAATTGTAGAAGTCTTTCACTTTTGTGAGAGGCTTCTCTGGGGGAAGCTGACACTGCAAATGCGCACAAAGCACACATGGGTACAAAGCTTGTATGACCTTCCAAATTTGTCTACTCTGTACCTGTACTAAGCAATAATAGGTACATATGTATGTATGTATGTTTTTTAGTTTGTTTGAACTCCACACTGCATAATTTTAAAGAATTTTTAATATATATGTCTAAAACTAAGACATTGTATAAATATTTTACATTTATCTTAGCAATCTATAGACAAAAAGTACACCATATGGAGATAAATTACAAGTTTTGTTATCATTGCAGGACCTCAACAACAGAGTAACAGGTAATGAAATGGAGTGCTAGTTTAAATTAAAATATTTGAATGCTTGAATCAGCTTGAGAAGATATAAGCACACTGGCCCTCATTCAGACCCACTCGCAAGCGGGCGCACGTACGTTAGGCGTACGTACAAAAATATTTAAATTCAATGGTTCGCTCGTATTTTCGTTCGCATCTAAAATTCCTCCCTAAACTCTGACGACCCCTCCTCTAACTAACGAGCGTACGAAATAGCGAGCGTACATCCCCGAAATGGCTTGAAAGGAACGCACGCACACGTATAAACAGGAAGTGGCCTTGTCAGATGTCGATTACCTGCTCCTTTATTCTGCCTACCTCCATCAATCGTATCATGCCAATCAATGTATCAATTAGCTTAATTGTTTGTTTTTTTTCAACACAATGCAAGAAACTTTACTCTTGTCCGTGTTTGTGTTTACCCGCAGAATACGTACGGATGAAACATTCGCTTTTATTGTTCAAAAAACATGTGAACCACAATTAAACAATTGTACTATTGCTGTGGATCCCGCATATTTCCCTGGGTTCATTTCTTTATTTAAATTTGCTTACGCATGTCACTGCATCAAGCCTATCATAACTCTCCAGAGATTTCTGGCCCTGTCGAACACATGACTCATACACTAACCAATAAAATTGCTCCTGTTAATTTCCAAAATACATTAGCCAATCAGAAAATTTTTACACACTTTATCAAAAATGATTTTTAAGAAAAACACCATTGCCATCATGAGAGCCTCCGCATTCACCAGGCGTGAGCTGCTGGTGCTTACGGAGGTCATGGATCGCCGGATCACCAGCCAGCCTCAACCCATGACCAACCGGCAGAAGCGCTCCGCGTATGCGGAGGTACGGTCCCGCCTGCGGTCCTTCGGCTCACGCCGCAACATCGGGCAGCTGGAGCGCAGGTGGTCCGACCTGCAACGGCGAACGCCCCGCTTGCTGGCATGCTTTCGCATGCAGATCCTGGCAAGTAAGTGTTATGTATTGTGGTTTTAATGTTTGTGTTTGTGGGGCAAACTGCGTGTGCATGTTTTCCTGTCTGTTCTATTTATTATTTGTACTCATATCTGCGTCTGCATGTTTTCCTGTCTGTTCTATTTATTATTTGTACTCATATCTGCGTCTGCATGTTTTCCTGTCTGTTCTATTTATTATTTGTACTCATATCTGCGTGTGCATGTTTTCCTGTCTGTTCTATTTATTATTTGTACTCATATCTGCGTCTGCATGTTTTCCTGTCTGTTCTATTTATTATTTGTACTCATATCTGCGTCTGCATGTTTTCCTGTCTGTTCTATTTATTATTTGTACTCATATCTGCGTCTGCATGTTTTCCTGTCTGTTCTATTTATTATTTGTACTCATATCTGCGTCTGCATGTTTTCCTGTCTGTTCTATTTATTATTTGTACTCATATCTGCGTCTGCATGTTTTCCCTCTTTTTCTGATTTTTTAATTCTACTGCTATTTTTTTTGGTTTTATTTTTTATTATTATTTTTTTTTTTGTTTGGTTGCCCGGATTTGTCCATAAACTAAACGCAATTTCTTTGACATATTTTAGGGGGACAGCCAAGACTCCGCCGTCAACGTCCGTCCAGACGGCGTTCCCGCCCACTCTCCCCAACCCCCAGCCAACACTCCACCCCAAATCTTTCCCCTATTCCCCACTCCTCCCCATCCTTCCCAGACCCTCTCCCGGAAATGTCGGGCCTCCTTCCCCTCCGTCCCACTTCCCCCTCTCCTCCACCCACCCCTCTTCCAATTACCCCCTCCCCGAGTCCAGCATAACTCCGCCCCATTCTTTGGGGAATGACGGATCCTCCGAGGAGGATCATGGAGGTTTGGCCGGAGCTCCCGATTTGTCTCCCGGTATGTTTTTTTAATTTTTTTTTTAAAGCACAAACTGTTTGTATGTAATCATGTGTCGTGCCTTTCTTCGTGTTTTTGTGGCTTGACTTTTGTTGATTGTGAAGGTTTGCCTTTACCTCTTCCTGGTGATTTAAGCATACACATATCATACCTGTGGGAATTTGTACCTAGGCCTTGTATTTTTGCCAGGCCACCCTTTTTATTTCTGTTTTTGGGTTTAGGAGTGATTTGGTTTTTTTTTTAAGTTTTTCTGTGGATTCCCTATTGTTGTATTAACCCACACACTTTTCTCACCCACAGAGGAACAGAGGCGTCGGCAAGAGGTGGCGGATGTTGTGGGGCAGATGCGCCACCATGTAATCGGCCTTCTGGTGGCCCTCGACCGGCTGTCTGGCCTCCTTCGGCATTAGATTTTTTTTATTTGTTCTATTTCCCAAAAAAATTTATTAAGACAAATATACGTTGTGGCTCATTTTTAAAAACCAAAACCAAGATAGTTTAGCCTGACATAAGTTCCTGCAAGGATTTCCCTTTTTTAAAAGTTTGATTGTGTTTTGTCTTTGTATGTCAAACAGACAGCAGAAACACATAACAGTAACAATGTCATTTCCCTTTTTGGGTGTAGTGTCAATTACAGATTTCTACATTTTCCAGGTTCCTACTTGGTGCGCAAGCTGCTTAGGCCAATCTTACAAATCCCAAGGTTGGGCCAGGCTTCCTTTGGTGTGGATTGGGAAGCTGAAAACATATTTCAGTTTTGCTCAACTGGCGTCAGTACTGGTTTACCCCTTAGTCAAATGTAACTTGTGTTAACCTGGTTACACTTGCTGTTAACGTCCCAAAAAAGGAAGACCATTTCACTCTTCAAACATTTATTCACAACATAACAGAGAAAACAAAGTGGTCACTCCCCAAAAAAATACACAGTGATAAATTCAAATACAACACATACCAAGAAATAATTAAATAAAAACACAAAATCAAGAACTGGTTGACGAAGGACCATGCCAACATGATTCCACAAACATGGCGTTGCGATATGGGTTCCAGAATATATGCCCAAAAGGACCAGATCCAGGTTTGGTAAGGGTAGCAGGAAGTAGTGAGCGTTGGAGTGCCAAAGATTATGTGAACAAACAGAAGATGGTGAGAAAATTAAAAATAAATTAGATGTTCGCCAAAAAACACAAACACATTAGGTATAAACATTGGAGTTTTGTTCAAACTTACCTAAAAAATCTGGCCACCACATCATCGCGTATGGCCCCCCCACATACTGACCTTCGACCAACCTCGGGGGGGCCATCCTCAGGTAAGGCATCCTCTGGCTGCATTGGGACACCACTCCTTATGGCAATGTTGTGAAATATCCCACACAGGACCACAATTTTCGACACCATATCCGGCACATACATGAGCTCGCCACCAGAGCGGTGGAGGCATCTGAATCGGCCTTTTAAAAGGCCAATACAGCGCTCCACCACTTGCCTGGTGGCTGTAAGTGCGGAATTATATGCACTTTGTGGCCCTGGTGTGGGAGCCAAATAAGGAGTGAGCAGCCAGGACATGCAAGGGTATCCACTGTCTCCTGTGAACAAAAATAGACCACATCAGGAACACTGTGTATCAAGCTTAACATTGTTATGTACTAAAGGTCTCCACTTACCCAGAAGCCACGCATCACCAGCTTGTAGGTTGGTTAATTTCTGCCATATCCCTGATTGCCGGATGACGAAGGAGTCATGAGCACTTCCGGGTAATTTAGCATTCAGGGACAGGATCTGGAGGGAGGCATCACATACCACCATTACATTCAGGGAGTGATAGTGTTTCCTGTTTCTAAATATTGCCTCCAGCCGTGCTGGAGGCTGAAGTGGTATGTGAGTACCATCCACAACCCCTATGATGTGTGGGAAGCCAGCTATTTGGTAAAAATTGGCCTTGGCCACACTAAGGGCACCCATATCCAAAGGCATTTTAATAAAATGATGGAGGTGCTTGAAAAGTGCCTCCATCACTGCCCTCAGGATCCTGGAAAAGGAGGATTGGGAGATGCCCGCCACTATTCCCACCGTTGTTTGAAATGATCCTGAGGCACAGAAATGTAACACCGCCATAAATTGCGTCAGTGGTGGTATTGCTGTTGGACTGTCAATTTGCCGCTCAAGATCACTTTCTATTAATGAGAGAGTGTCTATGATGATTTTGGGAGGTAGACGGTAGCGTCTTAAAACCTCATCATCGGGCATTCTAAAAAGGGTGACACGTGTTCGAAATATCTGGGGCCTTGCATGCCTACGATGCCTACGCCTGGGACGAGTTTGAGGTTGGTCGTCTTCCGGGAGCAGGGCCAGAACAATTCGCCCCAGATCTACCTGAAATTCAAAGTTTACAATGTAAGGCTTTTGACCCACCCCAAAAGTAAGAAAAAACAACTTAGCTTTCTGATACCATCCATAGCTGCTTACATGCCGGGGTATTGTCATGATACGTATAAACTGTAAAAAAGCCAACAATGAGACTTCAAAAATTTAGAGGGTGTTTTTTTTGTTTAAAAATTGTTGCAAGCCAACACAGAAAATAGCGGAAAAACACATTTGGCCATCGATGAAAACGACATTGCACACCGTACGTCAAATAGGGTTCAAATGGACCCAAAAAATGGAAAAGGGAAAAGCAAAACTGGATTATATGATGAATAAGCCGTCAAAAATGCGGTAATTAATTTGCAAATGCAAGTCACTACACCAACAGTCAAAAATGCGGTAATTAATTCGCAAATGCAAGTCGCTACACCAACAGTCAAAAATGCGGTAATTAATTCGCAAATGCAAGTCGCTACACCAACAGTCAAAAATGCGGTAATTAATTCGCAAATGCAAGACAAAAAATGGACTTACCCAACTCGAATATATAAGATTTCCACAAAAAACTTCTTTGGGTCCGAAAACCAAAAAAAACTAAAAAAGATGAAATGAGTGTTAAACAAATTAACGAACCACAAAACAGAAGAATACACCAATTGGCCACAAATTTGAATGCACAAAACTTACCAAATCAGGAAAGGATGTTGAAAAAATGAAAAAAATGCGAACGGAAAAACCAAAGAAATGTAGCAAAAACAAACAAAAAAACAACTCTGCCAAATCCTCCAAACGCAAACATCCAAATCCAAACCACTTAACCGACAACACTCCAACAACCCCACCTCGAATCCACACACACCAAGCAATAAATAGTGTTTATTTTCCCGCACAAATTAAGGATGAATCATAGGGACGCACAATCAATGATGCGGCCGCAAACTAAGGACGCATGTATAAATACGTCACGAAATCACATAGAATTTCTGGATGATTTCATGCTGGAAGCAGAGACATGGCTTCAAACCAGGGAAACAATGGTCAAAATTGCGGCGGTAAGGCCTTCATGCATTTTGTGTCAATGATTCTTTTAAAACATAATATTGTGCAAGTTGTGAAGTGGCTAAATCTGCATATTTACCCAAATAGGTGAGGAGGATGACATGGAAGAGACTGCTGGCCCCAGTCAACCCGCCAAAGCTGCCAAAAAAAAAAGGCAGCCACATTTCACAAGCAAGGAGATGGAGGTTTTGATCCAGAAGTGCGTTGACATCCTGCCCCAGGCAGCCAGGAATATGAGCCAAAGCCAGAAGTGGAGAATGTGGGAGGAGGTCGCCGTTGCTGTCAATAGGGTGGGTGATTATGTCCGTCTAGCCCGGGATGTCAAACGGCGGTAAGTAAACACTTTCCCATCCTATAAACAAACCCCATTGTAAAAAAAAGGATAATGGTTCCAAATTCATTCCACAGATAAACAGACTTCAAATATCGTCTCAAACAAAAACTTGCCGACAGGGCTAGGCATGCAAGGGGGACAGGTGGGGGTCCCACCCCTGTGTCATTGGAGTTGACAGACTTAGAAGAGATGGCACAGGGGTGTGTGCAGGCTGTGGAGGTGTTTGGCGTGTCCAACATGGATACGGACATGCCAGACTTTGCGGCTCCTCATGTTGGCCAAGGTAAGTCTTGTGATGTCACCAACTCAGAAATGCTATTGTGCCAATATGTAGATTCTAATGTGAGTCTTTTCTCCAATTTCCTAACAGAGACAGAGGCGGATGAGTCTGCTCCAGAGGGGAGCCTTGGCCGCAGAATTTCTGCTGGCTCTGCAGGGGAGGAACCAGTACATCCGGCTGAGGACCCTGCAGAAGCCAGTCCAGGGCGTGCCCCCTCGCAGGCAGTGGGCCTCCTCACAGAACTCAATTTTAAATCGGATTGCCATACGGAGATTCTGCAGAGGATGGACGCCAGTCTGATACGGGTGGCTGAGGCCCTGGAGCAAAATGCTGCGGCCAACGTGACCATTGGTCAGGCCCTGGCGGAAAATACCAGGGCCAACATCCGCATCGCCGATGCCCTGGAGCAGCTCGTTCGCCAGCACATGGTGGAGCCGACCTCCCTTCCTGCCGGAACATCCGGATCCTCCACCTCTGGCACAACATCAGCCAATCCTCCAAATGTGCCTAGCCCTGTGCCTAGTCCAGAGGCCACAACATCTGCCTCTGGACAGGCCAGCCCGATGGCATCCCGGACCCGGTCTGGCGCCCACCCTCACCCAGCCAAACGGGCGAGAAAACGGTGACAGCAATGGCGACTTTTCCCACACTCCTTCTGTGCTTGGCTCATATTCCTTTCTGGTCAAAACTTCCCTCTCCTTTCTTGTGAAATGTTTTTAAATTTTGTATTTACGCTTATGTTAGTAGTTATGTTATATATTTTTTTGGATCAAATATCTTGGCCACAAAAAAAGGCAATACAATATTAGGCCAATTTGTTTGTGTGTAAACAATAAATTTAAAACAAAACACTGACATTGTATTGTGACATTATTGTACAAATGGGTTACATTTAATCCTGGCCTTAAACGCAAAAACTGACCCTCTTTAAAAAAAAAAAAGGCCTCTTTAAGGAACGTTTAAAAAATCACATAGCGATGCAAATTCCACAGTAAACCAAAAAAAAGGGGAGCTAATTAAAAGATGATGACATTATTGTTACAATAGGCCATAACCACCAAATTGTGGCCAAAATAAAACCCCAAAAATGTACGCTAATTGATTGTGTAATCATGACATTAGCAGCTCTGATTTCCACCTGCGTACGCTTTTGTGCTATCCCAATAAACTGCTTTCCAAACACATACCAAGCCGGATTTCAATCCAACACTAATTACTTTACTGACCAGCCGCGATTAATCGCTGCACCATCGTGGAGTCCCGGGACGGAGAAGAAGGCCATCGCCAATGTGAAGGGAAAGCGGAGGTTTCAGTGACGTATGAGACGGTCCGAACACATTTGACGTTCGCATCTGCTAATGTATGTACGCCCCAAAAACGCCTCGCCACGCCTGCGTTTTTTCATCTCCACCCCCGTCAACACCCAAAAACGCCCTGTTCTGTCAATCACATTTGACATGTCACTTCCTGTACGCTATTTTAGGAACGAGAGAAAAAAAGCTCGCAATCTGCCGTACGCACATGCGCAGTGTAACACCGACGCATGCGCGGTTAGTCAACATCGGAACGCAACGAGCGTACTGTTGTTAACGTGCGGCTCTGAATGAGGGCCACTGTTTTTTATTTGGTACAGTATTAGTTAGAGCTGGTTTTTGTTGATAGTTTATAATTGGTAGAGGTCAGTTGCCAATCATTATCGGTTAACCTATTAGCTGCCCCGTCAAGGCGGGGTTTAGCAGTAGTGTGTTATGGCTGGAGGAGGAGTCAACTTCCTCTTTCCAGTTTGTGATCCCGGACTGTTAAGTATCCTGTGTTGTATTACCTGTCTAATATTGATCTGCATTTGTTATATACATTCATTCTCTTTTACCTTCCTTCATATTCTCAGCCTTTTTCTCCCAGCTTTCTCCCCTGTCCTCCTATTCTTTCTGTCACCCTTCATTCCTCCTCTCTTTCCCTCTATTTTATGGCCCTTACTGCCCCTGTCGCACCCAATTTCCTCCAATAATGCCCCATCCCAGATGCAACGCTCCCCCTCCCTGCTGTCTTGTAGAAGCGGCCAGGCCTTTGACGGTCGCCGCTGCCTCTCCTGCGGCTCGAGGTTCGCGCCTGTCTGCTGTGTGCTCTGGTCACCACCTCCCGCTCTCCGCCGTAGCTGCGGCGGCTGGTTGTTCACGCCCACCGACCCCGCTGGCGCTTTCTCCCTTCAGGCGTGACTGGCGAGGGGCTCGGTGGGCATTGCTGGGACTCCTCACCTGACCAGTTCCCCAGCTCCAATCGGGGCTGTGCACCGGGACTCTCCAGCCACAAGCCCCGCCCCCTCAATAGCAGCTGCCATTTCGGACACTGGGGTGGCCCTTTCCTCCCCAGATTCCCCCCTCTCTGTCCCAGGGACAGGAGGCCCAGGGATTTTTCCGGCCCCTAGTGTGCTGGCATAACCTATAAGCCAGAACAGTCCATTACACAGTGCACAATCGCCCAGTGTATTTTGTATCCATAGGCCACAGTGGCAGCAGGATAGAGCAATCCCTTATGGGGGCTCCTGGCCCAGGTTGATGGCACCGATATTGATCCCTACACCTGCTGCAGCGAGTACGCATGCAGGGTTGCAGATTTGGGCTTATGGCCCTGGCCCCGCCCCTACTCTTGCAATGTGCTTTGCCCCTTATTTTAACCAAGGCTTATATCCGCAGCCATTTGCCAACTCATTTCCGGGTCCGAGCCACCAATTTTACACCCCTTCATTCCCTGGTCAAAGTGCAGTTGGCACATCGCACAACAAGGGACACGCTTCCACTTCCAGGGATGCTCCTGCGATCCCGTCAGCCTCTGGATCAGGTGAGATGAGTGTTGATGTACCTTCAATTGCTCTGCTGTCGCATTCTGATGCCTCTTCCGAATCATCTAGTTCAGGGGAAAGGCCACGCAAGCTTTTGAAATATTTCGTGCAAAAGTTGAAGGGTAAAGGCAAAAGTCCTAAAAGAGCAGGTAGCGTAGTGGCCAGTTTGGTTCCAGATGCTTCAGGGGATGCTTGTCCACTGCTCCAACATGGCAATTTTGAGGGGCGTCAGGTCCAAGACTAAAGAGCGAATACGAAAAGGTCGATATGTCGACATGTTCGCAATCACACATGATGCTAAAAAGGCGTTAAATGCAGCAAAGAAAGGGGGAGCGGCAGCCGAGGAGGCTAGGAGGAGCTATCAGAAATGACTTTCCGGAATGTATGTGTTTGCAGCGTGCTGCATTGAGACACGCCCAGTTGAATGTATGAACGTTTTGAAGTACTTACATTTAGTGCAGGGCATGCAGGTTTCGGCTAGGCATAACATTTGGAGGCAGTACTATGAGCTTTTTAGGAAAAAGAAGGATGGACAGAAAGTTTTGAGCTTTGGATTTAAGGATGTGGAGGTATGGCTGGAAGTTACGCAGCAGGCCCAAACATCTGTTCAGCCTACCGATAGGTGTAAACATCCCTTTTTACAGCCCGCCCAGGATTTAATACAGGCGGAAGGAGGAAGTGTTACGCGTTTAATTACTCCCAGTGTAGCAGAGGAGCTAGCTGCCTCTACCGGCACATCTGCATGCTTTGTGGGGGTAGTGACCCAGCGAAGGACTGCAGTCGTCCCAGGGGTCACGCAGCAGGAAAAGGGGATCAGCGCACAGGTTCTAAGTAAAGCTGTGTCTCTGATTAAAGTGGAGGTGTTAGAGCGTTGGTTGAGGCGTTATCCTCTTAGGGAGGAAGCGGCCTTTCTATTACAAGGTTTTAAAGAGGGTTTTAAGTTACCATTGGTTTATCCGGTTTTAGTTTTAGCTAATAGAAATTTAAAGTCAGCTATGGATTTTCCAGAGGTTGTGACAGAAAAAATAGATGTGGAGCTGAGATTGGGGAGTATGTGTGGCCCGTTTACCTCACCTCCAATGGAAAATCTTTGTATTTCACCACTAGGCGTGGTACCAAAGAAGGAACAAGGAAAATTCAGGTTGATACAACACCTATTTTACCCGGACGGAGGGTCAGTAAATGATGCTTTAGATCCAGGCGATTGTAGTGTCACCTACCAGTCATTTGAAGATGCACTTGGTATCATGCGGGAGTTTGGGGCGGGGGTTTGTTAGCAAACATTTACATTGCGTCTGCTTTCAGGTTGCTCCTGTTGCATCCCGGGTCATTCAGGTAAATGGGTTTTAAGGTAGACGGTTCGTTTTACATAGATAAATGTCTACCTACGGGCTGTTCTATTTCTTGTTCCTTTTTTGAGTGTTTTAGCTCATTATTGCAGTGGGGTATTCAAGCGGGTACTGGCCAGTCAGACGTCGCTCATTATCTTGATGAGTTTCTTTTAATAGGGCCGGCCGATAGCGCAATTTGTAGTGAGTTGCTGTTTTCGGTCCAAGCATTTTTTGGGTCAATGGGAGTTCCCATTGCGCACAAAAAGACAGAGGGGCCAGTCACTAAGTTGTCCTACCTTGGTATTGAAGTTGACACTGATTTGGGTTTGTGTAGACTCCCCTGTGAAAAAGTTTGGAAGAATGTAAGCTCTTACAAGCAGGGCCCTCATTCCTCAAGTGCTTCTCCTCCCCGTACTTATAGTATAATTTACTCCTAACTCCCCAATTGGCACCTAACACTTGGTTGCTGAGGCCCTGCTGCTCATGTTATGCAGCTATATTCATAAACCATGTCCTTGTCCTGTATTGTTTTATATTACTATTAATTGTTTTTTTGTGTGGTCATCTATGTACTGTGTAAGGTGTTGTGGAACCTTTTTGGCACCATATAAATAAAGGATAATAATAATAATAAATTAGCGAGTTGTTATTGAGTTTTGTTTCAGCCAGGAAAATCTGTCTGAAACAGCTGCAGTCACTGCTAGGTTTGCTCAATTTTGTGTGTCGCGTCATTCCCATGGGTAAGGTTTTTTGTCGCAGGCTGGAGCGAGCCTCTGCGGGTGTCAAGAAGGCTCACCATATGATCGGCCTTTCGGTGGACATGAAGGAGGATTTTAAGGTTTGGTTGAGATTCCTACAGGAATTTAATTGGGTTCGTATCATGCTCGCTTTGTCTGTGGCCAATCGTGAACTTCAGTTGTTTACAGATACATCAGGGGCAGCATGTTTCGGTGCATTTTTGAGGATGAATGGTGTGCAGAGGCTTGGCCCTATTCGTGGCATTCGGAAGGTCTGACACATAACTTACTTTGTTTGGAACTATTTCCAATTGTGTTAGCAGTTGAACTGTGTGCTTCGAGGCTTAGCAATCGGAAAATCGTATTTCGGTGCGACAACTTGGGGGTGGTCCAAGCTATTAATAATCAGCGGTCGGTCTGCCCCCAAGTGCAAGACTGCTAAGGCATTTAGGGCCTGATTCAGACCCACTCGCAAGCGGCTGTCCGCTCGCAAGTGGGTCGATGTTGTGCACTGCGCATGCGCACGACGGCGGGAGCTCCGTCGCGCGCATGCGCCAGACGCGATGAGCAAAGGAAAGTCCTTCGCTCGTTGTGTCTGATCAAAGGGGGCGTGCTGTCGATGTTGATTGACAGCACGCCCCCTTTGGTGGGCGTGCCGGGGGCGTGCCTCCCTGACGGGGGCGTTCCCAAGGGAACGCCTACCGTCAGAAGCCGGCCCACTGACATCACTAGTGATGTCAGTGGGAGTGATTTTGGCTCTGATAGAGCCAAAATCACTCCGGGCTGTGCGCAGGCTCCGGCTTGCAGTTTCGGTGGTCGCGATGGTCACGACCATCGCGGCCATCAAACTGCACGCTCGTATAGGCTGTGGGTGGTGACCCACAGCTATACGAGCGTCCAGGAGGACGCTCCAGAATTATGGAGGGCGGCCCTCATTCAGAGCATGCGCTCTGCTCAGAGCGTACGGCTCTGAATGAGGGCCTTTGTTTTTGTATGTCTGCTTAGGAATATTGATTTTACAACCATGCATGTCCCGGGTGTTGAAAACGAGATTGCAGATGCGTTGTCTCGTTTCCAATGGGATAGGTTTAGGTTATTGGCCCCATCTGCCAGGATTCATGGTTTGCTTTGTCCTACTTCTGTCTGGCAGATCATAAAACCAGTATTGAGGGACTCGCTTTGAGGGCACTTGCTACAGGTACGTTGAGGTCCTATTCCGCAGCGTGGAATGAATGGCAGGTTTTTCTGGCGAGATCGGAGACGGGTAAGAAGCTGCATGTCAGTATGTCTGAGTTTTTATGGCACGGGCACGAGAGTCGGCGTTTGAAGGCTTCTTGTGTGTTGGCTGGCATTTCCTATTTCGCACGTATGCATGGTTTGACTGATCCTACAAAATCATTTATTATTGCTATGGCGCTGAAAGGTTGGGTGAGGGAGCAGGCGACTTTAGGTGATCCACGAAGCCAGTGGTTCTCAAACTGTACACCGCGGCACCCTAGCTGTCACCAGGGTGCCTTGGACTGGAGGGAAGCTGCTGCCAGTTTTTACCTCTACTGTCTGCAGCGCGCTTGGATCTGGAGCCGGAGCGGAGGCAGAGCAGCGGCAAGGCAATGTCACAGGAGGGGGACGCAGCCGGAGGGAAGCTGCTCTCATCATTATTGGAGACGTAGGAATGATGGGGCGGTGCGGGGGGCGGAGGTCAGATGTGATTGGACAGGAGCAGGCAATGGGCTGGGCTGCCTGTTTTGGTGCTGCGTCTGGAGGATCTGAAGAGCTGAGGTAACATCTACGGGGCTGGAGCTCTGTATTAAAGGTAAGTAACGTTAGCTTCTATAGGGAGGGGGGGCTGGGGGGATAGCTATGAGTGGCACTGGCACTGTATACTAACTATGGGGTGGGGGGGAAACAGCTATAAGTGGCACACACTGTATACTAAATATGGGGTGGGGGGGAAACAGCTATGAGTGGACAGGCACTGTATACTAACTATGGGGTGTGGGGGGAAACAGCTATGAGTGGACAGGCACTGTATACTAACTATGGGGAGGGGGGGAAACAGCTATGAGTGGCACTGGCACTGTATACTAACTATGGGGTGGGGGGGAAACAGCTATAAGTGGCACACACTGTATACTAAATATGGGGTGGGGGGGAAACAGCTATGAGTGGACAGGCACTGTATACTAACTATGGGGTGGGGGGGGAAACAGCTATGAGTGGCACTGGCACTGTATTCTAACTATGGGGTGTGGGGGGGATACAGCTATGAGTGGCACTGGCACTGTATACTAACTATGGGGTGGGGGGAAACAGCTATGAAAGGCACTGTATACTAATTATAGGGAGGGGGTGGGGCAACAGCTATGAGTGGCACTGGCACTGTATGCTAATTATAGGGAGGGGGTGGGGGGGAACAGCTATGAGTGGCACTGGCACTGTATACTAACTACGGGGTTGGGGGGAAACAGCTATGAATTGCACTGGCTGTATACTAACTATGGGGAGGGGGGTGGGGAGAACATCTATGAGTGGCACTGGCTGTATACTAACTATGGGAAGGGGGGTGGGGAGAATAGCTATGAGTGGCACTGGCACTGTATACTAACTATAAGGAGGGGGTGGGGGGAAATAGCTATGACTGGCACTGTATAGTAATTATAGGGAGGGGGTGGGGGAAACAGCTATGAGTGGCACTGGCACTGTATACTAATTATAGGGAGGGGGAGGGGGGAAACAGCTATGAGTGGCACTGGCACTGTATACTAACTATGGGGTTGGGGGGAAACTGCTATGAGTTGCACTGGCTGTATACTAACTATAGGGAGGGGGTGGGGGGAAACAGCTATGAGTTGCACTGGCTGTATACTAACTATAGGGAGGGGGTGGGGGGAAACAGCTATGAGTGGCACTGGCACTGTATACTAACTATGGGGTTGGGGGGAAACAGCTATGAGTTGCACTGGCTGTATACTAACTATAGGGAGGGGGTGGGGAGAACCAGCTATGAGTGGCACTGGCACTGTATACTAACTATAGGGTTGGGGGGAAATAGCTATGAGTGGCACTGGCTGTATACTAACTATGGGGAGGGGGGTGGGGAGAATATCTATGAGTGGCACTGGCACTGTATACTAACTATAGGGGGTGGGGTGGGGGGGAAACAGCTATGAGTGGCACTGGCACTGTATACTAACTATGGGGAGGGGGGTGGGGAGAATAGCTATGAGTGGCACTGGCACAGTCTGTATACTAATTATAGGTAGGGGGTGGGGGAAACAGCTATGAGTGGCACTGGCACTGTCTGTATACTAATTATAGGGAGGGGGTGGGGGGGAAACAGCTACGAGTGGCACTGGCACTGTATACTAATTATAGAGAGGGGGTGGGGGGGAACAGCTGTGAGTGGCACTGGCATTGTATACTAACTACGGGGTTGGGGGGAAACAGCTATGAGTTGCACTGGCTGTATACTAACTATGGGGAGGGGGGTGGGGAGAATAGCTATGAGTGGCACTGGCACTGTATATTAACTATAGGGAGGGGGTTGGGGGAAACAGCTGTAAGTTGCACTGTATACTAATTATAGGGAGGGGGTGGGGGAAAATAGCTATGAGCGGCACTAGCACTGTATACTAATTATAGGGAGGGGGTGGGGGGAAACAGCTATGAGTGGCACTGTATACTAATTATAGGGAGGGGGTGGGGGAAAACAGCTATGAGTGGCACTAGCACTGTATACTAATTATAGGGAGGGGGTGGGGGGGAAACAGCTATGAGTGGCATTGGCACTGTATGCTAACTATGGGGTGGTGGGGGAAACAGCTATGAGTTGCACTGGCTGTACACTAACTATGGGGAGAGGGGTGGGGGGAACAGCTATGAGTGGCACTGGCTGTATACTAACTATGGGGAGAGGGGTGGGGGGAATAGTTATGAGTGGCACTGGCACTGTATACTAACTATAGGGAGGAGGTGGGGGGAAGAGCTATGAGTGGCATTGGCACTGTATACTAACTATGGGGTGGGGCGGAAACAGCTATGAGTTGCACTGGCTGTATACTAACTATGGGGAGAGGGGTGGGGGGAACAGCTATGAGTGGCACAGGCTGTATACTAACTATGGGGGGAGGGGTGGGGGGAACAGCTATGAGTGGCACTGGCACTGTATACTATACTGTATATATATAGGGAGGAGGTGGGGGGAAGAGCTATGAGTTGCACTGGCTGTATACTAATTATAGGGAGGGGTGGGGGGAAGAGCTATGAGTTGCACTGGCTGTATACTATCTATAGGGAGGGGGTTGGGGGAAACAGCTATGAGTGGCACTGTATACTAACTATGGGGAGGAGGGTGGGGAGAAGAGCTGTGAGTGGCACTGGCACTGTATACTAACTATAGGGAGGAGTTGAGGGGAAACAGCTTTGAGTGGCACTGTATACTAATTATAGGGAGGGGGTGGCGGGGAAACAGCTATGAGTGGCACTGTATACTAATTATAGGGAGGGGGGTTGGGGGAAACAGCTATGAGTGGCCCTGGCACTGTATACTAACTATGGGGTGAGGGGGCAACAGCTTTGAGTGGCACTGGCTGTATGCTAGCTATGGGGAGGGGGTGGGGAGAATAGCTATGAGTGGCACTGGCACTGTATACTAACTATAGGGAGGGGGTGGGGGGAAACAGCTATGAGTGGCACTGGCACTGTATACTAACTATGGGGAGGAGTTGAGGGGAAACAGCTTTGAGTGGCACTGTATACTAATTATAGGGAGGGGGTGGCGGGGAAACAGCTATGAGTGGCACTGTATACTAATTATAGGGAGGGGGGTTGGGGGAAACAGCTATGAGTGGCCCTGGCACTGTATACTAACTATGGGGTGAGGGGCCAACAGCTTTTAGTGGCACTGGCTGTATGCTAGCTATGGGGAGGGGGTGGGGAGAATAGCTATGAGTGGCACTGGCACTGTATACTAACTATAGGGAGGGGGTGGGGGGAAACAGCTATGAGTGGCACTGGCACTGTATACTAACTATGGGGTGGGGTAAACAGCTATGAGTGGCACTGACTGTATACTAACTATGGGGAGAGGGGTGGGGAGAATAGCTATGAGTGGCACTGGCACTGTATACTAACTGTAGGGAGGGGGGTGGGGGGAAACAGCTATGAGTGGCACTGGCACAGCATACTAACTAAGGGGTGGGGGGGAAACAGCTATGAGTGGCACTGGCACTGTATGCTAACTATGGGGTGGGGTAAACAGCTATTAGTGGCACTGGCTGTATACTAACTATGGGGAGAGGGGTGGGCAGAATAGCTATGAGTGGCACTGGCTGTATTCTAACTATGGGGAAAGGGCTAGGGAGAATAGCTATGAGTGGCACTGGCACTGTATACTAACTGTAGGGAGGGGGTGGGGGGAAACAGCTATGAGTGGCACTAGCACTGTATACTAATTATAGGGAGGGGGTGGGGGGAAACAGCTATGAGTGGCACTGTATACTAATTATAGGGAGGGGGTGGTGGAAAACAGCTATGAGTGGCACTAGCACTGTATACTAATTATAGGGAGGGGGTGGGGGGGAAACAGCTATGAGTGGCATTGGCACTGTATACTAACTATGGGGTGGTGGGGGAAACAGCTTTGAGTTGCACTGGCTGTACACTAACTATGGGGAGAGGGGTGGGGGGAACAGCTATGAGTGGCACTGGCTGTATACTAACTATGGGGAGAGGGGTGGGGGGAATAGTTATGAGTGGCACTGGCACTGTATACTAACTATAGGGAGGAGGTGGGGGGAAGAGCTATGAGTGGCATTGGCACTGTATACTAACTATGGGGTGGGGCGGAAACAGCTATGAGTTGCACTGGCTGTATACTAACTATGGGGAGAGGGGTGGGGGGAACAGCTATGAGTGGCACTGGCTGTATACTAGCTATGGGGGGAGGGGTGGGGGGAACAGCTATGAGTGGCACTGGCACTGTATACTAACTATAGGGAGGAGGTGGGGGGAAGAGCTATGAGTTGCACTGGCTGTATACTAACTATAGGGAGGGGTGGGGGGAAGAGCTATGAGTTGCACTGGCTGTATACTATCTATAGGGAGGGGGTTGGGGGAAACAGCTATGAGTGGCACTGTATACTAACTATGGGGAGGAGGGTGGGGAGAAGAGCTATGAGTGGCACTGGCACTGTATACTAACTATAGGGAGGAGTTGAGGGGAAACAGCTTTGAGTGGCACTGTATACTAATTATAGGGAGGGGGTGGCGGGGAAACAGCTATGAGTGGCCCTTGCACTGTATATTAACTATGGGGTGAGGGGGCAACAGCTTTGAGTGGCACTGGCTGTATGCTAGCTATGGGGAGGGGGTGGGGAGAATAGCTATGAGTGGCACTGGCACTGTATACTAACTATAGGGAGGGGGTGGGGGGAAACAGCTATGAGTGGCACTGGCACTGTATACTAACTATGGGGAGGAGTTGAGGGGAAACAGCTTTGAGTGGCACTGTATACTAATTATAGGGAGGGGGTGGTGTGGAAACAGCTATGAGTGGCACTGTATACTAATTATAGGGAGGGGGGTTGGGGGAAACAGCTATGAGTGGCCCTGGCACTGTATACTAACTATGGGGTGAGGGGGCAACAGCTTTGAGTGGCACTGGCTGTATGCTAGCTATGGGGAGGGGGTGGGGAGAATAGCTATGAGTGGCACTGGCACTGTATACTAACTGTAGGGAGGGGGGTGGGGGGAAACAGCTATGAGTGGCACTGGCACTGCATACTAACTAAGGGGTGGGGGGGAAACAGCTATGAGTGGCACTGGCACTGTATGCTAACTATGGGGTGGGGTAAACAGCTATGAGTGGCACTGGCTGTATACTAACTATGGGGAGAGGGGTGGGCAGAATAGCTATGAGTGGCACTGGCTGTATTCTAACTATGGGGAAAGGGCTAGGGAGAATAGCTATGAGTGGCACTGGCACTGTATACTAACTGTAGGGAGGGGGTGGGGGGAAACAGCTATGAGTGGCACTGGCACTGTATACTAACTATGGGGTGGGGGGGAAACAGCTATGAGTGGCACAGTCTGTATACTAACTATAGGGAGGGGGGTGGGGGGAACATCTATGAGTGGCACCGGCACAGTCTGTATACTAACTATAGGGAGGGGGGTGGGGGGGGAACAACTATGAGTGGCACTGGCACTGTATACTAACTATAGGGAGGGGGTGGGGGGAAACAGCTATGAGTGGCACTGGCACTGTATACTAACTATAGGGAGGGGGTGGGGGAAAACAGCTATGAGTGGCACTGGCACTGTCTGTATACTAACTATAGGTGAGGCCCGCATAGGGAACTATAGGGGAGTTGGGCTTGCAATGCTGCAATGCTGCAATGAAAAGCATTGACGGAGTGGGCTGCATAGGGAAACACATGGAGGGGGCTGCACAGGGAGACACATGGAGGGTCCAACAAAGGTAGAGAAACAGAGGGATCTTCAATGCGAAACACGGAGAGGGGCAATGGGAGAGAGACAGAGGTGGCCATAGGAGTGGGACATAGGGGAAAATGGGCAAGAATAGCCCAGTTTTTCTTTCTTTCTGTTATGGATGACACTATGTATGCCCTTAATTTTAGATCAGTGGGGCACCACTGTTTTAATGAGACTTCATGCAGTGGTGTTCTGTTCTCGCAGATGAATATCAACTGCACCATGGAATCAGGATTAACAGCACACGTGCCTAGACAGATAGGAACAAGAGGCAACAGCATGGGCATAACTATAGTGGTTGCAAGGGGTGCAATTGCTATGGGGTTCAGGTTATGAATTTGCATACCAATTTTCCAGATTTGCCTGCTAAGCAATTGGGTATGATCCATTGCCCAGCCTTAATTGTGTGACACTACATTTTTGGTGAGACGTGTGTGTATAGTGGATGTGGTAATGGTAAGGAGGCACTGTAATGTGGCATAATTTGAACTGAAAGGCACTGTAATGCTGTGATATAAACAGGGGTCACTGTAATGTGTCATAGAATTAGCTGTAAAAATACAACTTTCCATTTGTCATTGGTCCAGAAAAGATAAACTCACAACAGATTGTAATAATTGTAAAATATTTTATGGTAGGTAAGTCATTTTTCAGAAACTACATGTACACACACTAAAAACACACAGATACAGACACTGGACACATACACTGGTACAGACACTGGGCACACATACACTGGTACAGACACTGGGCATGCATACACTGGTACAGACACTTGGCACAGAATTATTTTATATCACAAATAATGGAAATGTTTTTCAACACTGGAAAGAAGCTTGGTAGTGAAGAACAAGATGAGGAACCACAGACCAGTGGCAAAGTTGTGAAGCAAAAGAAACATCGAAGATACGATGATACTTACCTAGACCTTGGTTATACGTCTATAGAGGTCAACCATAAAAATCTAAGTTAACTGCGCTTGGTGATACATAATAATCCCATTAAATAAAAATAAATATGAATAAATCAGTGTTTGCTTGGTATTCTGGACACAGGAGGCTTGTTTAAAATGCAATAATGTTTAAACACAAAAATATCTGAATGACATAAAAATATATAAAAGTGCATTAAAAAATAAAAAATATATATAATCAATAAAGCAGCAAAATATAGAACAATAATGAGCTCATGAATAATCATAAACAATAAAAATTGTTTGCTAAATGAACTGGTCATAAAATGCTGTTCAATCACCACTTGTATATAAGAATGGTCAATGTTCACAGCTGAATGAATGTTGCTACAAATAAATGTGTCAAATGGCTTGAAATAAGTAACCAATTGTTACAATTACAGCATCCTCACAGAGCAAGCCTGAGGCTGGCTCTCCTAAACAGTGATATACTGGCGTCCCAGTTATATCACATAATTGTGCCGCTGAAGAATGCAGTGTTACCTCGGTCCAAGTAGGCTGGTGTATAATCACCTTCTGAGGTCTCCAACTCCCTGTAAAAGCATGGCCACGCTGAGATATTTAGAAGCTGGGTGAAATCCCCTGTGTAGGGCAATCAGCCTCTGTTGATGGGCAGAGGTTGATGCTGTAAATGTGATGCAAAGCAGCCACTCTTAGTCACACTCAAATTAGTCAACATCATATTCCAATAATGGGTATCCTATAAGTATAAAGCATGGCGCTAAACATCTCTCATGCCACATCAATTGCACCCCCAATCCATAGATATAATAAACAAAATCAAATCAGGCTCAAATTGATACACAGCATCTAAGTGTTCCAATATTGGTCATCCTACTACCGTGCGGGTGCCAATAGATAATTTGAATGAGGACAGACCCATTGCTTGGTTGAAAAGATTGCAAACAGTCGTGCAAGGCCTAGGAGAAAATACTGGGGCTATCTATGAAGCCCAGGGCAATCGTGTCCATGTATATTGTACCCCACTGTAGGAAAATGCAAATAGATACTGACAGTCAGGGTGAAGAGAGGCAGTGAAAAAAGCAGAACATAAATCAATGATGGATTGGGCACTATGGGGAATTGGCTTTCAACAACTTTGTTAACTCCTCTAAGGTCCTGTACTAATCTTTAGCCCCTCATTCCTCTCTTCTTCACTGGAAAAATTGGATTATTGGCTGAAGTTGCTGTACAAATTAAAATTCCTTGTTGCAATAACTTCTCAATTATGGGATATACCTCTAACTCCACCTCCGGCTTTAATGGGTACTGAGGGATTTTTGGAGCCTGTCTACCACTCTTCAAGTTAACCATTACAGGAGCTACATTTGCCATCAATCCAGTGTCCTGTCCATCTTTGGTCCAGAGGGAAACCGGTATTTGCAATAACATCTCTTTTACCTGAGATGGACTTTGTTCTAGAACGGCAGAGTGCATCATTAACCTTTATAGTGTGTCCAATATATCCTGTACCTCATACACAACCTTTTCCGGTATATCTAGGAATATACCATCAGTGGTACAGTATATGACACATCCCATTTTACACAGCAAATCCCTTCCCAGTAGGTTAGTATCCATGTGTTCCCTTCTTAGGTGGCCCCCAATTTCTCAATTTACAATCCCTCTTTAGGTGTACTTCTTTATTGCAATTATAACACCTTCATGGTTGGTATGTGTTGTAAGGTTGTGGCTGTGTATATAATCCCTCTAGAGCCCGAATGCTCACTGTCATTAACCTCTCACTCTATGCCTCTTTCTTCCTGGATATATTCTTATCATGTTCTATAGCAGATTCCCTTAGTGCATCTACAGTGATTTCTCTCCAATTGGGTAGAGAGGTTTGCATCCTGGTCTTTAGATTATCTTTCAGACCATCCATTAGTACCATAACAGCTACCTCCCTATGGTGTACATCATCCTTTATCTCTGATATCCCTGTATACTGGGTTATCGTTAGCAGCGCTCTGGTGAAATACTCTGCTTCAGATTCACTATCTTTTTGTTTAATAGTGAAGATTTTGCTCCAGTTCACTACCACTGGAAAGTTTATGGCCAACTGTGTGAATATTCGCTTGATGTTTACCTGGTTATCCTCATCTGTTAAGGATTCATCCTCCTTCAATATACAATACGCAATAAACTTTTGTATATCTGTATTGGAAGGAAGACATGCCCTTAACACCACTCGCCAATCTTTATTAGTTGGCTCATGAGCATTACCTAAATCTTTAACAAATTTCTGACATTTGGCTAACTATTTCCTAGGATCTTCGATGTTTGACATAATTGAATGTAATTCTGCTCTTGTCCATGGACAATGCATTGCTACATTCCTGATGGGAACTATACCATCTTTGTCCGGTTTCCCATTGGGAACTGCTATTGTACGGACAGGATGTATACCTACCACATCGCTATGTTAAGGATTAATTTCTGGACTTACTGTTTCGGTACTAGGGATGTTCCCTCTTCTACTACGTTCTACACTACTCTCACCAATTTTAGCCGTTGCCCCTGCTGGTTGGATCGCTCCCTTTCCTTGTCTCTGTGGAACATCTAGCATATGAACAGCATGGGCAATGGCTGAAATTATAGTGGGTTCATCGTCTTCTATAACAAAATTTTCTTTAAGGTGACTTAATACAGGATATAAGTTACTTGTTACGATTTTTTGGATTTTGGTATCGGCTGTACTTTCACCTGCGGCCGCATAGGGTGGCGGAGGTGCAAATGCGCTCTCTTCTTTATGCGTGGTTAGGCTACCTTGCAGCATGGGTACGCTACCTTGAGGTGCGCTACCTTGTGGCATGAGAACGTTACTTTGCACCATGCTACTTTGCCACATAAGTACACTAGTTTGCCACGTGTTCCCCTCGTGCTGCCACAGCTTTAAACAGTCATTGAATTTTACTCTTTTCTTCAGCGATTTGACTAAACATATGTTATCTCTAACATTATTTAATACCTCCGAATCGAAACTGCCAACATACATCCTTTGGTCATCTTGACCCATATGTCACAGTACGCAGTAGCGTACGCACCATACTTCACATGCATTATATACCTTGCCAAACCAGTCGGCCCTTCCATAAGCAGTACCTCATCGACCATCCCTAGAGACTGCTTAGCACCCATCTGGGACAACGGTTTCGCTACTATCACTAGAGACTTCGACCGGTGGATGAAGCTTACAAGCTGCGTCCACTCCCTTCCTCCCACTGTGCACAACCGACTGCTTAAGCGTGATTGTCAGCATACACAATGAGGAGCAGAATATAGCCTATGCTATTATCCTAATTTCCTTTTCCCTACTTTGAGTATTCTCTAACTGGTAGCATTTAAGTATTCCATTAACACTTAACCTTGCCAGCGATTTCCTCCCTCAACCCACAAGTTACAATCATGGTTCATGCAACTATGCGGTCTGATCGCATTGCCCAGAGATACTGAACTTATCAATGGACTTTGCGATTATTTTTGGGGGATTGGCCGAAAAACAACCTCTGTTTTTTGCCCAGTTATACCTGCTATGTATACTGCTACAGCTGTCCTACCCGCCTCTTGGACACCTTGCCGGCCCTGTCTATTTTCAACAGTACAAAAACCTTTTCTTTTCACATCACAAGCACACGTTCACATTCATATTCCACCTTGTTTTCTGTGCAGAAAAATTGCTTTCCCCAGTGACAATAACTATTCAGAGGTTTTACCAAGTGATCACGCTATAAATACAACAAGACTATCTATCAAAACGATTGTTTAAACGTGGCAGCAATACAGGGAAGACGCATACGCTATGTGCGAATTGCCTATTGCAGTGTAAAAATGACAATAAAAGAAACTTATTATTTTCTCTTGTCCCTAGGTCCTAATCAGCACTCCTTAAATTACACAAAAATGGATATTCAGTTTCACAACATAAAGTGATAAACAGGCTTGAACAGATTGCGTTCTTACCCGTATATGACGCATCCACCCTTTGTTGAGGAACCGAAATCCGTATGCTTTACGTAATCTCCGGTAGCGTGATATCAGTCGCGAACCCCATCTATGAATGCCGTTCAGTCGCTAATTTGCGGTGCAAGTTGCTTTAAAGAGAATTACTTTCCAGTCTAATCGTGTGGTTCCAAAGCACAAACGTTTTTTTATGTAAAAAGGGGTAATACGATATAAGTATAACAATTAGAGTAAAAAGCAATAATTATACAATAGGTACAGCCAATACATACGTGTGCGCACTGGTCCTAGTATACAGTCATTCAGTCCAGAAGTCTGTGGTCGCAAAGAAGATGTCTGTACACCAAAGCCAGCACACAAGCCTATATACGGTACAGGTTACAGAGATAACAAAGGGACAAGTTGGCAGGTTTTCAATGGTTCTTGCTTCTGGTCAATCTGGTCATTGGTCAGTTCATGCGGTGTCATCAGGGGTATAGATCAGTTCTCCAACAGTCTCTATTGTGCGTTTTCCCACCGAAGAACTGGTTAAAACTGGCTACAACACTAGATATGGATGATAACACCCTATCATCCATATCTAGCGGACACATGATGCGACTTCTTTGCCGATAGAAATGGATGTCTGCAAATAAACAGGATTTAGTATGATACCAAACAAGACATGTCCACTGTATTCTGAACCTTAGATCTATTTTAAGTATATCTTACATCTTAATTATTAGCTAACAATACTTTTAAATAACTCTGCATATTATCTATAATATGTGGGAACCATTTCATATGTATGCGTTCGCATATGTGCATCTGTGTGTGGAATTCGCATATGTGCGTCTGTGTATGTGTGTGTATGTGAATACATGTGTGCATTCGCATTTGTGCGCATTGGATTGCACCGACATCAGACTACAGACGACTATGGGCCTGATTCAGACCCACTCGCGAGCGGCTGTCCGCTCGCAAGTGGGTCGATGTTATGGACTGAGCATGCGCACGACGGAGGGAGCTCCGTCGTGCGCGTGCACCAGACGCGACGAGCGAGGGAAATTCCTTTGCTCATTGTGTCCGATCAAAGGGGGCGTGCTGTCAATGTTGATTGACAGCACGCCCCCTTTGGTGGGCGTGCCGGGGGCGTGCCTCCCTGACGGGGGCGTTCCTAAGGGAACGCCTCCCGTCAGAAGCCGGCCCACTGACATCACTAGTGATGTCAGTGGGAGTGATTTTGGCTCTGATAGAGCCAAAATCACTCCGGAGCTTGCGGTTGAAAACCTCAACCGCAGGCTCCGGCTCGCAAATTCGATGGTCGCGATGGTCTCGACCATCGCGACCATCACAATGCACGCTCGTATAGCCTGTGGGTGGTGACCCACAGCTATACGAGCGTCCAGGAGGACGCTCCATGAAAATGGAGCCCGGCCCTCATTCAGAGCGTGCGCTCTGCTCAGAGCGTACGGCTCTGAATGAGGGCCTATATCGTCAGATGATAATGTTATGGTAACGGGATTGTCTCTTTTTTTGTTGTTTGTTTTAATCGATTGTTTTTTATTAAAGACTATTTTTTTTATGGAATAAGAATACATTTTTTGGAGATCCAAATAATCAGATAATAATTATAAAGCGATCATACCCAATTATTTGACTTTGACAGTTTATACTCTTCTTTTTTTACACTACACATACACTATCAAAGCAAAACAACACTACTAAGACAAAAATTTAATAATAATGCAATAATATACAAAATAAAAAATGATTGAGTGTATGTAGCCAGCCGGTAGGACACTCATCAACAAAAATCAACTAAATATTATTATTTTCAAAATATCAATATGCCATATAGTTACAATTGCAAAATGGCAGACTCTAATAACAGTAATCAGGCAGAATTGTATTGAAAATACAGACAGTCTGCTATATATATTAATAAGCTAATTAAGACAAATAGATGAGTTTGGATGTTAAAAACACCTCATATATAATTGTTAATAGAATAGCAAGCAAGAGTATAGCTTAAACTAGGGCTCTGTCAGTACAGAGTATATGTTTCATTCACTGTCTCCCCTGCTGCACTTTCACATGGTAACCTACACTTCTCACACACCCCCAGGCCTGGTAATTGTAAAGGAGGTGGGTTAGGACTATTACTCTCCCAATCTTTTACATACACAGTTCTCCCACAGGTACCTTCACTCACATTTACATCATTTGAAGTACATTGTATCAGGACTTTCACCCCTTTCTCTCTGCGAGTTGCTGTTATCTATCGCCCACCTGGGCCACCTCAACAATTTCTGGAACATTTTTCTGCCTGGCTCCCTCACTTCCTATCCTTTGACATCTCCACCATCATTATGGGTGATTTCAATATCCCCATTGACAATAAACAATCTCCTCATGCCTCCAAACTACTCTCTCTAACCTCCTCTCTTGGCCTCTCCCAATGGACTGACTCCGCTACTCATAAGGAGGGCCACTGCCTTGACCTTGTATTCACCCGACTATGCTCTGTCTCTGATTTCACTAATGCTCTTCTCCCTCTCTCAAATCAATACCTTATCACCTGCACACTCTCCTCAATTACATCAATCTCAACGTCAGTGAAATCAACCAAACCTCCTAAAACCCGCAGAAATATTAATGCTATTAACTTTCATCAACTATCTACCTCTCTACAACAACAACTCTCACCAATTTCTACATTCACTTCTCCAGAGACTGCTGCATCACACTTAAACCAGATTCTAGAAAAAGCCCTTGATGAAGTAGCTCCAGCTACCCATCACACACCACGTAAACTTAGACGTCAACCGTGGCATTCTAACTTTACAAGGCATCTACAAAAACTCTCACGTAAAGTAGAACGTCAGTGGCGAAAGTCTCATACTCCAAGTGACTTCCTCACATATAAGACTATCTACAACTCTTATCGTACTGCTCTGGACACTGCCAAACAAACATATTTCCAATCTCTTATCTCTGCTCAAGCCTCTAACCCCAAGCGACTTTTTAATACATTTAAACTGCTTCTTACCCCTCCCTCACCCAAACCACCTGCTACTATCTGTGCACAAGATTTTGCTTCCTATTTTAGGGACAAGTTTGATGAGATCCGAAATGAAATGGTATGCTCTTCCTCAGCTAGTGACCTGCTCAATTCGCTACCTGTATCCTCTGGCACATTCTCTTCATTTGATCTCACAAATGAAGATGAAGTATCTTCCCTCTTATCATCCTCCTACTCTATTACCTCTTCTCTAGATCCTATACCCTCACAAATCAGTAAAGCTCTGTCTCCTGTGCTTATCCCAACCCTAACTAAAATCTGTAATCTCTCTCTCTCTACTGGCATCTTTCCATCACTGTTCAAGCATGCAGTGATTACTCCTGTTCTGAAAAAACAAAACTCTGACCCCAACACTCTCTCAAATTACCGTCCTATCTCCCAGCTCCCATGCTCCTCCAAGCTACTTGAGAGACTTGTCTACACTCACCTCACACACTTTCTTAACTCACACAACCTATTGGACCCACTTCAGTCTGGCTTCCGTTCCCAACACTCCACAGAGATAGCACTGACTAAGGTAGTAAATGATCTGGTCACTGCCAAGGCTAAAGGCCATTACTCACTCCTGATTCTTCTAGATCTCTCTGCTGCTTTTGACACTGTTGACCACTCTCTTCTCATACAAACACTACAATCCCTGGGTTTTAAGGACACTGCTCTTTCTTGGTTCTCTTCCTACCTATCTGATCGCTCTTTCACTGTTCGTTTTTCTGATTCTGCCTCCTCTTCGCTACCTCTATCAGTTGGAGTACCTCAAGGCTCTGTGTTAGGGCCTCTGTTATTCTCAATCTATACCTCCTCTCTTGGCAAACTAATCAGCTCTTTTGGATTTCAGTACCATCTGTATGCGGATGATACTCAAATCTACCTATCTTCCCCAGATTTATCACCAACTGTACTAGTCCGTGTCACTGAATGTCTTTCTGCAATTTCATCTTGGATGTCATCTCGCCACCTGAAACTTAATATTTCTAAAACAGAATTAATTATATTTCCACCAGCCAACAACAGTTACCAACATGATCTCTCTATCACAGTTGATAAGTCGACAATCCACCCTGCCCCACATGCTCGCTGCCTTGGTGTCATCCTTGACTCTGAACTGTCCTTTGTTCCCCACATTCAATCTGTCTCTAAATCATGTTACATACATCTAAAAAACATATCCAAAATTCGACCATATCTCACACAAGACACTGCAAAAACTCTAATCCATGCACTTATTATTTCCCGCCTTGACTATTGCAATAGTCTCCTTACTGGTCTTCCCAAAAACAGGCTATTGCCATTAAATTCAATTATGAATGCAGCTGCAAGGCTTATCTTCCTTGCCAAACGTTCATCGTCTGCTGCCCCGCTCTGTCAGTCCCTCCATTGGTTGCCGGTTTTCTACCGTATTCAATACAAAATACTCTTACTTACACATAAGGCTATTAACCAAACCACACCAACATACATCTCTTCACTCATCTCAAAATATCGCCCTACCCGACCTCTCCGCTCAGCACAAGATCTGCGTCTCTCATCCCCATGCATTACTTGCTCCCACTCACGGTTACAGGACTTTCTTAGGGCTGCACCCACTCTATGGAATGCCTTACCACGCAAAATACGACTTTCCTCTAGTCTCCAATCCTTCAAGCGATCCCTGAAAACTCACCTCTTCAGGCAAGCTTATCAGATCCCAGAACCGCCCACACAACCTTCATAGTTTCCATATCTAATTACATCACCTTTTACAGTCCACACATAACCTCACACATTGTCTTTCTCTCACATCCTCATGACATTTGGCCGACATTCCTGTGTGACTGGATCATGCAGCCAACCAAGAAACTGTGCATTGTGGCTGGACCAAGATGCAATATATAGCACCTATCCTTGTGTATTACTGCCTATTTCCCTATAGATTGTAAGCTTGCGAGCAGGGCCTTCCTACCTATATATCTGTCTGTTATTACCCAGTTTTGTTCTATCAATGTTGACAATTGAAAAGCGCAACAGAATATGCTGCGCTAAATAAGAAACTGTTAATAAATAAATAAATAAATGCCCGGAGCAGAGAATATTAGTAAGGATTCCTCACAGACATCTCCATAGATTAGTTTGACTTGCATTTAGTAATTAGGCATGCATGCATCCAGATTTCAGCTCTAGTGTTATAGGATAGATGTTAGTCCTTTGCCAGGATATTAGTAACCAGTCCGCAGGCAAATAATTAAATGCTTTCAGATCCCCTTTGTTTTATGAAGACAGGGACAGATGGAGTTAACTCCCTTATAAAGCTCAGGGAACACAGCCTGTTGGCTTGTTTATCCCATACTCACAGTTCTCCTTGGAGGTATAATAAGTGTTCACAACCAGCTGGCTCAAGATAGTAGAGTTTTTACGCATTTCTCCGCCTCCATCTAGGTTCATACTTCTGAGGAAGCCGCTGATAGGATTGCATTAACTTTCAAATCAATATATTAATATTTTCCATTCTTTACATGTGTTTGGTATTGAGTACCTAGTTTTATTTTTCTTGCTACTTACACTATCAACACATCACCCACCGCCCAGGGGAGGCGGGGATATCCCCAGGCTATCAGCCTAGGCCAGGGGTGCCCTGGAGAGGAGGAACCCTTTATTAAAGGGGTCCCCAGCTCCCCAGGGATCCCCGGCCTGGGTTGACCAGTGGTCAGGGTTAATTCTTTGGCTGGGGGGCCCAGTGAAAGGGCTCCCCTGGCTGTGGCATTAGCCCCCCCATTAGAAAAAGTTATGGTTATGGATAATACAGGGGGAACCTACACATTTTCCCCCCTTGTATTTCCAGAACCAGGACCGGATCAGAGCCCAGTGCTGGTTACTCAAAATATGGGGGACCCCTACATTATTTGTCCCCCGTATTTTGGCAACCAGGGTTGGTTCTGACTAGCCCAGTGCTGGTTGTGCTTACGTATGGGGGACCCCTATGTCATTTGTCCCCCATATTTTGCACAACCAGTGGGTCACTAAAGCCCAGGGCATTTTTAAACATAGTTGCATGGACGGGTCTCACCCATCCCGTCCGTGCATCTGTTTTTATTTGTTTTCAGACAGATGTATGAATCATGGATATCCCTGATCCGTGCAAGCATCTGTCTGCTATCCAGCTCGAGCTAAATATCAACATATCTTTAGATCGTGCACAATTGATCTTGTGACACATAGTGCAGCTTTGCTGCACATCGTCTCCTGGAGTGCCGGGGAGCTATCGGAGAGAGTTAAAGAGAAATTGCTCACCATATCGCATCGAGAGCACATTGCGTAGTGTGTAGGCACCTTCACAAGTGGCTGTGCTGGCAAAGTGATGGGGCACACTGCACACTGATGTATGCTCCGCTATAATCTGCTGATTAAAGTGTCAAGACTCACAAGTTGCTGTGTATACAAAAAAAAGTTTGCATCCCTGCTGGTCATGCAGATCAGTCACCAAAAAAAATGACATCTGGTCGGGCCTGAGAGAACTTCCTACTAATAGTGACATGTCTACCGTAATTATGTCTGATACGGTCACCATTTACAGTATGGTGGATGACTATTTTAGGGATAAAATCCAAATAGGCATGTCAGACTATCCCTTTCAGTACTGGCAGGAAAAAGAGGCAATTAGGCCCATACACAAACTGGCTCTGCATTACTTAATTTGCCCACCCTCCAGTGTGTACTCTGAGTTTTTAGTGCAGCTTGCCATCTTGTCAGTGATCGGCGTAGGAGGTTACTTCCTCATAATGTGGAAAAGATGATGTTCATTAAAATGAATTACAAATTCCACGAGGAAGACCTCGACCAACAATTACATAAAAAAATGATAGAGGCGCCTATGGTGGAATCCAGCGGGGATGAATTGATATTGTGTGAAGAAGAGGATGATGGGGATGACGAGAACGATGACGTTAACAACATCTGATGTTGTAATGTAAAGCCAGTTTGTGTTTGGGGTCATTTCCATGTCCAATGCACATTGGCAGCTTGTTTTATGGGGGTCCAAACAAACCAATCATTTCAGCCACAATTGGCAGTCCCTGTCGCTGAAATGATTGGTTTGTTAAACTGTGAATGCCCTGTTTTATATACAACATAAGGGTGGGTGAGAGAGCCCAGGGACTATTCCATCTTGCACCTCTTTTCTCTGCATTTGTGCTGTTTGGGGCTTTGCAGCCTGACATTTTAATTTGATTGTTTATGAATGTCCAGAAATTGTAATGGCCACAGACAGCATCTCCTGTATGCCCCTCTCATTCTTTAAAAATGGCCACATGTTAGTGCTGCCCACTGCTGTCGCTTAGTTTAGTCAGCCAGCTAGCTGGATGCAACATTTTGCCCCTAGGCCTAACCTAGATGAAAAAAATCAATATTGTGAGCTGTGAGGTTGTCAAAATTGACTGCAAATGACTGGCCCAAATTATGTGGTTTTACATGTTTCTATCATTTTTAAAAAAAGATCCAGATCTAAAACCAAAACCAAAACACGCAAGGGTGATTTTGCAAAACCAGATCCAGATCCAAAACACGAAGGAGATACAGATCCAAAAACAAAAACAAAACATGGGGGTCGGCACACATCCCTATCTGTAATAGCATGCAATTGGTAACCACTTAGTTAGCCAGCTCTTTAAAAGTGGATAAGCAGCAGTCTTTCACATAAACGTAGCATTAGTTTTAAAACAGATCATTTTCTATATAATAACATGCAATCGGTAACCACTTAGCAATCCAGCTCTCAGGCAGTCTTTCACATAAAAATAGCATTGGTTATATAACAGAACAGTTCCCTATAATAGCATACAGTTGATATCAATTAGCAACCAGGCTCTCTATAAGTGGATAAGCATTTAGCTTTTCGCATAAACATAGAGTTGCTAACTGATTAGCAATCTAGCACTCTATAAGCACATAAGCAGGCAGTCTTTCACTTAAGCAGAGCCAACGCTGGAATTTCAGTTCCTATTAGCAGTCCCCCTATTTCTACAGAAATAAATGTTCAGCTCTCTCTGTCTTCAATGAAGGGCTGCCATCATGGGGGAACCGGAATACTGGGCCTAGACACTCAGGTGGCCTGTCTGGCGTCCACCACTTAATAACCGCTGGTCACTACCCCCCTGGCCCAATGTGGCAGACAGTGACAGGCCAGGCCGCGCCCAGCGCCCACTACTATCACCCCAGCCGGGCCCCTATCCACCTCCACCGCCGCACATTAGACTGAGTGAGTAAGTGACATGTGAGTCACTTCTCAACCAGCGTCATGATGTCATGCCATGCCGCTGAATGAGAGAGAAGCCACGGCAGGCAGACAGGTGGGGTGAGGAGTCTTAGGAGCCATCCGGAGCATAGAGAGTGAGACAGTGACAGAAGAAGAATGGAGCGAGCGAGGTAAGGTAAGTTTAAGTGTGTGTGGACCTCTAGGAATCACTGCCTTAGGTCTTCTGCTGCCTGTCTTACCTTAAACAAGCACAAAATATATATAGAATATATAGTTATATATATTTATATTTATTGTGTATGAATAAGGTAGCAGGGGAGGGGGGTTGCAGGGGTTCAGGGGGGCCCTGCCTACTTTTTCAGTCACGGGCACTACAATTCCTGATGGCAGCTCTTCTTCCAGAGCTTCCTATGGCATTGCTAAGTGACCCAGGTGCAGCACAATATTGTAGTCTTCACTTAGCGCTAGCAGGCTGCAGGCAGAGAAAATCTTTTTAGTACATACTGAGAAGTGGTATGTATGGGGTTTTCTCTGCCTTTAGTGTTTATAGCCCTTTTCTCCCCTTTGAGTAGACCACACAGCCTGTAAACTGACAGTTAGGAGCTGTTTGAACTACCACTGATGAACATGCACACCCCCTGTCACTCTGGGAGGTAATACAGGGTGGGCTTCAATGCTGGGGATGGCATTCCACCTCACAACAACTCTCAATACTCAGGGGCTGCAACTGAGTCATGGGCAATAGGACTATTAGTGTTGGGTCACTGTTGGGTACCTGTCACTCCTGCTGGTGTCCGCAGCTTATGCTCTGCCAAACTCTTAGAACATAACTAGGATGCCATCGCTTCCCCATCTGGTCTGGCTTTGCACTGCTTCAGCTATCTTACACTTTTTTACACTTCACCTTCTCTCATTAGAGTGATGCCCTGGGGTGGCTCAGCTAGGCTTGTTTGGGGGTATCCTGCGCTCTGGATTTTAACCCTGGTATGTTAGGGACCTACCCTCAGAGGTTGCCTGGGCGTGGTGGGTAGGCCCATAACCATGGCCATGATTATGCTAAAACCTCTATTTCTTGCAAAATTCTATTGCATAATGTATTGTATATAATTAGTAATGTTGGAGTTGTGCACTTGTACTTTTTCTTCTTGTGTTGCAACAATAGTCTCCACAGGTAGCACCTCCCATTATATATATATATATTCAGGGTGTACAGTCTAGAGCTCCCCTTTTCTATATCCTCTCCTTTGCATAATGGGCTTGCAGCTTCTCCATGGCTGCTCAGTGATGCTGCATCCTGCTGTGCTTTTGCTACTCTGCTCGGCTCTGCTGCCTCCTGCTGGTGCTCTGAGTGCAATCTCTCTGGAGAAAAACTCTCTCTGCACACACTGCTGATTCCTTTTATTAGCTCCATCTAGCCTCACCCCTGCCTAGAGATTCCTGATGACTGGTCCAGGTCCCACTGATTCAGGGGGACTCCAATGGACAGGTCCCAACATCAGTCCCTAACTAGCTTGGGAGAAAAAAACTCACATTTTCAACTATTGCTAGGGCTCCAGGACAGTCTTCACATATTTCTAGAGGTTTCTAACACTGGCCGGTTAGAGGGATCACTTAGAGTTCACAGCAGCCATGTATGATTGACAGAACTGTGTTCTGGATGTCAGCACAGCTCTGTATAGTATTAGTGATACTCCAGCTTCTGGGTTACCACACAAAAAAGTAAAGAAGAGTGTAATAGAAAATTCAAACACTGCAGTCACTGAAATTAAGTATACTGTTTATTACCAAAAGGTTCTTATAGTTTTCTAATAATAATTTTGTTTCCTATGCATAGTAAGATAAGGGTAAGGGTGCTGTCTCCTGTGGTAAATGGTTGCATTTGTCATGAGGCAGCCACGTAGTAGTATACCAGTCCAAGACCTTCGTACAAGTAACACAGCTAGTTTTATTAGCAACATAAACAAAACATAAAAGTTAATCCTGGCCTGACTGGATCTAATTAAACAAAAAAACCCTCTCTCCGAGTGGAAGGACCTAATGTCACTCTCACAAAACTGAAGTTTTTAGCACAGCACTTACATTCAGTAATAACAGTGTCTCTTAACAGGCCTCTGACCTGTTCCCCAGGCAGTGAGAGACTGACATCAGAAACTAACACACCCTTTATCCGCCTCTCACAGGTAGTCTGGTAATCATTTAAAACACAGTAGAAAATGCACCAGCGCTTCACATACACTATTCAGGCTGCACAGAACTACATAGGAGATGTCTCTATTCCTCCAAATAGAAGTCACACAAATATATAGAAATATAATTCTTGCGCCACTAAATAAAGTCACCAAGTATAGGGAATAGGTCCGATGTTATCAGTCACCAGCGTTTCTTGTACAATTTTACTGTCTCAAATCTTCTTATGGCCCAGGATAACACTTTAATGAATATTCCAAAGATCATGTGAACGAGAAGAAAATAAAATTTCTGTATGGTGAAGTACGTTCAAACAAACTTTATTCCTACATCAACAATAATTATCGCCAAAGGGATGATGAAAGAGTTTGGAGAAGTAACCGGAAAGTTTACTTTCCGAGCAGTAGGAATACCCCCAGGAGAAAAACTTATTATGTTAAGGATGAATGGTATCCAAGAGAAACTAGTTATAGAAATCCTGTGAACACGAAAAATAGATTTCAAGTGTTGGGAGAGGAGGATTTTTTAGGGAGGAGGAAATGGAACCGCAGACTGTAATTAAACGCAAAAAAAGAGGAAAGAGGGGAAAGGGGTTGATGAAGAAATTAACAAAGAAATCTAAATCAGCACTTTTAAAGGGAAGTGAATTTGATCTGAATAAAGAAAAAGAGGAAACAATTAAGATCTTTAATTTGAGTACACATAATCTAACTAAAGAGGAAGAATGTGTTCAGAAAAAGGGTCTCAAGTTTGCGCCAAATAACAAATTAAACAAATTTGAGACTTATTTGGACATTCAAAAATTTATTAGGAAGATTTCCTTGAAAAAATATTTTTTAGGACAAACTGGTGGAACTAAGAAAAGAAGTTTTCAGACCGAAGTCCACTTTTAATCCCGTCTTTAATCGGGGGTGCTTTGTGGAATGTTTCAATAAGGCAGTCACAGTGGATTTGGAGAAACTCGAACCTAAGTGGGGGATAAATCAAAATACCACTGTTAAGGAAAGGAACGCTTTAAAGAGTTTAAGTGAGAATAAAGACATCACGATTAAACCCGCCGATAAAGGTGGGAGTATTGTAATTATGGACACAGCAGGATATGAAAAGGAGATTATGAGACAGCTCAATGATAGGCAGACTTATACAGTACTGAGGAGTAATCCCAGTGAGAGGATCAATAGGGATTTAAGGACCCTTTTGATGAAATATAGAGTTAAATATATTATTTTGGAAAAGGAGGAAAAATATATTTTGATAGAGAATCCAAGCCTCCCAGTATTTTATATATTACCCAAGGTTCATAAAAATCTAGAAAACCCTCCGGGTCGCCCGATAGTTGCTGGGACGGAGGGGATTACATCCAACTTGTCCCACTTTATTGACTATCACTTACAACCAGAGGTTGGGAAATTGAAGTCCTATATCTAGGACACTAGTGATGTTTTAAATAAATTAAGAGATATTTATTGGGAGGATGATTTCATTTTGGTCACTGCAGACGTGACCAGTCTGTATACCATTATTGAACATTCCCAAGGGTTAGATGCAACAAAGCACTTTTTGAATATGGGGGACCTGGGGAATGAGAAGGTGGATTTTTTAATTGAAGGTATACATTTTATACTTAATAATAATTTTTTCTGGCATGGCGGGAAATTTTATGAACAAAGTAAAGGTACTGCCATGGGTACTCGGTTTGCCCCATCTTACACAAATCTTTTTATGGGGTACTGGTAGAACCAGAAAATTTGGAATAATAATAGTTCTGCCCCCAATATTGTGAGATGGTATCGTTATATAGACGATATTTTATTTATATGGAAAGGTAGTGAGTCAGAATTGGAGGTCTTTTTTAATTATCTTAATGATAATACTTTTAATATTGTTCTTACTTTTAACAGTAGTGTTTTAAGTGTTAATTTTTTAGATTTAGTCATATATGTAGAAGAAAAAGTCCTTAAAATGAAAACTTTTAATAAACCAATGGATAGTAATTCCTATATTGACTGGAGTAGCAATCATCACCCGTTATGGTTGAAGAACATTCCGAAAGGACAAATAAGAAGGATCCGTTGGAATTGCACACATTTGCAAGTTTTTAAATAACAATCGGAAACCTTAAAAAATAAATTTCTCTCTAAAGGTTACAAAAGTGCCGATATAGAAGGCTCGATCAAGGAGATGATAGAGGTCAATAGAGAAGAATTATTACCGACTGGGGGAGGAGAGAAAAAGTTGGGAAATAACAGTGATTTGCCATTTATTACCACATTCAGTAGTCAATATAAGGAAGTGGAGAAAATAATTAAGAGACATTGGCACCTTTTGGGGAAAGATGTCTTGTTAAAACCCATTATATCAGGGAAGCCAAAGTTCGTGTATAGGAGGGCACCCAATATAAGAAATAAGCTGGTTAAGAGTGCGGTGCCACCCAAGAGAGAGGGCAGAATTAAAACGATAGGGTTCCACAGATGTGGACTGTGTTTGATGTGCAGAAACCATAGGGTACAAGCAAGTAAAGTTGAAACCTTTATGTCTAATGTGACCAAGGTCAGGTATAAGATCAAAGATTTTATTACTTGTAATAGCAAGAACTGTATATACCTTTTGGAGTGCCAGTGCGGACTCCAATATGTTGGTCGCACTTCAAGACCTTTAAGGGAACGTTGGGCAGAACATTTAAGAAATATAAAAAGGGTTTGAGAAACATTCGGTCTCTAACCACTTTAAAGAATTGCATGAATGTTCCGCTAAAAGTCTTAAATTGGTTATGGGCATCAGTCAGGTCACTAATCATTGGCGAAAGAAGAATATAGGTGATAATCTGGCCAAGGTTGAAATGAAATGGATTTATGACCTATGTACTTTGTCCCCTAATGGATTGAATACTGACTTTGAGCTTAAATGGTTCCTTTAATTTTTATGTACCGTTTATGGACTTTTTAATCTTTTAATCTTTTTTAACCTTTGATTGTAGGGATTGTATATTTATGTATTTTACGATTTATTATTCTGTGCTGCACGTTGAGGTTACCTATTCGGCTACGTGTCCCCTATAGGACTGAAATTTATTTTAGCCGAAGCAGCTTCTTATGGATTGTACTTTTAGCCAGGTCCTATGATAGCACTATTTATTTTGCGTTTTGCACCTTTATGTTGACCATAAGTATATTGATCCTGTTACCTACTCCGTATGTGGAACGCATCCCTTATGTTTGCGTTCCAAGGAAGTTGTTAAGAGGTCAACAGCAAGTACATCCGGGATGCGGGACGTGACGTCTTTACGTCATGTGGAGGGCGTGACTAGCATCATGCGGAAGGCATGACTAGCGCTATCGGATGGCCATCCCCGATAGCTACAGTAGGAGATAAGGACCATGGAGGTATGGCGGCGTCAGGATGTTGACGCTGTCACTATGGTGACCTTAAATTGATAACAGGATATGGAAGTATATGCCCTCCGGACCGGATGTTAATGGATGATGGGGAATCAGGAAATAGGAAGTACTATGCGTTCCAGCTGTGGAATGCAATTAAGTATATTTGTGGATTACATATTTAATGTTTGGTTATATTATATACAAATGAGTATATACAGGTTAATTGATAAAGAATCTAGCGGATTAAGGATAAGGATTGACCTGACAGATTAGGATTAGGAAAGAATTGAAATGTTATTGTCCTATCCAATGAGAAGCCAGTAAGGGGTATATAAGTGAGTGGCATACAGTACACACATACCCTGAGGAAGACTCTTATTATTGGTGAGTCAAAACGCGTTGGTGTGTGACTGGTACCGTGGGGGGACATCTCCAAGACTGAAGCAAGTCCACGAGTCATTCCCGGGAGACGTAGTGGATTTTTACCATCTTATGCTTGCTTGGGTGTTAGGAGACTACACCCCTATAATACGGTACACGGCTAATTTTTATCCTATCCTGTGGATTGTGATTTTATATGTTGATGTAGGAATAAAGTTTGTTTGAACGTACTTCACCATACAGAAATTTTATTTTCTTCTCGTTCACATGATCTTTGGAATATTCATTAAAGTGCTATCCTGGGCCATAAGAAGATTTGAGACAGTAAAATTGTACAAGAAACGCTGGTGACTGATAACATCGGACCTATTCCCTATACTTGGTGACTTTATCTAGTGGTGCAAGAATTATATTTCTATATATTAGTCTGGTAATCATGGCTGCTAAGCAGCTTCTATCAGACAGAAGCTAAAAACCTTGGGCATATATATCTCCTCTTGAGAACCTTTCCAGTGTTATTTTCTAGATGTTCGTGTGACTGTATAAGCTTCATGAAATGGGGATAAACAATTGTTACCTATAATTAACATCCTAATTATTTTCTGGCTATAATAATCTTATGTAAATAAATATTTTTTTGGGGAACAATTGTAACACTTTAAGAATTTATGATATCATAAAGCTTATACATTCCTACGAACATCTAGAAAATAATTTACTATAGCATAGGAAACCAAATTAATATTAAAAACTATAAGAAACTTCATGGTATTAAACAGTATATTTAATTTCAGTGACCATAGTGTAGAGTCTGAAGTTTATATTACATTTTTCTTTACTTTTGTGAACATTTCTTTACTATATTTTTTAAATATTTAATCTTTAGAAAGATTTCCAAAGTGAGGAGATATTTTAATGCATACTAATAAAAGTAAAATTATTTTAAAATAAATGGTATCAAAATATAATCTCAATTGTGCACCACATGGAAAAATTATCCTTTTCTTGATTGCCTGTACAGTCCACAATATATATGTTCTTTAAATTGAAACACAAACTTGCATAAAATAAATTGAAATGTCAATATAGGCTAGCCATCTGTGCTCAGAAATCTTTTTTGGTGCTGTTCCTCCATGGATCAAATCCCGGTATAACTCACAGCTGCAATTTAACAAAGGTGAGTGCTCACAATTTGGAGGGTGCTTCCTTGGGCCTTTTCCGCAGGAATTCCATCATTTATGTTCAGCATTGCTAAAAAAATTATCTCATTTACTTGTTAAAACATAGTCAAGGTTTAAAGGTTTATGTTTTATTTGGATGTAGTCAAAAATCGCGGCTAACGGGATGCCAGTGGTCAGAATGCTGGCAATAGAATCCCGACACCTGTTAGAATCCTGGCACCGGCATCCCAGCTGCCAGCATTCCGACAGTTAGTAGGGTTAGGGGGAGGGTTAAGGTTAGGGTTAAGCACTAGTGGGAGGGTTAGTGTTAGGCTGCGGGGAGGAGGTTAGGTTTAGGCACTGGTGGGAGGGTTAGGTTTAGGCAACAGGGAGGGAGGGTTAGAGGTAGGGAGAGGGGGAATGTTAGGATGCTTACTGACAGGTGTCGGTATCCTAACCCTGTCAGGATGCCGACATTGGGATTCTGACCGCCGGTATCCAGAGAGCCGGCATCGGTACCCAACACGTTTTATTAAGCATGTACATTGCCCTAAGAAATAGTTTTGGAAGTGGTTCATAAGAGGTTTTGTATTGCAATTATGGTAGAGAAAGCATAGAACTAAAGATTATTTTGGATGTTAGACATATTCGCTTATGCTTTGGGATTAGATCTGTTGACGAGACATCCATACAGTGTGATGCATAAATTAGATTTATGTTATGTGTTATAAGAGAATATAGAATATTATGCTATTGGCGGTTCTCTGCTGGCTCCTCCTCCCTTTCCACCATCTCCAGACCCACCACATCTTCAGTCTGCACCACCTCTAGCTTCTGCACCAGCTTCATATATTTATACTAAAATTGTGCAAAGAACAATTAATATAAATTGTCTAGTGCATATGTGCAAGTGCATAATAAAAACTAAACCATGAAGTAATGCCCAATGCAATAATTTCAACAAATATATAAGTATTTGAGTCTTAATAAATAGTAATAGTGCAAAACGTTATAAAAAATATATAAGAAAATATTTAATGTACACATATAAAAAACAGACAATTGTTAAAAATAAGTATATACATAAAGGCAAAACAAGTAAATATAAATATACAGATACAAATGTCTACTTCATAAAACAAAAAAGAGGTAGATCCTATGCTTATCTTAATGGGGTAATCAGACCCAGTTCATGGAGGCAAGAATAGTGCAAGTCAAAACGCGTTTCGTCTGTAATCAGACTTCATCAAGGGGATATATATATATTACCTCTCAACTAATAAAAATGTGGAACACTGCTAGATTGCCTATAAATAGTACCATTATAAATTAGGAAGTTTATATTTCTTCCTTAAAGGCTGCCTGTATAATAGTAACACCCAAGCACCAGGTGAGAGGGGGGGGGAGCAGGGAGGGGAAAAAAACATGGGGATGTTCTGGCTGGACTGATCATACTCTATTTTCATAATATTTGGGAGGGGAGTAAAGGAAGTGAAAAGATGAGAGAAGTGTAAGGGAGATATGGGGACAGAAAGTTTATCGAATCATCATATATTATGCATAATCTACCGAAAGAATAGTTAAGGCAAAACTTTAAAAGCAATAGTGTGTGACATCATTGGTTGTCCATCACACTGAGAACCCTGTTGGCAGGGCAAGTGTGTGTGTCACACCAGTCAGTATGTCCAAACACACAGTCCACCCGTCACTACAGTAAGTAGCACTAGGGATGTGCACCGGAACATTTTTGCTGGATTTTAATTTGGATTTGGTTCTGATTCGTTGTCTGGCTTATGGTCTGGATTTGTTTTTGTTAAACCTGCCGTGACTGGTTTTGGATTTGGATTTTTTTTTACATAAATGGACAAAAAAAGCTAAAATCACATAATTTGGGCTTTTTTTGTTCATACAGTATTATTAACCCCAATAACATTAATTTCCAGTCATATACAGTCAATTTAGACCACCTCACAGCTTACAATATTGTTTTCACCATTTATTGGCCAAAGGCTGCAGTGAGCTGGCTGGTTACTAAGCATACAAAGACGAAAATCTGCGCTGTCACTATATATGTCAAATAAGATCAATAGTGAATAAAGTAGTAAATTGTAAATATTTTAATCAAACAAACTAAAATAATAAACACACATTAATACATAAAATAGACACAGTAGTACAGACAGGATAATTTTCCTTGAAAATAAAAGTGACAATGTCACTAAAAAGCAATATTGATACACAAGTTGCATAAAAACACCTAAAGAGACACAATAAATGGAGTGTACAATCTGTTACTACTCCTTATTATGCTATAGTCACACTCCTGTGATATGGCTTAAGTATTCACTTCCTATTTAGGAATAAACAGGGACCTATTAGTATATTCAGTCTCAGACTGTCTGCCACACATGTAATATAGTCCTGGAAGGCTCAATATATAGTCCTGTATAGATGATCGCTATCGATATAGAATATACTTGGAGGTAGCTCTCATATTCAAATCAAAGTTGGTCTGAGAAATGAACGATGATCACTAATATGAATACACCGTGCACAGCCTCTATACAAATGAAGTTTAAACCAAGTCACTGCAAAATGATTACTTGGAAGCACTTCAGGGCATGAAGAACCGTGGTATTAAATAGTACTCACAGTCCGTGGAACCAGCAGACTTGGGGGTCCCCCCTAAACTGGTATAAATATTCTTACCACCGGTTCCTGATTAGAGGAGTGGATATGCGCACAACCAGAATGAATGCTGCTTTTCAATTGACGGTGAAGCCGCTAGGTCCCAGACCATCAGATGCGGCTGTTGAATCCTCAGTGTGAGCGACCGTAATGAGTGTGTCAGCTGGCAACGGCAATAGTGCTCGTGTGTACAGCCAAATCAGGTGCCGCCGACAGAGGTGAAGCCGCTGGGTCCGAAGCACAGGAGAGGAACTGATGGATCCTTAGTGAGGATGTCCGTGATACATGTGTCCACTGACACCGGCAACAGTGTATCAATCAGCTAAGTCCCGGGTATCCATCATGCCGTGAAGTGCTTCCAAGTAATCATTTTGCAGTGACTTGGTTTAAACTTCACTTGTATAGAGGCTGTGCACGTTGTATTCATATTAGTGATCATCGTTCATTTCTCAGACCAACTTTGATTTGAATATGAGAGCTACCTCCAAGTATATTCTATATCGATAGCGATCATCTATACAGGACTATATATTGAGCCTTCCAGGACTATATTACATGCGTGGCAGACAGTCTGAGACTGAATATACTAATAGGTCACTGTTTATTCCTAAATAGGAAGTGAATACTTAAGCCATATCACAGGAGTGTGACTATAGCATAATAAGGAGTAGTAACAGATTGTACACTCCATTTATTGTGTCTATAGGTGTTTTTATGCAACTTGTGTATCAATATTGCTTTTTAGTGACATTGTCAATTTTATGTGCAAGGAAAATTATCCTGTCTGTACTACTGTGTCTATTTTATGTATTAATGTGTGTTTATTATTTTAGTTTGTTTGATTAAAATATTTACAATGTACTACTTTATTCACTATTGATCTTATTTGACATATATAGTGACAGAGCAGATTTTTGTCTTTGTATGATTTTCTCAAATTCAAACGCACACAGAGTTTGATATCTACTGCAGTCTTATATATTGTCTTTTATATACATAATTGTTTAATAGTGTTCAGCGCCAGAATTGACCTTATCGTTGGTTACTAAGCGACAGACACCGCAGTTTAAAGCACATATGTGAAACATTGCCACTCACTGCCACTCACTACTGAGTCACAGTACTTGTGTGTTATGGACACACAGAGGGCTAAGGCACAAAGAAGCATGGTGCTTATACACACAGAGGGCTATTGCTCAAGGAGTCACAGTGCTTATACACACAGAGGGCTATTGCTCAATTGAGTCACGGTGCTTGTATACACAGTGGGGTACAGCACCAAAAAAGTTTTTTTTACTTTTGTAGTCTGTAGGGAAAATCTTGTTTTTTCCTGGCAGCTGCAGAAACTGAAGGAGGAGATGATGGCATGTCACGTGTCGCTTCAGCTGACAATTTTTTTACCAACAGCTGTTTGCATCGTTTCAGATTTATGTCTGTTGGAAAAAAAGACACAAGGTATGACTTAAACCTAGGATCAAGTATGGTCACCACAATATATTGATCTGATTTCAAGAGATTGACGACCCTTGGATCCTTGCAAAGCGAATCTAGGCATTGATCCACCAGTCTGACATACTTAGCAGACTCGCTCCGTTTCAGTTTCTCCAGCTGTTTTTGCAAATGTCTGATAAGGGGAATGATCTGACTCAAGCTGGCAGTGTCTGAAGTAACTTCACGTGTGTCAAGTTCAAAGGGTTTGAGCACCTTGCACAACACAGAAGTTATTCTCCACTGTGCTTAAGTAAGGTGCATTCCCGCTCCACAGCCAATGTAATAGGCCGTTGTGAAGCCCTGGATGGCCTTTTGCTGCTACTCCATCCGCTGAAGCATATAGAGGGTAGAATTCCACCTAGTTACTACCTCTTGCTTCAGCTGATGGCAGGGCAAATTCAATAGTATGTGCTGGTCATGCAATCTTCGACAAGCAGTTGCCGAATGTTTAAAATATCCAGAAATTTTCCGGCCCACCGAGAGCATCTCCTGCATGCCCCTGTAAATTTTTTATTAAATGTTGCACTACCAAATTAATTGTGTGAACAAAACTTGGGACATGTTGGAATTCTCTCACATGTGATGCTCTCACAATATTGCTGACATTGACAGAAATCACAAATCCTGAGGAGAGTCCAAGTGGGGTAAGCCATTTTGCAATGATTTCCCTGAGTTTTTCTAAAGGTTCTCAGTGGTATGCCTCTTAGTGAAACCAGTTATACAAAGAGTAGCCTGCCTCTGAATCAGCTGGCATTTGGTAGATGCTGCTGCTTCTGTTGCTGTTGTAGGCAATAAACCTACCCAGTGGGCTGTCACAGTCATGTAATCTTTAGTTTGTCCTGTCCCTCTTGTCTGCATATCAGTGGTCAAGTGGACAGTGGGTACAATGGCATATCAGAAGACATTAATAAGGTTTTTTTTAATGTCCTTGTACAGAATGGGAATTGCTGTTCTAGCGAAGTGGAATCTAGAAGGGATCTGGTAGCGGGGAAACACGACCTGAATTAACTCTCTAAAACCCACTGCATTAATGGCGGATACTGGATGTTCATCTAATACCAGCATAGCTGTTATGGTGTCAGTAATCCGCTGTGCAACTGGGTGACTGCTGTCATTCTTGTTCGTCCTTGCAAAGGATTGTTTGACAGTTAATTGTTTGGTTACAGTATTACAAGTAGTCTTCCTCCTGGTCCCCTTCTGGGATGAAGTTCCACTCCCAGCAACAGCAGCAGCAGCAATAGGCATACTCATAAAGGATCTTTCTGAGGAATCACGGATAGGAGAGGAGTTCAATCATGCTTATAACATTAGATGCAGCAGAACTACTTCTGATGATGAATGAGGATGTTGCTGATGCAGGTGTTGGTGGTGGAGATTGAAGGCGCTTGGATCCCACAGAGAGGGAGCAGGTAGGTGACACTGGACTGATTTTTTTAGTTCTGGAACTTGGCGGCATATACTTTGGAATTTGATGAATGCACTCTAAGTGACATAACAAGGAGGAGATTTCTAGATGGTTACGGTCCTTACCTCTACTCACTCTTGATTGGCATCAGTTACAGATGGCTTGACAACTGTTGTCCGGATTTGGGTGGAAATAATTCCACACGTGAGAAGTGGATTTTTTTGTCTTTTGTCCTGGCATGACAACATCAATGGGTTTTTTCATACCATGGGCAACAACTGTTGCCTGACTTACAAAAATGACATCCTCGGCATCAACATCCTCATCATCCTTGGCGGCAACTACCGAAATATTGTCCTCAACCTCCATGTGCAATTCCACAGAAGCATCCTCGATGACTACGTCAGCAATATGTTGACTGCCCTTCCCCACATTTACAGGGGGCACACAAATGTTGGAAGGAGGATCCTCAAGTACACTATTTGAAAGGTCTGGCTCACACATGGCAACCGCGGACACACTTGCACTCTCCTCAGGGATTTGTGATTTTGATTTCACGGAGCACACAGTTGGTTCTTCCAGAGCTGTCTTACTCGTCTTCTAAACAACTTTAATTTTTTCATAGCACCACAACTGCTACAGCAAGCAGAAGGGCTATCATCATTAGAACCACCCATTATAAATAAAGGTCATGGCCTGATCCTTTCCTTGCCACTTTGTGTAGTCAATGGCGAATTGCCAATTTTTTGTTTATCTAAAGTCACCTTGGCTTTAAATTTTTTTCTTTAATAAAGTTATGAATTCCTAATGATCTATGGGCCTGATTCAGACCCACTCGCAAGTGGGCGTACACACGTTCGGCGTACGTTAAAAAATATTTAAATTCAAGCACTCGCTCGTATTTTCGTACGCAGCAAAAAATCCGCCCCAAACTCAGGCGACCCCTCCTCTAACTAACGAGCGTGCCAAATAGCGAGCGTACATCCCCGAAATGGCTTGAAGGGAACGCACGCACAAGTACAAACCGGAAGTGGGACTGTCAGATTCCGATTACCTGCTCGTTTTTTCTGCCTACCTCCCTCAATCGTATCATGGCAATCAATGTATCAATTAGCTTAATTGTTTTTTTTTTTCAACACAATGCAATAAACTTTAATCTTGTCCGTGTTTGTATTTGCTCGCAGAATACGTACGGCTGAAACCTTCGCTTTTATTCTTCAAAAGACATGTTAGCCCCAATTAAACAATTGTTCTATTTGTTTGTCTCCCCACAATTTTTCTGTGGTTCATTTCTTTATTTAAATTTGCTTACGCATGTCACTGCATCAAGCCTATCATAACTCTCAAGAGATTTGTGGCCCTGTCGAACACATGACTCATACACTAACCAATAGAATTTGTCCTGTTAATTTCCCAAATACATTAGCCAATCAAATTTTTTTGGGGTGCTTTATTAAAAATATTTTGCCAAAAAAACACCATTGCCATCATGAGATCCGCCGCATTCACCAGGCGCGAACTGCTGGTGCTGACGGAGGTGATGGACAGGCGGATCACCAGTCAGCCTCCACCCATCTCCAATAGGCGCAAGCGTTCCGCATATGCGGAGGTACGTCGACACCTGTGCTCCTTCGGCTCACGCCGACATATTGGCCAGCTGGAGCGCAGGTGGTCGGACCTGCACCGGCGGACGCCCCGCTTGCTGGCATGCTTTCGCATGCAGATTGCGGAAAGTAAGTGTTCTGGACTGTGGTTTTCAAGTTTATCTTGTGGGCCCTAACTGCGTGTGCATGTTTTCAAGTCTGTCCTATTGAGTCATTGTAGTCATATCTGCATGTGCATGTTTTCATGTCTGTCCTTTTGAGTCATTGTAGTCATATCTGCATGTGCATGTTTTCATGTCTGTCCTATTGAGTCATTGTAGTCATATCTGCATGTGCATGTTTTCATGTCTGTCCTATTGAGTCATTTTTTTTTACATTTTTATTTTTTATTTTTTTTGGATTCCTGTTGAAACTAACCACAATATTTTTTTAATTTTTTAGGGGCACAGCAAACACTACGGCGGCATCGCGAGACAAGACGCCGGTCCCGGCCCCTCTCTCCAACCCCCAATTCGTCTATTACCCCCTCCTCCCCAGACCCTGTGGCCGAAATTTCAGGCCTACTTCCCCTCCAGCCCAATTCCCCCTCTCCTCCATCCGTCCCTCCTCCAAATACCCCCTCCCAGGATTCCTCAAACACCTTGCCCCTCGGTTTGGGGAATGTTGCCACCTCCGAGGTGGTCCAGGGAGTGGCTTCTGGCTCTGTCGTTTTTGAGAACGGTATGTTTTTAAATTTTATTTTGGACACCACAAACTGTTTGTATGTAATCATGTGTCGTCCCCATTTTTTTTGCCTTTCTGTCGCCTTAGGGTATTTTTGGGGGTTGTCTTTACCTGTTCCTGCTGATGTCACCATACACATATCACACCTGTGTGCCTTTTTTTACGGGCCCTTGTATTTTTGCCCTACGACATTTTGGGGTGCTGGGTTTTATCCGTGTAATGTTTTTTTGGCCCACAAGCTTGTAAGTTTAGGTTTGCTTGTTTTGTGTTTTTTTAGAATGTTGCTTCATTATCGATTTATTATTCCACAAACTTTTGTCACCCACAGAGGAACAGAGGCGTCGGGAAGAGATCTTGAATTGTGTGGGCCGTATGCGGGAGCAGGTCACCGGGCTTATGCAGGGCCTTGACCATCTGTTGGTCCTCCTTAGGAATTAGTTTTTTTTTTTTTTTCGAATTGTTTCATAATAAATCAGTTTTAAATCAAGCTCTGACTCATGCGTTTGGAGTAAATCCAAGATTCTTTACACTGACATAAGTAGACTCTTCAAGCAAGGATTGCCACAGAATCTCACTACAGATTGTGTGTTGTATTTTGAATGCAAACAGGCACAAGAAACACCTCCCAGTACCAATGTCATTTTCCTTTTTTGTGGTGGTCAACATGATAGTTTACACCATTTTTCAGGTTCCTATTTGGTGGCCAACCTGCTTAGGACAATCTTACGAAGGCAACTGATTGTACAGGATTCCTTGTTGTGTTGGTTAGTACCCCGAAAACATATTACATTTTAGCTCCACTTGCTTCATTACTTTGTTACCCCTTAGGTAAAATTAACGTTTGGAAGTTTGTTTACACTTGCTTCTAACGTGCCCAAAAAGGAAACAAATTACACTCTCCAAATATTTATTCACAACAGAAATCAAAATACAAAGTGGTCACTCACAAACAAAACACACAGTGATAATTAGAAATACACCACATACCAAAAACAAGAAACAAACACACAACAAATAAAGAACTGGTTGACGAAGGTCCATGCCCACATGATTTCAAAAATATGGCGTTGCAATATTGGTGTCAGAATATATTCCCGAAGTTTCCACATAAAGGTTTTTGAAGGGTAGCAGGAAGCAGTCATCGTGGGAGTGCCAAAGATTATGCAAACAAACAGAAGATGGTGCAAGAATTAATATCAAAAAAGATGAACGCTAAAAAACCATAAAACATTGGGTATACACACTGTTGTTTGGTCAATAATTACCTAAAATATCTGGCCACCACATCATCGCGTATGGCCCCCCCACATACTGACCTCCGACCAACCTTGGGGGGGCCATCCTCAGGTAAGGCATCCTCGGGCTGCATTGGAACACCACTCCTTATGGCGATGTTGTGAAAGATCCCACACAGGACCACAATTTTCGAAACCATATCCGGCAAATACATGAGCTCGCCACCAGAGCGGTGGAGGCATCTGAATCGGCCTTTTAAAAGGACGATACAGCGCTCCACCACTTGCCTGGTGGCTGTAAGTGCAGTATTAAACTCACTTTGTGGATCTGGTGAGGGAGCCAAATAAGGAGTGAGCAGCCAGGGCATGCAAGGGGATCCACTGTCTCCTGTGAAAAAGAATAGACAACATCAGGATCACTGTGTATCAAGCTTAACATTGTTATGTAATAAAGGTCTCCACTTACCCAGAAGCCACGCATAACCAGCTTGTAGGTTGGTTAATTTGTGCCATATCCCTGATTGCCGGATGACGAAGGAGTCATGTGCACTTCCTGGTAATTTTGCATTCAGGGACAGGATCTGGAGGGAGGCATCACATACCACCATTACATTCAGGGAGTGATAGTGTTTCCTGTTTCGAAATATGGCCTCCAGCCGTGCTGGAGGCTGAAGTGGTATGTGAGTACCATCCACAACCCCTATGATGTGTGGGAAGCCAGCTATTTGGTAAAAATTGGCCTTGGCCACACTAAGGGCACCCATATCCAAAGGCATTTGAATAAAATGATGGAGGTGCTTGAAAAGTGCCTCCATCACTGCCCTCAGGATCCGGGAAAAAGAGGATTGGGAGATGCCCGCCACTATTCCCACCGTTGTTTGAAACGATCCTGAGGCACAGAAATGTAACACCGCCATAATTTGCGTAAGTGGTGGTATTGCTGTTGGACTGTCAATTTGCCGCTCAAGATCACTCTCTATTAATGAGAGAGTGTCTATGATGATTTTGGGAGGAAGACGGTAGCGTCTTAAAACCTCATCATCGGGCATTCCAAAAAGGGTGACACGTGTTCGAAATATCTGGGGCCTTGTACGCCTACGATGCCTACACCTGGGACGAGATTGAGGTTGATTGGCTTCCGGGAGCATGGCCAGAACAATCCGCCCAAGATCAACCTGAAATGGCAAGATTGGAATGTAAGGCTTTGGACCCACCCCAAAAGAAAATTAAGAACAACTTAGCTTGATGATACCATCCACTGCTGCTTACATGCCGGGGTATTGTCATGATACGTCCAAACTGAAATTAATCCCAAAAATAATTTTACAAATTTTACTCTGTGCATTTATGTTTCTAAATTTTGTGCTAGACAAAACTTAAAATATGTGAAACACACATTTGGCCAAAGAGCAAAAAGACATTGCACACAGTACATCAAAATGGCTAGAAATGTAAGCAAAAAAAACGAAACGGCAACCACAAAAAAATTTTACAGGATTAATAAGCATTTAAAAATGCGCTAATTAGTTCGCAAATACAAGTTAATAAACAAACTGAGAAAAATGCGCTAATTAGGTCGCAAATACAAGTCACAATAGTAAGTAGTAAAAATGCGCTAATTAGTTCGCAAATACAAGTCACTATACAAACAGAGAAAAATGCGCTAATTAGTTCACAAATACAAGATAAAAAATGGACTTACCAAGAGCAAATATATAAGATTCCAAATCAAAAGGTCTTTGGGTCCGAAATTAATAAAAAGCTAAAAGATATGAAATTATGGTTCCAAAAATAAAAAACAACAAGAAACACAATGAGACACCAATTGAACCAAAGTTAGACTTCACAAAACTTACCAAATCAAGAAACGAGGCCAAAAAAAATATACCAAAAAAGCGAATGGAAAATAAAAACGCAAATCTACCAAACAAAATAAACTCCAAACGCCAACTCCTTTATCCGCAAACAAGAAACTCCAACCAAGGTAACCTCCAACAATCCAAAAACGCCACCTCGACTCGAGACACACCAAGCCATAAATAGTGTTTTGTTTCCCGCACAAATTAAGGAGGGATCATAGGAACGCACAATCATTGATGCGGCCGCAAAATAAGGACGCATGTATAAATACGTCACGAAAACACATTTAAATTCTGGTGTATTTCTTGTTTGGACCTCAGACAAGGCGACAGACCAGGGAAACAATGCCCAAGAGTCAGGCGGTAAGTCTTTCATGCATTTTGTATCAATGATTAATTTGAAATATAAGATTGGGCAAGTTGTGAATTAGAGAAATCTGAATATTTACACAAATAGGTGAGGAGGATGACATGGAAGAGGCTGCTGGGCCCAGTATTCCGGCCAAAGCTGCAAAAAAAAAAAGGCAGCCACATTTCACAAGAAAGGAGATGGAGGTTTTGATTCAGAAGTGTGTGGACATCCTGCCACAGGCAGACAGGAATATGAGTCTAAGCCAGAAGTGGAGAATGTGGGAAGAGGTAGCCGTTGCTGTCAATAGGGTGGGTGATTATGTCCGTCTAGCCCGGGATGTCAAACGGCGGTAAGTAAACACTTGCCCCCCCTAAAAACAAACACCATTTTAAACAAAAGGATAATGGCTTCCATTTTTTCCCACAGATGGGCCGACTTCAAATATCGCCTAAAGCAAAAACTCGCGGACAGGGCTAGGCATGCAAGGGGGACAGGTGGGGGTCCCACCCCTGTGTCATTGGAGTTGACGGATTTAGAAGAGCTGGCACAGGGGTGTGTGCAGCCTGTGGAGGTGTTTGGCGTGTCCAACATGGATACGGACATGCCAGACTTTGCGGCTCCTCATGTTGTCCCAGGTAAATCTTTTGATGTCACCAACTCTGAAATGTTAGTGGGCCAATATGTAGATTCTAATGTGAGTCTTTTCTCATTTTTCCTAACAGAGACACAGGCGGATGAGTCTGCTCCAGAGGGGAGCCTTGGCCGCCGAATTTCTGCTGGCTCTGCAGGGGAGGAACCAGTACATCCGGCTGAGGACCCTGCAGAAGCCAGTCCAGGGCAATCCCCCTCGCAGGCAGTGGCCCTCCTCACAGAACTCAATTTCAAATCGGATTCCCATACGGAGATTCTGCAGAGGATGGACGCCAGTCTGCTACGGGTGGCTGAGGCCCTGGAGCAAAATGCTGCGCCAACGTGACCATTGGTCAGGCCCTGGCGGAAAATACCAGGGCCAACATCCGCATCGCCAATGCCCTGGAGCAGCTCGTTCGCCAGCACATGGTGGAGCCGACCTTCCTTCCTGCCGGAACATCAGGATCCTCCACCTCTGGCACAACATCAGCTAATCCTCCAAATGTGCCTAGCCCTGTGCCTAGTCCAGAGGCAACAACATCTGCCTCTGGACAGGCCAGCCCGATGACATCCCGGACCCGGTCTGGCGCCCTCCCTCCCCCATCCAAACGGGTGAAAAAACGGTGACAGCAATGGCGACTTTTCCCACACTCCTTCTGTGCTTGGCTCATATTCCTTTCTGGTCAAAACTTCCCTCTCCTTTCTTGTGAAATGTTTTTAATTTTTTGTTGTACGTTTATGTCTACAGTTATGTTGGGCCAATTTGTTTGATTTTGGAAATGATCTTTGCCCAAAAAAGATGTCCCCAAATTTTTTATTATTTTAGTTTTGGTTTGACCAATAAATTTACGCCAAAAATCTGACATTGTATTGTGACATTATTGTACAAATGGGTTACATTTATTCTTGGCCCAAAAGGCAAAAACTTGAAAAAAAAAAAAACTTTTTTAAAAAAAGGGCTCTTTAAGGAACGTTTAAAAAATCACATAACAAGGCAAATTCAACAGGCAAAAATAAAAAGGTGAGAAAATTAAAACATGATGACATTATTGTTACAATAGGCCCTAACCACCAAATTGAGGACAAAATAAACCCCCACAAATGTACGCAAATTGATTGTGTCATCCTGACATTAGCAGCTATGATTTCCACCTGCGTACGCTTTTGTGCTATCCCAAAAACTGATTTCAAAACACATACCAAGCCGGTTTTCAATCCAACACTAATTGCTTTTCTGACCACCCGCGATTAATCGCAACAACATCGTGGAGTCCCGGGACGGAGGAGAAGGCCATCGCCAATGTGGTCGAGTAATCCAGACCCTAAGCTGTGCGAGCATTTTGAAGGGAAAGAGGATCATCCAGTGACGTATGAGTCGGTCCGAACACATTTTACGCTCGCATCTGCTAATGTATGTACGCCCCAAAAACGCCTCGCCACGCCTGCGTTTTTCCATCTCCACCCCCGTCCACACCCAAAAACGCCCTGTTCTGTCAATCACATTTGACATGTCACTTCCTGTACGCTATTTGACGAACGAGACCCAAAAAACTCACAATCTGCCGTACGCACATGCGCAGTGTTACACCGACGCATGCGCGGTTAGTCAACATCGGAACGCAACGAGCGTACTGCTGTTTGCGAGTGGCTCTGAATGAGGGCCTATATACCTAAATGTCGCTATTTAGCGTTTTAAGTCGCCCAAGTAATAATTGCTTTCCAGACTTTGAGTGTGGTTCCAAAGCACAAAAAGATATTATTCACATAAAAAGCATTTAGTTACACGCTGTGATCTAAATACAATTAGCGCAATAAGTTATACATAAACAAGGTATAGTCAATACGTTACACAAGTGCACCAGTCCCAGTTACAGTCATCAATCCAGAGGTCTATGGTCATCCAAGAGAATGGCTACTAACTGGGACCAGGATACAGACTATATACCCTAACAGATCATGATAACAACAATGTAGACAGACAAACATAATTCCATCGGTTCTTGCTCTTGGTCTTTGTAGTACGCTGTAGTTCATAGGATAGTTCACTAGGGGTATGTCCTAAATCTCCAGATTACATTGTCATTCTTTAATTGATTTAAATTAGATAGAGACACTACATTACAGTGTATACATTCTAACCAATAATTTCCTATATTCCATAACCATCAAAAGGAAGATGCGGCTCCCTCGTTGATAGGTTCAGATATCTGGAAATAAACAGTGTGTCAGTTTAGTACCAAACATGCCATGTCTATCATGTTGTATACCATAAATATTAAATACATGCATTTTACATCATAATTAATAACTTTAATATAAACCATAATGTGCATGAACCTTTTATGAGTGCGTGTATATTTATGATTATATGTAAGTATGCGTTGTGGATCTTCATGCAGCGGAAATGATGCGCTGTGTGTTTCTATTTATAATTGCAACTGTATATATACCCATATGTGGATACCCATATGATCGTTTAAGTGTGTATATATATATATATAGATATATAGCAATAATGAGAGCACTCACCATACTTAGAAGATGTAGAAAATAGATCATTTAATTCATAGGAAAGCCATCAGTGTTTATCAAAGCCATCAGTGTTTATCAATGTTTCAGTCCTCCCTGGGACTTTTGTCAAGATCTCATAACCAAGTTCCCCCACCCCCCTTAAATACCCCTGTATCCAATCAATTATTGCTATATGGATTTGGAGCAGCTATGCTCGAATGAGACTGCGACCCCAGCATGATCTAATATGAATACGTGAGTGTGGACCTTCTAATACTACATATTTGGACATATATTGTTCTGATGTCCTGCACCCGTTGGAATTGTTTCTTGAACTAAGTGGATTTTTCTGTCACTATATGTCTTACTGTAGAGACTGGCTTCCCCACCATAGTTTCTCTGGAGGACTATATTTAAATACAGATTGCTTTGTTGAGTGATAATTTATTTTTCATTTTTCTATATATTATTTTTTCATATTTTTTATTATTATTTTTTTTGTCTTTCTTCTGAGCAGATTTGAAAAAAAAAAATATATATATATACATTTACTTGTCTTGAACACTATAATTGTTAGTGATCCATGGAGAATCTAGTAATGGCTGAACTTTTGTTTAGTGCAGAAAATCACCAATTAATGCTCACAGATGATGATGCAGCACGTGTGTTGTTTGAAACAAATGATTTTGATACCTTGCCAGTTGAAAGTCCCTTAGATCTTTACCACAAGTTACTACATTTGGAGAAGAGGGAGATTGATTTATTATTACATGGGCAATTTTTGTCTGATTATTTTCGTAACAAACAATAGGTTGAAAAGTATTCCTACGATAGGGAGAAACAATCCGATTTTTTCTAGTAAATTGTGCTCAATATTAAACAAGTGTTCTTTCGACCTCTTACTATTGGTCATAGAGGAGGTGGGTGTTGACCTTAAAAAAATACGTTCTGAGATTGCTACCTTCCGCCCGGGTGCTATAACCCTATTGAAAAGTGATACATCAGATACCTGGATAGAAAAACTGAATATTCAGATTGAGAAACATCACAAAGATTTAATAGCTTTTGAAAGGGCTAAATTGGAGAAGGTTAGCAGGGATTATCAAGACCATCAAGTTTATAGATGGTTAACAGGGAGCGATACTCAGACACCTAGATATAGGAATAGTAGATTTCATTCTGAACAGCGTTACTTTGATAATTATTCCACAGCATCCTCCTCAGATCGTGAGTTTTCTGACACTCAGTGGAACTCCAAACCACCAATACCTCGAGCATACACTAGCTCACAGGCATCTAGTGTGCCTTTAAACGTAGAAGGCCCCACCCTTGGCGGGGCAAACACAAAAATCAAAAAGAAAGAACAGAAGGTGGTGAGGGGACGGTGATTAATTTATCTACATATAAACTGGATGAGGCAGAAAAGAGGGTACTTTCAAAAGGTTTATCGTTTGTACCGACAGTACGTTTTGATAACTTTAGATGGTCAATTGATAGATATAAACTTATGCGTAAATTAAGACTTAAAGAAAAATGTAAAGATACTAGAGAAAATCCGCGACTACAGATGTTTAAGAAAAAGAGTACATACGACCCACCTTCTGTGAATCCTAGTATCAAGACATTTTCACGGTTTCTTGATCAGGATTTACAGAAATCACTTAAACAACAGAAGAGAATTAGATATAACTTGTCTCCAGTTGAGAAGATTGCATTGAATAACTTACGTAAAAATATGTCCGTAACCATAAGACCTGCGGATAAAGGTGGGGCAGTGGTCCTGCTTGACACCTGTGACTATGACAATGAAGCACAGAAACAATTATCCGATGGTACTACCTACTGTAAATTGCAGGGAGACCCTACTGTAAGGTTTAAAAACAAGTTGGATTCACTTTTTTGACCTAGCTCTGGATAATAACTGGATTGATGAGATGACAAATGATTTTTTGAGAAATGATTTTCCGATTTGTCCTATACCATATCTTCTACCGAAGATACATAAGTCTTTAGTGAATCCCCATGGTAGGCCGATAATATTGGCTTGCAATTCACTTTTTGCACCGATAGCACAATACCTGGACAGTTTCTTACAACCGTGTGTAGAAAACATAGCTAGTTATCTGAAAGATACTAATAACTTCATTAGGCATGTTGTCAAAATACCTAGACAACAGAATACATTATTGGTCACGATGGATGTGTCATCCCTTTACATGGTGATACCTCACCGGGAAGGGATAGACACTGTCAGAAAGGCACTGCTAAGTATGGATACTCTAGGTCCACCGATAGAATTTCTGATGGAGCTCTTAGAGCTAACTTTGACATGTAACTTCTTTAAATATGGAGGATGTTATTACCTCCAGACCGTGGGAACTGCGATGGGCAGTAACATTGCGCAATCGTATGCAAATTTGTACATGGATGCCTATGAGAATACATACATTGTCTCGCGGTTTGGAGGTAATATTACACATTATCGTCGATTTATCGATTACATTTTCTTTATTTGGTGTGGGTCAGAGGATACTCTACGGAATATGGTATCCTATCTCAACAAGTTGGATACCCCTATTAGATTTACACTAACTTCAGATGCCCAATGTATTAATTTTTTGGATGTGACGATTTTTGCCACTGATAGTGGATATGGTCATAGACCATATAGGAAAGATACAGATCGCAATACATTGCTTTCTTTTAATAGTCATCACCCTCAATCTTTGAAACAGAATTTACCTGTATCTCAATTTCTTAGGGTATTGCGTAATAATTCTGACCCTGATATTGCTGAATTACAATTGACAAAGATGAAATTACGCTTCAGTGAGAGGGGTTATACGCTTGATACGATAAACAAATGCCACACTAAAGCCCTTGAGATCTATCTCTATGGAAACAGTGGAAGAAGGAGGAATTTATCTAAAGATCCTTTTGCGATTACAACTACATTTGATACAGCAGGTCCTTTGATTAGGAAAGCCATCAAGCATCAATGGCCAATAATAGCCTCGGATCCGACGTTTGAGAGCTATCTTCCAAAAACACCAGTGATGAGCTACAAGAGAGGTCCGAACCTTAAAGACCTCTTGTTGTGACCTGAGGGAATACAACTACAGAGCACTGCAACATAGTTGAATACCATCAAGATGGGATGCTTCCATTGTACGAATTGTACTACATGCAGAAGCATGACTGCTGGTAGCTATTTCCATCATCCACACACTGGTCGAAAACTAAAAATAAACCATCATTTGACATGCACTTCTGATCATGTCATTTATATACTAAGTTGTCCATGTTCCCTTATATATGTGGGAAAGACGATACGTTGTTTTCGTGATAGAATGGCGAACCACAGGTCATCAATTAGATCTGCTTTGTCATCAGGCATGACGGATATGCCTGTAGCCAAACATTTTTTGGAATTACAACACTCACTTGCTACTCTCAAGTGTATGATAATAGATGGGGTTCCACCACCCACTAGAGGTGGGAATAGAGCAAAGTTATTGCTCCACAAAGAAGCTAGATGGATCCATGATTTGGATACAGGACCTCATTCAGAGTCGGTCGAAGCGGCCGCACGGTCGTACGCCACCGATGTTCGCTATACTGCGCATGCGTACAGTTCGCAATGTGCGTGCGCAAACTAGCCGCTACGATCAGAAATTTCTCTCTCCTTGAACACAGCCAGGTCGGTAGTTTGAGTGACAGATTGAGACGTTTGTGGGTGGTAACAGGGGAAGGTGCTTGAAAACGGGGGAGTGGAGATCCGAATGCTGGCATGCCTAATTATGCGGACGGCGTTTTGTGGGAGTGCATACGGTTTATGGGAGTGCATAATTAACAAAGTAGCATCATGGCACATGTGATATGGGAGGTTTTTACACTGACATGATCGTAGAGAGGGTATGGTCAACCTTAAGCTCTACGACCAGTTTCGATGGTTGCCGATGGTCTCGATTAATCCTTATATGCCCGGAGATGACGTGCAATGCGTACGAGAAGGGGGCGTATTTTTTTTGTCTTCCGACCGCTTCCTCCCCTTGGTTGGCCAACTACCGATCCGCACTTAGGGACGCAACTTGCGAGGGAATCATCTGCATATATGGCCCCTTTTCGCGTACGACTGTGCGGCCGCTTCGACCGACTCTGAATGAGGTCCACAGTGTGGCCATGAGGACTTAATGAGTCAGTTCATTTGGGGATTTTTCTGTATTGAACTGTTCGAGACTGACCTTCTAGTACATCTCTATACACGATTGAGGGAATGCTTCCTTGGATGATTTTTTACATTTTTTTTTTATTTTAATTTTACACTTTCTTTATTTTTCATTTTTATTAATGTATTTTTTTCTTGGCTCAATATACAGTCTATGGCCATATTTGGGGACAGTATGGTTTTCTATTGGTGTTCTCTTAATGCAATGTAATCTGTGATTTATTTATATTAGATATTGTGTGGATAATGAATATCTGATAATGCTGTTATTTATAGACAGACCACCAGACTCATATGACATATGGCAACTTTTCTTATGATGTGATGTGAATGTTTATGTGGTTTCACATTGCTATATGCCTTTACAGGATGACTCTTTTTGTCCGCTATGGCATCCTGTAGCTCTGTTACATAGCAACCGTTTTGTTTGTGTCCCGCTGTGGCATGCACGCAGCACGATTATGTGAGTTTCTTGTTATGCTTATAAACTTACTGGAGTAGGTTGATTTTTCTGACAACTTGCAGTATATTACTTAGATATAAGTTTTTGTTTGTGTGGTCTGTCTATTCATATAAGACTTTGTTGATAATGTCTCTTTTAGACTCATGTGTTTAATGATTGATCTGGGATGATTTGGATTGATTGGATACAGGGTTATTTAAGGGGGGTGGGGGAACTTGGTTATGAGATCTTGACAAAAGTCCCAGGGAGGACTGAAACATTGATAAACACTGATGGCTTTCCTATTAAGTGCTCTCATTATTGCTATATGGATTTGGAGCAGCTATGCTCGAATGAGACTGTGACCCCAGCATGATCCAACATGAATACGTGAGTGTGGACCTTCTAATACTATATATATATATATATATATATACATACATCCACATATATATATCCTCAAACTGGTTATTATTTATTTTACTTCTGTCTGAACTAAAAGAATGATAGCCAATGGGGTTTTGTCCTGTTCATGGATGGAGCAAGATTTGGCAAACAATCGGATAATTTTAACAAAAGGCTTTCCAAATACAACTGTTAGTTCTACTTAAATACATCAGCATTGGATACAAGGCCTACATTTGTTAACAATAGCTACATGTCTGGCAATTGTTTATAAAGCCAACATTTTAATTGCCACAGACATACTGTGCATATATTTGAAGTAAACACTCACAGTATCTTTGTGTATTCTTGATTATTTGTCACAGACATGTATACAAGACAAGTCTGTCATCACTGAATATATGAAGTCTTTAAATATATATATTTATATGTGTATCCGTGCGTATGGGGTATGATAGGATTTTAAACAGTATGTAGTGGTAATGCGATCGCACGATGCTAATAACAGCATATTAGCATCACACACCATGGTTTGATGCTGACAATGCAAGATGGCATCGCTTGATATTAATTTTAAGATCTGGTCTCAGCCAATCATCCGGCTTTGACAGTCCACCATTTGATAGCAAATAACATGCTATCACACTCTGGTCTTATGTTTTTTATTTTTAGTCTTACACTATGGGATATTATTTAATGTTATATTATGGGATGGCACAATGTGGTAATTAAACCATCAATAATGTGTCTCTGGGAGTGACATAAAACTACCCTTATACGCACACCATGGATCTTGAAAGATTATGGGAAAGATGTGGGGATGCACCTAACCTATAAAGGAAGTCTTGAAGGGGATAGAGACTTACATTATTTAAGATGTTTAAAATAACATTTCATAATAAATTTTATGCATGGCTAAATCTATACATCATCTGATGGTACACTCTAATACAGGATTGTAATACAGTTCTTCCTTGACCTTGGTATCCATAATATCATTGCTTATCACCATCATCCCGGTTTCTCTGTTCGCCCTTGTACATTTTCCACACTTCAATACATTATGAACACAACTGACACATAAACCAATTACTAAGATGACAATCAGTATAAGGATCAGGAGTTTACCTACAGTAGCAACCAGTTCCTGGACCAACTCTCCTAGACTGGAGAACCATTTCTCAGGGTTCAACCAAGTGAACCACTCTTCTACCTTTTCAACTTCAATCAGTGAAGCATTATGGTTCTTTCGAAATTCCCATTTCAGCTGCAGAATTTCATCCATCTTCCGGTCTATCACCTCCCTGGGGTCACTAGTGTTCATAATGCGTATGAAGATATGGAGATGGTGTGTTCTTATGGATACCAATCTTTTCACCATGTGTAAGGGTCATAACCTCTGAAAGTATCCTTCCCAAATAACATAAACCTTCGGAACTCAGAGAGAGCTACTTATATGCTTTCCTTCCACATATAAAATATACATCATCGGGGAGAACATAAGGGATAGAAAACATCATAATCATTAAACACACTTCCCTAGCAAGTGATCCTATTTCTGGTTCTCCCATCTGATCAATACTCATTTCTAGTGTAATACCTTGGCACAATATCCTTCTGGTACCCTACCAACCATTTATTTGGTGGAACTTAGTGTATATCGATACCGGGAGTGTCTCCCATTTAACCTAATTGCGCGTAACAGTTTAAAATCAATTGGCTCATTATCAGCTCTTAGTGAGAAGGTCATCGTCTGGTTATTCCCAGGCACCTCCCAACTTCCTGGTTTATTGAAGTTGGTGATGTTCAAACATAAAAGTGATCTATCTACTTGGTACTGGTGGAGTTTAAAATGAGGTGGTTTGGACTTAAGAAATTTTCCATCCAGTGCATCCCCTTTGCAATTCTAAAACTTCAGAGACATTCAAGGGGAATGGCGCTAACCCTACATTATGTTGTCCTTGAGGCACGTGAGAGCATACCCAACAGTCAGTTTGGTTTAAAACTTTGCCCACCATGGTATGATAATCCTCTAAAGGATACCAACCCCAATACGGGTTATACTTAGGCTGGTACTGTTGGATGCATCTCTCATTTACTAGGGACCCACAAAACTCACACATACAATAATCCTCTGACGATAGACCTTCACACTGTCTCCGAGTTTCAGACATAACAGATCTCTTAGCAATTACTGTACTGGGTTTGGTCAGATACTCCCCAGATTGGTTTAGAGCTCCTTCTCCCAACTCCACTCCATCGATATCGACATTAGCTGCCCTCTCCGTTATCTGTCCTCAGTCACTGAAACCAGAAATCCCAAAACAACCCAGGATGTTGAAAACTCTGGGAGAAAACACAAAGATAACCACAGAAGGCCACTCCATTGCTGAAAACAACGATCTACAAATTTCTTTAGCTCAGGTATCTCACTGTAACCTTTAACCCTCCCGGAACAGACTCGCAATTGACAGGTCTGCGTTATCTGCCTCGATTCCGCCTTGTCTCTCCACCGGATGGTTGACCTTCTTACAGTGAGTGGAATGGACCCAGGTATCTCTCTCCGCCACATTCAATGAAGTTGATATGGACCTTCCCACCGATCTGTCAAACAACCTGAATGCAAGAAATTTCTGATCATAATAAATTCTCCAGGTTCAACATCATGACAGTTTGTTTCTGGCATATCATGTGATACCAATTTCAGTTTCTGCTGTTGATGCTTCAACTGTTTACTCATTGTTATAAGATACCTTACAGTTACCTCGTTGTTACTTTTTAAATCTTCCTGTGGGCTTATAATCAAATGAGGTTGTCTACCAAACAGTATTTCAAAGTGGGACAGATTAAGAGGGAGTCTGGGAGTTGTCCTGATGCTATGAAGGACTAGTGGTAATGCTTCTGGCCACCCCAGTCCAGTTTCTGCCATGACCTTACTTAATTTATTTTTAATAGTATCATTCATCCTCTCCACCTTGGTGCTGGCTTGCGGTTGGTAAGGGGTGTGAAGTCTACTATTAATACCCATCAACTTACACATGTTCTGGAAGACATCACCTGTGAAATGAGTACCCCTATCACTTTCAATAATTCTAGGGATACCGTATCTGCATACAAACTCCTGAACAATCTTTTTAGCAGTGAATGCAGCAGTATTAGTGGCAGCTGGTTATGCCTCTACCCAGTTAGAAAATACATCTGTACAAACTAATACATACTTGAGATTCCTGCAGGGTGGTAATTGGATGAAATCAATTTGTATTACCTGAAAAGGTCCGTCTGTCAGAGGAACGTGGGATGGCTCGATTGGTATTGTTTTTCCAATGTTCTTCCTCAAGCTGTCAACCAGGACATTGCCCTCTTTCCGGCTTTGGAAGAGAAATCTGGTGCACACCAATATGCCCTGACCAACTTGCACATACCTTGCTTTCCCAGGTGAGTCAGACTGTGTGCTGCCTCAGCCAAGCTTGGGTAGTATGCCTTGGGGGCCAGCGGCTTACCTTGTCCATCTCTCCAGAGTCCAGAGGAATTTTGCCCACATCCCTTATATCTCCAGACTGCCTTTTCCTTAATGGAACACAAATTTTGCATCTCAATTAATTTCTGCATATCAAGCATTTGGAAAACCATCATCATTTGATTAATTGGCATATTTACTCTTAAACCTGCTGCCCATTTGGCAGCTTCATCTGTGTTATTGCCCAGTGACACCGGATCATCTTCACATGTATGGGCTTTACACTTAATTATGGCTACTGCCTTAGGCATTTGGATAGCTGTCAATAGTCCTTTTATATGTTTTGAGTGTGCTACTGGTGTGCCTGTTGCTGTCATAACATTTTTTAGACGCCATAGAGCACCAAAATCATGTACTACGCCGAAGGCATACCTAGAGTCAGTGTAGATATTAGCAGATTTGCCTTTTGCTAATTCACATGCTGTCCTTAGTGCCACCAGCTCCGCCACTGGAGCCGAGTGAGGTGGACCAAGGGGTTCGGCTTCTATGATGTCTTCGTCATTTACAACAGCATAACCTGTACATAACTATCTAGTGTCAGTTTGTCTATGACAACTCCCATCCATGTAAAATGTCACATCTACATTTTCTTAAGGTGTATCATGTATATCAGGTCTTGCAGTAAAGGTCTGATTTAAATATTCCATACAATCATGTGCATCAGTATACCTGCAAAACTCACCTTCCACCAGTGACTCACCTCTCTCCACCCTTTGTGCATCCTGAGGCACATATAGTAAATACGTTGCTGGGTTTAACATGCTGCACCGTTTAATGGTGATGTTTGCAGGTGCTATTAGAGCTAGTTCCCATTATGTGAACCTAGCTGAGGAAACATGTCTGGTTTTGGCAGAATTCAGCAAAACAGATACAGCATGGGGTGTATAAACAATCACATCATGGCCTAATACTACATCCTCACTCTTACTGACCAATAGAGCAGTTGCTGCTACACTTCTTAAACATGTTGGGAGTGATCTTGCCAGAGTGTCCAATTGGCATCACCATGTTTTTGTGTGAGGACACCTGCTGCGCAACCGTCAGCTTCTATACAATACAATTCAAATGGTTTTTCATAATCAGGTATTCCCAATGCAGGTGCTCTTGTCAGATTATCCTTAAGATTAAGGAAAGTCTGCTCTGTTTCCTCTGTGTGTATGACACGATCGGGCTTTGAGGAAGAGACTAAGGGCCTGATTCAGAGCCGGATGCTCTGACAGAGCGCTCGCTCTGAATCAGGGCCAGCCTTCTGTTTTTTTAGAGCGGCCTCCTGGCCGCTCGCATAGCTGTGGGTGACCAGCCACAGCTATAGTGAGCGGCCAGGAAGATGGGACTTGCGATGATACCCTTGTGGTAGGGTCTCGTTGCCACAAGCCCTAGAGTGCTTTCGGCTCTAACAGAAATTATGTCAGTGGGGCCGGCCCCAGAAGGTAGGCGTTCCCATAAAAACACCTCCATCTGGGCAGCCACGCCCACAGCCAGCCCACCAAAGGGGGCGTGCTGATTCTCAACATCGACAGCATGCCCCCTTTGGTACAATATCCGGAGCGACGGTTTGCCCGTCGCTATCTGGGTCTCGCGCATGCGCAAAACGGAGCCGGCTCTGTCGTGTGCATGCACGCTGGGCCATCATCAACCCACTTGAGAGCGCATAATGCTCGTTAGCGGGTCTGAATCAGGCCCTAAGGCCCTGATTCAGAGCTGGACACTCTGACAGAGTGCTCGTTCTGAATCAGTGCCGGTCTTTTTTTTTTTTAGAACGGCCTCCTGGCCGCTCGCATAGCTGTGGGTGACCACCCACAGCTAATGCGAGTGGCCAGGAAGATGATCATGATTGGCCAAGACCATCATGACCATCGGGCTTGCGACGAGACCCTTGTGGTAGGGTCTCGTTGCTGCAAGCCCCAGAGAGATTTCAGTGGGGCCGGTGGGGCCGGCCCCAAACAGAGGCGTTCACATGGGAATGCCTCCATTTGGGCAGCCACTCCCCTGGCCCACCCACCAAAGGGGGCATGCTGTCACTCAACATCGACAGCACGCCCCCTTTGGTACGAGACCCGGAGCGAAGGTTTGCCCGTCGCTATCTGGGTCTCGAGCATGCGCACGACGGAGCCGGCTCCATCGTGCGCATGCAAGCTGGGCCACCATCAACACGCTTGCGAGCACATAATGCTCGCGAGTGGGTCTGAATCAGGCCCTAAGGCCCTGATTCAGAGCTGGACGCTCTGACTGAGGGCTCACTCTGAATCATGGCCGGTCTTTTTTTTTTTTTAGAACGGCCTCCTGGCCGCTCGCATAGCTGTGGGTGACCACCCACAGCTAATGCAAGCAGCCAGGAAGATGGTCACAATTGGCCAAGACCATCGCGACCATCAGGCTTTCAACGAGACCCTTGTGGTAGGGTCTCGTTGCCACAAGCCCCAGAGAGATTTCAGCTCTACCAGAGCCGAAATCTCTCCCACTGACATCCCTCGTGATGTCAGTGGGGCCAGCCCCAAATGGAGGCGTTCACATGGGATCACCTCCATTTGGGCAGCTACTCCCCCGGCCCACCCACCAAAGGGGTCGTGCTGTCACTCAATATCGACAACACGCCCCCTTTGGTACGAGACCCGGAGCGATGGATTGCCCTTCGCTATCCGGGTCTCGCGCTTGAGCACGACGGAGCCGGCTCCATCGTGTGCATGCGTTCTGGGCCACCATCGACCTGGTTGCGAGCGATCAGCGCTTGCGACCAGGTTTTAATCAGGCCCTAAGTCCTGTAATGGCAAGGCCAAAATAGAAAAACCCGGGATCCACATTCTGCAGTATCCACACATTCCCAAGAAGGTACGGATTTGCTGTTGGTTACGTGGCAGTGTCATGGTTTGTATGGCCTGGATTCGATCAGTAGTCAGTTGTCGTAACCCCTGCGTTAGACAGTGTCCTAAGTATTTAACCCTGGACTGGCATGGCTGTAGGTTTTCCTTAGTAACCTTGTGTCCTGTTTGCGAGAGATGAAGCAATAAAAGTTTAGTATCATTTAAACAAATCAGAACACAACAATAAATCGCCCACATATTGTATTAAAACAGATCCATTGGCAGGTTGAAAATATTGTAAACAGTCATGTAAGGCCTGGGAGAAAACACTGGGGCTGTCTATGAAGCCCTGGGGCAATCGTGTCCATGTGTATTGTACACCCCTGTATGTAAAAGCAAATAGGCACTGACAGTCAGGATGAAGAGGGACAGAGAAGAAGGCAGAAGAGAGGTCAATGACAGTAAAATGGGTGGCATTTGGTGGGATCTGCATTAGAATAACAGCTGGATTCGGCACTATGGGGAATTGGCTCTCTACTACCTTATTAACCCCTCTAAGGTCCTGTACCAGCCTATAACCCCTCCCACCACTCTTCTTCACAGGATAGATGGGACTGTTGGCTACACTTGCTGTACTGACTAAAATTCCCTGTTGTATTAACCGCTCAATTATGGGATAAACCCCTATCTCTACCTCCTGTTTTAACTGGTATTAGGAACTTTTTGAGCTTGCCTACCACTTTTTAGATTTACCATTACGGGAGCTACATTTGCCATCAATCTAGTGTCCTGTCCATCTTTGGTCCAAAGTGAACCTGGTATTTGAGATGAGAATCCATCTCAGGTAGAGCAGATGTTATCTGAAACAGTAGAGTGAAACATTAACCTTTGGGGAGTGTCCAATATATCCCTCACCTCATGCGCAACTCTCTGTGGGTTATCTAAAAATATACCATCAGGGGTACAATAAATGACACATCCCATTTTACATAACAAATCCCTTCCCAATAGGTTAGTAGGGGTTGCTGCTGCCAGGAGAAAGGAATGCCTGGTATGCATTGGACCGATAGTAACCTCTGCAGATTTGGTTAAAGGATAATGTTGCACTTTACCTGTTACACACATTGCTACTACTGTTTTGCTGGTCACCTGTAAATTAGATTGAGGTCGCCCCTGTGTCTACAAGAAAAGTATGTTTAATACCAGCTACATCAACTATCATTACAGGTTCCTCGCTACTATCCCCAGTTAACCTGACTGGCTGTAGACTACAGGTGTGACCTGACCCCTAGAGCTGACTATCTTCTTCCAGCAAAGCATTCACTGCAGTGACGTGAGCAGGTGATGGCTGGAATTGTGCGGATTGCTGTGGGTGCCCCTGCTGTGGGTATCTCGGTGTTCCCTGGTTTGGCGTTTCCCACTTTTTGGCTTTACAGAACTTACTTATATGGCCCTCCTTGTTACATCTGTAACACCTTCGTGATTGACGTGTTGTGAAAGGTTGTTGTTATGTGGGTTCCGGAATGAGGAAAGATTGTGGTTGTATGTAGGGATAAGGGTTTGGAGGTTCTAAGGAATGAGTGTATTGTGGCTGAGTGTGATAAGAGTGCTGCGGTGTTATTTGCATTCCTTCCAGAGCTTGAATACTAACAGCCATTAGTTTCTCGCTCTGCATTTCTCTCTTCCTAAAGATTTTTTTGTCATGTTCAATTGGAGATTCCCTGAGTGTGTCTGCCGTAACTCCCCTCCAACCAGGAAGTGAGATCTGAACCCTGGCCTTTAGAGTGTCCTTAAGACCATCCATAAGCACTGTGATTGTCATTTCCCTGTGATGGGTGTTGTCTTTTATATCCTCTATTACTGTGTATTGGGTAATAGTCTGCAGTGCTCTGGTAAAATAATCTGCTGCAGACTCATTCTCTTTCTGCTTAATTGTGAAGATTTTACTCCAGTTAACAATTAATGGGAAAAATACATATTGTCTTGATTACCTGCATCAGTTATGGGACTATCTCCATCCAATACACAAGCCGTTATAAACTTTTTCACATCGGTATTGTGTGAAAGACATGCTCGTAATACCACTTGCCAATCTTTATTGGTTGGCTCATGAGCATTACCTAAATCCTTTACAAATCTCTGGCACTTTGCTAGTTCTTTCCTAGGGTCAGGGAAATCTGTCATTATGAAATGTAGTTCTGCTCTTGTCCATGGATAATGAATCGCTACATGAATCGCTACATTCCTTATGGCCACTACACCATGTGCATCCGGATCCCATTGGGAACAGTTATTGTCAGGATGGGATGGATGCCTGCCACACTGCTACCTTTGGCCTGATTACCTAGTTGAGGGTTCAGCCTACTACTACTACGTATGGTATTAGTAATCTCCGCTACTGTTACAGTGGGTGTTAATACTTCCTGCACTGGTGGGGCTACCTCCATTTCTGGTACTAGTGGGGCAGCTACCTGTGCTTGCTGTGGTGGTACATTTAACATTTGTGCAACATGGGAAAGAGCAGACATCACAACAGGTTCATCATCTGTATCATAAACATGTTCCTTATAGTTACTTAGAAGAGGGTACAAGTTACTTGTTACATTTTTATGATTTTTGAGATCGACTATACCTTGACCCCCATCTGCATAGGGCAGAGGTGGTGTGCATGTGCTACTAACAATACCTGCCGCAACTCTACCTTGCTGTGCGTGCGCGCTCTTTTGCATCATGGGCGTGACGCTAGTTAGCGTCACGTGCACACCACTAAGCCACATGTTCCCCTTGTGCTGCCATAACTTCAAGCAATCATTAAATTTTACCCTTTTCTTCAGAGACTTCGCTAAACATATACTGTCTCTGAGATTTTTCAGAACCTCCAAATCAAAGCTACCAATCTTGGGAAAAGGTGTTCTACATTTCTTGGTCATTTTGACCCATATGTCGCAGTACGCAGTAGCGTATTCCCCATACTTTTTATTCATCCAAGTGGCCCTTCCACCAGCAGCACATCATCGACCATTACTAGAGATTGCCTTGCACCCATCTGAGTAAACGCTTAGCAATTTCTAGAGAATTTTGATTGGTGAATGATTTTCAGTGAGCTTTGTTCATGCTCTCCCTCCCTTTATACACAACAGACCCGCCTGGCATTAGTCAGCGTGTATAACGAGGAGTAGAATAACCACCTATTGCAAATTATTCTACTTGCGACGATATTAACTCAAGCTTCCGTCGCTCGCTTCCTACTTTGAGTTTACTCCCGCTGGTAGCATCAAGAAGTTCCAATAACTCCTAACCTTGACAGCAGTTTCACTGCCACAACAACCCACTTCACAATCACAGTTTATATAACCATGTGGTTCAATTGCATTGCCCAAAGAACCTAACTGATCAATGGACTTTGCGATTAATAGGTGCCGGACCAAGAAACCCCTTAGTTTCTCGATAACCTAAACCACAATGTACCTGATTTGTACACTGGCCCAGTAGTTTGTACTGCCCCGTCAGGCACCTACCGAGTTTTCACTGAGGTTTAACAGACAGTAACCTCCACTATTTAGGCTTAACAGACAGTAGCCTTCACAATCACACGTTTCAATTTACATACACCTTTTCTGCGCAGAAAACAAATAAAACCTTTTCCCTAAATAAAGCAGTATAATTCAGAGGGTTTTTTTTAACAAGCAATCACGCTATGAATACAATGACTGTTTGAACATGTGTCAGCAATACAGGAAATATGCGGATACTATTGTGCGACTTACCTCCTAACACAAAACTTTAAAAACAAAGGAAAACACACTATTCCTTCCTCGTCCCTGGTTCTAATCAGCACTCCTTGAACTCACACAATAACGGGTAGCGGTCTCTCAGCAACAGTTGAAGGCAAAGCATTCTTTCCTGCTTATGGCGCCGTCCACCCTTTTGGTGAGAGACCGATAACCGGGTGTTACCGTGTAAATTGGTATCGTGATTTCACTCAATGAGCCTCCATTTATGAATTCCTAATGATCTATATACCTAAATGTCGCTATTTAGCATTTTAAGTTGCCCAAGAAATAATTGCTTTCCAGACTTTGAGTGTGGTTCCAAAGCACAAAAAGATATTATTCACATAAAAAGCATTTAGTTACACGCTGTGATCTAAATACACTTAGCGCAAAAAGTTATGCATAAACAAGGTATAGTCAATACATTACGCAAGCGCACCAGTCCCAGTTACAGTCATCAATCCAGAGGTCTATGGTCATCCAAGAGAATGGATACTAACTGGGACCAGGACACAGACTATATACCCTAACAGATCATGATAACAACAATGTAGACAGACAAACATAATTTCATTGGTTCTTGCTCTTGGTCTTTGTAGTACGCTGTAGTTCATAGGATAGTTCACTAGGGGTATGTCCCAATACTCCAGATTACATTGTCGTTCTTTAATTGATTTAAATTAGATAGACACACTACATTACAGTGTATACATTCTAACCAATAATTTCCTATATTCCATAACCATCGAATGCAAAATGCTGCTCCCTCGCTGATAGGTTCAGATATCTGGAAATAAACAGTGTGTCAGTTTAGTACCAAACATGCCATGTCAATCATGTTGTATACCATAAATATTAAATACATGCATTTTACATCATAATTAATAACTTTAATATAAACCATAATGTGCAGGAACCTTTTATGAGTGCGTGTATATTTATGATTATGTGTAAGTATGTGTTGTGTGTCTTCATGCAGCGGAAGAGGTGCACTGTGTGTTTCTATTTATAATTGCAACTGTATATATATGTGTGCACGCACTCATGTGATCTTTTAAGTCTATATATATAGATATATATATATATATATAATTTCCAAGGTGTGGGCACTCCTTATCCAGGTTAACTTGCCATGGTGTTCACTGAGTAGTAGATAGAACAAATGTAGGTGTCACTCTCCGGTCTTGGTAATAATCAGGTCCTGATGACGTGTTGTACAATAATCTCGAAACATTGATATGTGACAGAGTTGCCTGTGTGGATTATTACCAAGACCGGAGAGTGACACCTACATTTGTTCTATATATATATAGAACAAATGTATTTTGGGCTGTGGAGAGACCTATGTGTTTGTGTCCTGATGACGGTCCCTAAGCAGGATTGAAACGTCGACTCTAATGTTTTAACCAAGATAAGTAATAAAGATGTGATTTTATTCTACTACCTTACCTGGTGAGTGCCCTCTTCTCTGTTAAACTCTATATTCTGGATTCCTATTGGATTTTTGAGGAGCACCACACTGCTGACTGACATTTGCCTTGAGTGCGGATATTAACATTTCGTTTATATATATATATATATATATATATATATATATATACAGTGTATATATATATATATATATATATATATACATCCACATATATATATCCTCAAACTGGTTATTATTTATTTTACTTCTGCCTGAACTAAAAGAATGACAGACAATGGGGTTTTGTCCTGTTCATGGATGGAGCAAGCTTTGGCAAACAATCTGATAATTTTAACAAAAGGCTCTCCTAATACAACTGTTAGTTCTAAAATACATCAGCATTGGATACAAGGCCTACATTTGTTAATAATAGCTACACATCTGGCAATTGTTTATAAATCCTACATTTGAATTGCCACATACATACTGTGTATATATTTGAAGTAAACACTCACAGTATCTTTGTGTATTCTTGATTATTTGTCATAGACATGTCTACAAGACAAGTCTATCATCACTGAATATATGAAGTCTTTAAATATATATATTTATATGTGTATCCGTGCGTATGGGGTATGATGGGATTTTAAACAGTATGCAGTGGTAATGCGATCGCACAATGCTTATAATAGCATATTAACATCACACACCCTGGTTTCATGCTGACGACGCAAGATGGCGTCGCTCGATATTAATTTTAAGATCTGGTCTCAGCCAATCATCCGGCTTCGACAAAGTAAAGAAGTTACTTTTCCATGTCCATGGCATGACTTAAGCCCTGGGGCATCGGCCTTCATAGAGAATGAGGACGTTGACGGCCTTGCATCATCATGACTGCTGCCGGCAGCTACAACATGTGGTTCTTGTTCTCCTGTCATGTGACTGCCCTCCATATTCACTTGCAGCAAAGTCACCAAGCAAGCAGCAATAGTGTTGCCAAGTTGTGGCTAACACATGCGCACATGCACAAAAAAATACACTTTTTTATAGGCCACAACTTGGGGCCCGAAGCACCCCTGACTGAGGCAGCAGCGATTGACAACACAGGCAGCACTTGGTTGCTGCTGTCTGATAATAATAAAAAGTGCGGCTAATGCACATGCACACACAAAAAAAATACACTTTTTATTATATAGATTTTTTTTTTTGGTCCATAACTTGGGGCCCGGAGCACCCCTGACAGAGGCAGCAGCAATTGGCGACACAGGCAGCATGCTACCAGCCCAGATGGACAGAGCACAGCAGCCTAGATGGACACAGCAGACAGCACCAGCCCAGATGCATACAGCAGACAGCACCAGCCCAGATGGACACAGCAGACAGCACCAGCCCAGATGGACACAGCAGACAGCACCATCCCAGATGGACACAGCAGACAGCACCATCCCAGATGGACACAGCAGACAGCACCATCCCAGATGGACACAGCAGACAGCACCAGCCCAGATGGACACAGCAGACAGCACCAGCCCAGATGGACACAGCAGACAGCACCAGCCCAGATGGACACAGCAGACAGCACCAGCCCAGATGGACAGAGCACAGCAGCCCAGATGGACAGAGCACAGCAGCCCAGATGGACACAGCAGACAGCACCAGCCCAGATGCATACAGCAGACAGCACCATCCCAGATGGACACAGCAGACAGCACCAGCCCAGATGGATACAGCAGACAGCACCATCCCAGATGGACACAGCAGACAGCACCAGCCCAGATGGGCACAGCAGACCGCACCAGCCCTACACTACCCACCCTCCCTATTCACTCTCCACAGCCGGAGTGAAATTACGCAGATGTTGGCTCCTTATAAAGCAGAGATGAAAGCTCGCGAGCTGCGAGATTTCGTCTCTGAGAGGTTTTGCCTCGGTTTGAGATCTGGGGCTGGCGGGGGAACCGAATGCCCGTTCGGTTCTTGCCCCGGAACTCTAAATTCGGGTGGTTTCGGATCTCTGAGATCTGAACCCGCTCATCTCTATTTGTATTGAAAATTTTCAGTTTTATTTTATAACAAATTCTATGTTTATGTGAAAGACTGTCTGTGGGCTGGGCTGGTGGCAGTGCTCGCAGGCAGTCTTTCACATAAAGACAATCTTGACACTTTGGGGGTGATTCAATTGTTTACATGGCAGCTATTTGTTTTATGTGAGCTCGACAGAGCAATTCATTTGTTGTTCCATTCAGGTGTGAGCAAAAATGTATGATAAACCTGTGGTTAGGGCACCCAAAGCGCAGTTAGGGTATCCTAAAAAGAACTTTAGATGGGTTTAGCTGTTTTACGTGGCTAAACCAGGTCTAAGAGGACGTGAAGACGGCGATAATTAATGGGTGTCCAGAACAATTGAATTGCAAAACTAAGTGCCTGTTACTTATCACCGCCCACACAATAATTGAATTGCCCCCTTTGGATACTCTGAGCCGCAGGCAGCCTTTGGCATCGCTTTGCCTACACTTTACTGTTGGGTGTGAAGTAGGCAGAGAATGCCTGATTGGATGTTAAAACCTAATATGAGTAGACGGGCAGCATTCTGTACCTGCTCCCCAGCTGCTAGCCACATCAAATTAGCAGGGAAGGTAGAGGTTTTACATGTTAAGGCACCCATACATCAGCAATTGATTGCAGCAATCGTGCAATTTGCAATCAATTGTGTATAAAAATCTTTCCCTTTTCAATCGATTGCAGATTTCAGAATAGCCACAATCGCTTCAAAAAGGGAAAGATTTTTATACACAATCGATTGCAAATTGCACGATTGCTGCAATCAATCTCTGATGTATGGGGGCCTTTAAAATACAGCTACATATCCTGCAGCTGCACCTCATGATCTGAAGCACAGCATCGTACAGAGAGAGATGTTTACAGATCAAGTCTAGTGACGATGTTAAGAGGTGCAACGCTCATTTACCTTAGGCCTCACAAACATCAACTGATTTTTTTGTCCATGGCAAGGAGTTGTCAGATGCCAAACGGGAGGATTGTGTAGAGGTTATTGTAATGCTATCTGTACTTTGTAGACTAGAATAGTCTCTGGTTTGCTGTTAAGTGTTGTATTTGATTATAGCTATTAGACATAATTTTTCAGATATTTTATTAGCTATTTAAACCACACCCGCATAAGACAAACAACGCCTATAGGTTTTTGATCAAGGCCATTTTTCTGTCACAGTTTGCAGGTATAAAGGCCGGGGCTGCATGCTTGTTCATGCCCACCAGGATAAAAGTTGCCAGCCAGTCAGGCCTTGCTGCTTATCCACTTCTAGAGACTGTAAACTGCTTTAATGCTAATGAAGTTTTGAACTGTGTATTTACACCATACTGTAAGTTTGATACTGATCTGTGCAATGGATATCACAAGCATGCTATTATGGTATGACTAGGCTATACTTCCTTGAACCTTACTTTTTTATATAACAGAATTTGCCTTGCATAAGGTTTATAGGTCTGATTTATCACGGATCACAACCGAAACAGCATATGCTGATTGGTGGATGGTGCATACTGCCAGAGCCGTAACTGGACTTTTTGGTGCCCTGTGCCAGAAAGAGTATTGGCGACCGCCTATTTTTCAAATGGGGACAAAACGCACCAGAAAAAGGGGCCATGGCCTCATAGGGAAGAGCCGGGGAAGAGATATTGGAGGCCAGGAGATGCTGGGGATAAAATAAGAGGAAGCTACAAGTGAGAATGATTATAAACAGAAAATTGAAAGGCTCGTACAGCGCCCCCCTGCCCTGCGGTGCCCTGTGCGGTGGCACAGGTCGCACTACCATAGTTATGGCCCTGCATACTGCGCATGCGTATGCATCGCAGTGTGCTTGCACTGGCTAGTATTGCAATTGCACTGTGGTCACGTACGCAGTTACAAAGTCATTTGGGGCATCAGCATTTGGGGGTGGTGACGAGGGAGTGGTTGGAGAAACGAAGGCGTGCCTGTCCATTTGAACCTCGTTTCCTGTGCGTGCATAAATTAGTCACTGCAACGGCATTCACAGCTTGAGTATTCACTGCGTGCAATGAGAAATGCAATTCCTAAGACAGGTCACACCTGCTGTAATTCTGTGTGAGGGTCCGATGTTACCGATGTATACGCAGGTCTGCAAGGTCTTACGGATGTGCAAAGGCGACAGTGGGCATCTCTTTGCCGGGTGAGCAGTTGCAAACATTAGCATATTTTCACAGCAGGACTGCATGCGTAATTGCAGCTGCGATCGCAATAGTGATCCATAGTGAATCAGGCCCTATGTTCTTTGCTGTGAAGGTTTTTCATACATTGTTTGGTGGAATAGCACTAATGTTAAGTGTTTCTGTTTATATGGAAGTATGTGAAAAGATATCGAGCTGTGGACCCCATTTTATAACAATGCTTATTACCAGCGGCATATTTCGTTTAGGTGTGACTCATTGGTTAATAATTGAAAGCAAACACTATTCAGTAAAATGTCAGCTCAATTTACATCTGCAAGCTCTTTGTTACCATGTACAGCTCAGATATAATGCAGATAGTAGGCAATGAAGTTATATAATTTGGTAAAAGTTGATACAGAGAAACAACACTTATGAAGGATGATGAATGACAATTGTCTGTTTATGTGTTTAGTGAAAAAACTATACAGCAGGGATACAGTATGACAAGTAGCAATAAACTACAAACCAAAGCGCTTCATAAGGGGAACATATATTTACGTTGGCTGCATCATTAACAATCTGTTCCAGCACAAAAGAAGACTACACTATAAAGTGAAGGTAGAAAAGAAATACGCCAGCACTCGGCCACACCTGTATTTTAAAATGTCACAGCTAGACAGCAACATATTATATGTATATAAAAAGAACACGTCTTATCCTTATTAGTTTCATTTTGAATATATTTAGCACCATAAAATATGAGAAATTGGTTTATATTTTGATAAAAACACTGGCCCTTGCAACCTAATTTCAAGGATCTAATTATTTACACTCACAGCTATGCTCAAACTTAATGCCCCAATATTTCTGCGATGGATTAGGGCAATATCCAGATATGCAGATGCCGATGTTGGGACATCTGTGAAATCCAGCATGTTCGCTTTCCCTGATTTGCTGATTCTGACCAAAATATAATTAGGATCGGTAAATCTGGGATTTTTTACATTAAGAACTTCACCAATTCCCCAACGGATCAGCATTTGCAACTGACAGATCGGAGGCTCCGCTCGCTACTGGGGATATTGCATAAGGGCACTACTTCAGTGGTCACTGCAAGAGGGACACTACTACTGGGGGCATTATGGTGCATATGGAATGGAAAGGAATGTTCCCAGAGTGACGAGAAATGGGGGGGTATGTTGACACGCCCTCATTTTCAGTGGTAACGCCCCTTGTGGCATGTGGCCACGCCCACTTTTTGAGGCACGCACATATAGAGCGGGGGGGGGGGAGGTGGGGTTTTTCATCTTGCCCTTCACTGCAAATACCCTAGTTATGCCACTGCCAATGAGACTTTTTGGGCAATTGTAAAGAAAAAGCTCAAGAAGGCGATGATCACCATCAAGACTGGCAGAAAAATACATATTAAAATGTCATGCAAAGCAAGTTGTGCAGCAGAGCAAACTGTTGTACGGATGTACAAAGTTCTGGTGATACAATCTTATCTAGTAGCTTGCAAGTTGCAGGCTGCCGTGAGATGTCGGCCATTTAAAGCGGTAATTCTTTAAAATGCAGATCAGGTTGGTTTTGCCATTTAATAAAATGCCACCTTAAATAAAGCAGATAAATCACCAACATATGATGGCTGTAAAAAATGTGTGCCAGTGCATATCCCTAATGTCAAAACATATTCATACTCCGATGTTCTTAACCACTATTTCACTCCTGTTACATGGTAAGTACAGTGTGTTCACTCGAATCAGTATAAATGGACTAAAAATTATTTACTTCATAAAGTAGTGCCTAATACCAGTATGCAAGACTTACACACAAAACAACCTAAACATGTAATTCTTAATAAATTCATATAGTCCGGAAGAATAAAATCAAAAAACCTGTAATATATCTCTTAAAAATCCATGCCATATGTGGTACCAAATTGCATCATGTTCATAAACTCAGTCTATGGGACATATTAATTTGGGAGCAAGGTTTAGCGAGGAAAAAAACTTGTGCCCCTCACGCCCAATTTTGGATTACCGCGGGTATGCGCGCTCCCGATACCAGCCTCGTACAAAAAAAATATTCTGCACTTACCTTCCCGGGGGTCTCCGGTGGTCTCCGTGGCTCCCTGTGGCCACCCCTCTATCTTCTCACTGGAGAGGGAGCTGAAGGGAGTCCTGGGGCTGCTGGGAGGCTCCAACGGCTGGCGGGAGGGGCAAGGGCTGCAGGGAGATGTTCTCCCAGTGACCATTCCGGGGGTTGCACACAGACACTGGGGGGGCCACACACATTGGGGGTCACACACACAACACTCATACACACACACACACACTCACTCTTACACACTTACAAACACTAACAAACACTCACACACACTGACATACTCACCCTGCTGCAGAAAACCCGGCTTCCGATGTTGGATGCAGAAGAAGATGCAGAAGACAACGCTGCATAAGGTAAGTAATTATGGACTAATTAAGCTAATTTGAAACTTCCAAGTGCTGCCGGGGTGCCAGAGCAAGTCCCACTTATTGTTCCTAAAATTAACGATATTTGAAAAAAAATTCACACTTGCTCTGGAGGTGCGAGAATAAAAACCTACCGACACACAAAAGATAAAAAAAACCACACCTAATTGAGTAGCAAAAATCCCACACCTGCAGGAAAAATCTCGCAGGTGCAGGATTTTTGCTTTTCGCACACCCTATTGAATTTGTCCCTATGTTCATGGTCTTGGTAACCCTAATTTCACCAATCCCCGGTGCATGGGGCGGTACACAGATGTCTCCTGTGACCAATGTTCACTAGTAGCCACTATTGATTACCATCTATAATCCCTAATTAAAAACAGAATAAACCAGATGGTACCTGGAGTCCAAGTGTTCTCTGTGATCCACGCTGATTAGTGATACCCCTGTCATCCTTGTGTCTATTGTGCTGGGGGCAGAGGTAGCAGTTGCGTCTCTGCTGGCAAACTATCCATCTTTGGTGTGAGTGTGGAGATTGAATTCTCCGCGTTCTACGCATTTCACCTGTCATTGCAGGATTCTTCAGGATTGCAGAGTAATCGATGCTCTTATTAGCTGGTCGGGTCCATTCTCTTAGGGGTCTCTCCTTCCGCCCTTCCTTTATCATGACCTGACTATGACTTCCGCCCTGACTATATTAGCAAAGAATAAATATAAATAGATCTCTAAGATTATCGAAAAAATGGGGGACACACTTACAGGAGGCTGGTCTTGCAAATAATTACAGACTTTAGCTCTACACATACATTATATAAAAACATATAACAGTACATTGGTACTATTCTGTATAGAGCAAATAAAAATAATAATATAATAATAGTAACAATAAAACTATGAGTATTTTAGTAATAAATAAATATAATTCATCTATATTTACCATGAATACTATAAATAACAGAGGTAGCGCTATTATAGAAAAAAGTGAAGGAATAAGGAAAAAGGAAAGAGGAAGTAGGAAAAGACAGGGAGCAGCAACCATAAAGGTTTATGTGGAGTGTTCTCCTAATTATTCCAGTCTCGTGGAGAGGGTGTGGCCTCTGGATCTACCTGGAGTCCTTGGGAAGTCATTATCTCAAGCGTTATTTTCATTCTCATCTCCTCCTTAGCTTCAAGTATTTATATACCTCTACTCCTTACCAGTACGGTTTGATCTATTTGCATATGTCAATACCATATCAGTAAATAGACTGATATATCAAAAAATAGATTAATCAATATATTAATTCCAGATAGTTCAATAATTTAATATTTAAAATATACCTCTTTACAATAAAGGAGAAGCTACTAAACATTTAAAGTAGCTGGATCGATTAGCTACAAGAAGAATTCGCCTGACTGTGTTCAGTCATACAATAATGGGATGATCTCAAGATACACATTGAGTCCTTTCAAAGTTAATATCTCAAACTCTATTATTATTCTTGCCTCCTCTCTAGCCAAAGTTCTTTCTATATTTCCTTCTCTCCAATTTGGTTTGATCTTTTTTAGGTTGATGAAGTCTAATACAGATAGATCGCTTCCATGGGCCACTGAGAAATGCACTGATATGCTATGAATCTCTCTTTATATTACACAGGTGTTCCTGTACTCTTACATGCACTGAAGTATTGCAGGTAATCTTCTCCCTAATTATAAATTCTCTGTTGTTGGCTTTTGATCTCACTAGCTTTATAGGTTTAGTACTTTCACTATTTTATTTTTTTTACATGCCGTACACCGCGCACATTTGAAGAACCCTTTGTTTCCGGAGTTAAACCATGTTCCTATCTACCAAATGCCTTTTAACCAAAGTGTTTCTGACTGTTGGGGCTCTTCTGTACACCACATTTGCATGCTCCGTTAGATATTCCCATTGAGTTTAATCTCCCAATAAAACAATCCAATGTCTCCACCAGGACAATAACTAGGGTGATGCAACATGTGCCTCGGCACTGGGAACTGCAGGGCAGGGGGCACTGTTTGGGCCTGTAAATTTTCTGTTTATAATTGTTCTCACTTCCTCTTCTTTTATCCACAACATCTCCTGGTTGCCCCTATCTGCTCCCTGGCCAACTCCCTCTCCATCTGGCCACCTCCCCTAGCACTTTCAGTCACATACTCCTTTATATAAAACACACATTTCAAAATACTGTCATACATGGCAGTCAGACACCTTACACATGGAGCTATCTGGAGCTATCTGCTCCACAATTTCTGATGGCAGCCCTGAACACAGCCACCAATTCTTGACCCAGGTGTTACCAACACACATTAATTCACCTTGCCAGTGAGTTCAGCTGTCAGGGTAGGGTACATACAGGGATTCCCCACTGTTGCTTGTAGTGTATATGCAGCAAAAATTAGCACTCTTTCTATACCTTCAGCCGGTGATGGACAAGTCCTGACTCAGGTGTAGCTTCACCAGTGCTCTCCTACATCTAGAGCTGGTGAGTGATACTGCATAATTATTGTGTATCACCACTGCAGCCATTGGATTCACACTGTATTTGGCTGTGACACCTAGATAACAGCGGTACAATGGGATTGGTATCCTTCATCATTGTACGTGACAAATCATATTTGCCGTGGCAATTCTCCATGAGGCCATGCCCCTTTTTCAGGTGTACACCTTATCTTCCTATTTGAAAAATGGTGTGTGGGGGGGGGCAGAGAGGGCGACAATGCTCCTTCTGACCCAGGGCACTAAAAAGTCTAGTTACAGCTCTGGTCTCTGCAAACTATTTTCTAACTGTTGGTTTTGCATTGGATAATTAATTATGAATAAATGGTGGATATGGTCTTCTTCCTTCCTTGTTTTATATTCTAACAACTCCTCCCATGTCATCTTTTTCACTTTATCCTTTGCTCTTTTCAATTCTTCCATTTTATAGTTTTTCTCCTTAAATTGTTGTAGAAGTTTCCTTGATTATATTCTAAAATGTTCTTGTTTAGAACAGATTCATTTGAAACTGTGTAGTTGGCACCCTGGGATATTTCTAATCCATGCTTTTTGGTGATTGCTCTAGGTAGCTATTACAATCTGTAGGTTTCATGTATGTTTTGGTCTCTAGTTTGTTTCCTGCCACGAAAATGGTTAGATCTAAAAAGTTCACTCTTTCTTTGCTGGTCTCACTTGTAAACTCCAAATTTTCATTGTTTCTATTTATTTCTTGAATAAACATTTCAAATTCTTCTTTCTTGCCTTCCCAGATGATAATCACATCATTTAAATATCTTGCCTATACCTTTATGTTCCTCTTATACTTCTTGTTGGTCCAGATATTTTTGACCTGCCTTGGCACCAGCATGTCCCCATCGCTGTTCCATTTTCTTGTAATTAAAATTTGTCTTGAAACCAAAAATAATTATGTTGTAAACTGAACTCCATTGCCTCTATAATAAAATCTATTTGTGCATTTTGTAATTTTAAATGAAATCTCCAAACTTTTTGTCACATTTTAACAACATATTTTATGATCAATACATGTGTATAGCGATTTAATGTCACATGTTGACAATAAATATTCCTCCTTCCATTCTAAAGTCTCCAACAACTTTAGGACTTGTGTCATGTCTTTCAGGTATCCATGTTGTTCTTTCACTATAGGCTGCAGAAAAGTGTCCACATAACTTTACAGGTTCGACATGAGTGACCCGATACCAGTTACTATAGGTCTACCCGGAGGGGCTGCCAGCAATTCACAGGTAATTACATAGACCCCTTAGAGTGTGCTTTCCTTTAGTGTAAATTAGATTTGTCATTACCCCAAAATGAACACTGTAGCAATTTATTCTGTTTAGTTTGTTGTGAGTTCTGGTTGGGGTAGAACTTGTAATTCTTAAGGTCAAATTCTGGCAGTGAAATATGTAATGTAGCTAAATGTGGAACAAGGCAATTATTTTGCTAAACAGCTTTCAAAATTTCACTCATCTCTGCTATATATCATCAATAAATATTCACAATAGTTTTATGTTAGTTACCATTAGGATAACAAAATGGGGGATGTAAAATACAGGTGTTTTATCTTTCAGAATATGTATGTGCTAGTTTCTGCTAGAATGTTCTTCTCAGTTATTATTTCATATCCTATAAGAAAAAGATGTCACCATCTATCATAAAATGTACTGAGTAAAAAAAGTCAAGATTTTATTTACTGTTAAGAAAAAGTAGTTTGGTAAAGCTGTGTACACACTATATAATATATCATATGAGATATCATTCTGATGCAGAACGGAATGATATATGGTACACATCGTATAGTGTGTATGCTGCATTCGTCCTTCACGATGGTCATTCATCACATCATCCCATCTGCTGTTCTGTACCATATTGTTACATCGCATTGCACCGCCACTGGGTATACCCAGCTCTAAAATCAGAGCACTAACCTGACACTACAATGATAATAAACAAGAAAAAATTACTTTTTAAGCCCCTTACTTACAATTTGCACATTTTTATTTGATTTTGTTTAGTAAATAAATAGTTAAACTGTAAATGTATTTTAAATTTTCTTCTTTGAACAAGTATCAGTAACTGTAAAATGGCTAAAAACACCCAATAAAGCAATTTACAGTTGACCAAAGCATTGTTTTTGCTTAGTTATACAGTTTATAGATAAAATAGGCAGACATTGTAAACTTCGCAAGAAATTAAAATACAACTGAGCAAACAGTCCTATATTTGCTCTGCTCCGGATGTGGGAATTTTTGCTATGGAAAGCAAAACATGTACAATACTGCAAACAAAAAAAAAAGATTTACTTATTTTTTTTGTACAGCAACTAATTTGCATAAACAAGATTTTTACAAGCTTAAAAATAGAAAAATGTAAAAAATATTTGAAAACCTTTCCACATAAAAAAATGGGATTTGAGCTTGATTATTAAGACCCATAAAATATGAAAGGTTTACTAACTAATAAAGATTATTAAGTCAACGGAGAAACAGCAGAGAGGAGGAGCTACGCTTAAACACCATATATATGTGACCAAGTTGAGGAGGCATAGAGGTAAAATCCAGGGACGTGCAGTCAGGGTAGGCAGGGTACTCCTGAGATTTGATATAAAACTGATTAGAATAATTCAAAGAAGATATTTATAACTTATAAACATCTTCTTTGTTTATTGTAATCATTTTTGTAGTTAACACTCACCAGCTTTGTGGAGTGCCCTGGGACTGCAGGGAGACAAGATGAGTCAGCAACAGCTCAGCCTTGCATCTCTATAGTCAGACACTGCTTGCAGAGCTGGGGTCAGGGTCACACCATGGGAAGTAAGATTCACAGAAAGGGTGGGATGTCTTAAAGAGGAAAATGCGGTAAACCCCCGGAAATTGAGTTTTTGGGGGATTTACAGCATACCCAATATGTACTAAGCTTCATCTCAATGGGTAATGCCATCTTCAGGTGGCATTACCCAATAAGAGCCTATAGGCTTCTTATCAGGATGTTCCCCCTGAAAGGGATCCAATCGGATTCATCCAATCTCCCCCCCCCGCAGCCCACGTCTTTCTGCGCATGCACAGCCTATAATAAAAGGTGGTACACGAGAATTCTCCTTAGGTCCCACCACTCACAAGTTAAATAGTAAAAAGGACATATACAATTTAACAAACCAAGCACTTCAGTCAACAGGGTCTGCCATTTTTGTGTCTGAAATTACTGGTTTGTTTGTACCTCCACAAAAGAAAACATTTTGTTGGCTTGATTAAATCAAGCTACCAATGTTCTCAAGGCTAACAGTGTTGCTCATCTTCAAAATTGAAGATGTCATCATCTTAAACATCACCACCCTTACTACTGTTGTTAATATTATCAACACACAATATTAGCTCATCCCATCTGGAATCCCACAATACAGTCTCTGTTTGTAATTGGTGGAAAAGACATTCCTCATATAATTAGAAGTTAATTTGATGAACATCAGTTTTTTGACATTTCTGGAAGCATCCTCCTATACCAGTGGTGGTGAACCCTGGCACTCCAGCTGCCATGGGACTACATATCCCAGAATGCACTGCCAGAGTTTTGCTATTAGGAAATGCTAAAACTGTAACAGGGCATGCTGGGATATGTAGTCCCACAGCAGCTGGAGTGCCAGGGTTCACCACCATAGTCCTATACCGATCACCTACAAGGTTCACAGCTGTTCTAAATACTCTTTCCATGTACACATTAGAGGATGGGCAGCTTAAGTACACCACATCTAGTTTGTACAAGGGGCTTTAAATTGCCTCTTTTCTTCCAGGAATTCAAAGAAACTGTGTAAAATGCTAATTTAAAGTAATCCTCCACCATTTTATTGATGCTTACTGGATCAGATTGAGTCATGCTACAGGTGTCAATATATGTGGGCATTTCTTTTAAGCCTGATGAGATGTCATAATGATTCACTCAGGTGTGCTGAGTTGACTCATCATCATCAGTGGGTGTCTTGTAAAAGGTTCATTTTTGTTCCTAGTAGCAGCATTTGCAGGAGAAACTATAGCAGGAGATGTGTTATGTGAAACTTGAGTTGACAACTTGCTCGCAAGGAGCTCTTTGCATCTATTAAGATCTGTGTCAGTTGGAAAGAAAAACATTACAGAAGACTTAAAAATACAGTCAAGCATGGTTGCCAAAATGTAGTGATTCAATTGCAAGATGCTGCAAACTGTTTTATCCTAGTTAAGTGATTAAATAACATGATCTAAAAGTCCAAAATACTTAGAATAATTGCTTAGTTGCATCTCCTAATGCTGAAGGATATAAAGAGTGGAATTCTACCTGGTTGCTACCTCTTGCTTCAGTTGGTGGAAATTCAAATTTAAATTTTCTTGCAGCTACTGCAATGATCTACTGTACATCCAGTTGCTTACTCCTGAAAATGCCCAGAAATTTAAGGGCCAGAGTCAACATCTCCTACAATATATGGACCTGTTTTTTTTAAGAAATTCTGAATCACCTAGTTTGTGTCACGGCTTGACGTGCACCTGGACTCGAAGTGGAGTCAGATGGTGAGTGAAGGTTCATTTGCTGATACTTGAAAGCAGCCGGTCTTAGGGGGGTATGACTCATGAAGGAATGGTACACACAAAGGGGTGAGACAAAGCTGGGAGACGCTGGTGGTACTCAGAGAACCGGGGTAGGCTGGGCAAATAATGGGTAGATGGTGTCAGGAGACAGGTAGCAACAGGAGCAGAACTGCACGAAGGCTGAGAGGTGAAACTGCAGGAACACACTGGAGCGATGGCACTTTAAGGAGCAAGGGAGCACAGAGAACTAGCTCACTGTGATAGATGTTGCACTAGCATCTAAGGAGCCTCTTGACAGCCCTTTAGTACCCTCAGGTTGTGCAGGATTGGCTGCTAGCCTCCCTAGCCCAGGCTGTTACCTGATTGGCCCAAATCAACATGTGACCCAAATCCAAGATGGCCGTGGTCACCGTGCGGAAGCGCTGTCAGTCTCATCCCCTCTCACCTGCCTCCAGATGGAAGCCCTTAGTCTGCGGAGGCTCACAGTACCCAGCACTGCTCTCCAGGACCCTGCACCCCCGCCAGAGACTCTGTGCCAGCACACCCGGAGCAGTAAAGACCGCGATCTCTGCAGCCTGTCAGCCCTGATTGTGACATATTGTGTGCACAAAGCATGGTATGTGTTGAAATTCACCCAGCCATAAGGCTAATAAAATGACTGTTTTGTTATTGGAAATTACAAATCTTGTGGAGAGTCTTAGTGGGGTAAGCCATTTTGCTATCACATCCCTGAGTTTTTCCAACAGATTGACACTGGTATGCTTTTATGTGAAGCCACTGATACAGAGAGTAACCTGCCTGTGAATGAGCTGGTGTGTGTGAGATACTGCTGCAGAAGGTGATATACTCAAACAGTCATGTATTCTTTCATTTGGCCAGTACCACTTGTTCTCATAAATGTAGCTAAGTAGATAGTTGATACAATTACATTTTCTGGGCAAGTAATAACTTTTTGTTTAATGTCCTGGTACAGGTGAAGAATTTCTGTTCTGCAAAAATAGAATTGAGATGGAATTTAGTAGCATGGACACATGACCTTGGCTAAAACTAGATGTGTTGAAAGCGGATATTGGACGCAGATCTAATGCTAACATAGACATCATGGCTTCAGTGATCCTCAGTGACTATCATACTTGGTTCCTCTTGCAAATGATTATTTTACAGTCAATTGTTGTTTAAAACAACTAGTCTTCTTGATCCCCTTCTGTAGTAAAGATTCACCCAGAGTAGCAGCAGCCCTAGTGCATAAGGATTCTCCTTGGGAATCGTGGATTGCATTATGGGAGTCAGTTAGCCTTTGCTAATTGCATGCAGGAGGACTACCTCTGATCACTAATGAGGAGTATGATGATGAACTTGTTGGCAGTGTAGATTGCATGGGCTGGTATCTATCCATGTTGCTGGTAGCTTCTTCTTATATATGATTTTGATAAACCACTTGAATAAACTTGCTGCAAATGATGTAACAGGGAGGAGGTGCTTAGATGGTTAATGTGCCTGCCTCTTCTTACTTTTGCACTACAAATGCCACAGATAGCATTTTTTTCCCCAGCATGACAATGAGCTTCTTATCCCTGGCATGAAGTGCTGGCACTGGTAGCTGACTTACTTCGACACAAACAACATCATCTTCCTGAATGTTATCAACTAGTTCTTGTCCAACACATTCATCATCAACATCCTCATTAGTGTTAGATGCACAGTTATTCCTCTCATCCTGTTGCACATTTATAACTTCTAAAGTAGTCTCCTCAATTTATATGTCTAACTCTAAACCATCATCAACATTACTTTTACTACTACTCATTCTCACATTTGCAGAGGGTTCAGAAATGGTGGAAGAAGGCTTCTCTGGGATTACTGTCAGAATCAAAAATGTCAGACTCAAACAAAACACTCGTAGATACCCTAAGACTTTCCTCAGGAATCTGTGAAGTTTGTGAACACACAATTTGTTCTTCAGTATTATTGTACTTTCTGTGCACTGATTTGCTTGTTTTAGAGGAGACACATCTAGACTCAGAGCGAGGAGGTGTGCATGCTAGGTTACAGAAGATGCTTGACTGTCTTTGGCCCTAGCTTTCACAATAGTCATTCTAGTGCATGAAAAAGCAGTTGCAGGACCACAACTTGCAAAGAAAGACTATGGTCTGAGCCTGTTCTTGCAACTGTGAGTGGTGTATGGCATGTTTCGGCAATAACTTTTCCCTTCATAGTTAAAGGGGATATTTTCTTAAAGATTGTCAAACATTATTTAGATTTGGAGCGCCCTTTCTTACACCTTCTTACCTCTTGACCTTTTATAAAGTAGATGTTGAAGTACTATGACTGCCAGCATTAGTGTTGGGATGCTCATATTCTTCTATAGACTGATTCGTGATTGATTTATAGTATACCAGGACAGAAATTAAGTTACTGTACTTGAACTTGTAACTGCAACCACTCCAAGTGAATGTACAATGAGATAGGAAAGTGAGGGACTGTTACCTTTACCATGCAGTTCTATTAAAATACTTGAACCAGAAATAAAATGTCTTATTTCAACTTTTATTAGTTTGGGTGCAGCGGATAGGGCCAAAACACAGTAAGTACAGCAATATATACTGTCTCTCTAACACACACACAAACTATTATATTATAAAGCTTATTAAAGAGTTTTCAGAGTTTCTTTTAAACCAGAAAGAAATGTTTTCTTTTTGCTCTTATTATTTTGGGGTGCTGCTGATGAGACCAAAACACCCAGTACTACCATATTTGATGCCTTCCTCGCAGATATACACTGCCTCTCAAACACACACACTTTTCTTTTGAAATATCTAAATATCTAAATTAAAAGGCTAAAAATATGTCTTTTAGGTGCAGCTCAGCACAGTACTCTTTGGTCAACTAAGTTTGCAATCACAGTACTGTCTGTGGGCCTGATTCAGAGCTGTACACAAGTGGCTGATCGCTCGTTCGACGAATGAGCGAGAAAATGTAAATTCAAGCGCTCGCTCGTAAGTTCGCTCGTAGCTAATCTTCCGCCCCAAAGTCTCCCAACCCCTCCTATAGCTAACGAACAAGCAAAATTGCGACCGTCCATCTCCAAATTTGGTTGCAGGGACTACTCGCACAAGTCCAAACCGGAAGTGTGCCTGTCAGATTTTGATTACCTGCTCGTTCATTCTGCATACATACTTTAATCGTATCATGCCAATCAATATATTAATTAGCTTAATTGCTCTTCATATGTTTACAATCCGTTTTTTTTTTCATTTTCAATAAACTTTATTCTTGTCCGTGTGTGTCATTTTTCCCGCAGAATACGTACGGTTTCACCAATGGTTTACTTTATCAAAAATACATGTTGTAACCAATTATCCTATTGTTTTCCTGTGTTTATGATAGGCCTATTTTCCTATTTTAATTTCTTTATTTAAATTAGCTTACGCATGTCACTGCATGAAGCCTTTCATAACTCACATTATATTTTGGAGCCTGTAGGACACATGACTCATACAATAACCAATACAATGGTTCCTGTTAATTTACAAAGTACATTAGCCAATAAAAAGTTTTCTCTGGCCTTTATTAAAACTATTTGTTGTGAAAAAAATCATTGCCATCATGAGAGCCTCCGCATTTACCACACGGGAGCTGTTGGTCCTCACCGAGGTCATGGACCGGAGGATCACCAGCCAACCTCCCTCCATCACCAACCGGGCCTAGTGATCGGCCTATGCGGAGGTTCGCTCCTTCGGCTCACGCCGTAATGTCGGGCAATTAGAGCGCAGGTGGTCAGATCTGCGGTGCCGCACCCCCCGCTTGCTGGCATGTTTTCTGCTAAGGATCGCTGCAAGTAAGTGTTTTTTGTTTTACTTTTTTGGAGTTTTTTTTTTGGCCCTACCTGCATGTGCTTGTTTCCAGTATATCCCTGTTTGTTTCTTGCGGCCCTATCTGCGTGTGCATGTTTGTTTCCAGTATAGCCCTGTTTGTTTCTTGCGGCCCTATCTGCGTGTGCATGTTTGTTTCCAGTATAGCCCTGTTTGTTGTTTTTTGACATGCCTGCGTGTGCATGTTTTCAGTATAGCCCTGTTTGTTGTTTTTTGACATGCCTGCGTGTGCATGTTTTCTGTATAGCCCTGTTTGTTGTTTTTTGACATGCCTGCGTGTGCATGTTTTCCTTTTTTTGAATGTTTTTATTTTTTTTAAGTTGTAAATTTGTGTTCCACACCCCCCCTCCAAAAAAAAATAAAATCATTTTTCAATAATCATTTAGGGGCTGAACGCAGAAGTCGGCCTCGCCGCAGACTTCGTCGCCGGGCTCGGCCCCTGACGCCGACGACAAGTCCCAGCCCATCTCCCCAACCTTCCCCCAATTCCCCCTCCACCCCTGCCCAGCCAATAGCTGAGTCCCCTCCCTCTCCCAATTTGCACCACCCCCAAAATTCCCCCTCCCCTCCACCCCCCGTCTCTTTTCTTCACCCTCCACTCCACCACCCCCTCTCTTTTCTTCACCCTCCCCTCCACCACCCCCTCGATTTTCCACCCCGTCACCCGTTTCCGCCATCTCCCCTCCCTTAACCCACCAGCACTGGCCCACCTCCGAGGAGGAGGAGGATGGAGGGCCTCCAAGACCATCAAGCCCAATGACCGGTATGTTTCCCTTTCTTTTGTTTAAAAATAAAATTTTAAAAGGATATACAATGTCTTGGATATTTTCCACTGATACATATCACACATGTCAAAACACTCATTCTTGTGTATTTTTGGTTTACCCTAACAAGGGTACTTCGTCCTTTTTGGCTCGCCTTTTTGTGTGTTCATTTATAATTTAGTATTGATACCATCTTAGCATTTGCCAGTACTTGATTTTTTGCTGCAAAACTGGATCTTGTTTGCAACTAGATTTATTTGTTTAGTTTGTTTATTAAACTTATAATGTAAGGTGTCATTTCATTAAGGATCCCTTTTTTTATACCAACAGAGGACCAGAGGCGGATGCATGGTATGCAGGAGGGCTTGGCCACCTTGCGTGGCCACGTCATTGCCATGCTAGTGGTCCTGGACCACATGGCGGCGCTCCTTCGGAGATGATTTTTTAGTTTTGTGTTATTCAGTTTTGTATGATTTCAAAAATAAAATAGCGTTGTATGTTAACGAGTCTCATTTCTTGACTGAAAATATTACATTGTTTAACCTTCCATAAGTCCACTATTTGGTCATGTTCTTTAAAGTAAGGTAAATTAGATTGTACAAAGCGCTAGAAAGTATGTAAGCTGCCACATTAAACACCTCACCATACCAATAGGTTTGTTGAAAAACCAACAGTTTGTTGTTTTTCTTGTGGTGGGTAATGTAAATAGAAACTGAAACCTGCTTATGCCTATTTTTAACAAACTACTGATTCACCCAAATACCTTTGTTGTTTTTTTAAGCCACAAAGCATGTTCAAAGATTTAACCATTTCACACATTACAGGATTCGGCATTATGAAAGGTGGCATTTTTTGAGCCAGGTTACACGTGCTTGTAATGTGTAAATAAACAGTCTTTTTAATGGAAAACAAAACTTTAATACACAGCAAACACAAACAGAAAGTGAATTGTGACAAGCAATTCACACAGTGAAAACACACTACAAAAAACAACCGACACCAAACTCAAAAAAAACTAAAAAAACTCAAGAACTGTTGAAATAAGTAGCAGGCCAACATCAATCCACAAATGAGGTGATGAAATTATTTTTCCCCAAGTTAGTTCAAATGTGGCCACATGTAGACAATTTAGTGGATCAGGTAGTAGGCATCGTTTTTACATGGTTTGGAAAGGAAGACAAGAAATAAAACAGAAAAACAAGATTAAAAAGGCACATTAAAATCGTACATGTAGACATTGGGACAATTAAGTAAATGTTTGTCAATAATTACCTGAAAAATCTAGCCACCACATCATCGTGTATGGCCCCCCCACATACTGACCTCCGACCAACCTCGGGGGGGCCATCCTCAGGTAAGGCATCCTCTGGCTGCATTGGGACACCACTCCTTATGGCGATGTTGTGAAATATCCCTCACAGGACCACAATTTTCGAAACCATAGCCGGCAAATACATGAGTTCGCCACCAGAGCGGTGGAGGCATCTGAATCAGCCTTTTAAAAGGCCAATACAGTGCTCCACCCCCTGCCTGGTGGCTGTAAGTGTGGAATTATACTCACTTTGTGGCCCTGGTGTGGGAGCCACATAAGGAGTGAGCAGCCAGGGTGTGCAAGGGTAGCCACTGTCTCCTGTGAAAAAACAAATACAACAATCAGGATCAATGTGTATCAAGCTTTGCATTGGTTTCAACTAAAAGTCTCCACTTACCCAGAAGCCATGCATCACCAGCTTATAGGTTGTCTAATTTATGCCAAATCCCTGATGGCCGGATGACGAATGAGTCATGTGCACTCCCGGGTAATTTGGCATTCAGGGACAGGATCTGGAGGGAGGCATCACATACCACCATTACATTCAGTGAGTGTTAGTGCTTGCGGTTCCTAAAAATTGCCTCCAGCCATGCTGGAGGCTGAAGTGGTATGTGAGTACCATCCACAACCCCTATGATGTGTGGGAAGCCAGCTATTTGCTAAAATTGGCCTTTGCCACACTAAGGGAACCCATATCCAATGGCATTTTAATAAAATGATGGAGGTGCTTGAAAAGGGCCTCCATCACTGCCCTCAGGATCCTTGAAAAGGAGGATTGGGAGATTCTGGCCACTATTCCCACCATGGTTTGAAATGATCCTGAGGCACAGAAATGTAACACCGCCATTAATTGCGTAAGTGGTGGTATTGCTGTAGGACTGACAATTTGCCGCTCAAGATCACTCTCTATTAATGAGAGAGTGTCTATGATGATTTGTGGAGGAAGACGGTATCGTCTTAAAATCTCATCATCGGGCATTCCAAAAAGGGTGACACATGTTCTATATATTTGGGGCCTTGCACGCCTACGATGCCTACGCCTGGGATGAGGTTGAGGTTGGTCGGGTTCTGGAAGCATGGCCAAAATAATACGACCAACATCAACCTGAAATGGTAAGCCAGGTAGTTAATGTTTGCTGAAAATGTTAAAACAAAAATATACTTATCTTTGCTGCAAAATCCAAAGATACTTACATGCCGGGGTATTGTAATGAGTGCAACAACCTACATTTCAACATTAGAAATTCGTGTTAGAATTTTTGGGGGACAGATCGGAATCTGAAAAAATTGGCAAATGCATTAAAAGATAGGGGGGAGCACACATTATTTGGAAAATGCACCCTACATTGAGTGGACAAACAAGAATGCCCAAATTTATACTCAAAAACACATTAGTGCGCTAAATAGTTAGAATTTTTACATGGGGAATAAGGACACATTAGTGCGCTAAATAGTTCACATTTTTACATGGGGAATAAGGACACATTAGTGCGCTAAATAGTTCGCATTTTTACATGGGGAATAAGGACACATTAGTGCGCTAAATAGTTCGCATTTTTACATGGGGAATAAGGACACATTAGTGCGCTAAATAGTTCGCATATTTACATGGGAATAAGGAAACATTAGTGTGCTAAATAGTTCGCATTTTTACATGGGGAATAAGGAAACATTAGTGCGCTAAATAGTTAGCATTTTTACATGGGGAATAAGTAAACATTAGTGCGCTAAATAGTTCGCTTTTTTTAGGGAAAAACAAAGGAAATATATTTGGCTAAACATTACGCTATATTTAGTGTTAATACATGATTGATAAAATTAAAAATAAAACATTACTGGCCAAAACGTATGCGAAGACCAACACATCAAAATTGGAAAATCATGAAAAATTCGACAAATAAGTCACAGTCCAAAAACTTCAATGGGGCCCAGCCAAAATAACTGTAAAAAAATAAAAAATAAAAAAATAAAAAAATAAGAACATTTGGTTTGTAGATCCCTTATTTTTTCAAGGAGTTGTAAAAAATACATACTCAAAAAATAACCAACAAAGAAAATAACCTCCAAAAAAAAAAGCGAACGGAAAATCCCAAAAAACAAACAAGAACCAACTCCAACCAACTCCAACAATCTGCCTCAATCCACTAATCCTGCCATCAATCCACTCCTACAAACGAAACCTCCAACAATCATCACCCGCCAACTCGACTCGAGTCGCAAAAAGCCATAAATAGTCTTTATTTTCCTGCTCAAATTAAGGACAGATCATAGGAGCGCACAATCAATGATGCGGACGAATAATAAGGACGCATGTATAAATACGTCACGGAAATTCAGAAACGGTCTGCTGTAGTTCAAGTTGTTGTGCTCAAAATGGCTACAGACCAGCAAAACAATGGCCAAGAGGCGCCCGGTAAGTATTTGTCTCTTTTGGATTAAAGGATTATTTAGAACCCGAATTTAGAGAAAGTTTGACATCTAAATTTAAACAATGTTTTTGAAAAAAGGTGTTGAGGATGCCGTGGAAGAGGCTGCTGGGCCGAGTAGGCCAACAAAAGAAACCAAAAAAAAAAGGCAGCCACAATTCACAAGAAAGGAGATGGAGGTTTTGGTACAAATGTGTGTTGACACCCTGCCACAGGCAGATCGGAATATGGGTGCAAGCCAGAAGTGGAAAATGTGGGAGGAGATAGCCAGTGCTGTCAATAGGGTGGGTGAGTTTGAACGTCTACCCCGGGATGTCAAACGCCGGTATGTAAAAACTACATTTTAATAAAAAGTGGTTACTGGGCCAAATACTGCAGGAATAATGCAAACTTTTTCACCCACAGATGGACCGATTTTAAATATCGGCTGAAACAAAAACTGGCAGAGAGGGCTAGGCATGCAAGGGGGACAAGTGGGGGTCCCACCCCTGTGTCATTGGAGCTTAATGACTTGGAAGAGCTGGCACAGAGGTGTGTGCAGTATGAGGAGGTGTTTGGCGTGTCCAACATGGATACGGACATGCCAGACTTTGCGGCTCCTCATGTTGTCCCAGGTAAATGTTGTTATGTTACCAACTCTGAAATGTGTTTGTGACAATATGTAGATTCTAATGTTACTCTTTTCTCATTTTTCGCACAGAGACACAGGCGGATGAGTCTGCTCCAGAGGGGAGCCTTGGCCGCAGAATTTCTGCTGGCTCTGCAGGGGAGGAAGCATCAGATCCGGCTGGGGACCCTGCAGAAGCCAGTCCAGGGCAATCCCCCTCGCAGGCAGTGGCCCTCCTCACGGATCTCAATTTTAAATCGGATCACCACACGGAGATTCTGCTGAGGATGGTCGCCAGTCTGCTACGGGTGGCGAAGGCCATGGAGCAAAATGCTGTGGCCAACGTGACCATTGGTCAGGCCCTGGCGGAAAATACCAGGGCCAACATCCGAATTGCCAATGCCCTGGAGCAGCTCGTTCGCCAGCACATGGTGGAGCCGCCCTCCCTTCCTGCCGGAACATCAGGATCCTCCACCTCTGGCACAACAACAGCCATCCCTCCAAATGTGCCTAGCCCTGTGCCTAGTCCAGAGGCCCCAACATCTGCCTCTGGACAGGCCAGCCAAAGGACATCCCGGACCCGGTCAGGCTCCCACCCTACCCCAGCCAAACGGGGCAAAAAGCGATGACAGCACTGGCTAATTTTCCCACAATCCTTCTGTGCTTGCCCCATATTCCTTAAGGGCCAAAACTTCCCTCTCCTTTCTTGTGAATTGTTTTTAATGTGTGTTATTTTCTTTTGGGCAAATGCCACTATTGTTGTGTTTGTATTTTTTCTGTCAAAATTTTTGACGTTAACCAGAACTGAAAAATGGCAAATGCACATGAAAAACTAAAAATGTGTGTAAAAAATAAAAAATTTCAAAATCTGCTCCATTGTATTGTGACATTATTCTAAAAATGGTTTTTAGGTAATCCCGGCCCCCCCCAAAAAATAACAAAAAAAACATTAATTTTAATTCAGATTCCAAAGGGTTAAAAACCATTTAGGAGTTTAAAGGAACACTTTGCCAAAACAAAATGGATGCGAATTTTCCGGGACCATTAAAAATGTTGCTAAAACACAAACATGATGACAATATTGTTGTAATAACACAAAACCAAAAATAAAAATCCCCCCCCCCAAAAAAAAGAAAAATTGGTACGCTAATTGATTGTCTAATCCAGAAATTAGCAGCTGAGTATTTCACCTGCGTACGGTTTTGTGCTACAAAAAAAAAAATAGTTGCTAAACACATTACAAGCTTGTTTTCAATTCTAAGTTGATTGCTTTTCTGGCAAGAAATGATAAATCGATGAAACACCGAAGAGGCACGGGAAGGTGGACGAGACCATCGACATTGTGGTAGAGTATAACAGACCACAAGCTGTGCGAGCAGTTTGAACGGAAAGTGGATCAGACAGTGACGTATGACTTGTTCCGATCACGTTTGCCGTTCGCATGATATAATTTATGTACGCCCAAAAAATGCCTCGACACGCCTGCGTTTTCCCATCTCCACCCCCGTCAACGCCCAAAAATGGCCTGTTCTGTCAATCACATTTGACATGTCACTTCCTGTTCGCTATTCGACGAACGACTAAAAAAACGATCGCAATCAGCCGTACGCACATGCGCAGTGTAACACCAGCGCATGCGTGGTTTCACAACATCGGAACGCTACGAGCGTACTGCCGCTTACGAGCGGCTCTGATTGAGGGCCTATGCCCCTAATGCACAAGATATATACCCTTCAAATGTGTACACAGTGTCACGTCTCAGGGTTGGGGCTGATTTGGGTATGTGTGTGAGGGTGAAGCAGGAGGTGATGAGGCATGAATGAAGCTGGGAGGCTTAAATCCAGCTCTTTCTCATAAGTCAGCTGACATACAAAGGGGTGGGGATCCGTTTTTTAAGTTGGCTCCAAATACCCTAGTTACGCCACTGTAATGGTGTGATCAAGAACAAGATATCTTTATTAAACTGGAACTGTAGAAGATGAGACCATCCAGGTAATGGTGGAGTAATGAGTGCTGGATGGATGGTAACTGGACTTTCAGGCCAAAACCAATGAGAGGATATCGGACTGGAATTGAAGAAGCAGATATCGGACTGGAATCAATGATGCAGATATCGGACTGAAACTGATGATTTTAATATTGGTCTGGAACCGATGATGCTGATATCGGACTGGAACCGATGATGTAACCCTCAGGTTGGAACTGATGATGAAACTATCGGACTGGAACCGATGATGTAGATATCGGGTTGGAACCAATGTTGTATTACTAGAAGCAAGTCTCTAGTTAGACCAGAATGGAATTCTGAGGTAGATGGAGACTTACATTCACCAGACTGGAACTGGATTTGGATGGACTGGGACTGTACAGATACAGAGTACCTGGGAGCTCAGCACAGTGCTGTAACTTCAGCAGAAGCGATGTTGTACTGGCAATCTGGGCCAGTCAGGAAGTTGAACTTATAGAGCTGAGCATTCAGTGATTGGATACTTCAGTCAGCTGGACTGAGAACAGCGCTCTGAGTGGTGGAGGAGAGTCTAACATGGCTGCACCCAAACTTAGGTTTTGGAGGGAACTCTGGTGTGCAGCCAGAGTACTAGCATGCTGTGTAAACACACTGAGAGCAGAATGCTGCATACAGCCACTTCCATGTGCAGACACAGAACACTGGGGCAGATGTGTGAAGCTGTGGAAAGTGATAAAGTGCAGAGTGATAAACAACCAACCAATCAGCTCCCAATAGTCATTTTTCAAACACAGCCTGTAACATGACAGTTCGGAGCTGAGTGGCTGTTCATTTGTCACTCTCCACTTCATCACTTTCCAGAGCTTCATACATCTGCTCCACTGAGAGCACAGAGCAGGGACAGTGCGAAGAGTCCTCATAGCCAGATGGAAGCGATGTGCAGTGCAGGCGGACCTCTACGTGATCAAGGAGTGATGTGCAGTCACAGCGCGGCCGAATGTCAGCTCTAGCTGGGACAAACACAGCAGAGTTAAGAAAGTACTTTTAAAACTCTGGAGCATGTTCATCCTGTTCAGCTTCATCCTGTTAGCTTTAAGTGCTAGCTAGGATATGGATGCTGCACCTGGGTCACTTAGCGCTACCATAGGCACCTATGGCAGCACTAAGTGTCCCAGGTGTTACTAAGGTGAGTAATTATTAACCATTGGGTGTCTTTTCCTGTGCTGGTATCACCACCTGTAGATGCTGTTATCTACTCTTCACGTGAAGAAGCAGGAAGCTTTGTTTCACTTTGTCTAGATGTCAATAAAGTTTGTTAAATAAATAAATGTTCTCTCTAGTGCTGCTGCACGGGACTCAGGAAGTTACAGGTGAATCCGCATTGTAGAGGCATGGTGTGTCTATGCGGCCATCGCCAAGAGGGTGACTTATCGTTCAACTTGCGATATCTGCTTCCTGCTTTGCGATGATAACAGGAGAAGCAGGAGCAGCATTAACACCACGGAAAGTGGAGTCTTAGTACATGGAGCTGATAATCTCCCCTTGACATGTACAATTTAAAAGACTATGCATTGTTTTTCCTCCAAGACACAACACTGAGCAAACTAGATCATTGGCCAGCTAAGCTTGCAATCACAGTACTGTCTCTGTCCTCATACACAATATATACTGTAAATAGATACCTTTGTGAAAACAATTTTAAGTGCAGCTCACTTTCAAACATACACAGGAGGAGCCTGTATTGCAGATTTCTTGCTAGAGGGTCTGACCCTCACAGATACACACATTATAGATGCCTAATTATATATCCACTCCAAACCACTCCAACCACCTAAAACTCTCAGCACAACAACAGCCAACAACCCTCGCCATTCACTATCCTATGTAAAATGGCACATGAAATCATGAGGGAGGGAGTAACATGCAATCCAAAACATGAGTTATGACATTTCCGGGAAAATTATGTTGTGCCTCATTTTGAGAACCAAATTTGTCTGGACCCCAAAATTCAGTTCTGTTTGGATTTCTCCGAATCCGAACCACTTATCGCTACAACTGTCTTGTTCTTTTGCTCAAAGGTAGATCTGACATAACCTGAAGGTATGTTTTGGGTAATTATCTCTAGGATGAATCCTTGATTAATTAGGTGTAGACCAAAGGGTAATGCATAGTGCTGCAAAATGCTGTGGTAGCCCTTTTGGTTCAGGGCACCAGTCACTGTGTAAGTTGCCGAATCGGGATCCAGTAAATGAGCCCCTGACCATTACGCTTATTGGAAAGAGACAGTTTCTATGGCAACAACCACTCTCAGTGGATATTGCCATAGAAACCGTCCATCTATAAGCCACTAAGTGCTTCGTTATTCACTTCAATGACAGTGTCCCTGGAGTGACCTGTCACTTTGCATAGTCCGTGAGAACTGGTGGCCAGTTTGTTATTTTCTGAAGACCAGTGGACTATGCTGTGGAAAGTAGAGGGCCGAGCACAGCCAAGGAGTTAGTAAGTATGAAGTGTGTATGATTTTTTTATTTTTAATAAAGGATTAACCCATTCAGTGTGTGTCCTGTCATTATGGTAATATTTTTTTCACCGGAGGACTACAGCTGACAACAGGCCCTTCATGTCAAGGGATCCTGGTAACACTGACCTTGCTTAATACATAATTTTTACTGTGACTCAGACGCTGTACAGGTTGGGTCTCACATATTCAAAATGCTTGGGACCAGGGGTATTTTGGATATCAGAATATTCCGTATTTTGGAATATTTACATACCATATTGAAATATCTTGGGAATGGGAGCCAAATCTAAACACAGAATGCATTTATGTTATATATACACCTTATACACACAGCCTGCAGGTAATTTTATACTATGTTTTCAATCATTTTGTGACTCAAACAAAGTTTGTGTACATACATGAAATTCATTCGTTTCATATACACCTTATACACAAAGCCTGAAGGTCATTTTATACAACAGTTTTAATAATTTTGTGCCTTAAACAAAGTTTGTGTGCATTGAACCATCAAAAATCAAAGGTTTCATTATCTCAGTCATGCTAAAAAGATTCCGTATTTCGGAAAATTCCGTATTTCGGAATATTTGGATATTGGAGACTCAACCTGTATTAATTCCTTATAATATTATTTTATGGATTTATACATTACAAGTATTTAATGATCTTTGCCGTACACATGGCATTAATTGTTATATTCCGTCTACTGGATCAAACACATAACACAATTATATCCTAAACAGCAGGGTATCCTTTGGTATCAACAGTGTATTTTTTTATTTATCTATACAGTATATCAATATATGGAAAAAAGCAACTTACTCTCCTGCTGTTACATTTCTGAATTGCAATTTATCCTTTTGCAACTAGAAAAAATATTTTGCAGCAATTTGGCAACATTTATTGTTACAATCTTATTTATGTGTCTATTGACATTCAAATATCATTTGTGGTCAAATACTCTACTTAAATTAGTTTTATTATGATATATTTTAATATGTGATATATATGTTATTTGCTATGTACATTTTATGTAATACGCTTATATTGATCAATAAATTGAGTCAATAATCCATTTCTCCTAAATCCTGCCTAGAGTATTTATTATTATTTTTACATCTTTATAATTCATAACCATATGGTGCCCCACCCTCTTCTATGTATAACATAATGGGGGAGATAAAAATTCTAGACTAAATCCTTGGAAGATCATCAGAACTATGCATTGATCATACTACATAAGAGAGTCCCAGGCGAGGAAACCATGTTGGGCACACTACATTGGTTAGGGCAAGAATAAGTCTTCTATGGGTGCAGGGCACTAAAGGAGGCTCTCACCCACTTGTCTACCACTAGCTTTGCCCGCTGCTTGTGTGCCTCACCCCCCCCCCCCCCCCGCTCCTCCATGAGGCAGCAGCCTATCTGCGCTCCTGCACTGGAGGTAAAATCTGGAGCCTCCTCTCAGCACGGCTGATGCAAGGTCTCTCTGTACCCTAAGCAAGGCTTTAGCCTAGCACCCCCTTTCCCTATTTGTCACCAATTGAGACCAGTTGACACCCAGTAATGCACAATATACAGAAAGAGAGAAAAATTTCAGAAATATGCATGTTTGCTTTGCCGCAAAATTCTAAAACTCACTAGAAGCAAACACATTTAAACTTACATGCAAATCAGTAACAGCCCACTATCTTCTTTACTGATTCTGCAAAATATTTACAGTAGATAATCTTTAGGATGCAAGAAAGGATCCTCTAGGCCCAAAGCAATAATCACTTTCTGTAATTTATCTGCTGCAATGTAAATGCATTATGAGCACCTTCTAGCACCAAGTGAAGTAGATAAGTGCTCACTACTGTGTGATACCCAACAGTTGGGGTATCAGGCTGAAACATTGACCCCATGGGATGAAAAAGATTGTTATTTCACCAAATGTGCTCGGACAATGTATCATCACAAAGCTGTCATGAAAAGAAACCATGTCAGTGGCAATGTCAATGCTACTGAAATAACGGACTTGTGAGTCATGGTGCTCAGATGTGAATAAACCATGACAAACATGACAATTTCAAACAAGGATAAGAATCCTGTGCATGTAGGCAGTGGTGACATCTCCTCTGAAGACTAAATTATATTAGGCAATTCATATCTAGCAAACTCATGTACATTAAGTACGAATTGGGGCATACAAAATGTAATGCACATGGATACAGCTGCATTTCAGCAGACAGTAAAGAATTAAAAAAATGTCGCTCCACCAACTGGGATAGTGATAACTGCAAATTCATGAATGACTGATAGGCACATGTTGCATACATGCTTACTGGTCCTGCTATGTGTTGTATTATCCTGTTACAGTCCCAATGGCTCAGCAGATATCTCCAGTTCCTCATCTTCTGCAATGGAGGGGAGGAGAGAGAGAGTGTCAGGAGCATCGGCACCAGCTCTGAGGCAGAGCAGAGACTTGCTGGAAGCCTGGCACTGTGAGGACGGGTTACAGAGGGGTGTTGGGTTGGATAGTGCAAGGGTTTGCTGCAGCTTATTAGACCCGCAGCCACCACCAGTGCATTGTAAAAGAAAAGTATCCTAAAAGTAAGTTTCCCTCTCACAGGGGGAAAAAACGGTTATGCGAGTAGCTTCTGGCTTGGATTAATGATTCGTCGGGGTATATTGGCAACATATTCCATTCCCAGCCACTCTCACTGCAGCCAGCGTCAGTTGTGCGGCTTTGAGTTATGGAGTTGCCACTGCAAAACGTGCCTGACCTTGAAATGCGTCCTGTAATATGCTTTTTGTCTGCATAAAACAAAGTGCTGGCAATATTCATCATCAACTAATGCTGTATATAGAGAATGGTGTATGAGTGTGCAGAAGACTGAGCACATCAACCAACACCATCACGGCACTTTGGGCACTTGTCCAAAACGACTATCACCTCATAGTAGACAATATTCTAGACAATTTAAACAAAGACATTAGCCGCTCATCAAATTAACACATATTGTGCAATGCACTGAATTTTCATAAGGTGTGTCCAAAGAAATGTTTTTCTGTTCTACGGTATGGAAAAACAAGTGTCGTTACCACAAGTGTTTCACACAACATGATATGAAAATTTATATTTCAAATTTAGTAGGATGACTGGAACATTGTAAATAGCAATTCAATAGCTTTGCTGAGGTAACGGATCTCATGACCTCCTCCCTTCCAAATTCTCTACAATACAAGTTTGCTGACTGCTATTACTTCTCATTGTGTTTTCAACCACATTGGAGCAGAACAATCATTTACAATGTTTACAAACCACTTATCAAATTTCCTGTAACAAATTGAATAACAGGAACAAGTTGTACAAGGTACAAAATGAGAAAGAAAGAAAGAAAGAAAGAAAGAACAAACAAATATTGCATGAGAGAGTGTAAGAACTAAGAACGCACTTAGCTGCATGTTAGTGATATGGATTACCCTCTGTTTGGGCAAGGTTTATCTACAGAGGAAGTTGCTGCTTTACACAAGCATTTTAGTATAGCAACGTACCAAATATATATACACAGAGGAACAATGCATATAGGTGCAGTATCAGAGTGCACAGCTCCCACATTAGAAGTATACAGTTGTGAATCCAAACATCACATCAATGGTATACATTTATGCTTATATGTCTTATGTGACCATTATACAGCTATAGGAGTATACTGTAAAATACAGTTTTGTGTGGCCAATATATAATTCAGATGACTGACCAGTACACTGTACAAAGCAAATCCAGCCCTGGAGCCTTTTATACAGTACAGTACAAACCCTATTGTCATAGACAGACCCAGTGTAGCTGCAGTTTACCTGCTGAGACTGTCTTTTTAACTCTCACACCTTTTTGAAAAGTGAAAGATTTGCCATCATAATTCAGAATTATTGAAATTTGTGTGTTTGAAATGTGTTATGCAAGACAGAAAGGGTGTTAGAGGGAGCAGAGCAGATTTTGGGCCTCATTTGCTAACGAGTTTTATCACCAAAACGAGTGATAAATTTAACTGTGTATGATAAATGCTGCTCCAGCCAATCAGCTCCCAACTATCAACTGTTAGAAAAATGACAGTTGGAAGATGATTGGCTGGAGCAACATTTATCACACAATATTGGTGACACAATATTTGAACCTGATCAACTCCTCTGTTGTCCCGTTTTGTGTATTTATGGTTTATATTGTTTTATAATTTTTTATTTCTACTTCCAATTTCAATATAACCAACCATTGGAGTGTATTGTCATATCCAATATTTTTATTATTTTATATTGTTACTGTGTTTGGCACAAATCTTCAATTAAATTTTGAATACTCACGTGATCTGTGTTTTCCCTGTGTCCCTACAATTAATATTGGAGCACAGTATACTTTTTTTCCTTAATTTCTAGTGAGGTTGGCAATCACCTCTGTATTTACTGCTGCACCGATATTCAACAATAAGGCTCTGACTGGTTAGCGCTCAGGTTTTTTGTGTGTGGGTGTATTTTACTCATCGCACTCAAGCTGCGTATGGCATCGCAATGGCTAATTTATGCACGCCCCTGCAACAGCATTCAAATCTACTGGCACACCTGTGTTTCGCCTACCACCCCCCGTCACCACCCCCAAATAGTACTTCCTGTCAATCACTCTGCGATGGGTCTGCGTAGTCACTGCAATCGCAGTCCCGAACGCAGTGGACTTTGCGCACTGCGAGGCATACGCATGCACAGAAGGCAACAATTGGTCGATTGCGTGTGTAATCACAGTTGCACTCGGTAATAAATCAGGCCTTATGACTGGCATGGATGTTGTAACTGGCAATGCAGCAAAGCCATGAGTGTGATTTAACCTCCCAAGAGCCAATCAGAATACGTCCTTAGGACAGGCCTCCTAATGATCATAATGAGATGCAGCTGTAAGAAGGAGGCAGAGGCTGTATAGAAAAGTGTCCCGGCTGCTAGGTAACCTGCCCGTACCAATATGCAATGCATCTGCTGCATAATACAGTGTCCCAGCCAGAAGCAATGACTGGGACCAAAATGCAATGCGGCCGCAATACAGCTTTCTGGTCACCTGGTTATGGCTGGGATGCTGCGGGAAGTGTGAGCCATCGCTATTAGTGCAGTGGCTCATAATACATGCAGTCCCTAATTAATGTGCATGCGCATAAAAATAAGGAAAAATAATCTACAAACAAAACGGCACATGCACAGAAAAGTGGTATTTTTTCCTTTAAAAAGCAATTGAGGTTAGCAATTCATGAGTAAGGTCAGACCTTCTGCAAGTGTGCATGAGGCTGCGATTGTACTCAATGTAAGTGGGCGTCCTTATGTTTGGTTGCGTATGGCATTGCGATTTCAACCATTAGCATATCTTCGCAGTTTGACTGCGTGCGTAATCGCTATCGTGATCGCAATGGCGATCCTTACCAAATCAGGCCCATAGATGTTAACAGCTCCCTAAACCCTCCTGCTTGTTATTAGAATCCTGGCTCTCCTCTCATATCCAGCTACAAGTAAACCTTCCAGCTTGCTGCTGTCATCCTGATCTTCCTGAATCTTGCCCAAAACTGCAGACAGCCCTCTGTTCAGCTTGCATAACTTCCAGCTGATTCCTGAATCACCTCTATCTCAGTTTATAACCTGATCTCAGCTATTGCTGCTGACTGTATGCAGGCTTTACCGGACTCTGGTTTATTACAGCCTGATTTCCACTCCAGCTTTCTTCCTGCTGCCACCTGCTGTCCTACTATCCTCAGTATAGGACCTGGGGACATCTGAGTACATGTGAGAACATAAATCTCTACGGGAAAAGAGGTTTCTGTAGGTGAAGACCTCTCTAGCCTGATTCTAAGGGCCAAATGTAATATGGTGAGAGTTTAGAAAATGTGAGAGTTTAGTAGTAAATTCTCACATTGGTCGAGAAAACAGCTGGAAAAGAGTTTAAGTCGTGAGAGTTTATTGAGTCTAAAAACATGTGAGTTTGCATGATATCGGATTCTATTACATTTACTGAGTTTAAAAAGTGTGAGAGTTTACAGTTAAACTCTCACATTTTATAAACTCTCACCCTATTACATTTGGCCCTAGGAGTTTATGTGGACTGTTGGGTGTGCACAACAGTGTGCCGCTGCTGCGCAGGGGGTTTCGACTGCAGCCCAGGCAATAAACCCGACAGTAAAAAAGTAGGAGCCATCACTAGGACTGTCCCACCAGAGCAGATAGATTTTTTCCTATCTATTCTTGCATATTTACCTACCAGCTGCTTCAGATTTATCGAGCACAATAACTGCTGGTATGGATAATGGAATTTTGGGACTCTATTTGGAAAAGGGATAAGTACTATTCACATTCTAGAAAGCTGAGCAACACATGAACACTAGGCACAGGATATATCTGGAACCCTATATATATATATATATATATATATATATATATATATAAAATAAAGGCACAGGCATCTACTAGTGCATTAAATATAAATTTTCCCAGTGTCATGCAAATTCTGTGAAATGCACACATACAATGTATAAGCCCAGAAAATATTCTTGGGCTAATAATGCTTGTGATTGTGAACAATCCTGGAATCAACTGCCAGCTCCAAAAGTTTCCCTGAAAATGTTGCATTTAGTGCATATATAAGAAATAACAAATACATATAGTGCAATATGCTAAATAAATGTGATTTATTAAACAAAGATAGAAATTAAGCGTAAATAAAAAATGTGCATAGATAATTATCAGTGCATAGTGAGCTTATCTGAGCAACAAGGAACAGCAGCAAGCCATACAGGTCCCAGAACATGAGTACATTAACAGCCTCAAATAGAGGCTGGGTAAGCTTGGTCCAAACACTGGCCAGTGGGAACAGCAAGATCCCAGCCACCTAAAAGACTTCACAGCCAGGTGATAAAGTGTTTTAGATGTTGAATGCCAGGATATGTTGTTGCTAATTGCAAGAACCCATGCAATGTGATGCTGTCTTTGAGTCTTGCAGAAAGTCTTACTTTGCCATGTTAGACTGTATAGTTGCACCTACAGCCAAATACTAAAAACAAATGTGTGAAATTGTTGGGGAGTATAATCATGTAAAGGCATTATTAGACTCAGGGAGCCTTGTTACCTTTGTAAGAGCTGGGTTGATAAATGCTTAAAAGTCCCAGCAACCAACTATTGGGGTAACTTGCATACATGGTGACACTCGCCATTATAATACTGCTGTAGTGAATGTTGAAATGCCTTGTGGTACAGCTGTTGTTAAGGTTGGATTAGTCCCTTCCTTGGCAAATGAGGTGATAATATTGAGAGACTTTCCCCATTTCTGGAACCTTTAGGGGTCTCATGTGGTCACAGGTATGAATGTTGTAAAGTCAGAAGACTATCCTGGTGATATGGTAGCCACAGGGGTGACCATAAAACCCTCAGACCCAGGCCATTATGCTGGTATGGCTGGGAAAATAGAACAAAATGAGATATCTCCTCCCAGAAAGGAAGAAGAGTAGACAGAGCTGGTAGTATGCCTAACCGTGAAGTGGGAAGGGATCTGTTTGCATCTGAACAAGAGCCAGGGAAAATGTAAAGGTTTCTAATGGGAAGCAGCTACATCCTGATTAACAGCCTGGGTGCCCACACATGGCCCTACGCAATGAGCTGTTATATCAAGTGATAAAAAGGGGTGAGGATGTGATAGAACAGCTCATGGTACCCCAGCCATATTGGAGAACTGTGTTGAACATAGCTCATAGTCACATCACAGCAGGGCATCTAGGGGCTGAAAAAAACACTAAGAGGGTGTTACAGCATTTTTTTTTGGCCCAGGGTTTATAAAGTGGTCTCTGAGTTCTGTTCCTCCTGTCACAGCTGCCAATTTGACAGGATAGCCATGGATCTTGCTGGGCCCTTGTTAAAGTCAGCATGGGGCCATCAATATATCCTCGTAATAATGCTACTTGGTATCCAGAGGCAACTCCTTTGTGAAATATGTCAACCAAGACAATAGCTAGAGAGTTCGTACATGTTTTTAGTAGGGTGGGAATACCAAAAGTAAGGTACTGCCTTTATGTCTAAAATTATGAGGGAGTTATGTAAGTTGTTCAAAGTGACTCATATGAGAACGTCAGTGTACCATCCGCAAATTGATGGGCCGGTACAAAGGTTCAACAAAACACTTAAAAAGTATGCTATAAAAGGTTGTTAATAAGGATGGGAAAAACTGGGATTACTTATTGCCATATTTTATGTTGGCTATCAGAGAAGTACCCCAGTCCTCTACAGGGTCCTCTCCTTTTGATCTGCTGTATATTCCAGAGGGTTATTAGATATTGCCAAAGAGATGTCAGAAGGATAACCCATGCCCCTATAAAAGTTTAATTGAACATGTGTCACAGATGCAGGACAGAATTGTGGCTGTGGTGCCCATCATCAAGGAACATATTGAGCAGGCCAAACAAGCCCAGCAATAAGTATATAATCAGAATGCCTGAGTCCATACACAACTATCCCTGGGGATAGGGTACTTATTCTGATTCCCACAGTGGAAAGCAAGTTTTTGGCGAAATGGCAAGGTCTGTATGAGATCAGGGAGAAAGTTAATGAGGTTAACTATAAAGTGTATCAACCAGGCAAAAGAAAGCCTGAACAAATTTATCATGTTAACCTAATCAAACCTTGGAAAGAAAGACTAACCCTGTCAGCTGTACCTAGCCTGCCAGTAGCTTCAATCCCTATGATTCCAGAAGCAAAGGTGTCCGAAACCCTGTCAGCCACTCAAAAGAATGAGACTAGGGAGTTCCTTATTAGGAACAGGGATTTGTTTTCAGCACTGCCAGGCCAAATAGCCATAATAAAGCATGATATCATTACAGAGCCAGGGGTTAATGTCCATCCAAAGTCATATAGAATTCCCAAAGCAAAGCATGAGGCTGTCTAAAGAGGTTGAAAATATGCTAGAGCTTGGTATCATCAATGAGTCTAATAGTGAGTGTGTCAGGACTGCAACTATTTCAGTACATAAAGATAGATTACTTTTTCCAAAGTTCCTTTGTAGTCGTTGGAGGAGCTATCCTGCTTGCTGGCGTTCTTCACATACAGGGAATAGAGAGTTAAAGTGATCATCTGTTTCCAAGGTGTTGTCAGGTTGTGGGATTCCTAGATTGCTCATTATTTCAAACCTGATTCCATTTGGGTTACATGTTCTGAACTTCCATTGGATCACAGACCTTTAGTATAAAGCCTGTTACTATCTGTGTCTCAGTGTCTGTGCAATGTTACTTTCAGATCTTTCTTGGACTCCTGCCAGATCCCTGCTGTGCCTGTGGGTTGCTGTGGACTTTGCTATATCTCCGCTCATGTTCCAGCTAAACTTCTGATGTCAGTTACTAGCCGCACTACAGAGCTCAGCTTAGCCATTGCCTAAGTATTGCTTTTTGCTCCACTGCTGTAGTTTCACCTTTTGCTACACTATTTACTTTGCCTGTTGTCTCTCACTGCTGTGGACATCGAGCCCATATTCGATACAGTTGTCAACTGCACCGTTACAGTTATCATCACCATATCATGGGGCTCAACCCCATTCTGGATTCTAGTCACGTCGCAGAGCTCAACCCTGTTTCGGAATCACACCACTTCACAGGGCTCAACCCTGCTTCAACCTTCATTGCATCGCAGGGCTCAACCCCACTCCAGATTCTAGTTACACTGCAGGGCTCAACCTTGTTCCGGAACCACACCGCTTCACAGGGCTCAACCCTGCTCCAACCTCATCGCATCACAGGGCTCAACCCTGCTCCGACCACACTGCATCACGGGGCTCAACCCTGCTTCAACCTCACAGCATCACAAGGCTCAACCCTGCTCCGTCTTTCACCACATCACAGGGCTTAACCCTGCTCCGTCTATCACCGTATCACAGGGCTCAACCCTGCTCCATCTTTCACTGCATCACAGGCCTCACTCTGCTCCAAATCTCCATCACTACAGGGTTCCACCCAGGTGATGCTCCTCTATACCATCCTGAGGTGTTAGTCTCATACTGGACTCGGAGTTTCCTACCATATAAAATTTTCTGTGCTAAAGACTATATGGGGGTTTTCTCCTATACTCATTATTGCTTGTGTGAACCTCAGTGTTGTTGAGACTTTATGTGAGACATTGCTATTGTATTTCTCCAGTGAATAAATTCTATTTACTTTTATTCCGTGCTATCGAGATTTCATGAAAAAGTCATTCCTAAAGCCACCCCAGTTTATTGTGCCTAGTAGGCCTGCCTCCTCCCAGGAGTCTCAAGTGTCGGCAGCCATGACAGTTTGCACAGACCTAAAAATGAATCCGGATCTGGAACAGGCTACTGGGGTACAGGTTCTTCAGGGTTTGACCTCTCGTTTGGAAGTACAGGAAAACACTCAAGTTCAAGTTTTGCAATGTCTACAGGATCTTTCCACATGTCTTGATAAACTCAAGATTCCTGTTGCAAGTACATCGGGGGTTTCTGCTTTTCATTTACATTTACTGACTCCTACCTCTTATGATGGTAATCCAAAAACATGTAGAGGATTTCTCAACCAATGTGAGATTCATTTTGAATTGTTACCTCAAAGTTTTACCACCTCTCGTGTTAAAGTGGGTTATATTATGTCATTATTGTCTGGTGCTACTCTTGAGTGGGCCTCTCCTTATGGGAGAGAAATTATGCCTTAATGTCTAATTACCAAGCTTTTGTTTCTACTTTCAAAAGGATATTTGATGAAGATCAGTGGCCGCGTCTGTGGATATTTTGCGAGTAAAGCAAGGAACAACTCCAGTTGGTCAGTATGTGGTTCATTTTCAAACTATAGCCGCAGAACTTAAATGGAATAATGAGGCATTAAGAGCAGCCTATTGGAATGGTCTCACTGAGAGACTTGAAGATTAGTTGGTGACTCAGGATCTTCCTGATAATTTGGATGAGTTAATTTCATTGACTATTAAAATTGATTTGCTTATACGAGAATGAGGGGTTCAGAGGAGTCACTCTGAGTGTTCTCGAAGTTCTCTTCCCCAGTCTCGCTCTTTTCATAGTACATATGATGAGTCTATGCAAATTAATAAAGCTAAATTGTGTGAAGTTGAGAAGCAACGTAGGAGTCGTTCTAATTTGTGCTTGTATTGTGCATCCTCAAATCATTTATTGGCTTAATGTCCAATAAGGCCGGGAAAACGATTGTCCCCAGTTGATGGAGGGGAAGTCAAACTAGGGGTACTTTCTAAAGTTTCCCACAAAAAGGATTGTCACAAACGTGGAATTTAGGAGCTGTGTTCCCGGACTGGGCCTTGGATCTGTATTATTTGGCGCAGACGCTCGCTGGAGGAGGCTTGGCTTAATGAAGTTTCTCCGCATGAGAGGGTGCAGCGAACTGACAGGAGTTTGAGGAATGCCGCAGTAACGAGATAGCTAGGAAGCTACGTGGAGCGGCTGGATAGCCTACGGTAGACGTTGGTAGCTGAGTGGCTATGTGGAGCGGCTGGATAGCAGTGGGTAGACGTTGGTAGCTGAGTGGCTACGTGGAGTGGCTGGATAGCCGTGGGTAGATGTTGGTAGCTGAGTGGCTACGTGGAGCGGCTGGTTAGCCGTGGGTAGACGTTGGTAGCTGAGTGGCTACGTGGAGCGGCTGGATAGCCGTGGGTAGACGTTGGTAGCTGAGTGGCTACGTGGAGCGGCTGGATAGCTGTGGGTAGACGTTGGTAGCTGAGTGGCTACGTGGAGCGGCTGGATAGCCGTGGGTAGACGTTGGTAGCTGAGAGGCTACGTGGAGCGGCTGGATAGCCGTGGGTAGACGTTGGCAGCTGAGTGGCTACGTGGAGCGACTGGATAGCCGTGGGTAGACGTTGGTAGCTGAGTGGCTACGTGGAGCGGCTGGATAGCCGTGTGTAGACGTTGGTAGCTGAGAGGCTACGTGGAGCGGCTGGATAGCCGTGGGTAGACGTTGGTAGCTGAGTGGCTACGTGGAGTGGCTGGATAGCCGTGGGTAGACGTTGGTAGCTGAGTTGCTACGTGGAGCGGCTGGATAGCCGTGGGTAGACGTTGGTAGCTGAGAGGCTACGTGGAGCGGCTGGATAGCCGTGGGTAGACGTTGGTAGCTGAGCATCTACGTGGAGCGGCTGGAGCGCAGTGGGAAGGCTACTTAGCTAAACTAAGAAACTAGTTGCTCTGGCAACTTGTGTGAGCATTGGGGATCCTTTTATAGTGGACACTGGGAGCTGACAGGCTGAGAGAGAAGGAGAAGGCTCCTCATTGGTGGAAGTGGGGTCACATGGGCAATCCAAGATGGCCGTGCCCATGGACCGGAGGACAGTGCTTCCTGGAGGTAGTCAGTGGGGACCAGCGGTGAGCAGGAGCCGGCGTGGGAGCAGCACAGCAGCGGGACCCTCCTGAGGACAACAGCGTACAGCGCGGGAGCCGGAAGACAGCGCGGGTCAGCGCCCGCACAGGTAAGCGACGGGGTCTGATTCTGGGGTCTCCAGGCCGGCGTGTGACAAGGATTGTTTAATTTCTGTGAGCATTCCTGATTTTGGTTCTTCATGTCAAGAGTTTTCTGCATTGCTAGATTCTGGAGCAGCTGGCAATTTTATTTTACTGTCTTTGGTTCAGAAATTAAAAATTCCTGTTGTCAAATTAACCCGTTCTTTTTCCCTTTCTGCAGTTAATGAGACTAGAATTTCTAATGGATATGAAACGCATCAAACAAAGTCTATGAAGTTGAGGGTAGGAGCTCTGCATGAAGAAAGTTTAGAGTTTTTGGTATTACCTATTTCTATGTATGATATATTTCTTGGTTTACCATGGTTAACTCTTCATAACCCTCATATTGATTGGACTTGTTCTCAAATTCTTTCTTGGAGTCCTAAATGCAAATTAAATTGTTTGATTCCTGTGGTACGATTGGCTGAAGTGAATGTAGATGTTCCACCTTCTCTCCCTCAGCCTTATCATGAATTTGCTGATGTCTTTTCTGAGCAGGCGGCAGATGAACTTCCACCGCATCATCCCTGGGATTGTCCTATTGAACTTATTCCTGGTAAAATGCCACCCAAAGGTCGAGTATACCCTCTCTCTGTTCCTGAGGCTCAAGCCATGTCGGAATATGTGCAACATAACCTTTGAAAGGGGTTTATCAGGCCTTCTTCATCTCCCGCTGGAGCGGGCTTCTTTTTTGTAAAGAAAAAGGATGGTGGTCTTCATCCATGTATCCACTTTCGAAGTCTAACTGAGATCATGGTAAAAAATAAATTAAGGGTTCTCAACTGTTTACTAAACTTGATCTAAAGGGAGCTTACAATTTGATCAGAGTTAAAGAGGGTGATGAGTGGAAAACTGCGTTTAATACGCAAGATGGCCATTATGAGAAACTCATCATGCCTTTTGGTTTATGTTATGCTTCTGCGGTGTTCCAGGAGTTTGTGAATGAAGTTTTCCGAGATATACTTTATCAGTTTGTTATTCTTTATCTTGATGATATTTAGATTTTTTTCCAGGAATCTTTCTGATCATCATACCCATGTTAAAGAGGTTTTAAGTCGTCTTCGAGCTAATAAGCTTTATAGTAAGATCTCCAAGTGTGTTTTTGAAGTCCCAGTGATACCCTTTTTAGGGTATATCATTTGCGGTTCTGAACTTCAGATGGACCCTGAGAAGTTAAAGGCTATTCAAGATTGGGTTTTGCCCATTTCATTAAAGTCTATTCAGAGATATTTAGGCTTTGCCAATTATTACAGAAAGTTTATCAAAGCGTTTTCAACGATTGTAGCTCCAATTACTGCTATGACAAAAAAGGGGCTAATCCCACAGTGTGGTCCCCAGAGGCATTGGATGCCTTTCAGACTCTCAAAGATGCATTTTCCACGGCCCCCATTCTAGTTCAACCTGATGTTGAGAAGCCATTTATGCTAGAAGTGGATGCCTCCACTTAAGGAGTTGGGGCTATTTTGTCTCAAGTGGCTGCAGATGGGAGAACAGTAAAAGGTTTCTAGTGCTGAGAGTAATTACTCCATCGGGGACCAAGAGTTGTTAGCTGTTAAGTTAGCTGTGGAGGTATGGAGATATATATTAGAAGGTGCAAAGCACCCTGTTACTATTTTTACAGACCATAAAAATTTGTTGTATTTGAAAACTGCCCATGTCTGAACCCACGACAAGCTCATTGGGTACTCTTTTTTTCTCATTTTGATTTTGTCCTCAGGTATCGTCCAGGTTCATTGAATAAAAAGGCAGATGCACTCTCACGCTCAATGTTGGAAGAGAAAGAACAAAATGAGGATCAAAGGTACTGTATAATAAACCCTCTGGCTTTTTCTTCAATTTCCATCTCTCTTGATCCTCCTCCTGGGAAGATATTTGTGGCACCAGAGTTACGAGGTAAACTTCTTTCCTGGGCTCCTAATTCTCGTTTCTCTGGACATCCAGGGGTTCATAAAATGTACTCAGTTTTGCAACGTTCCTATTGGTGGTCTTCCATGAAAAAAGATGTCCAAGAGTTTATACGTTCTTGTTTAAGTGTGTACAACATAAGTCTTCCTGGCAGACTCCAGTTGGTCCTCTCCATCCACTACCCATTCCCACCTAACCATGGACCCATCTTTCCATGGATTTTATTATAGATCTTCCTGAGTCTAGGGGGTGTACAGTTATTTTGGTAGTGGTGGATCGTTTTACCAAGATGGCTCATTTTTGTCCTTTGGCTCGAATTCCATCAGCCCTCCAATTAGAACAAATATTTATCAAAGAGATATTTCATCTTCATGGACTTCCTTCTGAGATAGTGTCTGATCAGGGTGTCCAGTTTGTTGCTCGGTTTTGGAGGGCTTTATGTTCATCATTGCAAATTAAATTACAGTTTTATTCTGCATATCACCCTCAGTCAAATGGACAAACCGAAAGAGTGAACCAGGAGTTGTAGACCTTCTTGAGAATGTATATTTCTTCTCAAGATGATTGGATGTATTTCTTGCCTTGGGCTGAGTTTGCTCATAACTTTCATTATTCGTCTGCTACAGGTGTAAGTACTTTTTTTGCCAATTCTGGTCGGCATCCTCGAGTTCCTGAGCTTCAATCAATCCTACAGTGGACGTTCCAGCAGCCAAAGCTACCCTCCAATATTTTTCTGGAATTTGGAGACAGGTACATTAGTGTTTTAGGAAAGCCTCTCATAATTATAAGGTATTTGCTGATAGAAAACGTTCAGCTATTCCTAAATACTCTGTTGGGGATCATGTCTGGTTGTCATCAACTTAAAGTACCCACTATGAAGTTTGCTCCCTGGTATATTGGTCCTTTTCGTATTATAAAAATTATCAACCTAGTGGCATGTAAGTTACAGTTACCTCCAAATATGCGTGTACCTAATGCCTTTCATGTCTCCTTGTTTAGACAATTGATTCTTAATCAATTTCATGACAGCTTGCCTAAAGTAACTCCCATAACAACTGCTCGAGGTGTGGAGTTTGAGATCGATAAGATTCTGGATTCATGTACAGTAAGCATCAAAATCAATTACAATATCTTGTAGACTGGAAAGGTTATGGCCCGGAGGAGAGATCTTGGATTAAAGAGTGTGATGTCCATGCTCCTAAATTGATATGTAATTTTCATGCTAAATTCCCATTAAAACCTGGTGGGTGTTCGGCACCCAAAAAGGGGGGGGGTACTGTCAGGACTGAGACTGTTTCAGTACATAAAGATAGATTACTTTTTCCAAAGTTCCTTTGTAGTCGTTGGAGGAGCTATCCTGCTTGCTGGTGTTCTTCACATACAGGGTATAGAGAGTTAAAGTGATCATCTGTTTCCAAGGTGTTGTCAGGTTGTGGGATTCCTAGATTGCTCATTATTTCAAACCTGATTCCATTTGGGTTACATGTTGTGAACTTCCTATGAATCACAGACCTCTAGTATAAAGCCTGTTACTAACTGTGTCTCAGTGTCTGTGCAATGTTACTTTCAAGTCTTTCTTGGACTCCTGCCAGATCCCTGCTGTGCCTGTGGGTTGCTGTGGACTTTGCTATATCTCCGCTCATGTTCCAGCTAAACTTCTGATGCCGGTTACCAGCCGCACTACAGAGCTCAGCATAGCCATTGCTTAAGTATTGCTTTTTGCTCCACTACTGTGGTTTCACCTTTTGCTACACTATTTACTTTGCCTGTTCAACCCTGTTCCGAAACCACGCCGCTTCACAGGGCTCAACTCTGATTCAACCTCCGCATCACAGGGCTCAACTCTGCTCCAACCTCATCACATCACAGGGCTCAACCCTGCTCTGAACTCAATGCATCATGAGGCTCAATCCTGCTTCAACCTCACTGCATCACAGGGCTCAACCCTGCTCTGTCTTTCACCATATCACAGGGCTCAACCCTGCTTCATCTTTCACTGCATCACAAAGCTCACTCTGCTCTGGATCTCCTTCACTACAGGGTTCCACCCAGGTGAAGCTCCTCTATACCATCCTGAGGTGTTAGCCTCATACTGGACTCGGGGTTCCCTACCATATTAACTTTTCTGTGTTAAAGACAATATGGGGGTTTTCTCCTATACTCATTATTGCTTATGTGAACCTCAGAGTTGTTGAGACTTTATGTGAGATATTGCTATTATATTTCTCTGGTGAATAAATTGTATTTACTTTTATTCCGTGCTATCCAGATTTCATGAAAAGGTAATTCCTAAAGCCACCCCAGTTTATTGTGCCTAGTAGGCCTGCCTCCTCCCAGGAGTCTCAAGTGTCAGCAGCCATGACAGAGTGGCCCAGTCCCATAGTCCTAATAGTAGCCTACACTTCTGCAACAATTTTCATAAATTAAATGCAGTGTCCAAAATTGATGTGTATCCCATGCTTTGTGTGGAGAGTTGATAGAGAGGCTAGGAACAGACAGATTTCTCACAACACTAGACCTGACGAAAGGTTTCTGGCAAATCCCTTTAACTGATAGGGTGAAAGAAAAAATAGCTTTCTTTATTCCAAAAGGGCAGTTCCAGTATTGGATGTTGCCTTTTGGGTTGCATGGGGCCCCAGCAACCTTTCAACGTGAAATGGACAGAATTTTAAAAGCCCCACAGACAGTATGCAGCGTCCTAACTGGATGATGTGGTAATCCAAAGTCTGGACTGGGAATCTCACTTAGTCCAAGTACAGGTGGTGCTGGACTCAGTAGGGAAGGTTGGCCTAACGGCCAACCCTAAGAAATGTTGCCTAGCAATGGAAGAGGTTCAATACTTGGGGTATTCCATAGGAATACCGCAAGGTCTGATTAAGCTACAGTTAAAGAAAACTGAAGCTATACAAAACTGGCCCCGTCCGGTAAACAAAAAACAAGTTAGAGCATTTTTAGGGATCACTGGGTGTTACAGATGGTTTATCCCAAAATTTTCCACCACAGCAGTGCTGCTATCAGACCTTACAAAAGGAAAACAGTCTAACATGGTGAAATGTGGCCCTGAGGCTGAAAAAGCATTTCAGGCATTGAAAGTGGCCTTATGTACATAACCAGTATTGATAACATCTGACTTTTCTAAAGAGTTTGTGGTTCAGACAGATGCCTCAGAGGTAGGGGTAGGTGCATTGTTGTCCCAAAGTAGGTATGGGGATGAGCGCCCCATTGTTTATTTGAGCCGAAAACTCAATGAACACAAAAAAGGTACGCTACTGTTGGAAAAGAGTAATTGGCCATTAAGTGGGCATTAGACACCTTGAGATATTGCCTTTTAGACAGACAGTTTAAGCTCATAACGGATCATGCCCCATTGAAGTGGATGTCAGTAAAAAAAAAGGCCACAATGCCAGGGTAACAAGGTGGTTTTAGCCTTGCAGGAATTTACATTTACTGTGGAACATAGGCCCGGGTCCCACTAGCTAATGCGTTTAGGGGCTGCAAGTGTTCTACCCCCTAGGTCAAAACAGGGGAGGGGGATGTGTGACAAGTTCACTGGCATAGTGGTAGAAGGCAGATATATTTGCTCTAGGTTCCTAACCTATGTATTTTAAAAACCCCAGGAAAACAATTGTGTTCTTATTTTCAGCCTTGTGGGCTTTTTGACAAAGCTGGAAAAAGAGTTCCTATGGTTTATAGATGGAAAGAGAGGGTGGGTTCCATCCAAAAGACCCAGTTTTGGTTTTTGGGCTTTCGGCATCACAGAAGGCTAATTATCGCTTTCAGCTGTGTGTGTGAGTTTTAAAGGCTATTAGGCTGATCATGGGGGAGACACACTGGGTAAAAGGAGAGTCTATACTGTCTCTGTGAGAGAAACCTGCTGTTGAATCCAAGTGAATTGTGCCTGGTAAAACTTCTTGTATGTTTTGTTGGTGAGCTAGAATCACTTTTTGTTTAGTAGTGCCAGACGGCAAGTTGTTTATTTTTGTTATTTTATTTTTGCTGCATAATAAAACTGGCTGAGGTAAGTTGCACCAATTTATTGGATTAGAGTAATCTCTCAGCTGCTGCGCAGTGCCATCTACCCCAGGAGATGGTGGTGGTTCCCCAAAGGTGGCCACAGATACAGTGGACTGAGGATCAAAGCAAACTCTCCTAACCCACATAGTAGAGAGTATGGGGAAGGGTTCTAGACTGCACACCCTAATAGTAATGTGGTTTAGTTAATAGCCTTATGTGTAAGTAAAAGTATTTTATATTGAATATGGTAGAAAAACGGTAATCAGTAGAGAAACAGACAAAGCAGATCAGCAAACAATGAACTTTTGGCAAGGAAAATCAGCCTTGGTGTTCTATGAAACTGCACTTTTGTTTGTTAAATATTTAAACTTTAATTCATTCAATCTCTCTTTCACACACACCTTTAACTTCTCTACCATTAATTTCCTCGATGTAACTCTTAACATAGTTGGCAATAAAACTGTAATTTAAAATTTTGGTAAACTGGTGGATGCAAATAATAATTCACATTTCCATAGTGGATATCATAAACCATGGAAAACAAATATTTCAAAAGGGTCAGTTACGAAGAGTGAGGAGGCATTGTAGCACCTAGCTATCTCAAACCTTGACAGTAAACAAACACTCTACAAAAACCTGGTTACCCTCTCATCCTGTAGGCTTTTTCCGGTGTGGAAAAAATAAGTACATTACATGTAATCATGTCCAAAATAAAACTAAAACCTTTTCCCCAAGGAATTCTGAGATCATCATAAACATTAAACAATTCATCAATTGTGATACAACATTTGTAGTGTATGTCCTCTTTTGTGACTGCCCATGTTATGTTGGTAGAAATAGTAGTCCTCTTAAAAGAAGATTTTTAGAACATTAACAAAACATTATTGATGATGTGACTTACCATAGCATTCCTTAACATTTTCAAGAATACCATGATAGTAAACCAAAAGGATTAAAAATTATAGGGATTGAACACATTACCAGTACTGACTGGGTCAGTGATATCAGCACCTGTGCCAACAAGGGTTATGCTGGATGTACAAACTGAATTCTATATTTCCAGATGGTCTGAATGAAGCACTGGAACTAAATGCCATCATATACTGTAGAACTTTAGGGGGAGATACACTGGAGATCTTAGTGATTGTCCAGTCTCATTATCTCCGGTCTGCCATCCCTTCAACTTTATTCAATTTCTACCTTCCCACTGCTCTGCATATCTCCTTGATATCTCTGTATTTTTACCCCCCCCCAAAAAAAATATATTATTTATTTTTATATATGTAAGGTTTATATATGATGTATGTTAAGTGTATTTGTATTTATTTATGTGAAGAGTATATATATATGTTCCATACACATTATACTCTGTACAACCTCCTATAGGTCCTACCATTCAGGCGATTTACTCTGCATAAGTACAATGCATCTACATGCATGTACATCACCACTCTTCACTTTATAACAGAAGAGTAATATATAATAGCCTGAATCCTGTCAATCAGTTTTTTTCAATCTATTGGTATTATGGATTCTATATATAAATTACTGCATATAAGCAAAAACTATTTGTCATGCAATGCTATTATTAATGTATTTTAATATCAGGATGTTTATTGGTATATGCATTTACTATCAGACATCCGACTGTCATATGATCATTGAGACACACTGGTTATTATGAGTATTTAACCACAAGGTACAGCAATAGGGGATATATCACATGGTTGGAGTTAACCATATGACTGCTATGAGTCATCTTAGCAAATTTTACCAAATAACAGATGTAACAACATGTAAATAAGAGGTATAAAGTCTCATGAACAACATGTGGTCATGTGACCGGGATCTCCTTGAAATAGGAAAAACATTTGTGTGTGTTACTTTAAAATTGCTCAGGCATTTGTACACGTGACTTCAATACTAGGCAGATATTGGTTTTAGTTAGAGATGAGCGTGTCCGGTTCTCAGAGATCCGGACCTGCCCGAACATAGTGAATGCGAGCAGGATACGAGCCAGGCTCGGGTTTTCCCACATGACTCGGAATCCAAAACGAGGCAAAATGTCATCAATCCCACATCGGATTCTCACAGGTTTTGGATTACATATATGCCCCTCTCCGCGATGATCGGCGCCATTTGCTGCTGAGTCTCCATGGAGGGAGGGCGGGCTGGCAGGCTGTGTGTGCTGTGCTGTCTATACAGGGGTGTGCTGCCCATTCAGGGGTGTGCTGTGCTGTCCATCCAGGGGTGTTCTGTCCATTCAGGGGTGTGCTGTCCATTCAGGGGTGTGCGGTCCATTCAGGGGTGTGCTGTGCTGTCCATCCAGGGGTGTGCTTTCCATCCAGTGTGCAGTCCATCCAGGGGTGTGCTGTCCATCCAGTGTGCAGTCCATCCAGGGGTGTGCTGTCCATCCAGTGTGCAATCCATCCAGGGGTGTGCTGTCCATCCAGGGGTATGCTGTCCAACCAGTGTGCTGTCCATCCAGGGGTGTTCTGTCCATCCTGGGGCTGTAAAAAAAAAAGTCAAGAAAAGTTTAAAAAAAAAAGTTAAAAAGTAGATTTTTTTTGTGCTCTACCCCAGTGTATCCATATAAGCAATGTGACACTGCAGGCCATACCCCCCAGTGTAACCATATAAGCACTATGATGCTGCAGACCATACCCCAGTGTATCCGTATAAGCACTGTGGTGCTGCAGGCCGTATCCCAGTGTATGCTTCTGTACCCCAGTGTAACCATATAAGCACTATGACGCTGCAGGCCATAACCCAGTGTATCCATATAAGCACTGTGATGCTGCAGGCCATACCCCAGTGTATGCTTCTGTACCCCACTGTACACACATAATCACTGTGATGCTGCAGTCCATACCCCAGTGCATCCGTATAAGCACTGTGATGCTGCAGGCCATACCCCAGTGTATGCTTCTGTACCCAAGTGTATCCATATAAGCACTGAGACACTGCAGGCCATACCCCCCAGTGTACCCATATAAGAACTATGATGCTGCAGGCCATACCCCAGTGTGTCCGTATAAGCTCTTTTGTGTCCATTTTCCCACTGCATAATAAACCTAAGCTGGCTACATTACAGAGTACATTTTAATGTTTTAACTCTCTATGATCCATAGTTTGCAGACACATGTTGCAATCTCCTCACCGATGATACCGGAAATCTGCAAAGACACAGTGGTTTAGATTGACACCAAACACGGTCTGCTTACCATGTACTAAACCTTAGATATCAATTAACATTTATTTCACAACATTACTAATACTGAATAAACCTGAATATCACACTTTAATGCTAGGAAACCTTTTTATGTAAGTGTGCAGTGTGTAAGTATTGGTGTATTGAGAAAAGACGCTAGTTAGCATTGTGCGACTACGTGTTTGTGGAGTACACCATGGTACGTGTTTTGCAGGGTTAATCATTTTATATGTTTTAGTGACTGTCTGTATTTATATGATGAGGACTTTTAACATCTTCCTATTGCATGGGAATCGCATGACGCTAAATAATAGTATCGCGGTATGTACTTATAATGGGTGAGATTTGCTAAAATGGCGCTGGGTGGCCAGTCGCAAAATGGCATCTCATTACCATTCGCAAAATGGCATCGTGCAGATTTAATTTTAAACCGATTCTGTCTCAACCAATTATCCGGCTTCGACAATCCACCCTTTGATAGCAAACAGCATGCTATCATACTCTTATTTTAAAATTAATTTAGGCTTACATTATGACATATTATTTAATGTTATATTATGGGATGGCACAAGGTGGTTCTTAAACCATCAATAATGTGTCTCTGGGAGGGACATAAAACTACCCTTATTCGCACACCTCGATTCTTGGGAGATCATGGGAAAGATGTGGGGATGCACCAATCCTCTAAAGGGAGTCTTGAGGGGGAATAGGGACTTACATTATTTAAGATGTTTTAAAATAACACTTTAACAACACATTTCATGCATTTGTAAATCTTATACATCATATGATGGTACCTTTTAGTTCAGGGTTGTAGTAATGCAGTCCTACATTTACCTCAGTATTCATATTGTTACTACTGACCACCATCATAATTTCATTCTTTTGGTTTACCTTATCTTTACATTTTCCACATTTCAACACAGTAGGAACACACCTGACACATAAGCCAATTACTATGATGACAACCAGTATGAGGATCAGGAGTTTACCTATACTCACAATCATTTCTTGGACCCACTCTCCAGGACCTGAGAACCATTTCACTGGGTTCAACCAAGAAACCCATTCCTCTACCTTCTCCTCTACTTCAGCCACTGAAGCATTATGGTTCTTTCGAAATTCCCATTTTAACTGCAGAATTTCATCCATCTTCCGGTATATCACCTCCTTGGGATTGCTGGAATCTTTTGTAAGGTAAGTGCAACATTTTACACCAAATTGAGTTGCCAAAGTTATGCAATACCCTCCAGTGACAGCTAAGTAATTTAACACTAGTCTATGTTGCACAAGTTCTTTCTTGTAAGCTTGCAACTCCTTACCTGTGTACCTGAATGTGTCATCATACATCTCGGTGATATTATCTATTAATTTACCAAAATCTTGGATATATCTAAAATTTAGTGTACCCCGAGCGATCCTGGTGGGATCCAATGCTACCAAAACTTGGTAGCATTTTGTCTCACTAATTAACTGTGCACGTCACCAGGTATCATATTTCTTTTGTCTCTGTGTTCATACTGTATGTGAAGATATGGTGATGGTGTGTTTTTATGACTACCAAGCATTTCACCATGTGTAAGGGTCATAACCTCTGGAAGTACTCTTCCCAAATAACACAAACCTTTGGAACTCGGAGAGAGCCACTTATACGCTTTCCTTCCACATATAAAATATACATCATCGGGGAGAACATAAGGAATAGAATGCATCATTATCATCCAGCACATTTCCCTGACAAATGATCCTATCTCAGATTCTCCCATCTGGCTAATACACGTTTCTGGTTGTATAACCCTAGCACAGTATCCTTCTGGTATTCTGCCAACCATTTCTTTGGTGTTACTTAGTGTATATTTATACCTGAAGTGTCTTCCACCCAACCAAATTGTGTGTAACAGTTCATAATTCATAGGCTCATGATCAGCTCTTAGTGAGAAGGTCATCGTCTGGTTATTCCCAGTCACCTCCCAACTTCCTGGTTCATTGGAGATGGTGATGTTCAAACACAAAAGTGTTTTATCTACCTGGTACTGGTGGAGTTTAAAATGGGGTGGTTTGATGTTAAGAAATTTTCCATCCAGTGTCTTCCCTTTTTGTAATTCTAAAATCTCAGAGACATCTAATGGAAATGGCACTAATCCTACAGTATGCTGTCCTTGGGGCATGTGAGAGCACACCCAACAGTCGGTTTGGTTTAAAACTTTGCCCACCATAGTATGACAATCCTCTAAAGGATACCCACCCCAATACTGGTTATACTTAGGTTGGCACTGTTGGATGCATCTCTCATTGACTACAGACCCACAGAACTAACACATACAATAATCCTCAGATGATAGACCTTCACACTGTCTCCGAGTATCCAGAATAGCAGATCTCTACAATTACTGTAGTGGGTTTGGTCAGATACCGCCCTTGTGACTGTATTGCTCCTTCTCCCGACTCCACTCCATTGATATCACCATCAGCTCCCCTCTCCATCCTCTGTCCTCTGTCCTTCATCACAGATTCCAAAGATCCTGAAACAACACAAGATAATGAGGACTCTGGGAGAAAACACAAAGATAACCACAGCAGACCAAACCATTGCTGAAAACACTGATCTTCAAATTTCTTTAGCTCAGGTATCTCACTGTAACCTCTAACTTTCCCGGAACAGACTCGCAATTGACAGGTCTACGTTATCTGTCTCGATTCCGCCTTGTTTCTCCACCGGTTTTTTGACCTTCTTACAGTGAGTGGAATGAACCCAGGTATCTCTCTCCGCCACCTTCAATGAAGTTGTACTCGTCAGTAACACCTGATATGGACATTCCCACCGATCAGTAAAACAACCTGAACACAAGAAATTTCTGATCATAACAAATTCTCCAGGATCAACATCATGACAGTTTGTTTCAGGCATATCATGTGACAACAATTTCAGATTCTGCTGTTGCTGTTTTAAGTGTTTACTCATTGTTATAAGATACCTTACACTTACCTCATTGTTACTTTTCAAGTCCTCCTGTGGGCTTATAATCAAATGAGGTTGTCTACCAAACAGTATTTCAAAGGGGGACAGATTGAGAGGGGGTCTAGGAGTTGTCCTGATACTATGAAGGACAAGTGGTACTGCTTCTGGCCAAACCAGTCCAGTTTCCGACATGATTTTACTTAATTTGTTTTTAATAGTCCTGTTCATCCTCTCCACCTTGGCACTGGCTTGCGGTCGGTAGGGGGTATGAAGTCTACTATTAATACCTATCAGCTTACACATATTTTGGAAAACATCACTTGTGAAATGAGTACCCCTATCACTCTCAATAATTCTAGGGATACCGTATCTGCATACAAACTCCTGAACAATTTTCTTGGCAGTAAACGCAGCAGTATTAGTGGCAGCTGGGTATGCCTCAACCCAATGAGAAAACACATCAGTGCACACTAATACATACTTGAGATTCCTGCAGGGTGGTAATTGGATGATATCAATTTGTATTACCTGAAAAGGTCTGTCGGTCGGAGGAATGTAGGATGGTTCGGTAGGCATTGTTTTCCCAATGTTTTTCCTCAAGCAGGTCAGACAAGACATTGCTCTCTTTTCTGCTTGAGAAGAAAAGAAGAAAAACCCGGTGCACACCAGTATGCTCTCACCAATTTGCACATACCTTGCTTTCCCAAGTGAGTCAGACCGTGTGCTGCCTCAGCCAGGCTTGGGTAGTATGCCTTGGAAGCCACTGGCTTACCTTGTCCATCTCTCCAGAGTCCAGAGGACTCTTGCCCACATCCCTTGGACTTCCAGACTGCCTTTTCCTGAATGGAACACAAAATTTGCATCTCAATTAATTTCAGCAGGTCAATTGTTTGAAAAGTCATCATTTATTCAGTTGGTACATTCATTTTTAACCCTGCTGCCCATTTTGCAGCTTTGTCTGCCCTGCTGTTGCCCAGTGACACTGGATCATTCTCACATGTATGGGCTTTACACTTAATTACTGCCACTGCCTTAGGCAATTGGATTGCTGTCAGTAGTCCTTTTATATGTCTGGAATGTGCAGTTGGTGTGCCTGCTGCTGAGTAGGTGTAGATATTAGCAGATTTACCTTTTGCTAACTCACACGCTCTCCTTAATGCCACCAGTTCCGCCACTTAGGACGAGGGCCTGATTCAGAGATGGACGCTCTGAAAGAGCGCTCGCTCTAAATTAAGGTGTTTTTTTCTTTTTTTGGAGCGATGGTCTTGACCATTGCGACCTTCAGGGCTTGCGACGAGACCCTAAGGTTGGGTCTCAGCAACCGCAAGCCCCAGGGAGCTTCCTGCTCTGATCGAGCAGGAAGCTCCGCACTGACATCACTGCTGATGTCAGTGCGGCCGCCCACAAAACGGCAGGTGTTCCGTCAGGAACGCCTCTGTTTGTGTAGCCATAGCCACCCCCCCGCCCCGCTTACAAAACAGGGAGAGCTGTCGATCAACATCGACAGCCTCCCTTTTTGTAGTGAGCTCCGGAGCAAGAGAATTTCTCTCTCGCTCCAGGGCTTGCGCACACATAGTGCGGCTGCTGCCTGTGCACAGAACCTTAACATCGATCCGGTTGCGAGCGCTCAGCACTTGCGACTGGGTCTGAATGAGACCCTAAGTCCTGTAATGGCAAGGCCAAAATAGAAAAACCTGGGATCCACATTCTGCAGTATCCACACATTCCCAAGAAGGTACAAATTTGCTGTTGGTTCTGCGGCAGTGTCATGGTCTGTATGGCTTGGATTCTGTCATTTGTCAGATGTCATAACCCATGGGTTAGGCAATGTCCCAAGTATTTAACCCTGGACTGGCATGGCTGTAGTTTGTCCTTAGCAACCTTGTGTCCTGTTTGCAAGAGATGAAGCAATAAAAGTTTAGTATCATTTAAACATGACCTAAACGAATCAGAACTTAACAATAAATCATCCACATATTGTATTAGAACAGATCCATTGGCAGGTTGAAAAGATTGTAAACAGTCGTGTAAGGCCTGGGAGAAGATATTGGGGCTGTCTATGAAACCCTGGGGAAATCGTGTACATGTGTATTGTACACCCCTGTATGTAAAAGCGAATAGGTACTGACAGTCAGGATGAAGAGGTACAGAGAAGAAAGCAGAACAGAGGTCAATGACAGTGAAATGGGTTCATTTGGTGGTATCTGCATATGAATGACAGCTGGATTTAGCACTATGGGAAATTGGCTCTCTACTACCTTATTAACCCCTCTAAGGTCTTGTACCAGCCTATAACCCCTCCAACCACTTTTTTTCACAGGAAAGATGGGACTGTTGGCTACACTTGCTGTATGGACTAAAGTTACCTGCTGTAATAATCGCTCAATTATGGGATAAACCCCTAACTCTACCTCCTGTTTTAATGTGTACTGGGGAATTTTTGGAGCTTGCCTACCGCTTTTTAGATTTACCATTACGGGAGCTACATTAGCCATTAATCCAGTGTCCTGTCCATCCTTGGTCCAAAGTAAACCTGGCATTTTGGATAACATTTGATCTAACTGAGATGGATTTTTACCTGAACCGGTAGAGTGATACATTATCCTTTGGTGAGTGTCCAACATATCCCTCACCTCATTTACAACTCTCTCTGGGATATCTAGAACTATACCATCAGGGGTACAGTATATGACACATCCCATCTTACATAACAAATCCCTTCCCAGTAGGTTAGTAGGAGCCTCTGCTGCCAGGAGAAAAGAATGCCTGGTATGCAATGGCCCGATAGTAACCTCTGCAGATTTAGTTACAGGATAATGTTGCACTTTACCCGTTACACCCATTGCTGGCACTGTCTCGCTGGTCACCTGTAAATTAGCGGGAGATTTTATCACTGATCTGGTCGCCCCTGTGTCTACAAGAAAAGGATATTTAATACCAGCTACATCAACCATCATCACCGGTTCTTCCCTAGTACTTCCCGTTAACCTGACTATCTGTAGACTACAGGTATGACCTGACCCCTAGCATTGACTTTCACTCTCCAATACAACATTTAAGGCCACAATTGGAGCTGGTGACTGTTGGAAATTTCCTCTACTCTATGTATATCCCTTATGTGGATATCCAGGTACTCCCTGGTTAGGGGGTCCTACCTTCTTCACCTTACAGTTCCTACTTACATGTCCCACTTGGTTGCAGTTAAAGCACCTTCGTGAGTGCGGTGAGTGAAAGGGTTGCTGTGTGGGTTGTGTGGTAGAGTAAGATTGTGGGTGTGGATAAGGATTTTGAGGGTAATATGGTGGTTGTGGATAGTATGGGTTTTGAGGTTGTGTGTGATAAGTGGGGTAGGGCTGTGGTGGTGGTGCAGGATTGGTAAGGGAGTATAGCTGTGCAGGTGCATGTGTGTCTGGTGGCTGTGAAGTTACATTCATTCCTTCTAGAGCTTGAATACTAACAGCCATTAGCTTCTCGCTCTGGGTTTCTCTCTTTTTGAGGATGTTTTTATCATGTTCAATAGCGGATTCCATGAGTGTGTCTACCGTAACTCCTCTCCAGCCAGGTAGTGAGGTCTGAACTCGGGTCTTTAGATTGTCTTTTAAACCATCCATAAGTACCATGATGATCATTCCCCTGTGATGAGTGCTATCTTTAATATCCTCTATCCCAGTGTCCTGGGTGATAGCCTGCAGAGCTCGGTTACAGTAATCCTCTGCAGATTAACTCTATTTTTGTTTTAAGGTGAAAATTTTACTCCAGTTAACTACTACTGGAAAATATACACCCAATTGAGTTATTATGTGGGTAATGTTACCTTGGTTACCCTTGTCTGTTAAGGGACCATCTCCATCCAATACGCAATCTGTGATAAACTTTTTCACGTCAATATTGTGTGGAAGGCACGCCCTTAACACCACTTGCCAATCTTTATTGGTTGGCTCGTGAGCATTACCCAAATTTTTCAAAAGTCTATGGCATTTCGCTAATTCCTTTTTAGGGTCAGGGAAATCATTCATTATGGAATTTAGCTCAGCTCTTCTCCAAGGACAATGCATTGCTACCTCCCTTGTGGGCACTACACCGTTCGCATCCGCATTCCCATTTGGAACAGTTATTGTCCGGATGGGATGCAGACCGACTGCTGCCTTTGACCTTGTTACCTGGCTGGGGATTTAGGGCCTGATTCAGAGCCAGACGCTCTGACAGAGCGCTCGTTCTGAATCAGGGCCGTCCTTCTGTTTTTTTAGAGCGGCCTCCTGGCCGCTCGCATAGCTGTGGGTGACCACCCACAGCTATAGTGAGTGGCCAGGAAGTTGGTCGCGATGGTCAAGACCATCGTGACCATCTGGCCTGCGACGAGACCCTTGTGGTAGGGTTTGCCCATCGCTATCTGGGTTATGCGCATGCGCACGACAGAGCCAGCTCCATCATGCACATGCGCACTGGGCACCATCGACCCACTTGCGAGCACTCAGCGCTCGCGAGTGGGTCTGAATCAGACCCTTAGTCTATTACTGCTATGTATATGGTTAACAACTTCCTCTATGGGTGCAGTGGATGTTAACACTTCCTGTACTATCACTGATGAAGATGGGGCCACCACTCGTGCTTGTTGTGATGGAGCATCTAACATGTGTACAGCATGGGAAATGGCAGACATAACAACAGGTTCATCATCTGCATCATAAACATTTTCTTTGTGATTACTCAAGAGAGGGTACAAGATACTTGTTACATTTTTATGGGTTTTTACATCGACTGTACCTCCACCTCCATCCGCATAGGATGGTGGTGGTGCACGTGAACCACTGGCAATACCTTCCGCAATGCTACCATGCCATGCGTGCACGCTATTCTGAGGCGCACATGCACTGCAGTTTAGCGCTGCGTGTACACTCTCCTGTATTGTGTGCACACTTTTTAGCCACACATCCCCCTCATTCTACCACAACTTTAAACACTCGTTATATTTTATCTTTTTCATTCGAGAGTGCACCATACAGATGCTATCTCGGACATTGTTCAATACCTCCTTATCAAAGCTGCCAATTCTGGGGAATGGTCTAACACTCATCCTTGTCATTTTAAACCATACATCACAGTACCTAGTTGCATAAGCACCATACCTAGTATGCATAATATGCCATGCTGACCCTAGCGGCGCTTCCAACAGCAGCACATCATATAACATCTCTACTGTTTGCTTGGCTCCCATTTCTGGGAAAATAACCCTAAGCTTTTCAATAGAGATTTAGACCAGTGAAAGTACGTCAAGGCTACTTTCACTTACCTGTGGACGATATTAACAGGATGCGCCCACACACCTATCGATAGAATAACCAGGCTGCTTCCACGCACCTAATCCCTTTTTGACTACCTTTCAACTGCTAGCATTTTGGCATTCCAATAACACTTACCCTTTTCAGTGATTTCGTCCACCCTCTACTCAGTTCACAATCACAATTTGCCACAACTGTGCGGTTCAATTACAATGCTCAAATAACCCTAACTGATCACTGAATACTGTAATCACACTGAGAGCCGATACCTACAACAAGGACAACAACTACACCTGCTTATGTGTATAGACTGCGGTATCTACTACCGAGCCACTAGGCCGACACCAGGCGCCTAGCACTTAAGCGTCCTACGATACCCTTAACTAGGGAACATGTTACCCCTACCAACAAATGTTCACTGCTACACACCCTTTTCCTGCGCAGAAAAATACACGTTTTCCCAGATTATGGCAACACTGATCAATATATTTACAACAATGCTATCTATCAATATCACAATGCAATCTCAATGGCTTTGTTTGAAACACATGGCAGCAATACAGGAAATACGTATACGCTATTGTGCGACTAGTTCGCATACACAATAATGCGACTACTACACCAAACGTATTATTACCCTTACGCTATTGTGCGACTTCCCCTTTTAACATAAAATTCTATCAACGAAGGAAAACAAACTTTTTCCTCCCTTGTCCCTGGATTCTAATCAGCGCTCCTTGAACCACACAATAACAGGTAGCGGGCTCTCAGCAACAAAGTGGTAGCAGGTTTTCGAAGGCACAATGCGTTCTTTCCTGCTATGGCGCCTCCACCCTTTTGCTGAGAGATCGCTGACTGAGTGTTACCAAGTGACCGGTAGCGTGATTTCACACTGCGAGCCCCTAACTATCGTTTCCTACCTATCAATTCATACCTACCAATACACTCTAAAAATTGTCGCTGTTTAGCATTATGAGTCGCACAAGAAATAATTGCTTTCAGACTTTGATTGTGGTTCCAAAGCACAAAAAGTTATTATTCAACATAAAAACAGATAGTTACACGCTGTGATCTAAACACAATTAGCGCAAATAAATTATACAGACCCAAGGTACAGTCGTTACATACGCATGCGCTCTGGACCCAGATCCCGGCATCAAAGAAGAAACCTTCGTCAACAGCAAAGCAAGAAGACTGAGATCCAGTTTCAGAGAGCCCACATATAAACCCTTACAGAGATAGGCAATACAATAGAACAGATTGGCATGATTCCATTGGTTCTTCTTCCTGGTTCTTCTGTTACAGTATAGTTCATAGGTCAGTTCATATGGTCACAATCCAGCCTCCAACAGCTCTTTTGTGTCCATTTTCCCACTGCATAGTAAATCTAAGATGGCTACATTACAGAGTACATTTTAATGTTTAACTCTCTATGATCCATAGTTTGCAGACACATGTTGTGATCTCCTCACTGATGATACCGTAAATCTGCAAAGATACAGTGGTTTAGGTTGACACCAAACACGGTCTGCTTACCATGTACTAAACCTTAGATATCAAATAACATTTATTTCACAACATTACTAATACTGAATAAACCTTGAATATCACACTTTAATGCTAGGGAACCTTTTTATGTAAGTGTGCAGTGTGTAAGTATTGGGGTATTGAGAAAAGACGCTAGTTAGCATTGTGCGACTACGTTTTTGTGGAGTACACCATAGTATGTGTTTTGCAGGGTTAATCATTTTATATGTTTTAGTGACTGTATTTATATGATGAGGACTTTTAACATTTTTCTATTGCATGGGAATCGCACAACGCTAAATAATAGCATCGCCGTATGTACTTATAATGGGCGAGATTAGCTAAAATGGCGCTGGGCGGCCAGTCGCAAAATGGCATTTCATTGCCATTTGCAAAATGGAGTCGTGCAGATTTAATTTTAAACCGATTCTGTCTCAGCCAATTATCCGGCTTCGACAATCCGTATAAGCACTGTGACACTGCAGGCTGTACCTCAGTGTATCCGTATAAGCACTGTGATGCTGCAGGCCATACCCCAGTGTATCTGTATAAGCACTGTGATGTTGCAGGCCATACCCCAGTGTATGCTTCTGTACCCAGTGTATTCATATAAGCATTACGACGCTGCAGGATGTACCCCAGTGTATGCTTCTGTACCCTAGTATATCCATATAAGCACTGTGATGCTGCAGGCCGTACCCCAGTGTATTCATATAAGCACTGTGCATTTGTGCCGCTGCTCTAACACTTGCTTTTTTATTTTGTTTCATACTGTATTTATTTCAACTAAAATCACAAAATACTTGCAAAATACAGTACACTTATGCCATTTTTCAACCTTGATTTGTAGATACCAACCCGGTGGACCTGGCTTTCCTTGATCATAACAGCCATGTTTGGTCAGATGCAATGCAACCACCAAAAGGAGAGGCTATTTTGTGATGGTATCTGGAGATGTTCATCCCCCTCCCCTCCCAGCCTTCCCAAACATAATCCCAGAAGAACAATATAAGAGATGTTTAGTACCATACTTTAAATCCCTCTGCCCCCTTCCTGTTCAGAGCTTCCATTTTGTGGGCTGCCACATTCATAGTTCATCCACTTGTTCAAGAATCATAATGGGCAGGTGCGAAACCGGCATTACTCCCGTTGGTGGGAGGGCCCTACAACAGTTCCATCTTGAACCTCTTTTCTTTGCATTATGCACTGTTTGGGGCATTGCTGACTGTGTTTTAGTGTAGATGACAAACATTATTGTTATAGTTTATTAAACTGACCATCCTTTCTGCTACTGCAGTGCCATTCTCTTTCATAGGTGTTCCATGTTGGTAACTGAATTGCCACAGCCACTGAAGTCTTCAACATGCAGTTGCTGAATGCCAAAAATGTCCAGAAACTTTTATGGCCACATACAGCATCTCCTACATGCCCCTTTCATTTAAAAAAAAATGCAGAACCACCAAAGGGCAAGGACTGATGTGATCGATACAATTATATTTTTGTAAATGCCTCCCCTCCTCCCTCAGGCCTCTTGATTAATAAAAACATTTGTTTCCTGATGTGCCATGTTGGAAGTTGAACTGCCACAGCCGCTGAAATATTCGACATGCAATTGCTGAATGCCGAAAATGTCCATAAATGTTTATGGCCACAGACAGCATCTCCTGCATGCCCCTTTCATTTTAAAAATATTCTGAACCACCAAGCTGATTTTGTGTGCAAAACATGGGACATATTGTTCACCCATGATCTCCCCTCCTGCATCTGACTCAGTTACAAGCAACCTGCATTTGCAAGTGTATTCTACATCTGACTCAGTCTCCAGCTACCAGCTATTACAAATGAATTATGCATCTGATTCAGTCTGCATTCAACTACAAAGATATCCAAGAAGAGAACAAGAATCAAACTGACTCAGGTACCTACCTTCTTCTTGGATAACTTTGTATTTGACCTTACCTGACTCTGGGGTGCACCACTAGTAGGCTAAACTTTCCCTCTCTTGAATATGATATATAGGGATCTTTTAGTTGAATACACTATTCAATAAACATTATACTACTAGTCTTATAGTCACAGTTCTATTTACACTTACATTTATTTATTATTATTTTTTTTAGCTGTTTTACCTGTGCGGCTATGGACTTTTTCAGTCTGCATTCACTCAGCTATCTATCAGCGCTGTTCTACACTTTGCACCTTATCCAGTAGGTGCTCCACTACACGTAGGTGTATCTATCTATATCCTGCTCAGTGGTGTACAACACTCCAGTTTCAACATATCCTGCTGAATACCACTAGTACTACAGGTAATTTGCTGTTATTCCATGTGCAGTCTGCCTCTGCTGTACAACAGTCCTGAGATTAGCATTATCCATAGGCTGTACTCATCGTGCTTCTGGCACTCCATTCAGTATAAGTATACAGACTATATTCTGTGCTGTTTTCACCCTGGTATCCAGCCGTCAAACTTCATCTAATCTCCTAAGAATACAATAGTGTAAACAGAATGTGAATCCCAAATTGCGCAAATACAAAAAAGCAGCCTATTATGAACCGAGGAATATTACCAATCCCTCACACATATAACAAGGAAAAAAACAGGTGGTCATAAAAAATGGCGCTAATTGTCATAAATTCTCTTACATTAGAATGTATCATTAACGTAAAAGTCCGTCCAATTCTGTGGTGTAGAAAATCCCTGTTGTAGATGTAAATAGGACCAGTGCATATATGGATCAACAATTCTTCATTTAATGGTTCATTTCAAAGAAGAAAAGAGAAAAAAATCATAGTGCAACACTGTAATCCAAAAAATGCATAGGAATTTATTCAAACATTACACTCACATAGTTTAAAAATTAAAACTGCATGTAACCACAAAAAGTGGTAACTCCAAAGCAATGTCTGCTGACAAGAAGTATTTCACCGTTATTGATACTCCAGATATATCAGGGTCTCTTCCTGTTTACATTTGCTAATTGCTCATCCATGTGCTTGAATCGTACACTTCTCCTGTTTCCATGGAAACCCTGAATAACTAAGCTGGGGATTACCATTATCTACTTCCTGTATATGGAACGCAGGACCTCCGCGAAACCGGAAGTACCGCAGCCATTTTGGATGACGCACTTCCGGTTCGCGGGACACATGTGATGACGCACTTCCGGTTAGCGGAAGTGCGGGAAAACGAATGGATACACCCCAAAGGAGGGGTTTGTAGGGTATTTAAACCATGTTGTAAAGTCTCACCATTAGGCTTCTGAGGAAGGACTATAACGTCCGAAACATGTTAAGCCCGTGGTGAGAAAGGACCTTTTCATTTGCACTGCTGGACCACCAATTGATTTACCATCCTCCATTGTTATATTCGGGGACCCTGGCTGCCCGGGACCGGTGAGAACCTGATATATCTGGAGTATCAATAACGGTGAAATACTTCTTGTCAGCAGACATTGCTTTGGAGTTACCACTTTTTGTGGTTACATGCTGTTTTAATTTTTAAACTATGTGAGTGTAATGTTTGAATAAATTCCTATGCATTTTTTGGATTACAGTGTTGCACTATGATTTTTTTCTCTTTTCTTCTTTGAAATGAACCATTAAATGAAGAATTGTTGATCCATATATGCACTAGTCCTATTTACATCTACAACAGGGATTTTCTACACCACAGAATTGGACGGACTTTTACGTTAATGATACATTCTAATGTAAGAGAATTTATGACAATTAGCGCCATTTTTTATGACCACCTGTTTTTTCCCTTCTCCTAAGAATACAGCTAATCCCAAGGGTTTTGATATGAATATACAAATACCTCAAAGATGGACGCTGCCCAAATATTAGATTATTGATTGGCGAGACAAGAAGGCAATCAGTGCCAATATATAAGGTCTCTTCAAGACCTATCTACACATATGGACTCTATTCAAGTATCTCTGAACAGACAACCCTCACTTCTGACATCTGAACCTATGAGGATAGTACTCCACCCTTGTCATCTAGGCTTTATCTTCCCACATCAGCCATATACGATGGGAACCCTAAGTCCTGCAGAGGTTTCTTTTAAACTGATATAACATTCACTTCGAGAAATTTTCTACAGCAAGAACCAAAATCCCCTATATCATCTCATTACTATCTGCACAAGCTCTGACATAGGCATCTCCACTGTGGGAAAATTCTTATCTGATTCTATCAGATATTAACAACTTCCATTCTGATTAATATTAATTACTTAGAATAAATCCATTGTTGTGTTTCTACATACAGGCATGTCTATGAATTATTTCAGCCTAGGCAAAGAGTTGGTAAATAATTTTATACCTTGCACCTTCTATATAATATTAACAACTTCCTGACCACATTTTACTGGATCTTTTACAAGCCTTGGAGAACCACCTCAGCAGCATCTGAAATGTTTCAACTCTGCCAAGGCTCTCACTCTGTGGGACAATATATAGTGCAATTCAGAACTTTGTCCTTTAAACGATTAGGTGCTTATCACTATCTTGTCAGATCGTATTAAAGATTAGCTAGCAGCTTGTGAATTACCTCCCAGCCTTGACAAATTCATTCCACTCTACATCCATGTGGAACTCTGTTGGGAGAGCCAAGTGCAGGCCTAAGTCATCCAGTTCTCAAGAGCCAATGCAAATCAGCTGTTTCCATCTCATCCCTGAAGAATAGCGCTTCATAGAGAAATTATGTTTTATTTGTGACGGTCCTGGTCATATGCTTGGGTCCTGTTGCAAAAAGTTGAAAAATGTCCGCTAACTGATGGTGGAGAGGTCAGTCTAGGAGTGTCTTCTGACTCTCCACAAAATCCTGACTGTGTTATTTATGCTACTGTACCTTGAAGCTACCTTGAGGTTCTGTATACTTTGCATTTCTCCTAGACTCAGGAACAGATATAAATTTCATGATGGCAGACTTGGATAAAGAATTGGGCATTCTGTTTTCTGTTTATTGCTACTTCTGCTCCAACCTACCTCACAGCAGTCGATGGCAGTCATATCCCTGGGGGTACTGTTATGCAACATACTCTCTATGTGACACCCAAGGTGGGTGTACTTAATTCTGAGACTTTATCCTTTCTCATTATTCCTTAGGCCACCAACCCACTTCTCCTCGGGTATCCATGGCTTCAACAACACAATCTGCATGTTGACTAGACAATACCTCAAGTTTTGGCTTAAAAGAAGTATCTCCAATGCATCCTTCTTATAGGGAGTTCCAAGATGTGTTCAATGAACAGGCCACAGAGACTCTACCACAGCATAGGAACTGGGACTGTCCCATTGATATTATTCCAGGAAAGATTCCACTCAGAGGAAGAATTTACCATTTCTCCCTACCTGAGACCCAATCTATGTCAAAACATATATGTTGGAGAATGCTTCATCTGCACATCATCTTCTCCTGCTGGAGCAGGCAATTTCTTTGTAAACAAAAAAAAATATGGAGGACTGTGCCCCTGTATTGACTATCAGGGAGTCATCCTTTTTATAAAAAGAAAAACTCTGTGCCAGCAGGTGAGGAAGATGGCAGAGATTTTCTTGGATTTAATCAGAAATACTTTGCTAACACAGCTATCTAAACAGGAGGGTTCCCAAGTCAGAACTTGGAAAGTTGTCCAATCCAGTTGTGGGGAATGAAGCTGGAGTCAGGAAAGACAGAGAACTAATGATGCTGATAATTGAGGCAGGACCAAGAATGAGACTAATGTGGAGTGTAGCACCCCAACTGGGAGACAAATTGGTATGGTCTGAAGGTGAAATGTTCCTTCCTGTCTGGGACTTACATCGATGGCAGTGATGACTAGTGGTATTTCCAAGGGTTGGGTTGGAAACTTGAGCTTACTGACCAGAGTAGAAGTGATGAAGTACAATGTAGTAGAGTCTGAATCCATAGAGCAGCCTTAATAACAGATCCTGATGAAATTTCTAGAGAGATTTTAAAGGAGCAGTCTAAATATGTGTTGGGAGAGTTTAGAAACCAGAAGCTGGTCAGGGGAAGCTCAATATAAGCACAATTTGTTTCTGAACCATCTTTCCTATATCATATTTCCTGTTCCTGAGGTATTAAACAAGAGAGCTCTTCCTGGGCCTGTACACAGGCCTAAAACTGGGTGGCTAGGTGAATTTTAGGACAAGAAGAATTCCTTTTTTCAGTGGACCTTTTTTGAAGGCATAAATTGGTGTTGGTAGACAAGAAAATGTAATCATCAAGGGAGGACAGAAGTATCATAAAACATGTCCCCCGCCACTGGCTCTCTTACCTGCAGGTCCAAGTTTTCAGCCACCAACATGGGGGTCTCATCAGGAGCTCCTCTGTGGCCACAGTCCCTGCTGCTGTGGCTTCCAGCTCCAGTCCACTGTCCTCTCAGTGCTCTCTCTCTGAAGCCTTAGCCTGATGGACACAGGTAGCTCTCTCCTCTGGCATCCCAAGTTGATCCATCCTGTTCCTGGTTACAGCCATGACAGTCTGTGTCAGCTGACTTTCCACCAACCAATAGGACTCCAATATGCTCTCACCTGATTCCTGCAGCACATCACTGCTCTTCCAGTGGCATTGAAGAAATTCTCCAGCACTAAGCACTTGCCAGTGCAATACTGTCTACAGCCTTGCTGTGTTATATGTGAGAGCTCCTGCAGATACCTATCCTAGCAACTTCTTGGTTCCATCCTGGTGATCCTGCATTGGTTCCAGTCCGACATCAGTCTCTTTTGGTTCCAGTACGATACCAGTCTCCATCAGTTCCTATCCGATATCCGGTATAATTGGTTCCAACCCAATAATCAGCTTCTAGTACAGCTCTGTACCATCCCAGCTGTACTTTCAGCATCCTCAGTACACATCAGTCCATGAGCAGGAATTGCATCAGACCTGCCAACTTCCAGACACCAACCAGAGACCTCACACCTATCAGTGACTTAAATCCAGATTCACATACAGAATAAAGCACATCAGTGACAAGAAGTTCCCATGGGGTAATTCACTCTCATTGTGGTCAGCCAGACTTTGAGAAAAAACTGTGACCTGAGACTCATTGTTAGACTGTAATGTTAGACTCTAAAGCCAGGGCTCGGAAGCAGACTACTTATTGACCAACTGACTGGGATCCTTGATGTAACTGCAGAAGACTTGATGTCGCAGAAACCACCCATCCCAGGTCATCAAATATTAGTCAAAACACCTTCAGGATATTGATCAATATAAGATTGTTTGTTTCCCATGGGGCAGAAGCCCAAGCAAAAGCTTGAACTGAAAAGACCAAAACCATATATTCCACTTTTGTCCTGTCTGTGGGAAAATTTGCCGGCTGAAACTCAAAGTGAATTGTACACAGATTTAGAAATCTGCAGCATTGCTTAGGATCTACATCAAATTTAGAAGGTGATAGGTGTTGCAGATTAGTTGCACTTCTTTGAATGACTGGCAGATCTGGGGCAGATGGTGTTTTGGCTGAATTCCAGGTTAGGGAGGCTTGAAGGGCATCAACGTAAGTGGACTTCTCTCAAAGAATAAGCATTACATGGCTCTGAGTAGCTTCTTGCTTGTCCAGCCAAGCATAAAAGATTTGCATAGGATCTATTTCTTGAACTGGATCTCATGCAGAACCCATTATGGTCAGATCCTATTGTCAGGATTGACTGAAGTTATTAGGATTCTGTGTTATTACACGCTAGGAACAACTCAGGGGTACAGAGTCTAATGAGGTACTGGTATTCACCAGGGATTCCTGCAAAGGAATTTGGGCTTTGCTGTTGTATTCCCACAGGTCATTGCACCAAGAGCACCTAGTAGGATGTGCGGCCCTGGGAGTAACAAGGGGCTGTAAAAGTGAGTGCGGATGCAGGAGTGAAATTAATAAGATCACAAAAGCGGCATCTAGATGGCACACAGCAAAGGGAATATCCAGAAGAATATTCACAGGTGGTGAGTGAGAGCTGAAGCACACTGAAATATCTGCACTTATTAAAAGAGCCTAAAATGCTTCTTGTGGAATGTATCGCTTGCTGATTTTCTGCTACCAGCCTATGTAGTTATGTTCTGTCCCCTCTATAAACTTCCCTAAGGCTTGAATATAAGTTGACAGCAAGCATAACCGCTCCTACTTTTCAATAAATCGCTTTCCTTTTGTGGGTGTGTTTCCCTCCTAGTTAATAGAAGTTAATAGAAATAGAAGAGGCTATAGAGGAGGGAAACACACCCATAAAACAATAAGACAAAGAGGCAAACAGAACACAAACAACAGGGATCTTCAACTTAAGTCCACGGCAACTGAATAAAGACCATGAATCAGTACTTAGCAGAGGTCTAAAATTTGCCCCACAGAGGAATCTCAACAAATTCTACACATACCTAGATCTTAACAGGTTTATTAGGAAATTGACATTGAAGAAGTACCACTTAAACAATACTAAATTAGATTACAAACCAAAATCCATCCTGTTTCAGACATTCAGACCTCAAACCTGCCTCACATTTCTACCCACAGTGTCTTAGGGGCCCATTTAATGAGAAATTTGAGTCACTTGTCACCAAAGAAATAGAAAACATGAAGCAAAACACAAAACCACCAAACGAATGCTCTTAAAGAACTTACTCACAATAGAGAATTAATTGTCAATCTAGCTGACAAAGGGGGAGGGGTGGTACTACTAAACAAAATGGATTATGTAGAAGAGTATAACAGGATATTTGGGGATGTTAAAACATATGAGGTGTTGGATATAAACCCAACCAATAGATACCAACTAGAACTACAACAACTACTTACAGAAGATATAAACAAAGGGATTCTGATGAAAGCAAGAGTTCCAATTCTTAGACAACAAACACCCAGTCATCTCGGTCTTTTATTATCTGCCCAATATATACAAAAACATACACAAACCACCAGGCAGACTAATAATCTCCAGTATAAATTCATTAACAGCAAACTTATCACAGTATATTGATAGATTCCTCCAACCGTAAGTAAAAAAACAAAAATCTTATTTACAAGACACCACCAACATTTTGAAAATACTACACCATACAAAGTGGGAGGATGACCACTGGCTATGCACCAGTGATGTCACCTCCTTATACATGGTAATAGATCATAAACAAGGAGTACAGGACATCCATGAAATACTCACATTAGATGAGTCCCTACAGAAAGATCAGATTAACTTCCTAGTGAAAGGAATTGAATTCATATTAAAACATAATTACGTTTGGTTCAATAACAAGGTTTTTTTGGCAGACAACGGGCACAGCCATGGGGACAAGATTTGCTCTGAGTTATGCAAATTTTTTTATGAGCACCTAGGAAGAAGATACCATCTGATCCAGGGTCGAACTCTGCACAAATCTGGTCCTCTGGCATGGGTACATAGACAACATCTTCTTTATTTTGAAGGGAGGTGAACCGTCACTAGTATAATTCACAGAATACATTAATAACAATATAAATTTGCTATTCACTAATAATTATAGGCAACAGGAAGTAAATTTTCAAGATATGACCATTTCTGTAGACAAGAAGACTATTAACACTAAGACTTATCACAAAATCAGTAGATGTAAATAGCTACATCCTATACACAAGCAGCCATCACCCAAATTGGTTAAAAAGCATACCCATGGGCCAATTCAGGAGGATAAGACACAACTGCACACAGGATGAAGACTGCATACAACAAGGGACAGAAATGAAGAAACAATTCATATCCAAACGATACAAGCCTAGTGACATAGAGAAAGCCTACACAACAGCCTTTGAAGTTGATAGAGATTCCATGCTAGAGAATCCACAAAAATCACAAAATAAAAAGGAGACATACATTACAAGATTCATAATGCAATTCAGTAAAGACTCAAATTCCATGAGAAGAATATTACAAAAACATTGGCACACCCTGCTGCAGGACGAGCAATTAGCTGATGTCCTCAAGTGATATTTAAAAAAGCTCCAAACGTGAACATGAGACTGAATAAAAACCATATTCCTCCAACAAGTCATACACAAAAATCCCTATCTAACACAGACCTACAAGGAGACTTCTTTCAGTGCGGAATGTGTTCCGTGTGTCATACATGTGTGACCACAACCAAGAAAACACACTCCTTTATATAAACTATAACCAAAAAGGAATATCGGATCAAGGAACACATCATCATGGAAGTTCAGGAATCATATATTTGGCAGAATGCCCATGTGGGCTACAATATGTTGGCAGGACAATAAGACAACTAAAATTAAGATCTGCAGGACATATCAGAAACATATGCAAGGGCCTGGAGACCCACAATTTATCTCACCACTTCAAAGTGATACACAACAGCAACTCTAAAGGATTCAAACTGATAGGGATTAAACAATTAACACATAATTGGAGGGGAGGTGATTTCAACAAAGCAATAAACAGATAAGAACAATACCTAACCATACAGGAATATAATTGTGCCTCTCAACTCTGGATTTTCACATTAAGAACACAGGGCCTGATTCAGATCCGGTCACAAGCGCTGAGTGCTCGCAACAGGGTCGATGGTGGCCCAGAGCACATGCACACGATGGAGCCAGCTCTGTTGTGCGCATGCGCGAGACCTGGATAGCGACGGGCAATCCATCGCTCCGGGTCTCACACCAAAGGGGGCATGCTGTCGATGTTGAGTGACAGCATGCCTCCTTTGGTGGGTGGGTCAGGGGGGGGTGGCTGCCCAGACAGAGGTGTTCCCATGGGAATGCCTACCATTTGGGGGCAGCCCCACTGACATCACAAGTGATGTCAGTGGGAGAGCTTTCAGCTCTGCTTGAGCCAAAAGCTCTCTGGTCTTGAGGCCACGAGACCCTACCCCAACGGTCTCATCGCAAGCCTGATGGTCATGATGGTCTTGACCATCGTGACCATCATCCTGGCCGCTCGCATTAGATGTGGGTGGCAACCCACAGCAATGCAAGCGGCCGGGAGGCCGCTCCATAACAAAAAAAAATGCCCTGATTCAGAGCGAGCACTCTGTCAGAGCGTCCGGCTCTGAATCAGGGCCACAATCTCCAAGAGGCGTTAACATAGTTAATGAGGTGAGATCCATCATCAAGCACTAATGCATACTTCCAGTAGCAGTAATAATTTACCTTATGACTAACATTTCCGCTAAGTAGATTGTGACTACAAATAGAATTCTCTTATTACATAATTTTCATAAATATATTAACACACAACCATATCACACACTGGATCCAATAACTGGGACACCCATAGAAATCAGGAAGTATGAATAATCGGGGTTTGCAATAACATCTATAAGATACCTAATCAATATTTCCAGATACCTAGGTTACCTTAGGTATACATCTCAATATATAAAATTATATCTTATGCTTGATTCAAAAATATACACAAGATTGCTATTTTAAGCAATACAACATTTTCCCTGTATGGTAGGAAGCATGACATATGTGTAAAAGGCATCTTTCATCAAATGTACATAAGTCTGCTGTCTTTATATATTAAAACATCCTTAAACTGTTTTACACACACAATACTCCACTAGAGAGTAGCATAAGCATACAGGATAAATACGCTAATAAGACAACCAAATTAATTGTCTAATTGTTTATTTACATTTACATCACCTTGACAATGGACACCTCCCAGAGGGAGGATTATCAGAGTATCTCCCTCCTTAAATAAACAAGCATAGATCACTTGTTGATTATGTCCCTGAGGAAAGCCATGCAGGCCGCTATGTTTCGGACTACTACACCCATTAAGAACTTTTATTGAGCAATATTAGACACTCACTCGCTACCCTTTACTAGTAAGACTTGCTTTGGCCAGGATCCCCTGGACAAGCTACATAGGTTCACGAGATCTCGCAATATCCACAACTGTACCTGGAAGCCTCAGAAGGTCGACTTCCAGCATAGAGCTTCAGCAGGAGACACAGAATGTGTAACCAGGCACACACACTCTGGCCTCCAACATGACTGGACAATGCACCCAGACTCCTCACCAGTGGCGGCTCTAGAGGTGGGGCTGCAGCACAGTCCAAAACTGAAATAAGCGAGCCACACCAACTGCCAGTGAGTCCTGGCCAGCGTTGTTTGGAATGACAGTTGGTGTGGCTACCCTATTTCAGTTTTGGACTGCCCTGCAGCCCCACCTCTAGAGCCACCACTGCTCCTCACCATTCGGGCTGATTGGAGTACCGGTCACAGCTTGATACTACAGGAGACCATGTTATCATAAGAAAGCGTGAGACCCGGAAGTCTCGCAGTGACTGGGGATTACATCGGGCATGATTGAGAGTGTGTAATGGGGCACACACTTCATGGAAGTCAGTGGACAGGTGCGGATAAGACCTGAGGAGTCCACCAGGAAGAAGACATGCATACTTTAAGATAGAAGCAGGGTAAGTTAATGGACCAGAGGGCATGGGACACCACTCCTCCAGAGCGTAACACCACTTTTGGACTTCATTAACATATATATTATTTGCCTATCTATGGATGAACTGACTTTTTACCTGAATATTCAGAGACAATAAAATAGGGTAACTAGTATTCACCTACATAGTTCCCTACTTGTTATTTATCAGACCCACATGAGCAATGCGACTCCAGTTTTAGTAACGTTAACATAAATAAACATACATTACTCTTGCCACTTTACATTTAGTTGGTGCCATTATTTGAACCACATTGTCTTAATAGTAATACTGTAGTACAGTCAGGTTATACCGTATTTATTGACATTTTTAATATAAATTTGTGACAAACTTAGATTGTTTTTTTTTTACAGATGAAGAGCCGCTCCACCGCCGCCGCTGCCCTTCCAGGCTTTGTAAGTACTGTACACTGCATTGTCTTCTATCTCTCTACTTTTTTTTATTTTCCTTTTCAGAATGTCTTTCTCCCTCCTGTACTCCAAAAGGATCATACACATTAGATGATATGCTCCATGATCAATATCATCTAATATTTGCCCGGGCTCTCTGAATGATATCGTTCAGTGAAGTCAGCCTGCTCCATCCATGAACAGGCAGAATCTGACGATACTGTATCTTCAGATTCTCCTGCAAGTTCAGGCAATGGAAGACATCATTAACGATCTGTGGGAGAATGCGTCGTTAGCATTATCATGCATACACACTGGACTATCTGGAACCATATGAATGATAACGATGTCATTATCGTCCATATGGTTCAACTTATTGTCTAGCGTGTATGTGGCTAAAGACCCGTCTCCAACCTCTTGCCTTATGCAGGAATTGCTACTTGTGCTTTCTTTCAGTACTGTGCAGTATGTTTTGGTGACCTCATCTTATACTGTCAATAGAGTGTAATATTAGTAATACTGTAGTACAATCGGGCTCTACTGTATTTATTGATATTGTTTTGTGGCAAAATTACATTGTGTTCTCTTTTTCACAGTTCCAGGAGCCAGCACAGGCCCAGGCGGCCACAGGCCCAGGCGGCCACAGCAGGACCAAGAAGCCTTTCCAGGCCACGTAAGTACTGTACCTCTACTGTACACCACTATACTGTACATTGTCTTCTATTGCTCAACTTTAGTTTCTCTTTTAGAATGTCTCTCTCCCTCCTTTACTCCAAAGACCCATCTCCAACCTCTTCTCCTTACACACAAATTCTTACTTTTTTTTTCAGTACTGTGTAGTTGTTATGGATCCTAAGGCTACTCCATGTAAACTCCTTAGAACCCAGGCTAACAAGGTCTTCCGCCACTAACAGCCACCCGCTGTTCCCTTAGAACTGGAAGCATTCACCGGTACTTAAGTGGCCGTCTGGTCTTAAAACTCGGAGTAGTAGTGGTTTACATGGATTACCTCTAGGAACCAGAGAATAGTGTGAGATACTGAATACAAGTAAAAGTTAGTGGAGCAGTCTGGAAGCCGATAGTGCGACTATGCAGCTGGTAGTGCCAGTCAAGTGACTTGAGAGTCGGTGGTGTGGCTTTGCGAGCTGAAGGTGCGGCTTTGAGCGCCGAAGGTGCGGCTTTGATTGCTGATGGTACGGCTTTGAGCCAATTGTGTAGCTCAGAGCTGGTAGTAGAATTAGTAGAATTGATGGAGTGGCTTGAGAGCCGGTGATGTGGCTTTGAGAGCCGATGATGCAGCATTAAGCATCAATGAATTGATGGAGCAGCTTGAGAGCCAGTGCTGCGGCTTTAAGCGCTGATGGTGCAGCTTTGAATGCCGATGGTGCGGCTTTGAGTCAGTGGTGTGGCTCAGAGCTGGTAGTAGAATACATACATATATACATAGATACATATACAAGGTACATTGCTGGAGGGAAACAAGTCGTGACCGCGACTTGTAACAGTAGTATGTGTCGGTGACTTTGTCTTATACTGTCAATTAAGTGTAATAATACTGTAATAATACTGTAGTAATGCCAGGCTTTATTTTTTGAAATTTTTCACACTATTTTTGGGCAAAATAACAACTGTGTTTTTTTCCACAGTTCCAGAAACCGAAGGGGACAAGTCTCCACCCCAGGAGGAGTCTTCTGATAGTGGTAATGGTTAGTACTGATAGGGACACAGGGGTCGATTCAGAACCAGACGCTAATCTGCTCTCTCACACAGCCAAAAGGGGCCGGGTATGCAAATGCCACGATCGCACTGTCTGGTGGAAGGACGCCCTTAGAGAGCAACGGCAGAGCAAACGCACGCCAGTATATAGACGCCCACCTTTCTTTCTTAGCACATGTCATCTGCAGTAAGTGTGTGATCAATCGGTTACATTGAGAGCCATCGGAGCTGCACGCAGCGCTTGAGGTAGACCCTACCCCACCGCAAACACTGCGATCAGTGCTGTCTAAAATCCAACCAAGTGACGTGTACAATGATGCTTCTTTGCTAATTATGCACACCCATAAAATGCCATTTAGATGCCCAGACACGTCTGCGTTCGCACATCCACTCCCCCGTTCACAAGCACCTTCCCCTGTTACCACCCACAAAAGGCACTACCTGTCACTCAAATTAGCATCCAGTCTGTGTACTATGAGCGCACAATTCCCGAGCACAGTGAGTGACTCGTGCATTCACATATTGATGCAAATGCATGTGTAAACAGGGGATTATCGGCCATAGCCTGCGTCCACGGCTTAGCGTCTGGGTCTGAATCAGTCCCACAGTACTGTGTAGTTACTGTAATTTTATGACTTTACAACATTTTGTTTTTCTTTGACACACAGACTACCTCATAATAGAGGAAGTGTCCCTTGAGGACAGCAGCCTTCCCCAGACCCATAAGTACTGTAGTGTACAGCACATTGTATTCTACCACTGTGTACTGCATGTTCCTTTTCAGATTGTCTCTCTCCCACCTGCACTCTACCTTATTAAAAGCCTTGATACTGTATAGTTGATAGTTTCAGGGGTATATCTATAAAGGATGCAGGGTGTGCAGGGAAAATGGGCCCCTGGGTCCAGGGGGACCCCGCACCGCACACCCCGCTCCCATAATATTACTTACCTCTCTGAAGTTCCACGCTGGCACGGGTTTCCAGCGCTGTAAAATGACTGGAAAATGGCCGAGGTGGCCATTTTCCCGTCATTTACGCATGCGCAGTACAGGGAAAATGGCCACCGTGGCCATTTTCTCGGTGACCTGTGCATACACTATAGACTCTATGTCGGATGTCGGAGACTGCACACGGGCCCCCTCCTCTTTGGAAATGCCCCTGAATAGTTTCCATCATGTCCCCCCCTTCACACTTTCACACTTCACTTCCATGTAGAGCCAATGTGTTTTCTTTTTCCTTTTACCTTTAGAAGAAGAGCCTATGGACACAGAGGAGGAGGAGATTGAAGGTAAATAAAGTAAATATTGTACAGTAGTAATAGTAAATAATGCACTGTACATCACCATATTCAAACTATACTGCAATGTAAATTATTGCTTTTCCTAAAAAGACAGACTATGGGGCTTTTGTAATACTCTAGCGAGATGCAGGCTGTGCTGGAGTTCCGGCAAGTACAGTATCCATGTATTTTTTAATCTGCAATCATGGAATGTACAAGGCAAAACCAGGTTGTTTTGCCACACATCCTAAATCTCGCAGGCTTTCATATAAGCTCCTACGCCCACATCCCCAAATAATCGGGTATTGTTAGGGACCATGTGGCCAACAGGGGCTGAGAGCTCATGCCTTGTTAGGGACCATGTGGCCAACAGGGGCTGAGAGCTCATGCCTGCCGAGGTACAGTACTTCTAATTTGTTACAGTTTTCTGTACTTCTTAGTATAATTTTCCATTGTGTGTATTTTAACTGTGGTGAGATTTGAAGGTGGCAAGATTTTCATGTGTCTTGAAGTTATCCTTGAATCCTCCCTCTCCTTAAAACCACACATTCAGTACCTCACGCAGTCCTGCCATTTCCATGATCTGAGGCTGTCTCACCCTACAGTAGATGCTAGAAAGACCCTCTTCCACTCACTAGTCATCACCAGATTGGACTACTGTAACATCCTCTTACTGTATCTGGCATACTGTACCTTACTACTGTACCACCTCTCCCCACTCAATTCTGTCCTCAATGCTGCTGTCCAGCTTATTGTATCTTCCTCCTCTCTTTCAAGCAGTACACTGGCTCCTCTTCCCCTTCAGAATCCAAATCAATCTTCTCACCCTCACTTATAAAGCACTGACCCAATACTATCCCATTTACATCCTGCCTAGTTATTACTTCCTCACATTCCCATCTCCAAGATTTTGCAAATGCTGCTCCCTCTGGAATTCTCCACCTTGACTACACTTAAAATGGGCTCTGAAGACCCACTTCATTAAACCCAACCATCTCTCATACTATCCCTTTGTTCCATGCTCACTTTCTGCATGCACCCTTTAAAATGTACTGTAAGCTCTCATGAGCAGTGCCCTCTCCCTTCTTGTGCTTTTCCTTCTTTTACTTACAGTACTATTATCTACTCCATACAACAGCACCTACAGTAACCCATGTACTGTACGGTACTTGTCCTGCATTATCTTTTACTGTACATTACGTACAGTAGCTGTTTTATTGTTTTGCTCATTTGTTTATGTAATTTGTTAGGAACTATTCAAACATTGTAGCACCATACGGTATAAAGATCAATAATACAGTACTGTTCTGTAATGTGAATAATGATTTTTTTTCCCAATACAGTCAGATCGGGCCATGAACAGGCTCAGAGCCCACAGCCACATCCAATCAGGCGCATGACTCATGGTAAAGTACTGTATTTACAGTAGTAACAGTCCATAGTGGATGCCAAAGTATTGTATATTAGTGTTGCAATACTGTACCTTTTTTTCTCCCCACAAAGCAGGTCATTGGCTTCTACAGGCATACACAGCACCTGATCACAGATTAGGGATGAGCAGGTTCGGTTCTCAGAGAACCGAACCCACCCAAATTTTGGGGATCCAGGGCGATCCGACCAGGCACGGATCTCCCTGCCTGCCCCGGATCCCTCACCCGAGGCAAAACCTTGTGATCCCACTGTCATGAGGTTTTGTATTGAGCGGGCTTAACGCTGATTGGCTGAGAGAGCCATCTGTCGTGGCTCTCAGCCAATCAGTGTTAAGCCCATTTAATATGCACACAGGAAGCAAAAGAAGATGGCGCCCTCCATCCCCCACTGCCTGATACCGCCGGCAGCCCCCGCTGCCAATACTGCCGGCACCACAACTGGCAGCATCCCCCGCTGCCGACACCACCGTTGCCAATACTGCCGGCACCCCTGCACTGCTGCCCCACATACTGAGGACACCATCAGTGACCCCCACATTGCCGACACTCCCACACTGAGGACACCACCAGCACCCCTGCTCTGCCGACACTGTCAGCACACATGCACTGAGGACACTGCTGGCACCCCCGCTCTGCCAACACCACCAGCACCCTGCATTGAGAACACCCCTGCACTGCCAACACAGTCAGCAAACCTGCACTGAGGACACCGGTGGCACCCCTGCACTGCTGACATGCCGGTACCCTTCCCTGAGGACACTGCCAGCACCGCAGCACTGCCATTCCATGTACTGAGGACACCGTCAGCAACCCCTGCACTGCTGACACAGCCAGCAAACCTGCACTGTAGACACCGCTGGCACCCGTGCACTGCCAACATCACTGGTACCCTTCACTGAGGACACTGCCAGCCCCGCAGCACTCCATTCCACATACTGAGGACACCGTCAGCAACCCCTGCACTGCCGACACAGCCAGCAAACCGGGACTAAAGACACCGCACTGTTGACATCACCAGTACCCTTTACTAAGGACACTGCCAGCACCACAGCACTGCCATCCCATGTACTGAGGACACTGTCTGCAACCCCCACACTGCAGGCACTGCCAGCACTGCTGCCACTCCCACACTGAGGACACCACTAGCACCCCTGCACTGTTGACACTGTCAGCACACATGTACTGAGGACACCACTGGTAACCCTGCTTTGCTGACACCACCGGCACCCTGCACTAAGGACACTTCCAGCACGCCCGCACTACTGCCACACATATTGAGGACTCCATCAGCGACTGCCACTACTATCACACCGAGGGCATCCCTGCACAGATAACACTGTCAGAACTCCTGCACCGAGGACACTGATGACACCTCCGCTCTGCCAACACTGCCAGCACTATGCACTCAGGACACTGCCAGGGCACCCACTCTGCCAATGCCGCCACACTGCCAACACTGATGGCACCTCCGCATTGAGGACACCACTGGCACTCTCGCATTGAGGACACCGCCAGAACCCCACAGTGCCGACACTGCTGTCACAGTAAGTGCACTATTGTTGTATCCAACCCACACTGTATAACACACTGTATCTGTGTTGAAACTTGGAAGCTGAACTGCCACATGTTAGTGCCGCCCACTGTGTCGCTTAGCTTAGTCAGCCAGCTAGCTGGATGCAACCTTTTGGCCTTTACTAGATGACAAAAATAATATTGTAAGGTGGTCAAAATTGATTGGAAATGACTGGAAATAAATGTTATTGAAGTTAATAATACTGTAAGAACAAAAACAGGCGCATTTTATGCGATTTTAGCTGTTTTTATGATATTTTAAGAAAAAATCCAGATCCAAAACCAAAACCCGAAAAACCAAATTGCCAAGGAAAAAAATCCAAAACCAGATTCAGATCCAAAACCAGGGGATATCCAGATCCAGAACCAAAACACGAGGGTCGGCGTACATCTCTAACTATTATTACACTTTATTGACCATATAAGACAAGGTCACCGAAACATACTGCACAGTTCTGAAAAAAAAGCACAAGTAACAGTTGGTGTGTAAGGAGAAGAGGTTGGAGATGGGTCTTTAGCCGCATACACACTAGATGATAAGTTGAACTATTTGGATGATAACGATATTGTTATGGTTCATATGGTTCCAGATCGTCCAGTGTGTATGCAAGATATTGCTAACGATGCAAGCTCCTGCGGATCGTTAACGATGTCTACCATCCCCCGAACGTGCATGAGAATCTGAAGATACAGTATTGTCAGACTCAGCCTGTTCGTGGATGGAGCAGGCTGACCTCACTGAACGATACAGCTAACAATATCGTTCAGTGTGTATGCTCATACTGTATCATTTGCCCAGGAGAGCTTGGGCAAACACTAGACGATATCACTCATGGAGCATATCGTCTAGTGTGTATGATCCTTTTGGAGTATAGGATAGAGAAAGACATTCTGAAAAGGAAAAAAACAGTAGAGAGATAGAAGACAATGTAGTGTGCAGTACTTACAAGGTTACAAGGCCTGGAAGGGCGGCGGCAGTGGTGGCGTGGCTCTTCATCTGTGAAAAAAAAACACAATGTAAGTTTGCCACAAAACAAATTGAAAAATGTAAATAAATACAGTAGAGCCCGACTGTACTACAGTATTACTATTATATTATTACACTTTATTGACAGTATAAGAGAAGGTCACTGAAAAAACTGCATAGTACTGCAAAAAAAAAACACAATTAAGAATTTGTTTGTAAGGAGCAGAGGTTGGAGATTGGTCTTTGGAGTAAAGGAGGGAGAGAGACATTCTAAAAAAGTAACTAAAGTTGAGAGATAGGCAATGTACAGTACAGTAGTGTACAGTAGAGGTACAGTACTTACGAGGCCTAGAAGGACTGCTTGGTCCTACTGTGGCTACCTGGGCCTGTGCTGGCTCCTCCTCCTGCTCTAACCTTTTCCGTGTCTGGCACTATGAAAAGAGAGCACAATGTAATTTTGCCACAAAACAATTGAAAAAAAATTCAATAAATAAAGCCAGACAGTACTATTACTATTATTACACTTTATTGAAAGTATACAGTTATGGCTCATACACACAAGATGATGTGTGTATGAGCCGATATCATGAGCAATGAGCCTGGCGGGGGTGCTGGCATCGGCAATTGTATACACACTTGATGATGCCAGCAGCGACGAATGACGGGGGGTGGGGGGGCATGCTGCATTCGGCAGCATGGCATCATTAATGATATCTCTAGGTTGGGCTGCATGTACAGACGACTGAGGATATCGTTGAGCATGCATCATTGGTCATTTAGTGCATACACATTAGACGATATGAACGATATATTGTTGAACAATATCATTATCGTTCATCAAAATCATCTAGTGTGTATGCCCCTTAAGACAAGGTCACCGAACCATACTGCAACGTACTGAAAAAAAAACACAAGTAAGAATTCGTATGTAAGGAGAAGAGGTGGGAGATGGAGATGGGTCTTTAGCCGCATACACACTACATGATAAGTTGAACCATATGGACGATAACAACATCATTATGGTTCATATGGTTCCATATCATCCAGTGTGTATGCATGATATTGCTAACGACGCATTTTTCCCATGGATCCTTAATGATGTCTTTAACAATATCGTTCAGTGTGAATGCTCATACTGTATCATTTGCCTGGGAGAGCCCGGGCAAAAACTAGACAAGATCGCTCATGGAGCATATCGTCTAGTGTGTATGATCCTTTTGGAGTACCGGAGGGATAAATACATTTTGAAAAGAAAACAAAGTAGGGAGATAGTAGACAATGTAGTTTACAGTACTTACGATGCCTGGAAGGGCAGTGCTGCCCTGCTGCGGCCTCCTGGGCATGGGGATGGTCCCCCTCTGCCTGGTGCCTTTGGCGCCATTCACTTCCTGTGTAAAAAAAAACCACTGTGATGTACAGTACAGTAAAAAAAAATCCTACTGCATGACAAGTCTCTACCCGATTAACAACACAAACAGATGCAGTACAGTACAAAAATTTGTCTATGAAGCTGGCATTGGGCCTGACAGGGTAAAAAAAAATCATCTGTGCTTACATTCATTCATACACATTAGTTGTGAGTAGGGGTGTGCACCGGCCACTTTTCGTGTTTTGTGTTTTGGTTTTGGATCTGGATCTTTCTTCGTGTTTTGGATCTGGATTGGTTTTGCCAAAACCACCCTTCCGTGTTTTGGGTTCTGGGTTTTGTGTTTTGGATCTGTATTTTTTTTTAAAAAAGCATAAAAACAGCTAAAATCACAGAATTTGTGGGTTTTTCTGCTCCTATGCAATTGTTAACCTCAATAACCTTCATTTCCACTAATTTCCAGTCTATTCTGAACACCTCACACCTCACAATATTGTTTTTATGGCCAAAAGATTGCACCGAGGTAGCTGGATGACTATGCTAAGCGACACGAGTGGGCGGCACAAACACGTGGCCCATCTAGGAGTGACACTGCAGTGGCAGACAGGATGGCAGTTTGAAAAACTAGGCCCCAAACAGTACATACTGCAAAGAAAAAAAAGAGGTGCAAGATGGAATTGTCCTTGGGCCCTCCCACCCACCCTTATGTTGTATAAATAGGACATGCACACTTTAACAAACCAATCATTTCAGCGCCAGGGTCTGCCACATGACTGTGGTTGAAATGATTGGTTCGTTTGGGCCCCCACAAAACAAGCTGGCAATTAATGTGTCCCTGCACAAACTGGCTCTACAGAGGCAAGATGTCGTCCTCATCCTCCTCATCCACTGATTCCTTGGATAAAACAGGAAAAAGGGATTTAGGTGTCCCTGGACTGCTTACGGTCTTTTACTGTCTTAGCCAAAGTTTCTGAACTTGACAGTAACTTTTTATGAATGCGCTGCAGGTGCCGTATAAGGGAGGATGTTCCTAGGTGGTTAACGTCCCTACCCCTACTTATTTCACCTTTACATATGGTACATATGGCAAGACAGTTGTTGTCCGGATTTGGACAGAAATATTGCCAGACCAAAGAGGTGGAATGTTTGGTCTTCTGCCCAGGCATGACCGTGATGGGCTTTTTCATCCCACGGACAACAACTGTCTCCCCCGGAGCCTGATTTAAACAAACCACATCACCATCAGAATCCTCCTCGCCAACTTCCTCCTCAGTGTCAGCTACACCAGTATCCTCATCCTGTTGTACTTCAACAGTGACATCTTCAATTTGCATATCAGCAAGTGGACTGTGGGTGCTCCTTTCAGCACTTGCAGAGGATGTGCAAATGGTGGAAAGAGCCACCTCTTCCCGTCCAGTGCTGGGAAGGTCAGGCACCGCAACCGCCACCACACTTGGACTCTCCTTGGGGATTTGTGATATCTTCTTAGAACGCATAGTTCTTCGCTGTGCTTTTGCCAGCTTAACTCATTTGATTTTTTTTAGCGGGAGGAGGGCTTTCATCGTCATGTGAAGCTGAACCACAAGTCATGAACATAGGGAAAGACAGTCGTTCCTTGCCACTCCGTGTCGTAAATGGCATATTGGCAAGTTTACGTTTCTCTTCAGATGATTTAAATGTTTTTTTCAAGGTCATTTTCCTGAACTTTGTCATTTGGGATTGTATGTGCCCTCTACTATGACATTGGGCATCGGCCTTGGCAGACGACGTTGATGGCATGTTATCGTCTATGTCATGACTAGTGACAGCAGCTTCAACACTAGGAGGAAGTGGTTCTTGATCTTTCCCTATTTTATTTTTATCAGAGAAAGTTTGGTCCTCCAATTATGTTATATTGATATATACGTGCTGCTAAGGCGCACACAAACACAGAAAATAATTTTTTATTTTTGTTGGAGACTAGTGCACTTTGTGGGTTACACCACCCTTTAAGAAATGAGCCAGCCGGCCCTTTACTTATGGGACACAGGCGCACGCTTGGCGCTGCTCCTTCAATGATGCACGTGCAGCCACAGTGCACACAATTCACAAACACAGAAAAAAAAATTTTATTTTGTTTGGAGTGCCCTTTGGGGGTTACAGCACCCTTTAGCGGTCAATCCAGCTGGCCCTTTATTTATGGGACACAGGCGCACTCTTGGCACTACTTTGTTGATGCACTTGCGGCTACTGCGCACAAAATTCACAAACACAAAAAATATATATTTATTTATTTTGTTTGGAGTGCCCTTTGGGGTTTACAGCACCCTTTAACGGACAAGCCAGCCGGCCTTTTACTTATGGGACACAGGCGCACGCTTGGCGCTGCTCCTTCGTTGATGCACGTGCAGCCACAGTGCACACAATTCACAAACACAGAAAACATTTTTTTATTTTGTTTGGAGTGCTCTTTGGGGGTTACAGAACCCTTTAGCGGTCAATCCAGCCGGCCCTTTATGGGACACAGGCGCACGCTTGGCACTACTTTGTTGATGCACATGCGGCTACTGCACACACAATTCACAAACACAAAAAAAGATATTTTTTTATTTTGTTTGGAGTGCCCTTTGGGGGTTACAGCACCCTTTAACGGACTAGCCAGCCGGCCCTTTACTTATGGGACACAGGCGCACGCTTGGCACTACTTTGTTGATGCACATGCGGCTACTGCGCACACAATTCACAAACACAAAAAAAGATATTTTTTTATTTTGTTTGGAGTGCCCTTTGGGGGTTACAGCACCTTTTAACGGACAAGCCAGCCGGCCTTTTACTTATCGGACACAGGTGAACGCTTGGCGCTGCTCCTTTGTTGATGCATGTGCAGCCACAGTGCACACAATTCACAAACACAGAATTTTTTTTTTTTATAGCACTTAAGGGGAGCACCCCTGACGGACAGAGCACCCCCTGGACAACACTACAGCACCCCTTTAGGACTGGGACACTGCACAGGACTTTGGAGTGGACACAGCCCCTATGGACAACTGACTGCACAACACAGTCCAGCCAGCCCCTATGGGACTTTGAAGTAGTGGACACAGCCCCTATGGACAACAGCAGCACAGCGCTGCACAGCACAGCACAACACCACACTGCACTACACTACACTACAACACTACAGGGGAGGTGATTTCAACAAAGCAATAAACAGATAAGAACAATACCTAACCATACAGGAATATAATTGTGCCTCTCAACTCTGGATTTTCACATTGAGAACACAGGGCCTGATTCAGATCCGGTCACAAGCGCTGAGTGCTCGCAACAGGGTCGATGGTGGCCCAGAGCACATGCACACGATGGAGCCAGCTCTGTTGTGCGCATACGCGAGACCCGGATAGCGACGGGCAATCCATCGCTCCGGGTCTCACACCAAAGGGGGAATGCTGTCGATGTTGAGTGACAGCATGCCTCCTTTGGTGAGTGGGTCAGGGGGGTGGCTGCCCAGACAGAGGTGTTCCCATGGGAACGCCTACCATTTGGGGGCAGCCCCACTGACATCACAAGTGATGTCAGTGGGAGAGCTTTCAGCTCTGCTTGAGCCAAAAGCTCTCTGGGGCTTGAGGCCACGAGACCCTACCACAATGGTCTCATCGCAAGCCTGATGGTCATGATGGTCTTGACCATCGTGACCATCATCCTGGCCGCTCGCATTAGATGTGGGTGGCAACCCACAGCAATGCAAGCGGCCGGGAGGCCGCTCCATAACAAAAAAAACCGCCCTGATTCAGAGCGAGCACTCTGTCAGAGCGTCCGGCTCTGAATCAGGGCCACAATCTCCAAGATGCGTTAACATAGTTAATGAGGTGAGATCCATCATCAAGCACTAATGCATACTTCCAGTAGCAGTAATAATTTACCTTATGACTAACATTTCCGCTAAGTAGATTGTGACTACAAATAGAATTCTCTTATTACATAATTTTCATAAATATATTAACACACAACCATATCACACACTGGATCCAATAACTGGGACACCCATAGAAATCAGGAAGCATGAATAATCGGGGTTTGCAATAACATCTATAAGATACCTAATCAATATTTCCAGATACCTAGGTTACCTTAGGTATACATCTCAATATATAAAATTATATCTTATGCTTGATTCAAAAATATACACAAGATTGCTATTTTAAGCAATACAACATTTTCCCTGTATGGTAGGAAGCATGAAATATGTGTAAAAGGCATCTTTCATCAAATGTACATAAGTCTGCTGTCTTTATATATTAAAACATCCTTAAACTGTTTTACACACACAATACTCCACTAGAGAGTAGCATAAGCATACAGGATAAATACGCTAATAAGACAACCAAATTAATTGTCTAATTGTTTATTTACATTTACATCACCTTGACAATGGACACCTCCCAGAGGGAGGATTATCAGAGTATCTCCCTCCTTAAATAAACAAGCATAGATCACTTGTTGATTATGTCCCTGAGGAAAGCCATGCAGGCCGCTATGTTTCGGACTACTACACCCATTAAGAACTTTTATTGAGCAATATTAGACACTCACTCGCTACCCTTTACTAGTAAGACTTGCTTTGGCCAGGATCCCCTGGACAAGCTACATAGGTTCACGAGATCTCGCAATATCCACAACTGTACCTGGAAGCCTCAGAAGGTCGACTTCCAGCATAGAGCTTCAGCAGGAGACACAGAATGTGTAACCAGGCACACACACTCTGGCCTCCAACATGACTGGACAATGCACCCAGACTCCTCACCAGTGGCGGCTCTAGAGGTGGGGCTGCAGCACAGTCCAAAACTGAAATAAGCGAGCCACACCAACTGCCAGTGAGTCCTGGCCAGCGTTGTTTGGAATGACAGTTGGTGTGGCTACCCTATTTCAGTTTTGGACTGCCCTGCAGCCCCACCTCTAGAGCCACCACTGCTCCTCACCATTCGGGCTGATTGGAGTACTGGTCACAGCTTGATACTACAGGAGACCATGTTATCATAAGAAAGCATGAGACCCGGAAGTCTCGCAGTGACTGGGGATTACATCGGGCATGATTGAGAGTGTGTAATGGGGCACACACTTCATGGAAGTCAGTGGACAGGTGCGGATAAGACCTGAGGAGTCCACCAGGAAGAAGACACGCATACTTTAAGATAGAAGCAGGGTAAGTTAATGGACCAGAGGGCACGGGACACCACTCCTCCAGAGCGTAACACCACTTTTGGACTTCATTAACATATATATTATTTGCCTATCTATGGATGAACTGACTTTTTACCTAAATATTCAGAGACAATAAAATAGGGTAACTAGTATTCACCTACATAGTTCCCTACTTGTTATTTATCAGACCCACATGAGCAATGCGACTCCAGTTTTAGTAACGTTAACATAAATAAACATACATTACTCTTGCCACTTTACATTTAGTTGGTGCCATTATTTGAACCACATTGTCTTAATAGTAATACTGTAGTACAGTCAGGTTATACCGTATTTATTGACATTTTTAATATAGTTTTGTGACAAACTTAGATTGTTTTTTTTTTACAGATGAAGAGCCGCTCCACCGCCGCCGCTGCCCTTCCAGGCTTTGTAAGTACTGTACACTGCATTGTCTTCTATCTCTCTACTTTTTTTTATTTTCCTTTTCAGAATGTCTTTCTCCCTCCTGTACTCCAAAAGGATCATACACATTAGATGATATGCTCCATGATCAATATCATCTAAAGTTTGCTCGGGCTCTCTGAATGATATCGTTCAGTGAAGTCAGCCTGCTCCATCCATTAACAGGCAGAATCTGACGATACTGTATCTTCAGATTCTCCTGCAAGTTCAGGCAATGAACTTAACGATCATTAACGATCTGTGGGAGAACGCGTCGTTAGCAATATCATGCATACACACTGGACTATCTGGAACCATATGAATGATAACGATGTCATTATCGTCCATATGGTTCAACTTATCGTCTAGCGTGTATGTGGCTAAAGACCCGTCTCCAACCTCTTGCCTTACGCAGGAATTGCTAATGGTGCTTTTTTTCAGTACTGTGCAGTATGTTTTGGTGACCTCATCTTATACTGTCAATAGAGTGTAATATTAGTAATACTGTAGTACAATCGGGCTCTACTGTATTTATTGATATTGTTTTGTGGCAAAATTACATTGTGTTCTCTTTTTCACAGTTCCAGACATGGAAGAGGAGGAACAGGAAGAGGAGCCAGCACAGGCCCAGGCGTCCACAGCAGGACCAAGAAGCCCTTCCAGGCCACGTAAGTACTGTACCTCTACTGTACACCACTATACTGTACATTGTCTTCTATTGCTCAACTTTAGTTTCTCTTTTAGAATGTCTCTCTCCCTCCTTTACTCCAAAGACCCATCTCCAACCTCTTCTCCTTACACACAAATTCTTACTTTTTTTTTCAGTACTGTGTAGTTGTTATGGATCCTAAGGCTACTCCATGTAAACTCCTTAGAACCCAGGCTAACAAGGTCTTCCGCCACTAACAGCCACCCGCTGTTCCCTTAGAACTGGAAGCATTCACCGGTACTTAAGTGGCCGCCTGGTCTTAAAACTCGGAGTAGTAGTGGTTTACATGGATTACCTCTAGGAACCAGAGAATAGTGTGAGATACTGAATACAAGTAAAAGTTAGTGGAGCAGTCTGGAAGCCGATAGTGCGGCTATGCAGCTGGTAGTGCAATTTGGAGAATTAATGAAGTGACTTGAGAGTCAGTGGTGTGGCTTTGCGAGCTGAAGGTGCGGCTTTGAGCGCCGAAGGTGCAGCTTTGATTGCTGATGGTACGGCTTTGAGCCAATTGTGTAGCTTAGAGCTGGTAGTAGAATTTGGAGAATTGATGGAGTGGCTTGAGAGCCGGTGATGTGGCTTTGAGAGCTGATGATGCAGCATTAAGCACCGATGAATTGATGGAGCAGCTTGAGAGCCAGTGCTGTGGCTTTAAGCGCTGATGGTGCAGCTTTGAATGCCGATGGTGCGGCTTTGAGTCAGTGGTGTGGCTCAGAGCTGGTAGTAGAATACATACATATATACATAGATACATATACAAGGTACATTGCTGGAGGGAAACAAGTCGTGACCGCGACTTGTAACAGTAGTATGTGTCGGTGACTTTGTCTTATACTGTCAATTAAGTGTAATAATACTGTAATAATACTGTAGTAATGCCAGGCTTTATTTTTTGAAATTTTTCACACTATTTTTGGGCAAAATAACAACTGTGTTTTTTTCCACAGTTCCAGAAACCGAAGGGGACAAGTCCCCACCCCAGGAGGAGTCTTCTGATAGTGGTAATGGTTAGTACTGATAGGGACACAGGGGTCGATTCAGAACCAGACGCTAATCTGCTCTCTCACACAGCCAAAAGGGGCCGGGTATGCAAATGCCACGATCGCACTGTCTGGTGGAAGGGCGCCCTCTATGCCTTAGAGAGCAACGGCAGAGCAAACGCACGCCAGTATATAGACGCCCACCTTTCTTTCTTAGCACATGTCATCTGCAGTAAGTGTATGATCAATCGGTTACATTGAGAGCCATCGGAGATGCACGCAGCGCTTGAGGTAGACCCTACCCCACCGCAAACACTGCGATCAGTGCTGTCTAAAATCCAACCAAGTGACGTGTACAATGACGCTTCTTTGCTAATTATGCACACCCATAAAATGCCATTTAGATGCCCAGACACATCTGCGTTCGCACATCCACTCCCCCATTCACAAGCTCCTTCCCCTGTTACCACCCACAAAAGGCACTACCTGTCACTCAAATTAGCATCCAGTCTGTGTACTATGAGCGCACAATTCCCGAGCACAGTGAGTGACTCGTGCATTCACATTTTGATGCAAATGCATGCGTAAACAGGGGATTATCGGCCATAGCCTGCGTCCACGGCTTAGCGTCTGGGTCTGAATCAGGCCCACAGTACTGTGTAGTTACTGTAATTTTATGACTTTACAACATTTTGTTTTTCTTTGACACACAGACTACCTCATAATAGAGGAAGTGTCCCTTGAGGACAGCAGCCTTCCCCAGACCCATAAGTACTGTAGTGTACAGCACATTGTATTCTACCACTGTGTACTGCATGTTCCTTTTCAGATTGTCTCTCTCCCACCTGCACTCTACCTTATTAATAGCCTTGATACTGTATAGTTGATAGTTTCAGGGGTATATCTATAAAGGATGCAGGGTGTGCAGGGAAAATGGGCCCCTGGGTCCAGGGGGACCCCGCACCGCACACCCTGCTCCCATAATATTACTTACCTCTCTGAAGTCCCACGCTGGCACGGGTTTCCAGCACTGTAAAAGGACTGGAAAATGGCCGAGGTGGCCATTTTCCCGTCATTTATGCATGCGCAGTACAGGGAAAATGGCCACCGTGGCCATTTTCTCGGTGACCTGTGCATACACTATAGACTCTATGTCGGATGTCGGAGACTGCACACGGGCCCCCTCCTCTTTGGAAATGCCCCTGAATAGTTTCCATCATGTCCCCCCTTCACACTTTCACACTTCACTTCCATGTAGAGCCAATGTGTTTTCTTTTTCCTTTTACCTTTAGAAGAAGAGCCTATGGACACAGAGGAGGAGGAGATTGAAGGTAAATAAAGTAAATATTGTACAGTAGTAATAGTAAATAATGCACTGTACATCACCATATTCAAACTATACTGCAATGTAAATTATTGCTTTTCCAAAACAGACAGACTATGGGGCTTTTGTAATACTCTAGCGAGATGCAGGCTGTGCTGGAGTTCCGGCAAGTACAGTATCCATGTATTTTTTAATCTGCAATCATGGAATGTACAAGGCAAAACCAGGTTGTTTTGCAACACATCCTAAATTTCGCAGGCTATCATATAAGCTCCTACGCCCACATCCCCAAATAATCGGGTATTGTTAGGGACCATGTGGCCAACAGGGGCTGAGAGCTCATGCCTGCCGAGGTACAGTACTTCTAATTTGTTACAGTTTTCTGTACTTCTTAGTATAATTTTCCATTGTGTGTATTTTAACTGTGGTGAGATTTGAAGGTGGCAAGATTTTCATGTGTCTTGAAGTTATCCTTGAATCCTCCCTCTCCTTAAAACCACACATTCAGTACCTCACGCAGTCCTGCCATTTCCATGATCTGAGGCTGTCTCACCCTACAGTAGATGCTAGAAAGACCCTCTTCCACTCACTAGTCATCACCAGATTGGACTACTGTAACATCCTCTTACTGTATCTGGCATACTGTACCTTACTACTGTACCACCTCTCCCCACTCAATTCTGTCCTCAATGCTGCTGTCCAGCTTATTGTATCTTCCTCCTCTCTTTCAAGCAGTACACTGGCTCCTCTTCCCCTTCAGAATCCAAATCGATCTTCTCACCCTCACTTATAAAGCACTGACCCAATACTATCCCATTTACATCCTGCCTAGTTATTACTTCCTCACATTCCCATCTCCAAGATTTTGCAAATGCTGCTCCCTCTGGAATTCTCCACCTTGACTACACTTAAAATGGGCTCTGAAGACCCACTTCATTAAACCCAACCATCTCTCATACTATCCCTTTGTTCCATGCTCACTTTCTGCATGCACCCTTTAAAATGTACTGTAAGCTCTCATGAGCAGTGCCCTCTCCCTTCTTGTGCTTTTCCTTCTTTTACTTACAGTACACTATTATCTACTCCATACAACAGCACCTACAGTAACCCATGTACTGTACGGTACTTGTCCTGCATTATCTTTTACTGTACATTACGTACAGTAGCTGTTTTATTGTTTTGCTCATTTGTTTATGTAATTTGTTAGGAGCTATTCAAACATTGTAGCACCATACGGTATAAAGATCAATAATACAGTACTGTTCTGTAATGTGAATAATGATTTTTTTTCACAATACAGTCAGATCGGGCCATGAACAGGCTCAGAGCCCACAGCCACATCCAATCAGGCGCATGACTCATGGTAAAGTACTGTATTTACAGTAGTAACAGTCCATAGTGGATGTCAAAGTATTGTATATTAGTGTTGCAATACTGTACCTTTTTTTCTCCCCACAGAGCAGGTCATTGGCTTCTACAGGCATACACAGCACCTGATCACAGATTAGGGATGAGCAGGTTCGGTTCTCAGAGAACCGAACCCACCCAAATTTTGGGGATCCAGGGCGATCTGACCAGGCACGGATCTCCCTGCCTGCCCCGGATCCCTCACCCGAGGCAAAACCTTGTGATCCCACTGTCATGAGGTTTTGTATTGAGCGGGCTTAATGCTGATTGGCTGAGAGAGCCATCTGTCGTGGCTCTCAGCCAATCAGTGTTAAGCCCATTTAATATGCACACAGGAAGCAAAAGAAGATGGAGCCCTCCATCCCCTACTGCCTGATACCGCCGGCAGCCCCCGCTGCCAATACTGCCGGCACCACAACTGGCAGCATCCCCCGCTGCCGACACCACCATTGCCAATACTGCCGGCACCCCTGCACTGCTGCCCCACATACTGAGGACACCATCAGTGACCCCCACACTGCCGACACTCCCACACTGAGGACACCACCAGCACCCCTGCTCTGCCGACACTGTCAGCACACATGCACTGAGGACACTGCTGGCACCCCCGCTCTGCCAACACCACCAGCACCCTGCATTGAGAACACCCCTGCACTGCCAACACAGTCAGCAAACCTGCACTGAGGACACCGGTGGCACCCCTGCACTGCCGACATGCCGGTACCCTTCCCTGAGGACACTGCCAGCACCGCAGCACTGCCATTCCATGTACTGAGGACACCGTCAGCAACCCCTGCACTGCTGACACAGCCAGCAAACCTGCACTGTAGACACCGCTGGCACCCGTGCACTGCCAACATCACCGGTACCCTTCACTGAGGACAATGCCAGCCCCGCAGCACTCCATTCCACATACTGAGGACACCGTCAGCAACCCCTGCACTGCCGACACAGCCAGCAAACCGGGACTAAAGACACCGCACTGTCGACATCACCAGTACCCTTTACTAAGGACACTGCCAGCACCACAGCACTGCCATCCCATGTACTGAGGATACTGTCTGCAACCCCCACACTGCAGGCACTGCCAGCACTGCTGCCACTCCCACACTGAGGACACCACTAGCACCCCTGCACTGTCGACACTGTCAGCACACATGTACTGAGGACACCACTGGTAACCCTGCTTTGCTGACACCACCGGCACCCTGCACTAAGGACACTTCCAGCACGCCCGCACTACTGCCACACATATTGAGGACTCCATCAGCGACTGCCACTACTATCACACCCAGGGCATCCCTGCACAGTCAACACTGTCAGAACTCCTGCACCGAGGACACTGATGACACCTCCGCTCTGCCAACACTGCCAGCACTATGCACTCAGGACACTGCCAGGGCACCCACTCTGCCAATGCCGCCACACTGCCAACACTGATGGCACCTCCGCATTGAGGACACCACTGGCACTCTCGCATTGAGGACACCGCCAGAACCCCACAGTGCCGACACTGCTGTCACAGTAAGTGCACTATTGTTGTATCCAACCCACACTGTATAACACACTGTATCTGTGTTGAAACTTGGAAGCTGAACTGCCACATGTTAGTGCCGCCCACTGTGTCGCTTAGCTTAGTCAGCCAGCTAGCTGGATGCAACCTTTTGGCCTTTACTAGATGACAAAAATAATATTGTAAGGTGGTCAAAATTGATTGGAAATGACTGGAAATAAATGTTATTGAGGTTGATAATACTGTAAGAACAAAAACAGGCGCATTTTATGCGATTTTAGCTGTTTTTATGATATTTTAAGAAAAAATCCAGATCCAAAACCAAAACCCGAAAAACCAAATTGCCAAGGAAAAAAATCCAAAACCAGATTCAGATCCAAAACCAGGGGATATCCAGATCCAGAACCAAAACACGAGGGTCGGCGTACATCTCTAACTATTATTACACTTTATTGACCATATAAGACAAGGTCACCGAAACATACTGCACAGTTCTGAAAAAAAAGCACAAGTAACAGTTGGTGTGTAAGGAGAAGAGGTTGGAGATGGGTCTTTAGCCGCATACACACTAGATGATAAGTTGAACTATTTGGATGATAACGATATTGTTATGGTTCATATGGTTCCAGATCGTCCAGTGTGCATGCAAGATATTGCTAACGATGCAAGCTCCTGCGGATCGTTAACGATGTCTACCATCCCCCGAACTTGCATGAGAATCTGAAGATACAGTATTATCAGACTCAGCCTGTTCGTGGATGGAGCAGGCTGACCTCACTGAACGATACAGCTAACAATATCGTTCAGTGTGTATGCTCATACTGTATCATTTGCCCAGGAGAGCTTGGGCAAACACTAGGTGATATCACTCATGGAGCATATCGTCTAGTGTGTATGATCCTTTTGGAATACAGGATAGAGAAAGACATTCTGAAAAGGAAAAAAACAGTAGAGAGATAGAAGACAATGTAGTGTGCAGTACTTACAAGGTTACAAGGCCTGGAAGGGCGGCGGCAGTGGTGGCGTGGCTCTTCATCTGTGAAAAAAAAACACAATGTAAGTTTGCCACAAAACAATTTGAAAAATGTAATAAATACAGTAGAGCCCGACTGTACTACAGTATTACTATTATATTATTACACTTTATTGACAGTATAAGAGAAGGTCACTGAAAAAACTGCATAGTACTGCAAAAAAAAAACACAATTAAGAATTTGTTTGTAAGGAGCAGAGGTTGGAGATTGGTCTTTGGAGTAAAGGAGGGAGAGAGACATTCTAAAAAAGTAACTAAAGTTGAGAGATAGGCAATGTACAGTACAGTAGTGTACAGTAGAGGTACAGTACTTACGAGGCCTAGAAGGACTGCTTGGTCCTACTGTGGCTACCTGGGCCTGTGCTGGCTCCTCCTCCTGCTCTTCCTTTTCCGTGTCTGGCACTATGAAAAGAGAGCACAATGTAATTTTGCCACAAAACAATTGAAAAAAAATTCAATAAATAAAGCCAGACAGTACTATTACTATTATTACACTTTATTGAAAGTATACAGTTATGGCTCATACACACAAGATGATGTGTGTATGAGCCGATATCGTGAGCAATGAGCCTGGCGGGGGTGCTGGCATCGGCAATTGTATACACACTTGATGATGCCAGCAGCGACGAATGACGGGGGGTGGGGGGGCATGCTGCATTCGGCAGCATGGCATCATTAATGATATCTCTAGGTTGGGCTGCATGTACAGACGACTGGGGATATCGTTGAGCGTGCATCGTTGGTCATTTAGTGCATACACATTAGACGATATGAACGATATATTGTTGAACAATATCATTATCGTTCATCAAAATCATCTAGTGTGTATGCCCCTTAAGACAAGGTCACCGAACCATACTGCAACGTACTGAAAAAAAAACACAAGTAAGAATTCGTATGTAAGGAGAAGAGGTGGGAGATGGAGATGGGTCTTTAGCCGCATACACACTACATGATAAGTTGAACCATATGGACGATAACAACATCGTTATGGTTCATATGGTTCCATATCATCCAGTGTGTATGCATGATATTGCTAACGACGCATTTTTCCCATGGATCCTTAATGATGTCTTTAACAATATCGTTCAGTGTGAATGCTCATACTGTATCGTTTGCCTGGGAGAGCCCGGGCAAACACTAGACAAGATCGCTCATGGAGCATATCGTCTAGTGTGTATGATCCTTTTGGAGTACCGGAGGGATAAATACATTTTGAAAAGAAAACAAAGTAGGGAGATAGTAGACAATGTAGTTTACAGTACTTACGATGCCTGGAAGGGCAGTGCTGCCCTGCTGCGGCCTCCTGGGCATGGGGATGGTCCCCCTCTGCCTGGTGCCTTTGGCGCCATTCACTTCCTGTGTAAAAAAAAACCACTGTGATGTACAGTACAGTAAAAAAAAATCCTACTGCATGACAAGTCTCTACCCGATTAACAACACAAACAGATGCAGTACAGTACAAAAATTTGTCTATGAAGCTGGCATTGGGCCTGACAGGGTAAAAAAAAATCATCTGTGCTTACATTCATTCATACACATTAGTTGTGAGTAGGGGTGTGCACCGGCCACTTTTCGTGTTTTGTGTTTTGGTTTTGGATCTGGATCTTTCTTCGTGTTTTGGATCTGGATTGGTTTTGCCAAAACCACCCTTCCGTGTTTTGGGTTCTGGGTTTTGTGTTTTGGATCTGTATTTTTTTTTTAAAAAGCATAAAAACAGCTTAAATCACAGAATTTGTGGGTTTTTCTGCTCCTATGCAATTGTTAACCTCAATAACCTTCATTTCCACTCATTTCCAGTCTATTCTGAACACCTCACACCTCACAATATTGTTTTTATGGCCAAAAGATTGCACCGAGGTAGCTGGATGACTATGCTAAGCGACACGAGTGGGCGGCACAAACACGTGGCCCATCTAGGAGTGACACTGCAGTGGCAGACAGGATGGCAGTTTGAAAAACTAGGCCCCAAACAGTACATACTGCAAAGAAAAAAAAGAGGTGCAAGATGGAATTGTCCTTGGGCCCTCCCACCCACCCTTATGTTGTATAAATAGGACATGCACACTTTAACAAACCAATCATTTCAGCACCAGGGTCTGCCACATGACTGTGGCTGAAATGATTGGTTCGTTTGGGCCCCCACAAAACAAGCTGGCAATTAATGTGTCCCTGCACAAACTGGCTCTACAGAGGCAAGATGTCGTCCTCATCCTCCTCATCCACTGATTCCTTGGATAAAACAGGAAAAAGGGATTTAGGTGTCCCTGGACTGCTTACGGTCTTAGCCAAAGTTTCTGAACTTGACAGTAACTTTTTATGAACGCGCTGCAGGTGCCGTATAAGGGTGCCGTGTTCCTAGGTGGTTAACGTCCCTACCCCTACTTATTTCACCTTTACATATAGTACATATGGCAAGACAGTTGTTGTCCGGATTTGGACAGAAATATTGCCAGACCAAAGAGGTGGAATGTTTGGTCTTCTGCCCAGGCATGACCGTGATGGGCTTTTTCATCCCACGGACCACAACTGTCTCCCCCGGAGCCTGATTTAAACAAACCACATCACCATCAGAATCCTCCTCGCCAACTTCCTCCTCAGTGCCAGCTACACCAGTATCCTCATCCTGTTGTACTTCAACAGTGACATCTTCAATTTGCATATCAGCAAGTGGACTGTGGGTGCGCCTTCCAGCACTTGCAGGGGGCGTGCAAATGGTGGAAAGAGCCACCTCTTCCCGTCCAGTGCTGGGAAGGTCAGGCATCGCAACCGCCACCACACTTGGACTCTCCTTGGGGATTTGTGATATCTTCTTAGAACGCATAGTTCTTCGCTGTGCTTTTGCCAGCATAACTCGTTTGATTTTTTTTTAGTGGGAGTAGGGCTTTCATCGTCATGTGAAGCTGAACCACTAGTCATGAACATAGGGAAAGACCTTAGTCGTTCCTTGCCACTCCGTGTCGTAAATGGCATATTGGCAAGTTTACGTTTCTCTTCAGATGATTTAAATGTTTTTTTCAAGGTCATTTTCCTGAACTTTGTCATTTGGGATTGTATGTGCCCTCTACTATGACATTGGGCATCGGCCTTGGCAGACGACGTTGATGGCATGTTATCGTCTATGTCATGACTAGTGACAGCAGCTTCAGCACTAGGAGGAAGTGGTTCTTGATCTTTCCCTATTTTATTTTTATCAGAGAAAGTTTGGTCCTCCATTTATGTTATATTGATATATACGTGCTGCTAAGGCGCATACAAACACAGAAAATAATTTTTTATTTTTGTTGGAGACTAGTGCACTTTGTGGGTTACACCACCCTTTAAGAAATGAGCCAGCCGGCCCTTTACTTATGGGACACAGGCGCACGCTTGGCGCTGCTCCGTCAATGATGCACGTGCAGCCACAGTGCACACAATTCACAAACACAGAAAATATTTTTTTATTTTGTTTGGAGTGCCCTTTGGGGGTTACAGCACCCTTTAGCGGTCAATCCAGCCGGCCCTTTATTTATGGGACACAGGCACACTCTTGGCACTACTTTGTTGATGCACGTGCGGCTACTGTGCACACAATTCGCAAACAGAAAAAAATATATTTTTTTATTTTGTTTGGAGTGCCCTTTGGGGGTTACAGCACCCTTTAACGGACAATCCAGCTGGCCTTTTACTTATGGGACACAGGCGCACGCTTGGCGCTGCTCCTTCGTTGATGCATGTGCAGCCACAGTGCACACAATTCACAAACACAGAAAACATTTTTTTATTTTGTTTGGAGTGCCCTTTGGGGGTTACAGAACCCTTTAGCGGTCAATCCAGCTGGCCCTTTATGGGACACAGGCGCACGCTTGGCACTACTTTGTTGATGCACATGCGGCTACTGCACACACAATTCACAAACACAAAAAAATATATTTTTTTATTTTGTTTGGCGTGCCCTTTTGGGGTTACAGCACCCTTTAACGGACTAACCAGCCGGCCTTTTACTTATGGGACACAGGCGCACGCTTGGCACTACTTTGTTGATGCACGTGCGGCTACTGCGCACACAATTCACAAACACAAAAAAAGATATTTTTTTATTTTGTTTGGAGTGCCCTTTTGGGGTTACAGCACCCTTTATCGGTCAATCCAGCTGGCCCTTTATTTATGGGACACAGGCGCACGCTTGGCACTACTTTGTTGATGCACGTGCGGCTACTGCGCACACAATTCACAAACACAAAAAAAGATATTTTTTTATTTTGTTTGGAGTGCCCTTTGGGGGTTACAGCACCCTTTAACGGACAAGCCAACCGGCCTTTTACTTATGGGACACAGGCGCACGCTTGGCGCTGCTCCTTTGTTGATGCATGTGCTGCCACAGTGCACACAATTCACAATTTTTTTTTTATAGCACTTGTGGGGAGCACCCCTGATGGACAGAGCACCCCCTGGACAACACTACAGCACCCCTTTAGAACTGGGACACTGCACAGGACTTTGGAGTGGACACAGCCCCTATGGACAACTGACTGCACAACACAGTCCTGCCAGCCCCTATGGGACTTTGAAGTAGTGGACACAGCCCCTATGGACAACAGCAGCACAGCGCAGCACAGCACAACACCACACTGCACTACACTACAACACTACACTACACAGCCCAGCCAGCCCTAACTCCCACCCTCCCTCTTCACTGTCCACAGCCGAGTGAGAAAATGGCGCCGACACGGGTACCTTATATAGGATCCAAAACCCGCGAGACCCGGAAGGCGAGATGATGACATTTTGCCTCGATTTCAGATCCGAGTCAGGCGGGAAAAGTCGAGCCTGACTCGGATCGGCCTCGGATCGGGGGGGCTCGGGGGGGTTCGGATTTCAGAAATCCGAACCCGCTCACCCCTAGTTGTGAGTCATGTAATGATTTTAAATTTGTCTTGTATTATTAAAATGTGTATTTTTACCTTTTAAATGGAGCGCTGCTTTAGTTGTTTCTCATTAAAAAAAAAATATATATATATATATATATATATTGTGATCGCTCTGAATAAGTGCCCTCCCTCTCTTTTTTTAGAGCAGCCTCCTGGCCGCTCACATAGCTGTGGTTGACCACCCACAGCTATAGCAAGCGGCCAAAAAGATGGTCGCGATGGTCAAGACCATCGCGACCATTGGGCTTGCGATGAGACCCTTGTGGTAGGGTCTCGTCTGCCGCAAGCCCTGGAGTGCTTTTGGCTCTATCAGAGCCAAAAGCACTCCCACTGACATCACCAAAGGGGGCAATCTGTCACTCAACATCGACAGCATGCCCTCTTTTTAGCGAGCCCCATAGCAACGGCTTGCCCGTCGCTATGCGGGTCTCGCGCATGCACGCGGCGGAGCCGGTTCCCTCGTTCGCATACACACTTGGCCAACATCGACCCGATTGCGAGTGCTCAGCGCTCGCGAACGGGTCTGAATCAGGCCCATAGCTCAGTAGAGGGTGAATTGGTGCAGTGCTTAGGTGCTGAATGAGGGTCCATACACAGCTTTCAAGTAAATTAATGTAATGGTGCTTTACTTTCCAGCATGGAAACTAGGAAACAGAAAATAATAAACAACCTAGCCCCTGTTTAGGCCATCTAACTCACTTCCTGACCCCTTACTATCGTGATGCAGCTAGTCTACCAATAAAGCCTTTGCTTGCTTCTCTGCAGGTCTATTGACGGCTCCAGCCTGGCTTGACTTGGCTGCCACAGCTATCCAAAACAAAGTCAATCTTGGTAGCCTTCCCTGTATCCTACCGGTATAGGCTCTGGCTTCCTCAGCCTGCAGCCCAGCTGCTTCAATGTCACACAGTCTGAGAGGTTTGTGGTCCCTCCTGCAGGTCCGGACCCTGGCCTCCTGGCCCCCAATGGCTTGGCTAAGCTTCACTAGGCTCTCTGGTTGCCACAGTCCCACTTAGGCTGTCACCAATGGCAGCCTGACTGGTCTGCCTTCTCATCAGCCCACACCTGAGCTCTCTCCACAAGGCAGCCATTACACATCTTCCCAGAATCCTTTTCTCCTCTGTTAGGGTGGATATCTCCTGCCCCACACAGAATCTGCTGCTCACCAGTGCCATTTATGGAGATACTGCCACATATCCCCCTCCCCAGCTTGAAACCCTTGGGTTCAGCAACATGGGATGAAGCATTCTCATGATGATGTCCCTCTACCGCATACCCGGTCATACAAACTCTTGTGATCTCTGGGGGTCTCATCCTCCAGATTCTGGAGTTTATTTTCTTCCTAACTTTTTTCCTCACTTTATGGTAGCAATGGTACTTCTTGCTTTCTTTATGCAGTACTTGAGGCTCATCCCTAGGTGCCACGTCAGGCATTAAAAACTTGAAGTAACTTTTCCTAAAGTGACATGCTTCATCTTCATATTTGTCAACTGCATCAAAATCCAGCAAGTTGTTTTCCTCAGAATCTTCTGATTCAGACCAAGAACAGCTTTTTCTTTGTTATTTTTTATAGAACAAAGTTTCCTGTTGCTTAAACCTCTAAAAGGCACACATTTCGGCCAACTTCTGCTTGTCACATCTTTAACCTTCAGCCTTAAAGCCCTGTATTGGCTACTGGCATACTTCACTGATAGCTCCTCTTCTGAAGGGGTCAACAGTATCCTGAGAGTCATCAGCATCACAACTTCTGGATCTTGGCTTTATGTCAACAAACCATGTACTGGCACTGCCACCCTCAGATTCCAGACTCTCATGTCCATGTAAGATACTTGAGTCTTTACTCCATTTATCCACAGACTTTATCTCATGATGGCTATCTGCCACTTCATTAAGGCATAGGTCACTTGCATTTTCTTATGCTCCCACTTTTTGAGCCTTGAAAATATGATTAACAATTTAAACATGTTCCACCAGCACAGGTTGAAGTTCACTCTCCACAGAGATCTTTTTTTTTCAAATACTGTCTAGCTGGACTACTTGCTTTAAGCTTTATCATGTGAGACCACTCCACTTCCTCATAGAAAAATTCAGCAGCATTGCAAATTCCTTTCTGCTTGCATGAAGGTATTGTTTCACATACATGAGTATTATTCTTCACAAGACTCTCAGAATTAACTTTCTCCAAGGTGCTGCTTTCCACAGCAAAATTGTGTGACTGAGTCACATTCATGTCACTCTGAACACTCGGCAACAAGTGAGTCTCATCATTTGAAGCCATCACTATCACCGTAGACTTTTGTACATCCTGCAACTTTGCTTGACAGGTCATGCAATCACCATCTGTATACGTCAGTTCTTTAAGTTCGGACCCAGTTTTGCAAACTGGACCTGTGTCCTTTTGGGAGGACTTCACACCCTCAGCTATCACTGCAAGCTGAAAAACACTGCAAGGAATCTCATCCACTCTTACAAGATGGACCTTTAGGGAATTTCCCAACTCTGATACTTCTGTCCCTTCTTGTACACTGGAATCGTTAATGAGGACATCTCTATGGTCCCACTGCTCATCACACAAGACACTCTGTACTAGTAGCATATCACTATGCATGCCAGCCTATTCAAGATCAACCTGTAACAATTGCTGCTTGTGTTTATGTCACACTGGGTTCAGCGAAGACATTGGACGGCATTTTGGGTCCAGAATCCATCTTCAGAATATTATTACTTCTTTTCCTCTTCTGATTTTCCACTACCATATTGAACTTTTTCTTAGCCATAGACAGCTGCTCTTCCAGCTGGGCAATTTTCGCCAGGGTGCTTTCCAACTTGCTCTCAGATTGCAGCAGATTGCTCTCCACAACTTCATATTCAGCAAGTCTCAACTTTTGTACAATTATTTCAGACTCTGCCACACTTAATTCACATTGCACTCCATTTCTTTGGTATTCCTCTCCATTTGGAATCTTTGCAACTGGTTCTCTGTACTTAGCAGACACTTCTCAAGGTTTGGATTGCCACTCACTTTAAGAGGTATTCAGCAGCTCCGGTGCCCTCCACATGCATGAAATCCACAAGCATCTACAAAAACGGCGGCACTCAGAGACTTCCAACAAAGTGATGTATTCAAAAAGACATGTTAGACACCAACGTTAGACACCAAAGTTTTGAGACCACAATGTCCCATTGTCAAGTACTTATCTTGACAAAGGGACATTGTGGTCCTGAAACGTTGGCGTCTAACATGTTTTTTGAATACATCACTTTGTTGGAAGTCTCTGAGTGCTGCCGTTTTTGTAGGAGCTTATATATATATTTATATATATATATATATATATATATACAGTCAGGTGCATAAATATTGGGACATTGACAGAAATTTCATATTTTGGCCTCTATTCACCACCACAATGGCTTTGAAATGAAACAAACAAGATGTGCTTTAACTGCAGACTTTCAGATTTATTTGAGGGTAATTACATCCAAATCAGGTGAACGGTGTAGGAATTACAATGGTTTCTGTATGTGCCTCCCACTTTTTAAGAGGCCAAAAGTAATGGGACAAACTAAACAATCCTAAATCTAACTTTCACTTTTTAATACTTTGTTGCAAATCCTTTGCAGGCAATTACAGCCTGAAGTCTGGAACACATAGACATTACCAGACGCTGGGTTTCATCCCTGGTGATTCTCTGCCAGGCCTCTACTGCAAATGTCTTCAGTTCCTGCTTGTTCTTGGGGTATTTTCCCTCCAGTTTTGTCTTGATCAAGTGAAATGCATGCTCAATCGGATTCTGGTCAGGAGATTGACTTGGCCATTGCATAACATTAAACTTTTTAGCCTTAAAAAACTCTTTGGTTGCTTTTGCAGTATGCTTCGGGTCATTGTCCATCTGCACTGTGAAGCGCCGTCCAATGACTTCTGAAGCATTTGACTGAATATGAGCATATAATATTGCCCGAAACACTTCAGAATTCATTCTGCTGCTTTTGTCAGCAGTCACATCATCAGTAAATACAAGGCAACCAGTTCCATTGGCAGCCATGCAAGTCAACGCCATGACACTACCACCGCCATGCTTCACTGATGAGGTGGTATGTTTTGGATCATGAGCAGTTCCTTTCTTTCTCCATACTCTTCTCTTCCCATCACTCTGGTACAAGTTGATCTTTGTTTCATCTGTCCATAGGATGTTGTTAAATGCAAGTTTGCACTAATGTGATGGCTATGTCCATGTTATAATTCTGAGCAATAGAGTAGGGACTTGCAGTAAAGTGGGGTCCCGTGACGATGGGCTGCAAGCTTAAATGCATTGATCAATTCATGAACCAAAACCCCACTGTTTATTATGTTTATTATTATTATTGGCCTAAGCGCAATTTTAGATAAACTCACATTTTAGTACATATGGCGATAATACCATTAGCATCATGCGAATGCATCTGTGACCATCACCATAGGTTACGGCGATTCACTAAAAGCCTATTTCATTACTTTACGTATTATAAAGGATATATTCCAGAAATGGCTTTACAGTATTGCATTAGAGCACGTGGCCAGGTGACAACTGGCTTGTGTAGTAAGCTTCCTGCATAGTGTTTGCCCACTACGGGTGGTCTGGCTAGAATACATTAGCAAGCTTCCTGCAATGACATGATTTCAAAGGCTAGAGTGTCACCTTAGGTCTGTCTCTTGTAGCTGGGATATTTTGCATTTTCACACAAGAGACCGGGAGAATAAAGTTTCCTTTGAACACAGGAAACGTGGGGGCCTGCTGACAGAGGACATGTAGAACTATCTGGCCCAGCATGCTAAGATGTTAGAGTCAAGTGCACCCATATTCATACACACATTAATACGTCTTTATATCAAACCTCGAATACTCACACATTACATATTCACACATAAGGTTTAATAAGCTTTAAAGTATATGATTTAAGTTTGTTCAGTTAGTTTAAATGCTGAGAAATAAAGATATTTGATAACTAAGGTATTATATATGATAAGCAAGTTGTGTTTGGTTTTGTTCTGATGCGTATGTTTTTTACAGCATTCCGGTGTTATCGGTGGAGAGATCGCATCATGCAAACTCAAGTTATGGATCACAGAACCTACAAGCAACAAAATGTTTTATTTCATTAACAACTGTTAGGATGTTACAGAGGGCGTGATTAGAAAGATTCCCAGCTGTTAGAGGCAGGGAGAGTCTATTTGAACCAGCCTGTTAAATATGCTGTAACATATGCTTCCCCTCTGGGAACCAATGATATCAGCAACAGACTCCCCTATTGTCCTTTTATTCTGGGGGGTATAAATATGAGTGCACGAATGCTAGTCTTCAGTCTTCATGCTGAATGCTGTATGACTGGGGGTCTCTTACTGATGCCTATCTCCGTGTCCGGAAGCGCTGCGTATGTATACTGTACTTGGGTCTGTATTATTTCCTTTTATGCCTAAATTGTGTATAGATCAATTGCGTGTAACTGTCTGAACTTTTACCTGAATAACACTTGTGCTTTGGAACCACAGATTCCACGTCTAAGTCTTTATTTGCAGTCTGACTGCATATGCAAATTAGCGTTATTCTTAGAGGTTTATAGGAAGGATTTTAGAATGTATAGGCAGGGGTATATAGAGGTTCTGATCCATTTTCGTTATCATGTTACATTATGATGTTACAGTATTTTATAACAGATGATGAAGCACTTAGCTCATGGACAATCTGTGACAGGGCAGGGCAGGCAAGGGCTGTCTGACTTCACACAGTCATGCCCCTTATCCAGGTTATGTCACAGTAGTGCACCTTACTCACATCTTGGCAGTAACTATAGTAGGTATACTCAAGCGGTGCCACCCCACGGCCTGTGCTTCTAGCAGCAGGGTACCAGGAATAGCACCCTGCAGCCAGAATTGCTGCAGTAGTGCCGCCCGTACCGTACTTTGGACGCTACAGGTACACCCTGTCGTTTACAGCTTGCTGTAGAATTTTTAAGACTCTAAGGGCTCTGTAGTAGTTTTGAGGAAAGGCAAACCCCTCAATACACTACTGCAACATTATTGAACAGGAAATCATGTGGTCTTATTGAAAACTGAGGTCGTGTTTGAGTCCCTGAACCCCAACACCTGTGGCTGCATCTGACCCGTTTAAGCCCCTGTGAACACGACATTTGTGCCCCTGCATCCCATAACTGTATGGTCTTATTGAAAACTATAGAGGAATGAATCTAAAGTAATCATGATTACTAAATAGTATTGGGCTTTGGTGAGTTTTGAACCCTGGACCATGGCAATGTTAAACCACCACTCTACCACTAGGCCAAGAAGGATTTCACATCCATCTACTGAATCCTTATGCACTCCACCCACCCTCTACAGTTAGGAAGGGTGCAGTGAAGGAAGCATAATAATATTGATAATAATAATAAATGTTCATCCCGTCTCAGTGAAACTGTGTGTGCATCTCGTTAATGCATCGGTTATACTGTCATAACAACACGCCAATTACACTACCATACAGTACTGTATGTGTACTGATTTGCATCCAATTCAACGAGCTTCTGCAATATCATTAAAAAGATTGGTTGTACGAACATGCAACATGCAAATACACTGTGATAACGTGATTGGCCCGTTTGTCAGGGATATCCATCCACTTCTACAGTATGGTATTCAGTAGTATAAATTTAATCAGTGGAGCACTTGCCACTCATCGGTTATGTGGTGTATTAAATGCCATGGATTCTCTTATGTTGTAGAATGCCACAGTGCACCACAGTACAGCCATCACACAACATTCGAAGATGCGACTCAGAAACCTGAATGTTGCGCTATAAGAAACAAACTATCTGGGCCTATCTGTATCTCAACAGAAAGGTGGAACAATTCTTGAGAAAATATGGAATAGAGCATCACTTGACCATTAGCTATGCTCCAGAGCAATATAGTGTTAGTGAACAAGTAAACCATATACTCTTGATGAAAGCAAGATGCATGCAGAAGTATGCAGCAGTTTACCTGGAAAATCATCACCAACAGTTACCCTAAAAGACATAACTCCTATTGAAGCCTGGTCAAAGAAAACCAAGTGTGAAACATCTTAGAACATCTGGAAGTACTGCTTATGTCCATATACCAAAAGAGAGAACACGCAAGTTGAATTCAAAGCCAATAAAGTGCATAATGCTTGGCTATTGTTCTTTTATATGCCTAACTTCACTTTTTTACAGGTTGCTATGTGAAAGCTACAATTGTGAGCTTGTGTAACATGGAGAAGCTTGCAGCGAAGGTGTTGTTAGAATAGTAGAGTGCTACTGTGCAGACTCCAATATGGCTCCTCCAGGGATAACACTTTACTCACACTACAAAGATGGCCACCAGACCCTACTACTGTGCATGCATAGTGCCATTTTGCCACTATGTATGAGAGATTTAATGGAAGATAGGTATCTCCCCTTTAGCTCCTGAGACCTGCAACCTTTTATCCGCAATACCACTGTTACAGCACCCACACTGTTACCAAATCCAAGAGAAAGTCACCCTGCTACTCTTCATTGTCTTCAACCAGGGTAACAGTGAGTATGGCTGTACTATCGGTTTCTCAATAAACCACACTGTCTGGTTAAACTACACTGGACTTATCCTTGGGTAAATCACACATTCTACTGATGTATAGATTAACTCTGACAAACAATCAACTGTACACACATTTCCAACAAATATTACATAAAAATGTATTAAGGCCACTTTACATTCCTATGTTTCTGCTTGGCATGGTGAACTAGGGAGGGAATTGATGGAAGACCGATGGTCCCAAAGTTTTGGTTTTACCTTTGCTAGTTCCTCTTCACTTCAAGTCTATGAGACTCTTAAGATTGTAGCTAGGTGGTACATGTGCCCTGTACACAAACATCAGATGTTCCCAAATTTACCTGCTCTATGTTGGAGAGGTAGCCAGGTTCCCTTCTCCATAGTTGGTGGCACTGGCTGACTTCTGGGAGACAGTTCGGTGGATAACGTGATTGATCACTGGTCTTACCTTACCTAATATGCTTGAGTCTTGGCTGCTCAACTTAATGGATATATCTATTTTGATTTATAAAAAGTCCTCACTCCGACATCTGGTGAATGCTGCAAGGGCGACTGTCCGTGTTTTTGGAGGTCCTCATCCTATCTCTTGGTGGTTCCAGAGAGTGGATCATTATATGCTTGTGAAAGATCTCACCTCTTTGAAATCGCCTTCCTCTGATTTTACGGCCACTTAGTATAGTTGGTTGAGTTTTAAGGAAACCTCAGTGTATACCCTTTCTGCCCCTATGACTATCAAAATGGGTGACTTTTCCTTCCCTACATCTCTTTCCTTATTTTCTCCCCCTTTGTTGTACTTTACTTCTATTTATTTTATTGTTTTAAAATGTTTACTTTTTTTTTAATCTATATCAGCAGTATACTGTTTGGTTATAGCAAGACTTTTTTATGGTTATGTGCTGGTATTTGTTGGCCATATGTGTGTCGTGCTGATTTTCTTTCACTAAAAATAGATTATACAAAAAAAAAATATTAAGGGGCAATGTAATTCTGAAATATTATTAGAGGGACACAAAAATAATTGTATTATTTAAAGGGAACAAATAATTACTTATTAATTAAATGGTGTACAAAAATAACTTATTAATTAATGAGACATATTGTTTCATTTTTAGGGTAAGGGTTATTAAGATGGGGTCAATGCTACTTAGCATTGACCCAAGTATCCCTATGTACAGAAGCCCAAAAGTACAGTATAGCAGAAGTTTTCAACAAACCTCCAGCGGTTTGGGATAACCATACAGTATGTTGATTAAGGTTTTTAAACACGCTGCACATTGCCAGTGATTTGCATTTACAAAAGGATGGGAATTTGCTGCAACTGATGTTAGATAATGACAGGATTTCATAAATTTTTGGGTAAAATCAATCAGTTTGTTATTCAGCCAATAAAATTGCAGAGAACTGGAGATTTAACCAGATCTGCACTCAATTAAATTCCCCCCTTAGTGTGGTACAGAGAGGCTTTGGCAGAGATTCGCAAATTGTGAAAGGGAACCTCAGTTGTGAAGCTTGCCTTCATTTCAGTTGAGGTCAATGGACCTCAGATATATAAACTACTGCAAGTTAAAGGGAAAGAAACATAGAAGAAGGCAGAGAGAGCTGAATAGGAAAGATATAACAGTAAAAGTTATAAAGTAGTAGTTAAAGTATGATACTATTCTGTGTATTCAGAACCCACTTTTTTCTTTATAACTTAAAATAAACTGATTTGTTTATTGGTAGATGATAATAACATCATCTGACTATTATCTGGCTCAAAGTTATGAAGTCATGGGTTCGCTTCTGATCCCAGGTACAGTAATATCTGTAGGGAGTTCTCATGTTCTTGTAGGGTTCTTGTGGATTATTAAAGTGATCTTTATGCTTGATTCAGGTTGTCTATACTGCATTTCCTCAGTCCTGATGACGGGGTCCCTGGAGGCCCTCTAACATTGACTTTACATGAGGATTAAGGTGTATTAATGCAAGTATGCTTTCTACATAAATAAGTTCATTTAAAAATTCCTGTAAGTGCCATGTTTCTTCCTAGTCGCAGTACTAGTAAGGTGAATCTGTGAATTGTATAGCAAGAGCACATAGGAAGATATCCAGTGTGAGTAGGAGTGCCGGATTGTGATTAGATAGATAGATAGATAGATAGATAGATAGATGTTGTTTCTGGGTGCGTCATCAAAAGGTCACCAGAAAATGTGATGCCTTAATCTAGAGCAGTGGGTATTATTGAGATCCCTCACCAGGATTTCCAATTCATTCCAACTTGAAAATTGTATTCACTGACAGCAACATAGTGTCATATAAAATGTCAACTATGTCGCTGTCAATTAATAAAAACTTCAAGATGGCATGAATTGGAAAGCCTGGTGAGTGCTCTCAGTAATGCCCACTGCTCTCTCTCTCGCTCTCTATATATATAATATATATATATATATATATATATATATATATATAGTGATGGCTTGGGGATAATTAGCTCAGCAGAGGGTGAATTGGTGCAGTGTTTAGGGGCTTAATGAGGGTCCACACACGGCATTCCAGTAAAATAAAGGAAGAGGTGCTTTACTTCAGCATGATAGTCAGGAAACAAGAATATAAAATAAAAAACAACCTAGCCCCCTCTTAGGGCACTAGCTCACTTCTTGAGCCCTCTCTATCAATGGTGCAGCTAGTCTGCCAACAACAGTCCTGGTGGCCTTCCCTGTATCATACAGATCACGCAGTCGGAGACTTTGTGGTCCCCCCTTGCCTCCTGCATGGTCTAGACACAGGCCTCCTGGCCCCCAATGGCTCGCTTAGCTTCACTGGGCTTTTTGGCTGCCACAATCCCACATAGATTGTTTCCCACAGCAGCCTGCCTGGTCTGCCTTCTCATCAGCCCACACCTGAGCTCTATCCACAAGGCAGCAATTAGGCAGCAATTAGGCAGCAATTAGGCATCTTTCCACAATGCTTTTCTAGTCTGTGTGGGTGGATCTCCCCTGCCCCATACAGAATCTGCTGCTCATCAGTGTCACATCTGGTGATACTGCCACAATATACCACAATATATAGCAGCAGGAGACAATAGCGGCACTCCTAGTCTCAAATAGGCAAATTAATTAATGTGGTTAATCCATATTTAGGAAAACAGGCTGACATTTCAGGGCATCAGTGCCCCTTTGTCAAGGTGAGTAACAAAGATATATATATATATATATATATAAAATAAAAATAGAAGTTTGGAGGGCACTCACCATTGCAGCAGTAAAAAGACTTTTATTGATTACATACCACCTGTATTATTGCACATATTCCAACATTTTGGTCTGATGTCAGATCTTTGTCACGGTGAGTAAATGTTAAGAGAAGCCACAGCCATCAGAAATGATTTTGTGAGTGAGGGCTTTATATGCTTTCAAAAATAGAAGTGTTAATAGTTTATGTTGACCAATTAACAAAATGCAAAGTGAATGAACAGAAGAGAAATCTAAATCATTAAATAAGGTAACAAGATATATCATTGCGTATATTAATTTGACTGGTACATATATATGTATAATCAATAGTATGGCCTTGGTACAGAATATTTTTTCACATAGTTCCCATACTTGTCTAAGCATTTGTTCCAATGGTAAACAAAGGCATCTATCCTGGCATAGAAGAAATCAGTGTCAAGTGCCTGAAGCCAGAACATAACAGTTTGCTGATATACACCATTGGTTGCAAATTGCCTTCCACCCAGGTGCTTCTTCAATGGTCCAAAGAGATGGAAATCACTTGGTGCTAGGTCAGGGCTGTAGTGGGGATGTTCCAGTACCTCCCAATGGTAGCATCATAACTACTCACATGTGTGGTTGGATGAGTGTGCTCTGGCGTTATTGTGCTGCAATACAACACCTGTTCACAGCAACCCAGGTTGTTTTCAACTCATTGCCCTCCATAACCATCTCAATGTGTCACAATAGCGGATAACATTCACAGTTTCTCCCTTGGTGAGGAAATCAACAAGAATGTCCATGTGGTCCCAAAACATGACCGCAATGACCTTCTTTGCTGATTGAATTGTTTTGAATTTCTTTATTGGTGGGGACGATGCATTTTTCTATGTCATGGATGCTTGCTTCAGCCCTGGTGTCACATGATGCACCCACGTTTCTTCGCCTGTATACACTGCAGGAACTACACTCCCTCCTCACGATACTGTATCAAGTGCACGAGAGACAATTCCATTACTGGTTTTGTGAATTTCTGTGAGTTGTTTCGGTACTCTGCGTGAACACTTTTTCCTACACCCCAGTTGCTCAAGAACTATATTGCTCACAGTACCAGCTGAGTTATTCAGTTCATCAGCAATATCACAAACTAGAATGCATCTGTCCCCCTGAATCAGACCTTCAATGCGGCACAAATTGTCATCTGTGGTGGACGTGCTTGGCTGGCCAGATCGCTGCTCATCTTGAATGTCTGTCCTGCTGTTATCAAAGGGCGTGCACTAAATCCAAACCTGTTTGCGTGACATGTTGTTATCACCATACACCTCAACAAGTTGGCGATGAATTTCAGCTGCTGATGTTCCCTTTATATGAAGAAATCTGATCGCACTAGACACATCAATTTTTCACCATATTTCCACCACTCCTGCCATATTACACCTAATGTTGGGACAGTATGACTGATAGGAGCTGCAGTCTAATGGCTGTGAGGGGAAGCAGTGGTCTACCTGCTCTGGATTGGTGGGAAATTATAATGAAATAGAGAACATTACACATGTCAGAGGACTTGTTGCCTTACTTATTGAAACATCCTTGTATATATATATATATATATATATATATATATATGTATTTATAGAATGATAATAATGGCACTCCAATATAATGTAGTGTTAAGTGCCTAGGTGACCTTTTCTTGTAAGTACGAATGCTAATGGAAATAATAGGCAGTATTCCAGTGGGTAGATTTGTTAAAGCTTCTAAAATTAAAAGTGGTGGTGTTTCCCATAGCAAACAATCTCATTCTGCTTATAATTTCTCTATTGCATCCTAGATAATGATAGACAGAATCTGATTGGTTGCTATTGGAAACAGCACCACTTTTCATTTTTAGAAGCTATAGTAAATCTACCCCAGGTCTTCATAGATGAAAGTATCATTATTATCCTTTATCCTTTATTATTTATCTCATGTCACAAACACCAATGTATCTGAAAGCTAGGTGTTCAGAAACATTACTGTTAGTGATATGTGATAAATACTCTTACCGTATATACTCGAGTATAAGCCGAGTTTTTCAGCACATTTTTTGTGCTGAAAAAGTACCCCCTCGGCTTATACTCGAGTGAAGTGTAGCGCTGACCGGACGGAGTTCGGTCAGCACTACACAGCACAAACACACAGCCGCCGAAGCCGGCAACTGTGTGTTTGCTGTAATCAGCAGCCGCTGAGAGTCTGTCAGACTGTTAGACTCTCAGCGGCTGCTGCTGCTCCCACTGCGGGAGCCATCTTCCGGCTCCCGCAGTAGGTAATTTGAGAGACGTCATGAGTAATGACGTCTCTCCCATGCAAAGCGGCCGGAGGAGCTGTTAGCGGTGGGACCAGAAGCGGGGGTTTCAGGTAAGTGATTTTTTTTTTTATTCTTATTACGTCTCTCTCTACTGGGGGGGGGGACTACTGGGGGCACTACCAGGGGGCAATTACTACAGGGGGCACTACCAGGGGGCGATTACTACAGGGGGCACTACCAGGGGGCGACTACTACAGGGGGAACTAAAAGGGGGGGATTACTACAGGGGGCACTAAAAGGGGGGATTACCACTGGGGGTACTACCAGGGGGGATTACTACAGGGGGCACTAAAAGAGGGGATTACCACTGGGGGTACTACCAGGGGGGATTACTACTGGGGGCACTGAAAGGGGGGATTACCACTGGGGGCACTACCAGGAGGGATTACTACTGGGGGCACAACCAGGGGGCGATTACTACAGGGGGCACTACCAGGGGGCGATTACTACAGGGGGCACTACCAGGGGGCGACTACTACAGGGGGAACTAAAAGGGGGGGATTACTACAGGGGGCACTAAAAGGGGGGATTACCACTGGGGGTACTACCAGGGGGGATTACTACAGGGGGCACTAAAAGAGGGGATTACCACTGGGGGTACTACCAGGGGGGATTACTACTGGGGGCACTGAAAGGGGGGATTACCACTGGGGGCACTACCAGGAGGGATTACTACTGGGGGCACAACCAGGGGAAATTACTACTGGGGGCACTACCAGCTGCTGCCATTTCCCACCCTAGGCTTATACTCGAGTCAATAAGTTTTCCCAGTTTTTTGTGGTAAAAGTAGGTACCTTGGCTTATATTCTGGTCAACTTATACTCGAGTATATACGGTATCTATGAAAATCTCCTATATTTTGGATATATATAATTTTTTCTGCTGGCACTTATTTTTCCTATTATTTTTAATTCTCGAAAACAGAAGCAAACTGATGGAGTTGTTATAGAAATTAATAAAGTAAGATTCTGAAGACTTATCTAGAGTATACTATTGTTCTTGTATCCACATGTACCTTTAGGTGAGTGCTGGTACAGTAACTTTTTTCTGAGTATTGGTAGATTTTTGCTTCATTTATAGCATATAAATGTATATTAGGGGTGTGCATCGGCCACTTTTCGTGTTTTGGTTTTGGATCTGGATCTTTCTTCGTGTTTTGGATCTGGATTGGATTTGCCAAAACCACCCTTCCGTGTTTTGGGTTCTGGGTTTTGTGTTTTGGATCTGTATTTTTTTTTAAAAAGCATCAAAACAGCTAAAATCACAGAATTTGTGGGTTTTTCTGCTTCTATGCTATTATTAACCTCAATAACCTTAAATTCCACTCATTTCCAGTCTATTCTGAACACCTCACACCTCACAATAGTGCTTTTATGTCCAAAAGGTTGTACCGAGGTAGCTGGATGACTATGCTAAGCGATACGAGTCGGCGGCACAAACATGTGGCCCATCTAGGAGTGACACTGCAGTGGCAGACAGGATGGCAGTTTGGAAAACTAGGCCCCAAACAGTGCATAATGCAAAGAAAAAAAAGAGGTGCAAGATGGAATTGTCCTTCGGCCCTCCCACCCACCCTTATGTTGTATAAACAGGACATGCACACTTTAACAAACCAATCATTTCAGTGCCAGGGTTTGCCACACGACTGTGGCTGATATTATTGGTTCGTTTGGGCCCCCACAAAACAAGCTGGCAATTAATCTGTCCCTGCACAAACTGGCTCTACGGAGGCAAGATGTCATCCTCATCCTCCTCATCCACCGATTCCTCAGCCTCTTCAGTGTTGTGTACATCCTCATCCTCACAGAGTATTAATTCGTCCCCACTGGAATCCACCACCACAGGTCCCTCTGTACGTTCTGGAGGCTGGTCTCCCTGGAAGAGTTGATAATTCATTTTTATGAACATCATCTTCTCCACATTTTGTGGAAGCAACCTCCTACGCCTTTCGCTGACAAGTTTCCCAGCTGCACTAAACACTCTTTCGGAGTACACACTGGAGGGGGGGCAACTCAGGTAAAATAGAGCCAGTTTGTACAGGGGCCTCCAAATTGCCTCTTTTTCCTGCCAGTACAGGTACGGACTGTCTGACATGCCTACTTGGATGCTGTCACTGATGTAATCCTCCACCATTCTGTCAATGGTGACAGTATCATATGCAGTGACAGTAGACATTTCAGAAATTGTTGCCAGGTCCTTCAGTCCGAACCAGATGTCCAAACTTGGTCCTGCCTGCCCTGCATCACCGCCAGCAGGTTGCTTAGGATACCTAAGTTTTTCCTGGCAGCCCCAGTTGCGGGAGAAAATGAAGAAGGAGCTGTTGACATGTCACGTTCCACTTCAGCTGACAGTGTTTTCACCAGCAGGTCTTTGCACCTCTGCAGGCTTGTGTCGGCCAGAAAGAGAGACACCACATAGGCTTTAAACCTAGGATCGAGCACGGTGGCCAAAATGTAGTGGTCTGATTTCAACAGATTGACCACCCTGGAATCCTGGCAAAGCGAATGAAGGGCTTCATCCACAAGTCCCACATGCCGAGCGGAATCGCTCCATCTTAGCTCCACCTTCACTTTCTCCAGCTGCTTCTGCAAAAGCCTGATGAGGGGACTTAAGTTGGCAGTGTCTGAACTGACTTCACGTGTGGCAAGTTCAAAGGACAGGAGAACCTTGCACAACACAGAAATCATTCTCCACTGCGCTTGAGTCAGGTGCATACCCCCTCCTTTACCTATGTATTAGGTGGATGTATAGGCTTGAATGGCCTTTTGCTGCTCCTCCATCCTCTGAAGCATATAGAGGGTTGAGTTCCACTGCGTCACAACCTCTTGCTTCAGGTGATGGCGGGGCAGGTTCAAGAGTGTTTGCTGGCGCTCCAGTCTTCGGCACGCAGTCGCTGAATGGCGAAAGTGAGCAGAACTTTTTCGGGCCACCCAAAGCGTCTCCTGCACTCCCCTGTCACTTTTCAGAAAATTCTGCACCACCAAGTTTATTGTGTGAGCAAAACATGCACGTGCTGGAATTTGCCAGATGTAATGCCCACACAATATTGGTGGCGTTGTCAGATATCACAAATCCCCAGGAGAGTCTAAGTGTGGTAAGCCACTGGGCGATGATTTCCCTCAGTTTCTCTAAGAGGTTGTCGGCAGTGTGCCTCTTACTGAAACCGGTGATACACAGCGTAGCCTGCCTTGGAACGAGCTGGCGTTTCTGAGATGCTGCTACTGGTGACGCTGCTATTGTTGCTGCGTAAGGTGATACATCTACCCAGTGGGCTGTCACAGTCATATAGTCCTTAGTCTGCCCTGTTCCACTTGTCCACATGTCTGTGGTTAAGTGGACATTTGGTACAACCGCATTTTTCAGGACACTGAGGACACTTTTTCTGACGTTTCTGTACAGTCTCAGTATCGCCTGCATAGTGAAGTGGAATCCTGACGGGATTTGGAACCGGGGACACACTACCTCCATCAATTGTCTAAATCAATGCACTAATGGCGTATTTCGGACGCACGTCTAACACCAACATAGCAGTCAAGGTCTCAGTTATACGTTTTGCTTCAGGATGACTGCTGTCGTACTTCATCCTCCTCGCTAAGGACTGTTGGAGGGTCAATTGTTTAGTAAAAGTAGTGGTGTTCCTATTTCCTCTCTGGGATGATGAATGACTCCCAGTAGCAACAGCAGCAGCGGCAGCAGTAGGTGTAGCAATGCAGGATCCTCCGGAGGAATCCAGGATAGGAGAGTCAGTCATGCCAGTGACATGGCCTGCAGGACTACTTCCGATCCTGGCTAAAGAGGAAATTGACGAGGAGGGAGTTGACAGTGTGCTTTGCAGGCGCTTGGATACAACAGGACAAAGGGATTTAAGTGTCCCTGGACTGCTTACGGTCTTAGCCAAAGTTTCTGAACTTGACAGTAACTTTTTATGAATGCGCTGCAGGTGACGTATAAGGGAGGATGTTCCTAGGTGTTTAACGTCCCTACCCCTACTTATTTCAGCTTGCCATATGGTACATATGGCAAGACAGTTGTTGTCCGGATTTGGATAGAAATATTGCCAGACCAAAGAGGTGGAATGTTTGGTCTTCTGCCCAGGCATGACCGTGATGGGCTTTTTCATCCAACGGACAACAACTGTCTCCCCTGGAGCCTGATTTAAACAAACCACATCACCATCAGAATCCTCCTTGCCAACTTCCTCCTCAGCGCCAGCTACACCAGTATCCTCATCCTGTTGTACTTCAACAGTGACATCTTCAATTTGCATATCAGCAAGTGGACTGTGGGTGCTCCTTTCAGCACTTGCAGAGGACGTGCAAATGGTGGAAAGAGCCACCTCTTCCCATCCAGTGCTGGGAAGGTCAGGCACCGCAACCGCCACCACACTTGGACTCTCCTTGGGGATTTGTGATATCTTCTTAGAACACACAGTTCTTCGCTGTGCTTTTGCCAGCTTAACTCATTTGATTTTTTTAGCGGGAAGAGGGCTTCCATTGTCATGTGAAGCTGAACCACTAGTCATGAACATAGGGATAGACCTTAGCCATTCCTTGCCACTCCGTGTCGTAAATGGCATATTGGCAAGTTTACATTTCTCCTCAGATGATTTAAATGTTTTTTTAAGGTCATTTTCCTGAACTTTGTCATTTGGGATTGTATATGCCCTCTACTATGACATTGGACATCGGCCTTGGCAGACGACGTTGATGGCATGTTATCGTCTATGTCATGACTAGTGGCAGCAGCTTCAGCACTAGGAGGAAGTGGTTCTTGATCTTTCCCTATTTTATTTTTATCAGAGAAAGTTTGGTCCTCCATTTATGTTATATTGATATATACGTGCGGCTAAGGCACACACAAACACAGAAAATAATTTTTTATTATTGTTGGAGACTAGTGCACTTTGTGGGTTACACCACCCTTTAAGAAATGAGCCAGCTGGCACTTTACTTATGGGACACAGGCGCACGCTTGGCACTGCTCCTTTGTTGATGCATTTGCAGTTACAGTGCACACAATTCACAAAGACAGAAAAAAAAGAGGAATTTTTTATTTTTTGTGGAGCGCACTTTGAGGGCTACACCACCCTTTAACAGACAGACGCATGCTTGGCGCTGCTGCTTTGAGGATGCACGCACAGTGCAGACAATTCACAAACACAGAAGAAAATATTTTATTTTTGTTGGAGTGCACTTTGGGGGTTACACAACCCTTTAACAGACAGATGCACGCTTGTCGATGCTGCTTTGAGGATGCAGGTGAGGCTATAGCCCACACAATTCACAGAGACAGAAAAAAAAAGAATAATTTTTTATTCTTTGTGGAGCGCACCTTGAGGGTTACACCGCCCTGTAACAGACAGATGCACGCTTGGCGCTGCTGCTTTGAGGATGCACGTTCAGTGCACACAATTCACAAACACAGAAGAAAATATTTTATTTTTGTTGGAGTGCACTTTGGGTGTTACACCACCCTTTAATAGACAGACGCACGCTTGTCGCTGCTGCTTTGAGGATGCACGTACAGTGCACACAATTCACAAACACAGAAGAAAATATTTTATTTTTGTTGGAGTGCACTTTGGGTGTTACACCACCCTTTAATAGACAGACACACACTTGTCGCTGCTGCTTTGAGGATGCACGTACAGTGCACACAATTCACAAACACAGAAGAAAATATTTTATTTTTGTTGGAGTGCACTTTGGGTGTTACACCACCCTTTAATAGACAGACGCACGCTTGTCGCTGCTGCTTTGCGGATGCAGGTGCATCTACAGCCCACACAATTCACAAAGACAGAAAAAGAAGGAGAATTTTTTATTTTTTGAGGAGTGCACTTTGGGGGTTACACCACCCTTTAACAGACAAGCCAGCTGGCCCTATACTTATGGGACACAGGCGCACGCTTGGCGCTGCTCCTTTGTTGATGCACGTGCAGCCACAGTGCACACAATTCACAAACACAGAGAATATTTTTTTATTTTGTTTGGAGTGCACTTTTGGGGGTTACAGCACCCTTTAACGATCAAGCCAGCCGGACTTTTACTTATGACACAGTCGCACGCTTGGCGCTACTTTGTTGATGCACATGCAGCTACTGCGCACACAATTCACAAACAGAAAAAAATATTTTTTTTGTTGCACTTGGGGGGAGCACCCCTGATGGACAGAGCACCCCCTGGACAACACTACAGCACCCCTTTAGGACTGGGACACTGCATAGGACTTTGGAGTGGACACAGCCCATATGGTCAACTGACTGCACTACACAGTCCAGCCAGCCCCTATGGACTTTGGAGGAGTGGACACAGCCCCTATAGACAACAGCAGCACAGCGCAGCACAACACTACACTGCACTACACTACACTACACAACCCAGCCAGCCCTAACTCCCACCCTCCCTTTTCACTGTCCACAGTCGAGTGAGAAAATGGCGCCGACGCGGGTATCTTATATAGAATCCAAAACCCGCGAGACCCGGAAGGTGAGATGATGACGTTTTGTCTCGACTTCAGATCCGAGTCAGGCGACAAAAGTCAAACCTGACTCGGATCGGCCTCGGATCGGGGTGGCTCGGGGGGATCGGATTTCAGAAATCCAAACCTGCTCACCCCTAATGTATATCTATATATATATATATATATATATGTTACTTCTGTATCTTTGCGGCTCCCTGCTGGCTACGCTACTTACGTATCTTCATATGTGGGGGCGAGTGTGTTCGGCTGTTCATATGCGGTGAGTGTTCGGCGGGTAAAGAAAATTGTCGTCATCATTTTGGGTAAATTTTTACCACTAACAACGTGGGGGGGGGCACGAAATGGGGACAAAACAGTGGGGGACAAAACAGAAATATCGCGCGGCGTCAGCACCGAAATACATTAGCTAAAGTCAATAGTACAATACCTTATGTAGTGCCTAAGTAAGTTAAGTAGCGGGAGCCGCAAAGATACGGAAGTACCATATATTTATATATATATATATATATTTGTATGTATATATATATATATATATATTTGCACACATATGCATGTGTATATATATATATATATATATATATATATTAGGGGTGAGCGGGTTCGGATTTCTGAAATCCGAACCCCCCCGAGCCCCCCCGATCCGAGTCCGATCAGAGTCAGGCTCGACTTTTCCCGCCTGACTCGGATCTGAAATCGAGGCAAAACGTCATCATCCCGCCTTCCGGGTCTCGCGGGTTTTGAATCCTATATAAGGTACCCATGTCGGCGCCATTTTCTCACTCGGCTGTGGACAGTGAAGAGGGAGGGTGGGAGTTAGGGCTGGCTGGGCTGTGTAGTGTAGTGTAGTGCAGAGTAGTGTTGTGCTGTGCTGTGCTGCGCTGTGATGCTGTTGTCCACTACTTCAAAGTCCATAGGGGCTGGCTGTGTTGTGCTGTGCTGCTGTTGTTAATAGGGGCTGTGTCCACTACTTCAAAGTCCATAGGGGCTGGCTGGACGGTGTTGTGCAGTCAGTTCTCCATAGGGGCTGTGTCCACTCCAAAGTCCTGTGCAGTGTCCTAGACATAAAGGGGTGCTGTAGTGTTGTCCAGGGGCTGCTCTGTCCATCAGGGGTGCTCCCCCCAAGTGCTAAAAAAATAATATTTTTTCTGTGTTTGTGAATTGTGTGCGCAGTAGCCGCACGTGCATCTCAACAAAGTAGTGCCAAGCGTGCGCCTGTGTCATAAGTAAAGGGCCGGCTGGCTTGACCGTTAAAGGGTGCTGTAACCCCCAAAGTACACTCCAAACCAAAAAAATATATATTTTCTGTGTTTGTGAATTGTGTGCGCAGTAGCCGCACGTGCATCAACAAAGTAGTGCCAAGCGTGCACCTGTGTCATAAGTAAAGGGCCAGCTGGCTTGACCGTTAAAGGGTGCTGTAACCCCCAAAGTACACTCCAGTCCAAACCAAAAAAAAAAAAATTTCTGTGTTTGTGAATTGTGTGCGCAGTAGCCGCACGTGCATCAACAAAGTAGTGCCAAGCGTGCGCCTGTGTCATAAGTAAAGGGCTGGCTGGCTTGACCGTTAAAGGGTGCTGTAACCCCCAAAGTACACTCCAAACCAAATAACAAAATATTTTTTCTGTGTTTGTGAATAGTGTGCGCAGTAGCCGCACGTGCATCAACAAAGTAGTGCCAAGCATGCGCCTGTGTCATAAGTAAAGGGCCGGCTGGCTTGACCATTAAAGGGTGCTGTAACCCCCAAAGTACACTCCAAACCAAAAAAATATATTTTCTGTGTTTGTGAATTGTGTGCGCAGTAGCCGCACGTGCATCAACAAAGTAGTGCCAAGCGTGCGCCTGTGTCATAAGTAAAGGGCCGGCTGGCTTGACCGTTAAAGGGTGCTGTAACCCCCAAAGTACACTCCAGTCCAAACCAAAAAAAAAATTATTTTCTGTGTTTGTGAATTGTGTGCGCAGTAGCCGCACGTGCATCAACAAAGTAGTGCCAAGCGTGCGCCTGTGTCATAAGTAAAGGGCCAGCTGGCTTGACCGTTAAAGGGTGCTGTAACCCCCAAAGTACACTACAAACCAAATAACAAAATATTTTTTCTGTGTTTGTGAATTGTGTGCGCAGTAGCCGCACGTGCATCAACAAAGTAGTGCCAAGCATGCACCTGTGTCATAAGTAAAGGGCCGGCTGGCTTGACCGTTAAAGGGTGCTGTAAACCCCAAAGTACACTCCAGTCCAAACCAAAAAAAAAATTATTTTCTGTGTTTGTGAATTGTGTGCGCAGTAGCCGCACGTGCATCAACAAAGTAGTGCCAAGCGTGCGCCTGTGTCATAAGTAAAGGGCCGGCTGGCTTGACTGTTAAAGGGTGCTGTAACCCCCAAAGTACACTCCAAACCAAATAACAAAATATTTTTTCTGTGTTTGTGAATTGTGTGTGCAGTAGCCGCACGTGCATCAACAAAGTAGTGCCAAGCGTGCGCCTGTGTCATAAGTAAATGGCCGGCTGGCTTGACCGTTAAAGGGTGCTGTAGCCCCCAAAGTACACTCCAAACCAAATAACAAAATATTTTTTCTGTGTTTGTGAATTGTGTGCGCAGTAGCCGCACGTGCATCAACAAAGTAGTGCCAAGCGTGCGCCTGTGTCATAAGTAAAGGGCCGGCTGGCTTGACTGTTAAAGCGTGCTGTATCCCCCAAAGTACACTCCAGCCCAAACCAAAAAAAAAAATATTTTCTGTGTTTGTGACTTGTGTGCACTGTGGCTGCACATGCATCAACAAAGGAGCAGCCCCAAGCATGCGCCTGTGTCCCATAAGTTAAGGGCCGGCTGGCTCATTTCTTAAAGGGTGGTGTAACCCACAAAGTGCACTACTCTCCAGCAAAAATAAAAAAATATTTTCTGTGTTTGTGTGCGCTTTAGCCGCACGTATATATCAATATAACATAAATGGAGGACCAAACTTTCTCTGATAAAAATAAAATAGGGAAAGATCAAGAACCACTTCCTCCTAGTGCGGTTGCTGCTGCTGGGAGTTGTTCATCATCCCAGAGAGGAAGTAGGAACACCACCACTTTTACTAAACAATTGACCCTCCAACAGTCCCTAGCGATGAGGATGAACTACGACAGCAGTCATCCTGAAGCAAAACGTATAACTGAGGCCTTGACTGCTATGTTGGTGTTAGACGTGGGTCCGGTATCCGCCATTAGTGCAGTGGGATTTAGACAATTGATGGAGGTAGTGTGTCTCCGGTTCCAAATCCCGTCTAGATTCCACCTGCATCCTCAAAGCAGCAGCGACAAGCGTGCATCTGTCTGTTAAAGGGTGGTGTAACCCTCAAAGTGCTCCAAAAAATAAAAAATATTTTTTTTATGTGTTTGTGACTTGAGTGCGATGTAGCCGCACGTGCAGCAACACAGTAGCAGCGCCAAGCGTGCGCCTGTGTCATAAGTCAAGGGCTGGTTTGGACATCTGGTCCGGACTGAAGGACGTGCCAACAATTTCTGACAAGTCTACTGTCACTGCATATGATACTGTCCTCAAAGCAGCAGCGACAAGCATGCGTCTGTCTGTTAAAGGGTGGTGTAACCCTCAAAGTGCGCTCCACAAACAATTAAAAAATTCTTATTTTTTTTTCTGTCTTTGTGAAATGTGTGGGCTGTAGCCGCACCTGCATCCTTAAAGCAGCAGCGACAAGCGTGCGTCTGTCTGTTAAAGGGTGGTGTAACCCTCAAAGTGCGCTCCACAAACAATTAAAAAATTCTTATTTTTTTTTCTGTCTTTGTGAAATGTGTGGGCTGTAGCTGCACCTGCATCCTTAAAGCAGCAGCGACAAGCGTGCGTCTGTCTGTTAAAGGGTGGTGTAACCCTCAAAGTGCGCTCCACAAACAATTAAAAAATTCTTTTTTTTTTTCTGTCTTTGTGAAATGTGTGGGCTGTAGCCGCACCTGCATCCTTAAAGCAGCAGCGACAAGCGTGCGTCTGTCTGTTAAAGGATTACATCGGTGACAACAGCCAAGTAGGCATGTCAGACAGTCCGTACCTGTACTGGCAGGAAAAAGAAGCAATTTGGAGGTCCCTGTACAAACTGGCTCTATTTTACCTGAGTTGCCCCCCCTCCAGTGTGTACTCCGAAAGAGTGTTTAGTGCAGCCGGGAACCTTGTCAGCGAAAGGCGTAGGAAGTTGCTTCCACAAAATGTGGAGAAGATGATGTTCATAAAATGAATTATCAACTCTTCCAGGGAGACCAGCCTCCAGAACTTACAGAGGGACCTGTGGTTGTGGATTCCAGCGGGGATGAATTAATACTCTGTGAGGATGAGGATGTACACAACACTGAAGAGGGTGAGGAATCGGTGGATGAGGAGGATGAGGAGAACATCTTGCCTCCGTAGAGCCAGTGTGTGCAGGGACAGATTAATTGCCAGCTTGTTTTGTGGGGGCCCAAACGAACCAATCATTTCAGCCACAGTCATGTGACAGACCCTGGCGCTGGGAGGGCCCAAGGACAATTCCATCTTGCACCTCTTTTTTTTCTTTGCAGTATGTACTGTTTGGGGCCTAGTTTTTCAAACTGCCATCCTGTCTGCCACTGCAGTGTCACTCCTAGATGGGCCACGTGTTTGTGCCGCCCACTCGTGTCGCTTAGCGTAGTCATCCAGCTACCTCGGTGCAACCTTTTGGACATAAAAACACTATTGTGAGGTGTTCAGAATAGACTGGAAATGAGTGGAAATTAAGGTTATTGAGGTTAATAATAGCATAGGAGCAGAAAAACCCACACATTCTGTGATTTTAGCTGTTTTTATGCTGTTTTTAAAAAAAATACAGATCCAAAACACAAAACCCAGAACCCAAAACACGGAAGGGTGGTTTTGGCAAAACCAATCCAGATCCAAAACACGAAGAAAGATCCAGATCCAAAACCAAAACACAAAACACGAAAAGTGGCCGGTGCACACCCCTAATATATATATAGTTATGGTACCTAAAACTAGTATCTTGTCTGGGACCTTGTGTGGACTAAAGCTGCATACACACAAAGATTTTCTGTCCAACAATCCAAGTAGTTGATTGTTTGGAATGAAAATCTGGTAAAGTATGAAAGCAAATGACAATCTGCAGTTTCCTCCCAAACGCCGGAAAATGGACAAAAACTGTTGTTTGAACAAATTGTTTAGATCAAACATTTAACAAACTTGTCTGAATGACCATTTTCATCTGTTTTCTGGCATTTAGGAGCGAATTGCTGATCATCATTTACTCCCATATTTTACCAGATTTTCATTCCAACCAATCAACTAGTTGGATGGTTGGACAGAAAATTTTTACATGTGTACCCAGCTTTAAATGTATTAATCTGACTGTTCAGCAATGCTAAAAGGCTTGAGTGTTCCACATTTTCCTACGCCATTACCTCTAGTAAAGGGAGTTTCTCCAAATGAGTCTAATTAGCTGAGACAGTAATTATCCCACATGGCACTGTTGAGCACAGTGGGATTGATTCAGCTGTGTTTATCTTTAGGCCCTGTATTGGGAGGGTGCTGGCATAGTAATGAACACTGGCTGAGTTGAATGTAAGTTAGAGTTTATATTTTTTGTATTATTTGATGAGGGTTTAAAATATAACATATTATGATTATGCTTTTAGAAACATTTGAAAACCATTTTGACCACTGTGGATTGTTTCCTTTTATTATTTACAAGTAAAGCTATAGTGAAATAATCTGTTGACTAAAATGAAGACTGCAAAAACTTCCATATTAATATAAAAAAAAATTGCACCTTTTGTACTGAATTTATTATTCTGCATACATCTGATTTACAATTTCTGTGAGGTATATAACCTAATTGTATGCAATACATTTTCTGTGGGGTCAAATTAGTTACCCGCAAGTTGCAGGTGCAATGTTCCTGAATGTGAATCCCATGCAAAACCTAATTGCTGAGTAATGTTTGATGCCATAGAGCTGCACACAAACATTTCCAAGTATCTATGCTGTTTGGGGTACTGCATATGGCAAATAAAAGTCCACCCTTACCCATACGCAAATCACATGAAATGAAATTGAGCCCCTTGTGTTTGGAATTGTTGAATGCTTTTTTGCTGGTTTTCCTTTTTTATTTTTATCTTTTTTGTTTAAACAGTTACAGATATTTCCTATAAACACAGCTTTAAAAAGTAAAATATAGGCAATTAAAACTTTGATTAGCAGGAACAACTGTGTTCCAGTTCATTATGCAATGGATGCAACTTAAGAGACATTTATAACAAAAGTTCAGTAGTTTTTTTTTTTTTTTGCTAGCCTATATGTTCAGCAATGTACATGGGTACTTTATCAAGGAGACTGTGGAACTAGAAGTAATAGTGGTCTGTCATCCATATGAAAAATAAAATACTGATCTGTTCTCTCAACCCTGCGTCAGGCGCAGCTGGCCCGACAGGCGCCACAAAGCTGTTCTCTCTCACCTCTCTGTCGCAAGGGGGCGCAGGGGCCTGCCCCTCCTAGTACCTTCCTATCTCTGGGTGCTGTTTGAAACCCCCTTAGTCAGTTTTCCCGCCGGCTGCGTGGAGTGCAGTAGTGACCTTCCTGGCCTCTCAGGCTCATTGCGCCCGAACTCGTCCGACTTTTGAAAGTACGTATTTCTTTTTATATTCTCACAATTTTGTGTATTTTGCTAATTTTATGAATGAAAATTACAAAGGTTGTGGGTATTTTGCGGACATATGTAGGTTTGTCCAGGGTGGCCTCTTAAGCTGCATACGCACACAATGATTTAGTAAATGGACAATTTTAGTAAAAGCTATTCGTAAATTTTTTCAAGGGAAAAATGAATGAAAATCATTTATTAAATCGTACACTTACTAAATGTAATGAACGTTTTTGTTTTTTTAACTACAAATGATTTTTGCATATTCCCTTACTGATAATCGTTGAGTTGATAAGTCTGAACTACAAACGTGAACGCGCATGAACGATAATCGTTCATCGTTTTAACTCTATAACTCTATATATCGATAACTAAATATCGTTATCGATAATCGTTCAAAAAATTGTTGTGTGTGTGTATACACCTATAGGCACACAGCGCCTCTTAAAATGTAGTATTTTTTTGTTTTACTTGCTTTAAGGTTAATGTGGTTTTGTGAATCAGATTTCCATATATTCTCTCTTTGTACATCCTAATGAAGGTCACTGAGAACGTTAGAATTGAGTTAATTAGGTGCTAATGACTATTTTATAACAGGCGCCTGTCAGGCGCACTGCGCCTGAACCTGGGAGTCCCAGAGGTGCACCTAACGCTGGGTTAAGTACAACAAAGCTGTATGTGTAATCTTTTCTGAATGATTTTGTTAGCGTGAAATGAATAACTGAAATAGCATTTATTAGATGCATAGTTTGTTTTGTTTCCCTTCTTATTCTGTTACCAACAGTAAAAAAAAATGTAGTCACAAGCTATAAACACTGAAATATGTGACAGTTTGTTTATACAGATTACAGTTTATAATCTTAATATGCAATCAGTTCTATTAACACTTGAGTATTTATTAGGAAGACTTGTGTATTGTACAGAATAACGCTGTAAATAACTATGGACATTTGAAATCCCTCCTCATTGCTGGGGCTCTGTCTACATTGCAGTACCAGGGAGCTACTAGCCTTAAGAACAACAGTGGAAACATTTAATGGAGTGTGTGCCAATGTGACATTTTATTTAACTTTAATAGCATATATTTTTTTTTATTGATGCGTTAAAAAAAAAAAAAATTCTACAAGGAAATATACCTTGGCATAATATAGTCTTTCATCATAATCGAAAGCCTATAGGGCAGGGGCGGCTCTAGGGGTGTCCGGCCAGTGCAGTTGAACAGGGGCGCCACCCATAGAGGGCACACCTCTCCCCAACCTCCCGCTGTTCCACCCATGGGCCGAAGTGGCCAGCGGGTGGTAAAATTGGGAGGTTGGGAACCCCCGGTGATGCCGAGCCCGGGAGTCTGAATGGATGCTGCACGCATGAGCGAGGCAGCCATTCAGTGGAGGGAGAGGGCTGGGGGAAGCCCAGCTAGTGAGGCTCCCCCCAGCCTGATGTTATTTGGAGGCGTGCCCTCCAAATAACGTCACGTAGGGGGCATAGCCTATGGTAATTAGGCCATGCCCCCATTTTCGGTCACGCGTAATGTAGGGGCACCCTGTAAAAAGCCGGCACAGGGTGATCTGACCCCTGGAGCCGGCCCTGCTATGGGGTCAATTCACTAAGCCTTGGAGAGAGATAAAATGGAGAAAGTCCCAGCCAATCGGCTCCTAACTGTTGGCTTACAGGCCGTGTTTTGAAAACTGATTGGTTGGGACTTATCTTTCTCCAAAGCTTAGTGAATAGACACTTGTATTCCTGGTGTTTTTGATTGATATAGTATCATTCTCTTGCTACACATTTCATAAAATCTATTCAGGTTTCATATTGAAACTTAAAAGTTCTCCCTTTTAGGTCAAGTTTCTGTCAATGAAGTGGTTCAATCAATAAAATAATCACCCCTGCATGAAAATGTAGTATCAATTCCTGCTATTACTCAAAGTAACTTGTCACCAGTTATCACATTTGAACCATGGCAACTTGCCACTAAGATCTGGGGATATAGATTGTTGCTGTGAAAAACCAGCAAAGCTCAGTAGCTCTTCCTGCTTTGCCTCTAATTACAGTGAAGCAATAACACCAAGATATATCAGCCAGAGTGGAGGACAACTTCGGCGATCCGTGTAAGTCACATAGCGCATCAGCCTAGTACTAAAGTGCTGCATCTTGTCTCTTGTTCGGCCTTACTGCGCATCAGTGGTGTAACTAGGTTATTTGGCGCCCAGGTCAAATTTGAAAAGGGAGCCTCACCCTTCTGATGTGCGCACGGCGAAGGCGCGCGTGGCAAAAAAAAATGGGCGTGGTCACTTAAAAATGGGGCGTCAACATGACACACCCCTTTATTTTCAAACTGAACATTCCTATCCATATGCACCTTAACCCCAGTAGTACCCCTTACACAGTACCCCCAGTATGCAGTTGTGGTCCCTCTCATGCAGGCCCATAGTAGTGCCCCTTATACAGTATACCCAGTAGTGGTCCCTCTTATACAGCCCCCAATTAGTTCCCCTTACTCAGTATCCCCACGTAGTGGCCCCCCCAAATGCAGTGCCCCACGTAGTGGTCCCCCTTATGCAGTGCCCCCAGTAGCAGTCCGCACAATGCAGTGCGCCCAGTAGTGGTATCCCCTTATGCAGTGCCCTTTATATGGTGCCCCCAGTAGTAGTCCCCCCCCCCCATATGCAGTGCCCTTTTATATAGTGCCCCCAGCAGAAGTCTCTCCCCCCCCCCCCCCATGCAGTTTCCCCAGTAGTGGTCCCCTTAGGCAGGCACCCTGTAGTGATCCCCCCCTATCTAGTGCCCCCTGTAGTGGTCCCCGCAGTGCCCCTAGCAGTAAACCCCTTATATAGTGCCCCCAGCAGTAGTCCCCCCCCCCCCCTCCCATGCAGTGTCCCCAGTAGTGGTCCCCCTGATGCAGGCTCCCAGTAGTGACCCCCCTATCCAGTTGTCCCTGTAGTGGCCCTTCCTATAATTGCCCCCAGTAGTGGTCCCCCGAGTGCAGTGCCTCTAGTAATAGGCCCCTTTTAGAATGCCCCCAGTGGTAGTTCCCCCCCCCCCCAAGTAGTAGTCCCCAGTAGAGTAGCCCCCCCCAGTAGAGGTCCTCCCAATGGCGCCCCCAGTAGTAGCCACACCTCCCCCAGTAGAGGTCCCCCCAGTAGTAGCCACCCCCCTCCCCCGTTGTGCAAATAGGTTAAAAAATAAATATATATGAAAATATACTTATTCCACGCTGCTCCTGCTCCTGTCCGCGATGCCGCTCCCACCCGCCAGTCCGCCCGGGCTGGCGTTCTCAGCATTATGGGACAGACGTCATGACGTCAGTCCCATTACCCACTGCAGGAGCCGGACGGAAGTCCTGCTCTTGCAGTGGGTGCTGCAGCAGTCAATGAGAGTCTGTGACTCTCATTGGCTGCTGTTTAACACACGCATCGCCGCCAGCGCTGGCGGCGATGCGTGTGTTATGCACAGCCTGAGCCCACCTCCTAGCGCTATTGGGCAAGCGCTCAGGGGGAGGGAACGGGCTCAGGCGTGCAGCACAGGACCGGCGCTGGAAGCCTAGCGCTGGTCCTGTGCAAATGTGTAGCGCTGACCGCACTCATTGCGGTTGGCGCTACACTGGCTAACAAGGGCGGGCCGGTACCCTGGCCGGGGGCGCGCCGCCGGTCCAACGGCACCGAGGGCACGAACCCCGCTCACCCTGCCCTAGTTACGCCACTGCTGTGCATGCGCAAGATCTCGCAAACATTGCAAGATTTTATGCGCGGACGAGCATCCATGGACGACAACACTGCAAATTACACACATTGGCAGATAACCATGCCGATGTGTGTAGAAATGGTAAACCACAAATGCAGTGGCATCACAAGGAGGGTGCGGCCCGCACCCAGGTGTGACACCAAAGTGCCGTCTCAGTGACAGGAGCCAGGTGCTGCACTGTAGCATCACGTGCAGCACTGTGCTCCTAACACAGTGTGGGAGCCGGCAGTGCAAATACACTGGTCCCCGGGAGCATTTTACGTGGGGTACCCTCAACTAAAACGGGGTGTTTGGGCCATGCCCACTTACAGTGAGACCCCGCCCCTTTTTACACTACTCTACTGGACGAATCGGGGCCATCCATTGGAGGGACGACACTGGTTAGATGTTTGCATATATCATAGCAAAAAGTGATTTTCTCTGTTATCTGCTTTCGTATAGTACAAAATTTGATGTAAGTGTGAATTAGTGCTGGTTCTAGCGCATTTGACACTTACAGCCTCTTCTTACCATCTCCTCCTCAATATTGAAAATACTAAGAAAATAAATTCCCGTTATATCCCCTGTGCCAGGAATGTCCAAGATCAGAGATTTTAAAAGGATGGATGCTTATATGTATTTACTTCTGTGTATATGCAAAAGCTACCTCCCATTTTTTATTTTTATTTTTTTACACTTTTCCCATAACTGTTTAGGGTTTTCTACACAGCTGCCCACTACAGTCCAAAGAAACACAGGGAAGGTATGGTAAAACACACAAGCCAGTTTGGGGCCATCAAGTTCACCCTACCCACCCACCAAAAATGAGAATCACTGTTAGTTTTGTTCAAGAAATATGTCAAATTAGTTTTATTTGGATATGTGGTGAAAGAAATACATAGCATTTTTTTTTTGTTTATTATGGTGCATTTTTCTGGCTTTTCTTCTGTCAAACTGTTTTTTTTTTTTTTTTTCCTCAGTGCTTAAAGTATAGATATGATTAACTCGAAGATCTCAAGCACAACAAATATGGATAAGATGAGTACCGATCTTCCAACATACCAACAGCCAGAAGGTATGGGCATTTTTGGACTGCATAATAGTCAGAGTAATGGTTTGGGCTTGTCAGGGCATAACCTGGGCACGTCTCAGTGTACATTTTTTTAACAGTTTACTCTGAGGAAAAAAAGGTTTGTGCACAAATGCGTCTGCCATATTTACCATGCTCCCACTTCATAATGTGCACTTAGTACGCAGGCATAGGGGTCTATTTACTAAGCCTTTGAGAGAGCTAAAGTGCATGGAGATAAAGTATCAAAAAACCACCTCCTAACTTAATTTTACAGGCTGTGTTTGAAAAATGACAGGAGCTGATTGGTTGGTACTTTATATTTCTCCCCAAGGCTTAGGACATAATCTCTTCCCTAATGAGGGGTCTATCAAGCAGTGTAAAGAGCGGAGTGGTTACTTATAGCAACCAATCAGTACTACCTATCAATTTATAGAGTGTACTTAGTAAATCTACCTCATGATTAGTTGCTATGGGTAACTTCTCCACTATTTACAGTGCTTGATACATCTCCACCATAGTTACTGGCACATATTTGTGGAAAACATAGACATGGACCTAGGGTGATGGCATTAAACATGCCCCCTTCTATCATCACATTCCCTTTTTCCTCATATACAGTATGTTTGCCAATAATCATTGATAATTTCAGTTATAGATTGAATACATTTATTATATTACACAGATGAAATGTGGCAGGGGACATATTATTATGGGATATGGTCACATTCCCAGGTGAATCATGTCTAGCTTTGTGATGCATTATGCTGCACCTTAGTTACAGTATCTCACCTGCCCACATGCTGTGTATTCTGCTATACAAAGTACTTCTACAGAAGAAATACCTGACTTTCCAGCTGCAGGAGGACTGTTCAGCATAAACCGCTACAGTTGGGAGGTATGGAATAGGGTTCTGGTTTTATTTGACAATAGGGAAATTAGAGAGCAACAGAAAACGCATAGAGTGGCAAATTGTTAGAATGGTCATAAATATGGAATTCATCATAAAAAAAAAAAATGGTCATAAAAATGGAATTCATCTATTTATTGTACATTTTAATTAAAGAACACACAGTTCCTGGTGCCAAGTCTGGTGGTACAATTTGCTTATACTTGCCAACTTCTTGATTGCCTCTTCCGAAAGGAGGCACCTAGGCCAGCTCTGCGGGGTGTGGTGTGGCAAAGTGGGGGGCATGAGGAACAATTGCTTCATTGTATATCACTAGCACCACTACAAAATGCCGTTAATCTTGAGGCCTCGAAGCGTTTCAGAACAAATCAGGTCAGGTCAGTGGTGGCTCCAGGAGACTTGCTCTCTCTTACGGGTGTCTGGAAGTGCCACCTGAGATTTGACAGTAGGCAAGTGTGAATTTGCTTAGTACAATCTAACTTTAAATGGACATGTGGCTTAAACATAGGGGCAGCATGCATTTTTGTAGGCTTAACCAATCAATTTCATGATGCAGTTACTAGGGACCATGACGTTACAGTGACAGTTTGACTGGTATCCAATTAGCCCCTATATTTTTTGGGGGGCAAAAAAAACAGATTTTTCACTGATATCCCTTTTTTTTTTTTCTTTTGTATCCTATTTGTTTTGGGGGCAAACAAATTGGATAATTAACCTGAGAACACATAGAATCCGTGAACTTATGTGTTTTCGCCATCAGGTCCCAAAAACAAATCCCCAATTAGGGCCGGCATTGAGGCGGACTTTGGGGCTAATTAGATAGCCTCAGGGGATCAATTAGCATCTGAACAATGTTTGAAGCTAATTGGGTACCGCCATTTATGGCTGATAACCTTTATAACCTACCTCTCAATCTGAACCACCAAGTTGGTTTTGTGGACAAAACATAGGACATAATGTTCACCGAAGCTCTACCCTCCTCCCTCCATAAATTTGCTTCAGAATCAATTAAGTAAATAAAATGTACTACCAATCAACCCTTCATCTCCCTGTCTTCAACTACAAACATACTATATCTTGCTCATGCCTCTTCATTAATGAAAATATGTGTTTCCTTATGTGCCATGTTGGCAGTTGAACTGCCATGTGTTTGTGACGCCTGCTGCTGCCGCTTAGCTTAGTCAGCCAGATAGCTTGGTGCAAAGTTTGGGCTGAAACCAGATGAAAACAATATTGTGAGCTGGTCAAAATTGACTGGAAATGAGTGGAATTTAATGTTATTGAGGGTAATAATACTGTAGGAACAAAAGCCCAAATTGTGATTTTTAGCAGTTTATCAATTTTTGAAAAAAATTATAGATCCAAAACACACAAGGGCGGTTTTGACCAAACCAAATTCAGATCAAAAAATGAAGGAGATACAAATCCAAAACCAAAATACTGGGGTCGGCGCACATCCCTACTCTAAACTAGGGATGTGCACCGGCCACTTTTCATGTTTTGGATCTGGATCTTTCTTCATGTTTTGGATTTGGATTGGTTTTGTCAAAAACCACCCTTCCATGTTTTGGGTTCTGGTTTCTATGTTTTGGATCTGTATTTTTTTGGAAAAAAGCATAAAAACAGCTAAAATCACAGAATTTGTGGGTTTTTCTGCTCCTATGCTATTAACCTCAATAATATTAATTTACACTCATTTCCAGTCTATTCTGAACACCTCACAATATTGTTTTTAAGCCAAAAGGTTGCACCGAGGTAGCTGGATGAATATGCTAAGCGACACAAGTGGGCGGCACAAACACGTGGCCCATCTAGGAGTGACACTGCAGTGGCAGAAAGGATGGCAGTTTGAAAAACTAGGCCCCAAACAGTACATAATGCAAAGAAAAAAAAGAGGTGCACGATGGAATTGTCCTTGGGCCCTCCCACCCACCCTTATGTTGTATAAACAGGACATGCACACTTTAACAAGCCAATCATTTCAGCGCCAGGGTCTGCCACATGACTGTGGCTGAAATGATTGGTTCGTTTGGGCCCCCACAAAACAAGCTGGCAATTAATCTGTCCCTGCACAAAATGGCTCTATGGAGGCAAGATGTCGTCCTCCTCATCCACCGATTCCTCACCCTCTTCAGTGTTGTGTACATCCTCATCCTCACAGAGTATTAATTCGTCCCCACTGGTATCCACCACCACAGGTCCCTCTGTACTTTCTGGAGGCTGGTCTCCCTGGAAGAATTGATCATTCATTTTGATGAACATCATCTTCTCCACATTTTGTGGAAGCAACCTCCTACGCCTTTCGCTGACAAGGTTCCCGGCTGCACTAAACACTCTTTCGGAGTACACACTGGAGGGGGGAGCAACTCAGGTAAAATAGAGCCAGTTTGTACAGGGGCCTCCAAATTGCCTCTTTTTCCTGCCAGTACATGAACGGTCTGTCTGACATGCCTACTTGGATGTTGTCACCGATGTAATCCTCCACCATTCTGTCAATGGTGACAGTATCATATGCAGTGACAGTAGACATGTCAGAAATTGTTGCCAGGTCCATCAATCTGGACCAGATGTCCAAACTTGGTCCTGTCTGCCCTGCATCACTGCCAGCAGGTTGCTTAGGATACCTAAGTTGTTTCCTGGCAGCCCCAGTTGCCGGAGAAAATGAAGGAGCTGTTGACGCGTCACGTTCCGCTTCAGCTAACAGTGTTTTCACCAGCTGGTCTTTGCACCTCTGCAGGCTTGTGTCAGCCAGAAAAACAGAGACCACATAGGCTTTAAACCTAGGATTAAGCACGGTAGCCAAAATGTAGTGGTCTGATTTCAGCAGATTGACCACCCTCGAATCCTGGCAAAGCGAATGAAGGGCTTCATCCACAAGTCCCACATGCTGAGAGGAATCGCTCCATCTTAGCTCCTCCTTCATTTTCACCAGCTGCTTCTGCAAAAGCCTGATGAGGGGAATGACCTGGCTCAAGCTAGCAGTGTCTGAACTGACTTCACGTGTGGCAAGTTCAAAGGACAGGAGAACCTTGCACAACACAGAAATCATTCTCCACTGCGCTTGAGTCGGGTGCATACCCCTTCCTTTACCTATATATAGGCTTAAATGGCCTTTTGCTGCTCCTCCCCTCTGAAGCATATAGAGGGTTGAGTTTCACTGCATCATAACCTCTTGCTTCAGGTGATGGCGGGGCAGGTTCAAGAGTGTTTGCTGGTGCTCCAGTCTTCGGCATGCAGTTGCTGAATGGTGAAAGTGAGCAGAAATTTTTTTGGGCCACCCAAAGCATCTCCTGCACGCCCCTGTCGTTTTTCAGAAAATTCTGCACCACCAAATTTATCGTGTGAGCAAAACATGGGACTTGCTGGAATTTGCCCTGTTGTAATGCCCACACAATATTGGTGGCATTATCAGATATCACAAATCCCCAGGAGAGTCTAAGTGGGGTAAGCCATTGGGCAATGATTTCCCTCAGTTTCTCTAAGAGATTGTCGGCGGTGTGCCTCTTACTGAAACCGCTGATACAGTGTAGCCTGCCTTGGAATGAGCTGGTTTTCTGAGATGCTGCTACTGGTGACGCTGCTGTTGTTGCTGCATAAGGCGATACATCTACCCAGTGGGCTGTCAGTCATATAGTCCTTAGTCTGCCCTGTTCCACTTGTCCACATGTCCATGGTTTAGTTGACATTGGGTACAACCACATTTTTTAGGACACTGAGGACACTTATTCTGACGTCTCTGTACATTGTCGGTATCGCCTGCCTAGTGAAGTGGATGCACGTCTAACACAAACATAGCAGTCAAGGCCTCAGTTATCTGCTTTGCTTCAGTATCACTGCTGTCGTACTCCATACTCCTCGCTAAGGACTGTTGGAGGGTCAATTGCTTAGTAAAAGATGTAGTGGTTTTCCTACTTCCTCCCTGGGATGATGAACGACTCCCAGCAGCAGTTGGCATAGCAATGCAGGATCCTCCCGAGGAATCCCGAATAGGAGAGTCAGTCATGCCAGTGACATGGCCTGCAGGACTACTTCCGATCCCGACTGAGGAGGAAATTGACAAGGAGGGAGTTGACGGTGTGGTTTGCAGGTGTTGTAAATGGCATATTGGCAAGATTACATTTCTCCTCAGAAGATTTAAATTTATTTTTTAAGGTCATTTTCCTGAACTTTGCCATTTGGGATTTTATATGCCCTCTACTATGACATAGGGCATTGGCCTTGGCAGACAACGTTGATGGCATTTCATCGTCTATGTCATGACTGGTGGCAGCAGCTTCAGCACTAGAAGGAAGTGGTTTTTGATCTTTCCCTATTTTTTATTTTTATCGGACAAATTTTTGTCCTCCATTTATGTGATATTGATGCACGTGTGGCTAAGGCACACAGAAATATATTTATTTATTTTTTCCGACAGTTTGGGGGTGACACCACCCTACAACAGACGAGCACGCTTGGCGCTGCTACTTTGTTGAGGCACGTGCGACTACTGCGCACACAATTCACAAACACAGAAAAAAATTATTGGTTTATTTTGCACTTGGGGGGAGCACCCCTGATGGACAGATCACCCCCTGGACAACACTACAGCACCCCTTTAGGACTACAGCCTTTATGGGATGCTGCACAACACAGCCCAGCCAGGCCCTATAGACTTTGGAGTGGACACAGCCCCTATGGACAACTGACTGCACAACACAGCCCAGCCAGCCCCTGTGACAGCAGCACAACACAGCCCAGCAAGCCCCTATGAACAGAAGCACAACACAGCCCAGCCAGCCCCTATGGACTGAGTGGACACAGCCCCTATGGACAACAGCAACACAACACAGCCCAGCCAGCCCTAACTCCCACCCTCCCTCTTCACTGTTCACAGCCGTAGTGAAAAATGGCGCAGACGCGGCGATCTTTTATGGAATCCAAAACCTGCGAGATCCGACAGCGGAATTAATAAGTTTGTCCTCGATTTCAGATCAGTCAGGCGGGAAAACCCGAGCCGGGAACAGAGTCCGGCTCGGATCGGGGGGCTTGAGGGTTCGCATTTCATAAATCCGAACCAGCTCATCCCTACTCTAAACCTAGAAGTAGTAGCACAATTGGTATTTTTAAAAATATATATTTATTAACCACAATTATGTGAAGAAAAATCTGTGTAAATATGCTTAAGTTGCCCTATAATTATCAAGAAATGTTTCTTCTTGCAATCTGTCAATCTCTGTTAGCCAACTAGACGAAACACTTCTAGAGAAGTAAAATAGTATCTGACACTTTGGCATGTGTGTACACAGAAGGTTTTGGGAGCTTTTTATTTAATTTGTCTGTTTTACCAAAAAGAAAGTGTTTCAGCACGTTTATGGGTAAATTTACTAAGATTCGAGTATGATCGAGTTGTGTGTTTTTTTTTTGTTTTGTTTTGTTTTTTTGTTTTTTATAAACTCATTTAACATCGCCGAAACTCTGATAATTTGAGGCTCCTGAAACTCACAGATTTTACTAAGAAGTGAGTGTAGCTGAGAGTGAGTTTTCCGATGGTGAAGCAGATCGAGATATCTCCCCTGAGTAGCAAGTTTAGATGAGATTACTCACCCAAGATTGCAGTGTTTTCTCTCTGCAAAACTCTCCCAAACAAGCAGCCTGCACCTATCAGTGAGATATATGTAGGCTACTTGTGTGTTATACCTGTAAAAAAAAAAGGGGTTAAATGTGTTTTGTTAAAAATTACATGCGGTCTCCCCTTCAAAAAACATAACCAGCCCCAAATAACCACAACTCGCACACCGTATATAGTACAACTTTATTACATACTTACCTGCTGCCAGCTGGTCTGTCCCCTTGTCCATGTAGAATCCACTGGGAGTACCTGGAAAATAGATCCCATACTCTCCTAAAGCTGGCGCCGCTCTCCGTAGCATCTCCCTACTCAAAATAAAAAAATCGAGTAAACCGATCCAAGGCAGACAGGTGTAAGTATATGTTGTCACATATATTTACACTGCGCGAAATGACAGATGATCGCTATCATCTGTATTTCCCATAGACAATCAGCGCCCGCTTTTCATGTAACAGCCGCTCATTGGCTGGTTACATGTGGGTTCCAGCCAACGAGCATGTCCTACACACTAAACTTGTCAATGTTGTATCTTACTGTATGTTGAACTAAAGTGATGTTTCACAATCTCAACAGATCCTCGACTCCTGTCTACTCCACAATACTGCATGCAGCCTTTGCCTACCATCACACAGCCACAAGGTGAGAGCTACTGTAAGTACACTGTGTTTACTGGAAGTGCCCTGGGATTGTTTAATGCAACATGTTGTGGATCAGGATTGCTGTTTCAGTGACATGAAGAGGTGACTTTTAACGTGTAAATGATGGGGAAACAAATGTAATCGACAAGGTACCATGTAAAAAATTTAATGTGGTTCCTTTATGTCCAAAGTTCCACACATGATTCAGGTAAAAGACATTTAGGGGTCTATTAATTAAAATGCTTTCGTAAATATATTTTCTTTCATTGATCATTGCCGCATCAGAAACATATTTTTTTTTACGGTAACTTCTAAAGACAAAATAAAAAGTCACAAGGGCAACTGAGCTCAGCTCCCTGGCAGCACTAGCTGACAATGATAAATGTAGTCTTGCTGCTTGACAGGGCAGTTACTTGTCAAGGTGTGCCTGCATGAGCTTTATCAGCTTCTGTATGCACGCAGGGACTAGAAGCCTGGCTTCTATGTCTAGATTTATTGTTAAAAACACAATAAGCTTGTTTTAGAATAAAATGTAAAAAAAAAAATAGAAAATACGGTAATATATATATATTTTTTTAAATAAAGCATTTTTTTATTTTTTTTGCTGTGGCTAACCTTGGCTAGCACCGTCCTGCGATGGCATTGGCAACAGCAGCTGCACATGCTAAAATGGTTTCTTTATGCTTTGCAGGAGAAAGCATTGTAGAATGTACTGGATAAGGCTATCGCTGGTGATAGCCAATCTCCAGCAGAGGGTGTGCTAATGAATATTTAAATGCCCTAAATCCTTCAAAAAATAAAAGTTACATTTTTCTTTCAGGACTTAAGTCTTTGATAAAGAAACCCTATAAACTTAAGATTAATTGAAAGCCTACATAGGAGACCAGCTGATTTTGCCCTACATAATTTATTACTCAGGAACACAAAGCATTTGTGTAATAAGATAGTAGATTTCAACATATTTTATCATGGTTAAAACAAGTTTGTTTTTTGTTTAGTGTTTGTCTCATTTAGATGTTGTTCTCTCCCTCTTGCTCCAATCTTCACTTTGACAGTAGCCTCAAAATACTGTGTTGTTGGAGACGATGCTGCTTTCACTATCTGTGTCTGTGGCTTCCTGCCTCTCTGTAAACTTTGTCCCTGGTATAGGCGTCTCTACCCTCACTTACTTGCACAATAGAGAACAGGTCACTACCTGCCATGAGATCTGCTCATCTCATAAATGCCCAACTGCCATCCCATTACCAATAGCTCAAGGTATCCGAGCTCCCTTCCCAATACACAAAAATTACAGGTGGTGCTCCTCTCCCCAGTAGGGTAGAATTATCCTAACCCATGTATTGGTGGGGAGAGCACTACTGCCAGCCAGCCACTGCTACCATTTTTTCCTGCCACATGACACTTCAATAGGGAACACAAGCCACCACCATACTCGAACCTTCCAACATGACCCATTCCTTCAGGCACTAAATTTTCTGCTCCTGTATGTCCATAGGCAAACGCAGGGGGGTTTCCGGTTGCCTGGAAACTCCCCAGCCCAAACCATAACCACAATAGAAACAGTAATATAATAGAATTTTACTAGTGCTGCATGTTCTCCTCAGTTTCTCAAATGTAGTAATTAGCACCACCTGTGGATATATTTACACATGTCAGCCAGTAATAAATACACCTGTGCACCAACTAGGAGAGTTGGAAAACACGCAGTATTAGGGGTGCACTGCTATAGAACATCAATAGGGTTAATTATTAATACTGTATAATCATACACTATCCAGTGCATAAGGATACCAATATGTACATATATGTCCAGGGCAGTGCTAGGTTCTTCTGTTGCTCTCCCAGACTTGCTCCTATGCTCTGGAATGGTGCCCACATCTGAAATAAAAACATTTAGGTCAGACAGGAAGGCACTACTGCCGCATCTAATGCCTTACTGTGATTACTGGTCCTGTATATGCTGGAATTATGACACACAATACAATTTGCATGACTCATACTAAAACTGGTTAATTGCTAATTATTAATGGACTTGCCGCGCTCACTCACTAAATCAAGCATTTGGAAACACCCCTCCTAGATATCCTGCATTTGCCACTGCTATGTCCCACTTAATGTGTATATGCAGTCACCTGTGTTGAACTAATGGGTGGGAAGTCCAGGAGCAGAACATTTTGTACCAGATGGAAGGGGTCATGTTGCAGGGTATGCATACTAGACTTAAGAAACTCTCCTCAAAAAATGTTCAATAAACAAAAACAAACCTTCATCTGTGTCTTTGAAATCAATCACAGGAAGGGACACAACAATGCATCCGAATGTTAACATAAATGTGACCTCACCAAATTGACCCTTTTCTAAGCTAAATCGAATGCTACACCACTTAGATGGCCATACCACAAATGCCCTTGTTGGTTTTGAAACCCTGAATCCTGCATAAAAGAGAATATACTTGCTAAAACTTGAGAAAAGAGCAACAAAGTGGGGCCTTTTTCAACAATGTCTGGTTCACCTGAAATGCGCAGTGAAAGGCCATAAAAAGCTAACCAAAAAACAAAACCTCATAACCAGAACTACAAACAAAACTAACAAACCCCCAATATGCAAGTCATTGGTCATCTGAAATCCCAAAGAGTTGGGGTTAGCTGCTTCCAACCTTTTAAAAATGTCATAAGTTGAAAACTTGGTAAAATCCTGCAAACCATGCAAACAGAAGGGACACCACCAAATTGGACAAAGCAGAGGGGCTCTATAGCTGCACCTAAACCAGCAACTGAGGGGCACACACCTTGCCAGCATGAAAATAAATATGTATTTATTTAGATAAAATTTATTTATATAGTAATTATACATATAAATGGCTTTTGATGGGATGTAGTTGGGATACCTACAGCTGAAATCTCCACTTCCAACCAGAAGACCTGATGCTGATGCCGAAATACCAACAACCGGCATCCCGATCGTATGTGTAGTAGGCTGGTTAGTGTTAGCCACTTGGGGGGGGTGTTAGGTTTAGGCACCACTTTAGGGTTAGGTTACGGACAGGAGGTTTAGGCACTACTAGTGGGGTGTTAGGGTTTGACACCAAGGGGGGAGGGTTAGGTTTAGGCACTAATGGGGAGGGTTAGGGTTAAGGTATGGGGTAGGGAGGATTAAGGTGCACAAAGAAAGGTTAGAGTGTTAAAGGGAGAGGGTTAGGATACTTACCTATAATGCTGTCGGGATACCGAGCATCGGGATGTCGCTGTCAGCATTTTGACAGCTGGCATCCCAATTGCCGGTATTTCGCACCCAACCCATTTTAAGAATAGTCTAAAAACTGTTAAATAAAAAGTCAGACTATATATATATATATATATATATATACGCAGCATCCAACTCAGGTCTAGACTTTTAACAGTTTTAATACTATTCTCAGAACAAAAACCACCATTAACATTATGCTTTCTTTTTACAGGGCACTGTGCTTCATTAAAATAAGCCATGTAGGAGCAGTGTATTGTGTCATTTTGTTAAAAAATAAAATAAACTCCTTTTTATAAAAAAATATTAATATTAGAAGTGCTGTGAATTGATATGGACTGATCGTGATCCACAGAAGAGCAGGAGCAGCAACCAAGTACTGTCGCTGCAGCTGCTGCAAATCATGATGATACTAGTCCTTCAACATCTACTAAAGCCGGTGCTCAAGGAAATAGAGGGGTCGATTCAGACCCGGGTGCTAAGCTGCGCTCTCTTGCAGCCGTCAGGGACCGGGTATGCAAATTCCACGATCGCACGGCTTAAGGACTCCCTCTATGTTTTAGAGAGCGATGGCAGAGTGAGCGCACGCTGGTGTAATGATGCCAACTTTTCTTTCCTAGCACACGTCATTTCCAGGAAGTGTGTGACTAATCAGTAACATCAAGAGCCATCGGAGCTGCTTGCATCGCTTGAGGTAGACCTTACCCCACCACAAGCACTGCGATCACTGCAGGCTGAAATACAACAAAGTGATGTGTACAGTGACACCTCCATGCTAATTATGGACACCCATTAAACTCCGTTTTGATGCCTAGACAAGCCTGCGTTCGCACCACCACTCCCCCGTTCACGAGCACCTTCCCCTGTTACCACCCACAAATGGCACTATCTCTCACTCAAAGCAGTGCTCAGTCTGTGTACAACGAGCACACAATTCCCGATCGCAATGACTGGCTTGCGCATGCGCAGATGGGTGACAATCGCCCATAGCGAGCATCATCGGCTTAGCGTCCGGGTCTGAATCAGGCCCAGAGAGTGTAAGACAGGGCACCTGAAATCAAAACAATGTTCCACAATGTTAAAGAAGAAAACATCACCTCTAATAATAAAGGGAAAGTTTCATGCCAAAAAATATAAAATTGCCAACATGCCATACACCACATGCAGTGGCAAGGAAAGGCTCAGGCCTTAGTTTTAATTTGTGAGTGGTGGTTTTGCAACTGCTGCCAGTCAGGCATCTTCATCTGTTAGCTCATATGATAATGCAACACTTTCTCACTCGTTCTAGAAAATGTGTCAAAATTAAAACCAGCAAATCAGTGCAGGAAATAAAACACTAAGGCGGAAGTACAAACTGTGGGCCAAATTCAGCAGTGCATGTTAGTGCACTGCTGAACGCAGATTCTGTGCATGTGCAAAACGGGTCTGTGATCCCCTGTGTAAACTGACAGCAGACTGTCAGTGATTGACAGTCTGCTGCCATTTGAGGGCAAGGAGAGGGCGGCAATGACCTCAGTTTCCTGAAATGGTAGCGTGTCACTGGTGTCGGGAGAGGGGGGGGAGGAAAGAGGCCAGGATCTCCGTTGGCTGACTGAGATTTCCTGGCCTCTTCCTCACAGCTACTTAATCCCATGGGTCACCTTAGCTGGCTGATGGTCCACAGAATGTCCAATGCTGCATTGGACAATGCAGTTCGGATACAGAATGCAGCAGGAGGCTTGATGCCTCCTGCTGCATTACCATATCGGCATAGACTGAATAGCTAAGCTGCTTTCAAGCACCTTAGCTATTCCATATGAAGCTTATTCGGGCACTGTGCATTCAGAAATGTCACATCTCAAGAGTCTAAGTGCTATGTGTGAGTCTGACATATGATACTGTACTTATAGAGAAGCCTCCTTCCACCATTTCTGCACCCTCTGCAAATCTGATGATGAGAAGCATAAGTATAAAATGGTGACAAACAAATTGAGGATGCTACTGAGAAAATGCAACAGGTTGAGGGGAATATTTGTATAGCTGATGTCAGCGATAATGAGGATGTTGTTGATGAGGATGCTGTTTGTGTATGTCAGGCACCAGTGGGTTCAGTTCTTGCCCATTGTCATGCCTGGACATAAGACCAAAAAATCCATCTCTGTGTGGAATTATTTACAATTGACTGTTAAATAATCCTTTGCAAGAGGAAGCGAGTATGAAAGTGCCATCCAGTTGCACAGCAGATCACGGAAGCCATGACGGCTATGCTAGTATTAGATCTCTGTCCAATATCTGCCATTAATGTATCTGTTGTGCCCCCGCTATCAAATTCCATCTGTTTCATTTTACAATAATAGAATGCCACTTTCCTTATCAATTTCTGAAGAAAAAAGAGGCCAGTACCAAGCAAATATGCTGCAAAACACTGCAACCCCACCCATAAATCCATCACTTAAACCAACACCAACTAACGAACCTGCTCAGAAGCAGAGAACACACTTTAACAGCCAACTATTGGCACTTGTAAACTACCTTCAACCTTTGGGTTTTACCTCTAGACATATAAATTTCCTTCCTTAATTCTGAAAGGCTATTTGCTGCTGTTAACGTTCTAGTGTTCTGATTGGATGCAAGATATTATTATTATCCTTTATTTATATGGCGCCACAAGTGTTCCGCAGCGCCATACATAGTACATAGAACTAATAGGTGAACAAGTAACATACAGTACATTACAGTACAGGACAAGGACACAACTTATATACATTGCTGAAATAGTGATTAAAGCACTCACAATAAGCTGCCGGGAATTGGCGGTCCCGTGTTAGGTGCCCTAATGGGGAGTAGAGAGTAGAAGAAAATGTAAAGAGAAGCACATGAGGGAAGAGGTCCCTGCTCGTGAGAGCTTACATTCTAAGATATGGTTTCCATTCCCAATTCAATGCTGGGGTTTCACCGTCATGCAGTAGAGACCAATGTGGATAATAAACTGATGCTCAGACCTTAGTCAAATAAAGTTTTAAGTGTATAGTAGTTGTAGCTGTCTGACAAGTTATAAAGTTATATTGCAGTAAATAGGAAAGGGAAATGTAAATGTAAATGCAAGGTGAAAACTTTATATTGCAAGTCTAGAAATACCAGAAGGAATCATAAAAGTTAAAAGCATTTGCAAAACATACAATAGGGGTTTAGTCAAATAGACCATTAAATAACACGCAGTAAAGATGTTTGATTATGAAAAATGGTCTCTCCAAGTTCAGATGTTTTCTACAAGTGCTCCAAGCCTACCTCAAAATTTGTTGAGATGAAAGATCGCTAGTACTCTAGTCTACCTAACATTCCCTCAGAGGAAGGGTGTAGGATTCTCTCCAGTGTTGGGCAAACCTTCCATTTCAGCATTTCTCAAATGTTTCCACTAAAATGGTTTTTGTGTTTTCAGGTCAGCATAGTGAATAATGCTAGCAACCAAACCTTGCATCCATGACCACCTCCACAGTCTTTATAACATTTTGCCAGTATTGTACTGTCAAAGGACATGCCTGCCAAAGATGGAATGGTGTACCCAGGGCGGAACTGCATCTCCAACAGTTCTCCGATGTCTGATGAAACATTTGGGCAATGTCCTTTATGAAAAGTGGTAAAGTGGTGCATGGTAGGCCTTCCTTGGGCCTTCCCACCCACCCTTATGTTGTATATTTAAATAGGAGACGTGCATGGTTTAATAGACCGTGAAGTGCTTGATTTGTTTGGACCCTCTCAAAAGAAAACATCTTGGTGGTTTGGTTAAACAAAGCTGTCAATAGACTTTAGATAGCTAGCAGTGTTAATCTTACTCACAGTTGGAAGATGTTATCATCCTCATCATAACCCTTATCACTGTTGTTAATATCTTCATCCTTAAGTCTCAATATTAGCTTATCCCCACTGAAATTTTTTCAAATTTTGTTTTTTGTGAGTAGCCTCCTGCACTGATCTCTCACTAGGTTCCCAGCTGTGTTAAACACTCTTCCAGAGTACATACTGGTGGTTTGGTAACAAGAACATCATTGCTTGAGCAAGGGGCTCCAAATTGCATTTTTTCCCTCCCAGTATTCAAATTGACTTTGTATAATGCTAATTTGTACATTATCATTCAAGTAATCTATTATTCTATTTGTGATTATTCTATCAGAATTAGTCACTGTAAAGTTGTGTGGGCAATTCTTTTAAGCATGATTAGATCTCAATATGTTTCACTCTGGTCTGCTGAATTGACTCATCACCCTTAGTGGGTCTCTTGGAAAAGGTAAAACATTTTTCTGGCTGCATATGCAGGAGAAATTGAAGCAGGATGCATTGCTGTGTCATGTGCCACTTGAGCTGACAACTTGCTCATAAGAAGCCCTTTGCAACTCCTAATATCTGTCAGTTGGAAAGGAAAACACTACATAGGACTTAAACCTAGGATCAAGCATGGTTCCAATTGGAAGATGTTGCTGAAGCATATAAAAGGTGGAATTTCACCTTTTATAACTACCTCTTGCTACAGTTGGTAGCATGTGAAATTGAAATTTGTTGCAACTGTTGCAATCTTCTATATGCAGTTACTGAATGCAGAAAATACCCAGACATTTTATGGGTCAAAGTCAGCATTTTCTGCATGCACCTGTAGTATTTTTAAGGAATTCTGAAACACCAAGTTTAATATTTGTGCATCTATTGAAATTTGCCCAGTTGAAAAGATCATAAAACTTTGCTTGCATTATTGGAAATTACAAATCCTGAGGAGAGACATAGCAGGGTAAGTAATTTTGCTATCCTATCCATGAGTTTGTCTCTCAGATTCAAGCCAGTGATAGGCTACTCTCTATCTATGAATGAGATGACATTGTGTGCTAGATACTGATGCTGAATGTGATACACCCACCTTGTGGGCAGTCCCAGTCATGTAATCTTTTGTGTGACCATTACAGCTTGTCCACATATCTGTAGATAAGTGTGGTTTGTTGGTACAATGGCATTTTCTACATGTGAGAAATTGCTATTGCTATTCTGGTAGATTAGAATTAAAATTAAATTTGGTATTGGGGACACACTGTCTCAACTAATCGTCTAAAACCAAATTAATTGATGGCCTATATTGGATGCATATCTAATGCTACCATAGCAATCACTGCTTCAGTGACCTGTTGTGCAATAGGATGCCTACTGTCATAGTTTGTTCCTCTTGCAAATTGTTTCAGTCAATTGTTTGAAACTACTAGGGGTGTATTTACTAAAGTGTGGGTTTTTAGAAGTGGAGATGTTGCCCATAGCAACTAATCAGATTCTACTAAACCTTTATCTAGCACCTTCTAGAAGATAATGGCTAGAATCTGATTGGTGGCCATGGGCAACATCTTCACTTCTAAAAACCTGCACTTTAGTAAATATACCCCTTAGTCTTCTTGGTCCCCTTCTGTGAGGACTATTCACTCCCAGCAGGCAAGGATTCTTCTTAGAACTCCTGGATAGGGAAGAGTCTGTTTTCCTTTTACAAATTGGGTGCAGGATTACCTCTGATCATTCATGAGGAGGTTAGTGATGAAGTTATTGGCAGTGGAGATTGCATGTGCTGGGAATCATCCATGCTGCTGGCAGCTGATCCTGGACTGCTTGTTATTTTACATGATTCTACTGATTTTAATAAATAAATTGCATGAACACGTTGTAAATGACATAATAAGTAAGGTGCCTACTTGGTTAACGTCACTACCTCTACTTACTTTGGCTTCACAAATGATACAGATGCCTTGACAAATGTCAGAATTTGTGTAAAAATTATTCCACACTCCAAAGTGTCTCTTTTTATCTTATGCCCAAACATGATAATGTTCTTCTACTTATCACTGGCAAGAACTGCTGCCACTGGTTGTTGACTTTGACACAATCAACATCATCCTTCTGAATCTTAAACTGTTCTTTCCTACACATTCATCATCAACATCCTCATTAGTGTCAGATACAATTATCCTCTTCAGCCTGTTGCACTTCCAAAGTAGCATCCTTAATTTCTATGTCTAAGCCACCATCATCATTACTTTTACTACAACTCATATTCACATTTTTAGAGGGTTCAGAAATGGTGGAAGAAGGGTTCTCTGGAATTGCAGTGTCAGAAAGTGAAACCTACCCATAGAATGCTTGGACACCCTTAGACTCTCCTCAAGAATCTGAAGTTTGTGAACACTGTTGTTCTTCAGACTTATGGTGGAATTTAATTAGCTGCAGTAATTCAAGTGGCACTGAAGCTGGCAGTTATTCCCAATAATTACCCCATTTTCATGTTTGCGCATGCGAACAGACATAGGTCTGTGATCCTATGGGATTCACCTAAATACACACAGAATCCATGATTTCTTTTGCACAAAAAAGGCATGTAATTAAATACTGTAGCACAAAAAACAGTTTTTCGTGTGCAAAAAATCAATGAGGCTAATTGAATTCCCTCTTGGTGTTTGTTTTAGTGCAATGATTTGCCTGTTTGGCTCTGGCTTTTGCATTGTATGTTCTAATGTATGAAAGAACAGTAGCAGGACCACCACTTGCAAAGAAAGACCATGGTCTTTAGCCTTTCCTTGCCACTGCATGTGCTGTATAGCATATTGGATATTTAACATTTTTCAGCAGTACCTAACCACTTGCCTGGCACGATCACATTAGATATGACCACACCAGGCTGGGCCTTCCCTGACCAGGTCACACCTGATGCCTTGACCAGTCGAACACCCTGTGGGCGGCTGTTGGAAGATTATTTTCCAGCAGCCACCAGTTTTGGAGGGACCTCCCTGTCCCTCAACACCCATGGCTCCACCCCTAGTGTGCCCTGATCACTGTGGGCAGCAGCGGCAGACCCCCTCCACCCAGCTGCTGCAGCCGCCGGGATATTGTGTAAAAGGAGCAAGATTGCTCCTTTTTTATACCCTGTGGTTGTTCCTAGCTGTCGCTGGGGACATGTGAGTAGGAGCTGGTCTGCTCCTGTCTAATTCTTTATCAAGGAAAAGAGAAAAGGGGGAATAAATACCTGCACTCTATCATATAATACAAAACCCCTATATGATCTTAATATAATATCTATTCGTAGTCATGGGGGTGCAGCCCTAATCAACCAAATTGAATCATTTATTAGAAAAAAGAAAAAGGAGTTGATGGTAATGGGCGCAAAAATCAAATATATTACAAGATAAAATTTAACTTTTAATTGTTATTACCTTAAAACGGATATCCCAATAAGGGAAAATATACAGTGAAATATAAAGTAAAAAAATTGATATCAAAACAAAACATACGTAAATAAAAGAAAGGCAGGTCCACTGATGTGTTGTTGTGCAGTATTGACTAATGTCAAAACATATATTGTCGGGAGGAATCCCTACACACAATGGAAAGCTATTATCAATTAATACCTCACCACTATGGATGCTATGATAGGTATGCGACAAAACAAATATTCATTAACTATGGACTATTGTTGTGATAATGTAAGACCATAGCCCTTATATTATTAGGTTCATAAGGTAAGTATATCATCCACTGTAATGGGTGTGCCACAAAGAGGGATTGCTTGTATTAATATTGTCTAAGCACCACTTCAGATTTGTCGTGGTAATTACCGATTACACCTCTTGGTAAATGCCAATATTTTAGGGTATTGTATATCACATCATGAAGGTATCTCTTATTATACAATTACTAAAATCCTTCAATTGAAATGATACCTATATTTTTGTATTAAAGTATTTGTTTCCCATACATCAGCAGTTCACTGCTGTTAAATTACATCCAAACGGAAAAACATCGGCATATTAATATACTGTCTTATTAACTATTTGTTATGGGCTGGTTATAATCCAGTCCACAATGATATAGATCGTTTATTGGTATTAGTTGTATTTAAATTTAAGAAATTCACATCCCTAAATATCATATATATGGACCTGCCGTTCTTTTATTTACATGTGTGTTTTGTTTTGATATCAATTTTTTTACTTTATATTTCACTGTATATTTTCCCTTATTGGGATATCCATTTTAAGGTAATAACCATTAAAAGTTAAATTTTATCTTGTAATATATTTGATTTGTGCGCCCATTACCATCAACTCCTTTTTCTTTTTTCTAATAACTGCTCCTGTCTAAACCTGACAGATGCTCTTCTCTGCAGCTGCTGGGGTAAAGTGATGAAGGGAGTAGCTCTGCACCTTTATATACCTGTAGGCTGCAGAGTGGAGCAGCCACCTGGACATTTGTAACGTAATCAGTGCCCCCCTCTGCCAGTTTATAAATATAGCAGATGGGATGGTTAATGACCATCGATGGTTAATCACCAGTGGTTTTGCCATCAATTTGAAGAACTAATTGTACTCTCCTATTGATGGCACAAAGCCAGGCAATGGTGTTCTTTTTTTTTTTTTTTTTTTCTTTTTATTCAGCAGTAGTACATTGAGTATAGCTCCACCCCCTACACAACCCGCAGTGCCCTGCCCTCGATTGTGATTGGTCCCTTGAGTCAGAGCAGTGATGACCATTGGTGGGCGAAACCAATGATGGTTCCCCGTTGATGGTTTCATACCATTGAGGTTCGCCACCAATAGTACCATCGATATTTAACCTACCAATGGCCAACCCTACATAGCAGTGCCTCTGCTGCCCCCGCATGCAGTGATTTTTTTTTCCAAAATATTATTTGTAGAATATTGTGTTAAAAAAAAAAAAAAAGTATGTATACATACATATATATAAAAATACTAGCCAGTTAAGTGGTTAGGATTGTAAAATGCATCGTACTTTTTTGATTTTAGGTGCTCTTCCTTACACCTTCTTTAACCTCATTTTAAAATGTAGATGTTGAAGTATTATGTCTGCCAGCAGTAGTACTAGGTTTCTCTTCTTCTATCGACTGATCCATGATTAATTTATCTTTTACACCAGGATAGGAGTGAAGCTAGCTACTATAGTTGAGCTTATCTGCCACCACACAAAGTGAATGTACAATGAGCGAGGGAAATGAAGGAGTTACCTTTTACCATACAGTTTTATGAACACTGCAGATTTTTTTGATACCAGATAAAATATTTTTTTTTCTTTTTTCCACTTTAGTTTTTTTTTGTGGTACAACTAATGGGGGCAAGACTACAATACCGACAGTGCATTAATATACACTGCCTTTGCAAGACGTGCACTTTTTTTTAATATTGTTTAAATTGATTTATAAACTGCACATAAAAAGTATTTTTTTAATTCTATTCTTTTTTAGAGGAAAGAGGTGTTCTATCTTTGACAGCAGCACAGTCATTTTTGGACAAATAATCTTGTACTCACACTGCTGGTCTACCCTCATACACAAATGACAATATAAATTGTATACTGCAGTGTTAGATTAGATATCCTTGTGAAAAAAACAAGTGCAAGAAGTTCACTTTGGCAATATATATACAACAGCCTGTTCGTTGTTCTATTATATCTGACAAACTAATATATAGTAGCCTGTTTGCAGTGCACTGGATTGCAGTTGCTAGCTAGTGAACCTGACAAAGACACACCGTAACAAACATGCTTGCAGTCACCCTTCAGCCTACTCAATCTGCCTACTACAACTCTCTCTAATCTAATACTATTGCTAATGGTGTTCTAATGGAATTTTCTGAAGCACAACTATCGCCCACATCCTCTCGTGTGAAATGTCGTCTGATCAAGAGGGATGGACTGTTTTATATACAATCCAAAACACACAAGATCCGAGGTTTCCATGAAAATTAAGTTTTGCCTCCTTTTCGAAGTTGGCATGAAGATCTGAGCTGGGATTATATTCTCATCAGAAACCCCAAATTCTGGTGTTTTCAGTTTTCTGGAAAACCGTTCCGCTCATCTCTATCTTTTACACCAATGTCACTGTATGATGTGTGTTTTTACTTAGTTATTTAAGTTGTACTCTGTTTTAATGCTCATCTGAATTATAGAATGTTTAAATTTATAAAATTAAATTCTGAAAATTATTAATTAAATTAAATATTGCACAAAAAAATAAAAGGTGGAATTCTGTATGTGGCTTCTTGGGGTCTTCATATGTTGCAAATGGTGTGTGCAGGTATTTTTATTGTATAGTTATGTAGGCACACACCAGCGAATGACTCAAACTATGAACAGTCCAGCCCAGTGGTGTTGGTTTATTGAAGGATAGTCGTACTCACTGTTATATGTATATTGGTAATGGAGCAGAGCTTGAGCGGCGTGGGATTCCATTCAGCCAGTGAGTGTATGCTGCACACTGGTAGTGGTGCAAGGATGCTGGAACAGATTTAAATGTAGGCATTACCCTGGTCTCTAATAGGAACTAAGCGGGAAACTTCCTTCTCCCACCATGTTACTCTCACAGTACAGACAAGATGACACCGGCACATGCTCAGTAGCGAGCGCGGTGTGCCATCTTGAAACAGGGCACAGAGAACAGGAATACTGGAGTCCATCAGACTAGAGTCTGTGCAATAGCACAGTCCTCTTTCAATAGCCCCCCACCCTCCCTCGCTACAAGCCTACAAACACTTAATTTCAACATTTATGTCGCAACCTGTATCAAATGACTTCTAGTCCACTTTTACTCAAAAATCATAAGTGAATGTGATGTGGCCCCTTTCGTCAGCACATCTGCAGGATTATCCTCTTTCAACATGATCAGCCTTTCAGCACTTTTTTGCCAAATTGGTGCCTGTTACATTTGGTCCTTAATCTTGTTATATGTGTATGCTGTGTAAATTTTAATTGTTTGTTTTCTTTCTTAAAGCCTTGGTATATTTTGGCTTATACTAGTCATAAAAAGACAACAAAACAAGGTGTTTTTAAATTGTTTTTTGTAAATATGGTTTTGACTGTTGGATCTTCACTTAATCCAGTTCCTATGAATCAGTGTATACATTAAACCTATCTTCCAGCCCCCTCCTTTGTTTTTGTTGTATAGCTATATCTGCAATTTGTACGCCACAACAACCTAAAGTTCTCTGTCCGCAACCAGCTCCCGGTTTCTCTGTAGAACTTGGAACCCAACCACCGGCTGCATACATTGGTAAGTGCATGCTTTTCATTTAACTAATTGTGTATTTCAAACTCCATTGTTCCCTAGTAATGCAAATGTAATCTATCCTTTTCCTACTGAACTCTTCCAATTTGAGACCCCTATGTACAAGCATTGGGAAACATTAAACTCATAGCAACACAAATTAGACCACCTTGGGTGAATGCAATGTACAGTAGATAAGTGTGATTGTTCAGTTGTACACAATACTAGATGAATTAATTCACCTCCATATATGCAAACTAATTGCTGAACATGAATCGCATATAAATCGAGCAGAAATGCTAAATCGAAGGGTAGATGGTCAAGATGGGAATATGTACATGAAAGCAGTCAGTGACTAAATTTCAAGGACAATGCTCTCAGCAGAATCTAGTTTAGTTCTGGTGGGACTCTGATGATCTAAAACAATGGTCAGGAATTTGGCTGGAGAATTAGCAATAATGCAAATGATATGCTTCTTGCCACACAATCCAAAATATGTCTAGTATAGATTTTAAAATGTAGGTGGTGAGTTTTTGTAAAAGGTCTAATCTGAGACGTGGCAGCATTTAGTATGTGCAGCACTAGTCTCCGTTTTAGTGTCCAATATGGGCTGATGTAACGGTGAGTAACAGATGCAGGCATGCATACATATGTTATGTTAAATTTGAGATTTATTACTTCCTTCCATATTGGGGATAGCCTTGGGAACTCCCACCAAATGTAGGGCAAGGAACCTTCCCACAAAAGCTAGTGATTTCTGGAAAGATTTTCTGTAGTCTTGAGGGAACAAGTTACCACCTTTATTTAAACATTAATAGTATGTTCCCTGATATGCATATATTTGTTGGATGATGCTACATTAGTTATGGAAGGAGTTCACTGTCCAGTTCCAGGGTCTTCCATGGTCCCGCTCCCATTTGTTAGTATCTTCATTCATTACTTCTAAGAATGTACGCTAGTTACAGTATTTGCATTTTAATCCATACGGAGGGCCGCATAACAAACATAGGGGGAAAGGCCTATTGATATGAGAAAGCGGAGTATCTGATTAAAGAGATTTTGTGGCATTCCAAAATTTTCAAAGAAAATGCTACGGGTGGGTGGTTTTTAATGCTTGAGGCTCTACTCTGAGGAAGGACCTAGAAGGAGGAGGTTATCAAGTCTAAGTTAGTGGGTGTAGATTATTTGTATCAGTGCCAGATAAAGGTTCACTTGGGCCTGGAGCTGAAATGTATGAAAGGCCTATTGTGTGCCGGCGCAGGGGAGTGTTTCACCAGAAGAAATTAGATCTAGACACCATAATAAGAACTAAAAAAAAAAGTTCCTAAGTGCCACAAATAATAAACAAATATGACTATATCTATCTATATTCAGGGCCACATAGGACCCTTTTCTAAGGGGTCTCCCAGTGACGCCTGAGGCCTTCCCAAGTTCAGTGGGCGGTCCAGATGGCAAGTGACGCGATTTGTACTGAATTCCGTCATTGTGGCCCTGTCCCCTGCTTCACATTGCAGATAGATAGCTGCCGCATTGTTTAGGAAGGGTGGGGCCACAATGATGTGATTGCGCCATCATGCCCACTGTGCCGTCCACTATATCATGCGTGAAAGACAGGAAGAACAGCATGCTGTCAAATACGTCCCTCTGTGATGTATGGGGCAACACAGCACTGTCATAGCTATAGTATTAGAGCTGGGGATGGAGAGGAGCAGGGGCACACTGAGGTGACCTGACATAATATATATATATATATATATATATATATATTATTATTATGCACACACATACCAATCAGTCATAATATTAAAAACCCCTAATAGGTGAAGTGAATAACATTTATTATTTCGATACAATTGCACCTGTAAAGGGGTCTGATATATTAGGCAGCAACAGGTAGCAAAGGGTGAGGGAAGATGAGCATACAGGGACAGGTAAGCGTGTGGAAGGGGGAAAGCAGAAGGGGTAAGGGGACTGCCAGTAGTGGGAATCTGGGCTTCTTTGAAGCTGTGGAGATGAGGGTTTGTGTGGCAGTCAGTGCAGCCCGGGTGCTGCGTGTGGTTTGCTGTCTCACTGCAGTGCTAGCCCCAGTCAGTGCGAGGCAGTACCTTTATAGTTGGAGGATGAAATCCTCCTCTGGCTGCAACGAGATCATCCAAAGTTACCAACCACACACCGGGGAAGCAGATGTATCTTGTGCAGCAGGGGTGATGAGGAAACCATTGCTGGTGCAGAGTTTAGAATGAGTGAAGTGATGTCATGGCACTTGGAGGAGGAGCCTCCCTACCAGTCCTTAAGACTATGCAGCGCAGGGTGGGCTAGTACTAGTGAAACCTTCCACTGCGCTGCAGCTACCAAATATATGCTAGGTGTTTGAACCGCAGGTGGCCGTGGAGGATGGGGGAGCGGGGGCCCCTCAGTCAGACGGCAGCAGGCAGGCTGTAACAGGAAGAAAAAAAATCCTGTGGGCCTATTTTGATGGGAGGGCCTGGAGCTGTAGCTCCACCCACCACATTGTTAATCTGGTCCTGATTTGCATACCCACACTCTAATGTTAGGTGAGTGCTAGAGAACATAGTAAATCAGATAAGTGGCAAGGAAAGAGAGGCTAGGGATTCCCAAACCCTCATCCTTTTGCAGGTCTTTAGAGTGTGTGCATTTTCCACACATGGTCCACTGCCTGCCCAGATAAACATACATCCACTGGTAAGGAACTTTCGAACAAACATAGGAGCTTTAGTAGAGCATTTGTCTTTACTGCACAGGCCTGCCCAGTCCAAGTGATATGGTATGAATTCCATTTATGTAAATTTGCCGTTATGTTTTTCAAGTGGTAATTTTCCTTGTACAATTGGTCTTATATGTTAGATAGATCCCCAGACATTTAACTTTGCGTTTCCACTAAATATGTGTATGGACCCCCCATGTTTTGTCAAAACCACCCTCAAATGTTTTGGCATAACCACCCTCAAGTGTGGTGTTTTTTTTTTGTTTTTGTTTTTTTTTGTAAGGATTTGGTTTTGCTTTTTGGATTTCTTTAAAATTGATAAAAATATCTAAAATCCGTCAATTAGACCTGTTGTTTATATGCAATCCAGAACCCGAGACTTGTTTTTTTTAATCTGAGTTCCAAACTTACTGCAGAACCAAACCAGGACCCTGTTCTACTCGAAACCACAAAAGTGATTGGAGCCGGGGCTTGATTTGGCTTGGAACTCCAAAGTTCGTGTGTGTTTGGTTTTCAGGAAAGCCGAACTGCACATCTCTAGTTTCCACCACCTGAAATGAGTTTGATTCTCTCTGCTCCCTAACTCTGAGTGCTCTATTTAGAGTCATTACTTATTATTGAGGTTGGTCATTGTTAATAAAAGGTCATCAGTATGTAGCAAAATATTGTTTTCGCAGGGACCAACTCTGATATCAGATACATCTGGATTGCTGAGTTTTTATACGAAAAGCTCCAAAAGGTGCAAACATTAATTAGAGGCAGGTGACATTGTCAGAATAGATGACCCTCTTGAATCAATTCAATTGATACTGTTATTTAAGGCAAGATGATCAGAACCACAGATCACCTATATTAAGTGACCATCTAAAGTGGTTTTAAACCCCTCCCATTTTATGGGAGGGGAAAGGTCCAGGGAATGATGCGAAGAGTATAAAATTATTCTATAGCCTCCCCAGTTTCTGTTACTAAATCGGGTTTCAGAAGCAATGATTTATTAAGTGAGGCAGGGCTAAGAGAGGCGCTAGTGTCAAGTTCTACAGAGAACATTGTATGATCTGACCCGGGACATAGGACCTGATTCAGACCCCTTGCTTTTTGTGTTCGCACGCCCGATGCATATGCAAATTCAGCAGGGCAGGCGTTTGCAAGTCATTAGCACACCCTCTATGTCTTGGCGTGTGATCGCTTTGTGTATGCAGATGCCCACCAGCTAGTCTAAAGACACCCACTTGCGGACGTCGTCTCCAGGAAGTCTATACAACCATCGGTGCCATCGGATGCGATTGCAGCGCTTGTTGCTGACCATACCCTACTGCGTGCACTGTAAAAACCAGCCAGGTGACGTGAACTATGATGAAGGCGAGGACAGTAAAGTAAATGTCTTTTTATTGAAAAGCTGGTTTAAATGGGAACTGGATATATAATACTGAAAAGATGGGTAGAATCGAATTAGGACCAATGATGATGAATTGAAGAACTTGATCGGTTTGAGACCGATGTTGATGAATTGCAGTACTGGATCGGTTTGGGACCGATGGTTGGAGGTATCAGCTTGAAACGATAAAGGTTAATTTTAACAATTCTCTGTGGTAAAACCAGACTGGAATGTTAGATAGAATAGGAGACTCGATAACCAGACTTGGAACTGGAATATAATGGACTGGGACCAAACAGATACAGAGTACCTGGGAGCTCAGCACAGAGCTGTAACTTCAGCAGAAGCAGCATTGTACTGGCAACAGAGGCCCGTCAGGAAATGGAATTTATAGGAGAGGATCTCCAGGTATTGGATGCTGTGATCAGCTGGTCTGGGAGCAGCGCTCTAAGTGGAGGAAGAGCATCAGGTGAAAGAGTCCAACATGGCTGCGCCTATTCTCTGGTGTGCAGCTTGTGTGTCAATCATGCTGGGAAGACACACTGTGAACAAGGGGCTGTGGAGAGCCATCTCCATGCTCAGTGACAGGACACTGAGCAGACTAGGCAGGAGCAGCACAGACATCAGTACCAGCCGGGAGCAATGTGCAGCGTGAGTGGACCTCTGTGCCATCTGGGAGTGATGCACAGCATGAGTGGATCTCAGCGCTAGCCTGGACAGACACCGGAGAGGTGCCCATGGGCCAGAATAAAAAAAGCCAAATACTTGTAAAATCTTTAAAGAAACACTGACCAGGGTCCACACAAACAGGTAGTTGGTCAATGAGTCAGGAGAAAACCCAGATTCCAATCCTTTTTATGATTTGTACCACTCTGAACCTGAAAGGTAGCACGTCTGCTTTCTCTCATAGCTGGGCAATCTCTTCTGGCTTTAGTCACTTCCTCCGCCTAAACCTTGGTATAATGTATAACTGTAATAATGAATTTCAGTGTATCATGTGGGAAAAAAATAATTTGCAATAAATCAATGTTACATATCAACTGAGATTTTTCTTCTATACATTCTGCACTTCTACATTTTTTCTTTTTTAATAGGTGGAATTCTGTTTGATTTGCCTGGTGCCACAACATGTCCGTTCTGCCATCAGAATGTTGTAACTAGGGTGGCCTTTCGTTCTGGACTTCTTACCTGGCTTTTATGTGCAGGCATTATGTTTTTGGGGTATGTATATTTGCTAGACTTTTGGATACTGTATAGAGTATGACGCTGTTCAAAAGAAAAAAAGAGTATGTATATATATATATATATATACATACATACATACATACATACACACAGAGTGCATTCGGAAAGTATTCACAATGCTTCATTTTTCCACATTTTGTTGTTACAGCCTTATTCCAAAATGGAATGGATTCATTTTTGTCCTCAAAATTCTGCACACAATACCCCATAATGACGACGTGTAAAAAAAATTTTTTAGATTTTTTTTTTTTTTTTTTTTTTTTTTGCAAATTTAAAAAAAAAAAAAAATCCCCACTAAAGAAATCACATTCATATAAGTATTCACAGCCTTTGCCATGAAGCTCAAAATTGAGCTAGGGTGCATCCTATTTCCACTGATCATCCTTAAGATTTTCTTACAGCTTAGAAATCACATGTACATGCAGTAAGTATTCACAACCTTTGCTCAATACTTTGTTGATGCACCTTTGGCAGCAATTACAGCCTCAAGTATATTTGAATATGATGCCACAATATTGGCACACCTATATATGGGCAGTTTTGCCCATTCCTCTTTGCAGCACCTCCAAGCTCCATCAGGTTGGATGGGAAGCGTTGGGGCACAGAAATTTTCAGATCTCTCCAGAGATGTTCAATTTGATTCAAGTCTGGGCTCTGGCTGGGCCACTCAAAGACATTCACAGAGTTGTCCAGAAGCCACTCCTTTGATATCTTGGCTGTGTGTTTAGGGTCGTTGTCTTGTTGAAAGTTGAACCGGCGCCCCAGTCTGAGGTCAAGAGCGCTCTGGAGCAGGTTTTCATCAAGGATGTCTCTGTACCTTGCTGCATTCATCTTTCCCTCTATCCTGACTAGTCTCCCAGTTCCTACCGCTGAAAAACATCCCTAAAGCATGATGCTGACACCACCATGCTTCACTCTAGGGATGGTATTTGCTTGGTGATGTGCGGTGCCTGGTTTCCTCCAAACATTAACACCTCGCATTCATGCCAAAGAGTTCAATCTTTGTCTCTCATGGTCTGAGAGTCCTTCAAGTGCATTTTGGCAAATTCCAGGAGGGCTGCCATGTGATTTTTACTAAGGAGTGGCTTCAGTCTGGTCACTCTACCATACAGGCCTGATTGGTGGATTGCTGCAGAGATGGTTGTCCTTCTGGAAGGTTCTCCTCTCTCTACAGAGGAAAGCTGTAGCTCTGATAGAGTGATCATTGGGTTCTTGGTCACTTCCCTGACTAGGGCCCTTCTCCCATGATCGCTCAGTTTAGACGGCCGGCCAACTCTTGGAAGAGTCCTGTTGGTTCCGAACTTCTTCCATTTACGGATGATGGAGGCCACTGTGCTCATTGGGACCTTCAAAGCAGCAAATATTTTTCTCTACCCTTCCCCAGATTTGTGCCTTGAGACAATCCTGTCTCGGAGGTCTACAGACAATTCCTTGGACTTCATGCTTGGTTTGTGCTCTGACATGCACTGTCAAGTGTTGGACCTTATATATAGACAGGTGGATGCCTTTCAAAATAATGTCCAATCAACTGAATTTACCACAGGTGGACTCCAATTAAGCTGTAGGATAATCTTAAGGATGATCAGTGGAAATAGGATGCACCCGAGCTCAATTTTGAGCTTCATGGCAAAGGCTGTGAATACTTATGTAAATGTGATTTTTTTTATTTATTTTTTTAGTGGGGTTTTTTTTAATTTTTTTTTTTTTATTAAATTTGCAAAGATCTCAAAAAAATTTTTTACACGTTGTCATTATGGGGTATTGTGTGCAGAATTTTGAGGACAAAAATTAATGTATTCCATTTTGGAATAAGGCTTTTAACATAACAAAATGTGGAAAAGTGAAGTGTTGTGAATATATTGTCTGATTATATCATTGTCAGATAGAGATATATATAATAATTTATTCAGACAATTATGGATGGCACTCCAGGTCTCAGTACTCAAAAAAGTAACGACAAGCTACAGTAATAAAGTCAACGCTCTTTTATCAAGACTGTTAAAAAAATGCAATACATCACATACATAAACATACCTGTATCAGAAACACCCAAGTGCTCAATCCACGTCAGCCCGTCTGAGTCCCGATGACGTCATAGGCGTGCCTCATGCCGGCGGTCTGTGACTCGCTAGAGGGCGTGGAAGTAACTAATACTATCACCAAGGAAACTAAGGGGAGGGAACATAAACCATAGGCATCACATGACACATCATAAAGGCAGAGAGAGCGAACAAGGATAACTGGCAGCAAACATATGATGAGCGGCTAAAAACACATAACAATGTAACACTGTGCAGAACCCAGTGACAATATCATAATAAACCTAAGCAAAGGTAACAGCCTGTATAATTACATCGCTATACATGTCACTAAATGGTCATGCTGCAGTGGTGACTGAACAGATAGAAAAAATAAATCAATAATGATGGAGGCTCTGTACAAAAATGACTCTCATGCAGTAGCACCTAGTGAATGAAAACTGGTCCTACATAAAGGATCATGTAAGGGCATATGTCTAATAACTAATGATCAACTAACTGAGAACTAAAAGGGTCTCATACAAAAATGGAGAGAATCAGATGAGAGTATTAGAGAAAACAACTTCTCATTAAGGCCCCCTGGGTGCACTGTTTGCAGTGTGTGGATCCAGTAGGCTTCTTTCTGCAGTAGCGACTGATCTCTATCTCCCCCTTTTACAATTTGGGGGTACCCAGTAAATCATTTTGTATCTGATCATAGATACACCATGCTGGTGGTCTCTGAAGTGTTTCGCTACTGGTTAATCCGAACCTTTACCATCGATGGCTGCCCTAATATTAGAATGGTGCAGGGCCATTCTCTCCTTCATTTGTCTGGAAGTCTTTCCAATGTAAATCATGACACAAGGGCACCTTATGAAGTACACCACATACTGGCTACAGCATGTAAGTGGATACTTGATTAAACATTTCTTGCCAGATCGTGGATGGAAACAAGCATTGCCAGTTTCTAGGAAGCTGCAAGTAATGCATCCAATGCATTGTAGTTTCTGGCTTGGTGAGACAAAAATTGAGTAGTTGATGGTTTGAAATGATGACTACTGTCATTATGTACTACAATGTCTTTAATGTTTTGCCCCTCTTGAAAGACGGTAAAAAGGTAGATCCTTGTAAAGAAGGCAATTTGGGGTCATTAGCAATGATAGGCCAGATGTTTCTAGCGGTACACATCAATTGTGAACTAGCTGTCGTGTATTGTTGAGTCCAGACTATTTTATTCTCTTTGGATTTTGGTCCTGTCAATATTGGGGCTTGTGATCTGGGTACTAATAGTACTTTTTCTTTAGCTTTCTTGAGGGTGCTGTAGTGGTACCCCCGTTTAAGAAATTTACGGGACATGTAATCAATCTGGGTGATGGCATCATCTCGTCTGTCACTACAAATTCTCAAAATTGTGAGTATGGGAGTCCCCATTTCAATGACTGTCAATGATGACTACCTGCTTGTAATACCATGTTACGGTTGGTTGGTTTGAAGAACATTGAAGTATTCAGCACATTCAGATTAATAGTAACGTCCAAAAAGTGTACACAATCATAACTACATTCATATGTTAACCGGCTGTTCTTTATTGTTTAAGTCTGTGATCAGTTGTATAAATCTTTCCTGGGGGCCAGACCATAAAAGGAAAATGTCATCTATATACCGTGAATATCCAATGATATGTTTAGCAATGTTGGGATCAGAGAAAAATAAATAATCTTCTACATGGAACATGTATATATTGGCAAAGCTCGGTGCCACACATGAGCCCATGGCACATCCTGAGCATTGAATGTAAATCTTCTCATCGAATAAAAAATAGTTTCTACTCAATGTGCGTTCCAAGAGTGATGTAAAGAAATCAACATCTGGACCTATGTAAAGCTCATTACCGCTAATGAATCTACGGGTGGCCTCAATACCTTCACTATGGGGAATACTCGTATACAAACTGGAGACGTCAATTGTACACATCAGATGACGAGAAGTAGAGGTGAAAGATTCTGTAGTCTAAGGATAAATGCTGTGGTATCTTTGAGAAAAGATGATTTAGTGATAAGCAACGGCTGTAGGGAATAGTCCAGGAATTGTGAGATCCTGTACTATAATGAATCTCTAGCAGCGATGATAGGTCTGCCTGGAGGGCAGTTAGCATCCTTATGCAATTTAGGGATGGTATATAGTACCGGTATTTTGGGACCATCTTGTATCAAAGCATCTCTGGTATTAGCAGTTATGACCATATTATCTACTGCCTGGTTCAATAAGTCAAACCATTCTGTTTGAAATCGGTTGGTCGGATCTTCATTCATCAACTCGTAGACTGAATGATCGGATAATTGACGGTATATTTCAGTTTTGTATGATGACAAATCCTGTGCCACAATTCCCCCGCCTTTATCGGCGGGCGAATTGTGATATCTGTGTAACTGCCAAGCTGTTGTAGGGCTAGTGTTTCACTATGTGATAAATTGCATTGGATGGAATGCTCCAATGGAGTGTAATTCGATATATTGTCCATGTGGTTGGTGAAACACTTGATGCTCAAATTAGAGGAATGTGGAATGAATGTAGATTTTTTTTTTTTTACGCACCGGAATACCACTGGTAAGTGTCATTGCTGGGCCAAAATGTTCTTTTCATTTGAGTCTGCAATCAAACTTAAATCCGTTTTATTTTGGAAAATATCCAGAAGGCAGGTGGGGACAAAGGATAAACCTTTGTTGAAGACTTTGATTTAATCAGTGGTTAACACACGAGTTGACAAATTGAAGACATCATCTTCCTGGGGTATATCTTTCTTGGCCTTCCTTTTTTTTTATTTACAGACACTGAAGCAGAGACTATTTTATTTGAAGCCAATTTACAGGATACCTCTGGAGATGATACTACAAAACAGCTTATAACACAGTTGTCCCGTTTAAAGAAACGAAGTGAATTATTACCTCCATGGTGTTTCACTGTCAGATTAGTAGATTCATTAGCGGTAATGAGCTGTACACAGGTCCAGACATTGATTTCTTTACATCACTCTTGGAACGCAAGTTGAGTAGAAACAATTTTTTTATTCGATGGGAAGATTTACATTCAACTCTCAGGATGCGCCATGGGCTCATGTGTGGCACCGAGCTTTACAAATATATACATGTTCCATGTAGAAGAAGATTGCTATTTCTCTGATGCCAACATTGCTAAACATATCATTGGATGGATATTCACGGTATATAGATGACAATTTCCTTTTATGGTCTGGCCCTCAAGAATGATTTATACAACTGATCAGACTTAAACAATAAAGAACACCCAATTTAAATTAACATATGAATGTAGTTACAATTCTGTACACTTTTTGGACGTTACTATTAATCTGAACTGAATGTGCAGTACTTCAATGTTCTTCAAACCAACTGACCATAACACTGTATTACAAGCAGGTAGTCATCATCCACCGTCATTGAAATGGGGACTCCCATACTCACAATTTTGAGAATTTGTAGTGACCGAGACGATGCTATCACCCAGATTGATATGTCCCGGGGGTACCACTACAGCACCCTCAAGAAAGCTAAAGAAAAAGTACTATTAGTATCCAGATCACTAATATTGACAGGACGAAAATCCAAAGTGCATAAAATAGTCTGGACTCAACAATACATGACTGCTAGTTCACAATTGGTGTGTACCGCTAGAAACATCTGGCCTATAATTGCTAATGACCCCAAATTGCCTTCTTTACAAGGTTCTACCTTTTTACCATCTTTCAAGAGGGGCAAAAACATTAGACATTGTAGTACATAATGACATTAGTCAACATGTGAAACCATAAACTACGGTACTCGTTTTTTGTCTCGCCAAGCCAGAAACTGCAAATGCATTACTTGCAGCTTCCTAGAAACCGGCAATGCTTTTTTTCATCCATGATCCAGCAAGAAATGTTTAATAAAGTAACCACTTTACATGCTCTAGCCAGTATGTGTTGTACTTCATCAGGTGCCCTTATGGCATGTTTTACATTGGAAAGACATCCAGACAAATGAAGGAGAGAATGGCCCTGCACCGTTCTAATATTAGGGCAGCCATCGATGGTAAAGGTTCGGATCAACCAGTAGTGAAACACTTCAGAGACCACCAGTATGGTGTATCTACGATCAGATACAAAATGATTGACTAGGTACCCCCAAATTGTAAAGGGGGAGATAGAGATCAGTCGCTACTGCAGAAAGAAGCCTATGGGATCAACACACTGCAAACAGTGCACCCAGGGGGCCTTAGTGAGATGTTGTTTTCTCTAATACTCTCATCTGATTCTCTCCATTTTTGTATGAGACCCTTTTAGTTCTCAGTTTATCATTAGTTATTAGATGTATGACTTTACATGGTCCTTTATGTAGGACCAGTTTTCATTCACTAGGTGCTACTGCATAAGAGTTGTTTTTGTACAGAGCCTCCGTCATTTATTATTATTATTGATTTTATTTTTTCTATCTGTTCAGTCACCACTGCAGCATGACCATTTAGTGACATGTATAGTGATGTAATTATACAGCCAGTTACCATTTGATTAGGTTTATTATATTGTCACTGGGTTCTGCACAGTTACATAGTTATGTGTTTTTAGCCGCTCATGATGTTTGCTGCCAGTTATCCTTGTGTGCTCTCTGCCTTTGTGTCATGTGATGCCTGTTTATGTTCCATACCCATTAGTTTCCTTGGTGATGGTATTCATCACCACCACGCCCCCTAGTGAGTCACCAACCATCGGCGTGAGGCACGCCTATGACATCATCGGGACTCCAGACAAGCTGACGTGGATTGAACATATATATATATATATATATATATATATATATATATATATTCTGTATTTCTTTAACCGTCTTGATAAAAGAGCGTTGAGCTCTGACGCGTTGACTTTACTGCTGTAGCTTGTCGTTACTTTTTTGAGTATTGAGACCTGGAGAGCCCGACCGTCATTGTCGACTATACACTAGTTTTACTTGGAGGGGCACCTGGGCACGCTGCTGCATCATTGGGTTGAGTGGAGTGTGTGTGTGTGTATGTGTGTATATATGTGTGTATGTATATATATATATATATATATATATATATTTATATATATTTTTTTTTTCTGTTGAGCCATTCTAACCTGATCTGGATGCCGGCGTCAATATTATGACCACCAGGATCCCGAGCATCAGCATCCCGTACCCAATCCAGTGTGCGCATATCACACAGTACATGCATGTATGCTTTCATGATAATAGTTAATTGTACTGCATTTATAACTGTGCAATGTTTATCTCCATGTGAAAGAGTTGTTGGCTGATCTGTCAGGTGATTACGTTCCTATTGCTGGGCATGCACTACCAGATAAAATGTCTGTCAGACCGACAGACGTTTTATCTGGCCGGCTGCCAGCCGCAGAAGTCGCCAACATACACTGCGAGATTTCTCTCACAGTGTATTCGGCAGACATCCACGCTCCGCCCCCGGGGGAGGAGACATTTCCCTGTTCCTTCCGTAGGAAGGAACACAGGAAATGTCTGTCTGTCGGCCACGCTGGGCATACACTTCCCGATGCGGCCAACAGTTTAACGGGAAATATTGCATCGGACGGGCATGCTGGACAATCCAGCATTCCCGACTGAGCAATATTTAACCCTTGGTCGCCCCCCCACACGCTCCAATTATCGCGGTGATCCGCCGATATCGGGCGGATCGTCCCGATAATTGTAGCGTGTATGGCCAGCATAAGTCAGTCTGTGTCTGTCTGTTAATGGTTATAAAGTCTGTAAGTTTTAAACACATGACTGGAAGTAATAACTTGCATAATAGTCACCTAATGGCTCCTCTTGATCCCCAATTTCCTTATCTGCTAATGTTCCTTATTGACCAGCTATAGACTGTTGTCAGGCACTGTTATTTAATTTATACAACTTTCTTAAATAAACTGAGCTTTAAACCCCACAATAGATGTGATTTTCTGCTTAAACTGCTGAATATATTCTAGATGTAAATACTGCAGATCATTTTATGATGATCTTGGTTTGTCCAGGTATTCTGGTGTAATCCGAAATAAGAAGGGGTTAAAAATGGAGCACTTTTCATGGCATATGTCTACATAAAGCAAAAATGCAGTGATATATTTTTACAGTTCTGCTTTTACTTCATCATTCCATAGAATATATAACTTTACACTGAGCGCTTTAGAAGTATAAAATGTGTCTGCCTCCAAATGTAACCTTATGACATCATAATGAGAGGGAACGGGCCTATAGGACCAAAGAGACGATGAGCATCCAGAGCTTCCTCAGTATGCTCCAGACTGCTTCTTTAAGGCTGCAGAGTGCTGTTCCATGCACCCTGCATACCAAATACAGGTGTTTCAGGGCAGCAACAGTGCCAAATCCTTGTCCCTGGGCACCCACCCCTAGTTATGGCACTGTCTGCACTGTATTTATAAATCCATTTTGCAAAATTTAGTTGACTAAAGCTGGAGAGAATACGGTGAGCTCACTCTGCTGTGTGGTGGAGTTGGGGTTGCCCTGGGGACACACAAGGTCAAAAGAGAAGTGAAGTGTGGCGAATATTCTGTGGAAGTTTGCACATGTTGTTCCTCTACATCTTTGCACATGGCTACATTTGTTTCTATTGCGCAATTGTATGGAAAGATATACATTCAGAAGGGATAAGAGAGGATTTTTCTTGCGGTACTAATTTATTCAAATAATGATCATTTATAACCAGGATTTCAATTTGATTCTTCTCTAGGTTCATAGCTGGATGTTGCTTCATTCCCTTCTGTATGAACCGCACAAAAGATGTGAACCACTTTTGCCCTCGTTGTAACTGTCTTATCTATAAGTACAAAAGAATGTAATTCACTTGTATTGGAGAACTGAGAACAGGCTCAATGACTGAAATGAAGTGTTTTTTTATGCATTCTTGTACAGATTATAAACACAAGCCTCATAATATAATGAAGGTCATAATATCACTACCTGATACAAAATGTTAGCTCTAAAGAACAGGGTTCTACAAATCTGGCCTGTTCTCCTTAATTGGGAATAATAACTCAGTCTGTGTTTGTACCATAGTATGGTGTAGACTGTTTCGTTCACATTGGTTGTTTTGCCACATAATTATGAGACAGTCCACATATAAGTGTTTGTAGACATGGGCGCATCATTAATCTGGGTGAGAACAGATGTAAATAAATCACACAACTTTAGGTCACCTCTTTCTTAAAACTCAGCACAAATTGTGCTCTTAAAGAGGCACATAGATATAGTCTGTTAATGTATGTTGTGTTATTTTACCCTTCTCCAGTCATAGCTTAAATGCCTTTGTCACCTCATTTACTGTAAATGTGATTTACTTTTGCTATACAGTATGTGTTGTGTTTTATAGCATACGGCATTTATCTAGTCTTAGTATTTATGCGTTATATTTGTTTATCAGCACTTAATATTGTAGAAAATACACTTTACTATGTAAAGGTGAGATTTACCTTTTTTATGAATGATTTTTCATTTACCTTGTTTGTACTGCATATTTACCATTTGCTGGTTACAGAATAAAAGAGAGATACCGCAAGAAATGTTCTGTTCTGATGTATTAGCATACACACACAAAGGTGTCTCATGTATGTCCATTTCAGGAAACTGACCTTTTTTTTGTGCAAATAATTATACATTAGTTTCTACTATTAGAATTATCCATCCTCTGACATCTATAAATACTGCTCCTCCTATTATAGTGGTTTATTTAGTCACCTTGTGTGCTCTGTGGCTGGGTCAAGAAGGTCAGTCCTACTTGGCTGAATGTAAGTATGTCAACTTCAACACTGTAAAGCAGTCTTCCTTAAACTTGGTCCTTATAGAACCCTAACAGTGAATGTATTCAAGGTATCCATAGGATTAATTACTATCAGCTGTAGATCTATTGTGTTAGTTGGTGAACACACCTGTGCTCTAGCTAGATGATTTGGAAAACATGAACTGTTAGGGTTCCATGAGGATTGGGTTTGAGAAACCCTGCTATAGAGAGAGGGTACGGGATGCATCAAGCATCGCTTTTTTGATGCGATGCATCCTTCCAATGGTCGCATGCATACTGGTCTTTAGTAATGTTGTATGCATGAATATTTAAGCAAAGGACAGCTCTTCTGATATGATCTGTCCTTTGTGGTGTGGTCGAGAGTCCCTCTGCGCATGATCAAGATGCAGGGATCCCTCTAGGGGAATTTAACAGAAAAAAACTATAGATGTGTGACACCCTACACTTAACACTGAAGATGTCTGGTGTCTTACCATACTAAGTGGGATCTCTTTCAGGAACACTCCTCCTCTGATTCTCTTGTAACAGAAGAGAAAGCACTCTGATCATCATACAATATCTATCAGGCCAATTGGTACCATAAACTCTTGTACTTTATTTAACAGTAATAAGTACAAAGGAGGTAATCAGAATATCGACAACAATATTTCACTTAATATATTACATATGATACATGCCAAAACTATGCAATATGGAGAGATTACACATGACCCAGGAATACTTTATTTTGCTGGAACTGCTCTGCCTCCGGGCTGTTTGTCTAAGAATGAAGCGTGTTAGGTCAGAACAATAAAGAAGTACAATTATACTTTAACTAAATATCATATAAGTATCTGTATATTATAACATAAGTGTTATGAAAACTCAAAAGTCAATATAGTTTACTAGTTGTGCACCACCTATACAGAGAAAATTGGCCAACAAGTGTTGACTTGGCGAACTTACTTTCCTCTGGAAAACATGAATGACCATGAGTAACTTGGCTTACTGGCTCCTTAGGAATTCACTGAAGCAGTTTCCTAGCTCTATTCATAATTCTGCACTACTAAGTGTTACCCAGTTTAATCCTGTCCTGTGCTGTTGGCCAAATAGAGGGGATCTGGCAACATTTGTAGCAGTACCAGTGAATGTTTCAAATAGAGCAACTGAGTTGCTAATTGTTTCTATCTCTGCTTGTCTGTTTCCTTCTGAACAGTGAGTAAAGCTGTTACAATCAGTGGTATAATGCAGGCTGTCCTGTAATTTACTTTAAACATTGGATTAATCAGTATTGTATTGCTAAACTGATAATGTTGCTCCTATAAGGACCTGCAGAGTCCAAATAAGAGGAATGGGATTGAAATGCCGGTGGCGGATGCCTGACAGGAATTAGATCCTGACTGGGGCAGGTAAGTACCCTAACCTCCCCCTAGTGTCTAACCCTAACCTACCCCCGGGAGTCCTTAACAATAACCCCCCCTTACCGCTCCCTAACCCTCCCGGGGGGTGTGCCTAAACCATACCCTCCCACCTAGGGGTGCCTAACCTTAGCCACCCCCCCAAATCCTAACCCCACTAGACTCCCTAATCATAACCCTCCCGCCCCCCCGAATCTAACGCTAAGGGTGCCCCAGACTTACCTTTGTTCGGGATAGCATCTTTGGCATTCCGGCATCGGTATTATGATAGGTGTCTGTATTTCGACACCTATCCTAAATCCCTAGCCGGCATTCCAATATCGGGATTGTGACTGGCGGCCGCAATGACTACATCCCCATCCTACATGTAGGGGTTTCCATTTAATAACAAAGCCTCCTGCTAATTTTCAGCAACTGATTATAACTGGAACACTGTCCCAATAAATTAATTGCAGATTGGGTTATAACCTGAATCTGTCACTTTCTGAGGTGAAACAGGCTGCTCCTACTGTTTATCTTTCCTGTCCATGGGGCCGCTACACGGGTATCGGGTATAATAATGTGTTAAATGACTAAGTCCCTTGCATTAGCTGCTGTAGGCTGTCAGCTGGATGACACTGTAGTAATGCGGAGCGCTACTTGTGCTTGTCATTGGTTACAGACCTCTGTCTCTCTCCTTAGGGCAATTACCGCCCCTTCCAGCCAGCTCCTCCATTCAGGTCCCAGCCTCCATACTTGGCCACTGCCCCTGACCCTCCTCTTGGCCAGGCAGACCTGCTTCCTCCTGCGGCTCATAGGAAGTCTCCACTGTTCCAGACAGCCGGCTGCTGCTGCCCGTTCAGTGCAGCCCAGAGCCGTAACTAGACTTTTTGGTTCCCTGTGCGAGAGAGCGCAATGGTGCCCCCCCATTTTCAAATAGGGATATAAATAACCCGAAAAAGCAGAATGGCCTCATGGAGAAGGGCCCGGGAAGAGATAGCGGAGGCCAGGAGATGTTTGGGATGAAATAAGAGGAATCTACAAGTGAGACTGATGATAAACAGAAAATTGACAGGTCTGAACAGTGCCCCCTGCAGTGCCCCGTGCCATGGCACAAGCCGCACTACCCTAGTTACGGCCCTGCCACAGCCCCTCAGGTAAATGCTCTGGCGTAGCTCCGCTACTCTTTCTCCGCACCACAGGACTCCCAACGGTCCATCAGGTAGCCCCTTTTATATCATCCCTCCGGATCTCCTACACAAGGCGGCTCCGGTCCCGCGTGCTGAAGCACTGCTCCGGGCTCCAGGACATGCTGGGCTCTCCCTCAAGAATTGAGGGGGAGTTCTTGCCTTGTGCCCCACTATTAGCAGTTGTCCCAGGCCGGTAAAGCAGGCCATAATCCCAGGGGAAATAGGGACAGTCTGTTGGCACACAACGAGGCATGTACTTGTTACAGTTTTGAAAGAACATTAATTCATAATTACAATAAAACATGTACATCTTTTATAAACAAAAAGGTATTTTTACCCTTCATAATACACAAGTGATACTGCCAAAATTAGGGGTATCACAGATGGCATTGCCTATCTCGTCCAAGCTCTGGAAAGCTTAGCTGGAAAATGCAGTCAAACCTCCTAAACCAGCATTTTCAGAGGTTTGACAGCATTTTTAGCATTGATGCATCCTGCACAGGGAGTTTTAAAACTAGCAGAGAATTTCTTGGCTTTCTAATTAGACTGTGCTTTATGGTAAGGCTGCTTTCAGTCATGCTCATTGAGTCTACATTTAATGGAGATTTATAAACTACTGTATGAGATGTCTATTATTATTCACCTTTTTGACATAAAAGGTTTAAAAAAAAAGTAAATGACAAATTACCTTTTGTATGCACTTATTCATACAGTTGTCCAGCAATCAGCATTTTATTTGTAAAAGATAAAAGATCACCTTGAAGCCAGAATATTTGACTACATCTGTATCGCTTCTGCACTGACATGTTGAAATGTACTTTATCCCATATTCTTTACAAATTTGCTTCCAGCTAATGGTAATTCTGTGACTCAATTTGAGTCCTGCTGCAATGTTTGCTAAGGTAAGGGCTCTGACTCATGGAAAAAACACTGAAATTTTCCTGTTTCAGAAAAGCAGTAGATTTATTAAGAGTTTATGATTATGTATTGCATAAGCTACATTATGTATGTACAATCAAGAATTAATTTTTTAATGTTTTCAGCCATCTGGTCTAATGGATTGAACTTACATTGCTAAAGACACAATCTTGGAACAAGGTTATTTTGTTGAAATGAAATGTTTCATGTTCTCAAAGCACAGCATTTCCCTTCTGCTCCATGGGAGGTTTCTGTCCTCCCTGAGCTCACCTTGGTGTTTTTTTGTCTTGTAGCCCCCCTTCCTCCCCTTCCAGTAAAATCTGCCACCCACAGGGACGGCCTAGCAGTAGCAGTGACTTCCCATGGAAGTGCTCCGTGCTAATCACATGGTGGGCAAGAAGTCCATGGGAAAGGTGTTTTCTCCCCCTGGGACTGCCAGTACGGACTGTGATAGCAGCACTTTCTATTGAAAGCCATTCCCTTGCTATTATGGCATCCCATGCTGTCTACCGTGGGCTGCAGCCAGCCGTATTTGTCATTTGTGCGCAATCCTGCACAATTACAAACCCGCGGCTGACAAAGGAGCAACAGTTGGTTCTAATTATTAAAAAGCACAAGGGGAGGAGGCAAAGCAAAACTTTTAAGGAAAGATACAGTTAATCCTGTAAGGTATAACTCATTATTTTACTTTAGTGATAAAAGCACTAGAACCTTTCTAAAGCCTGGGAAGCTCTACGGCTGTCAGTCTCCCTGTTTTTATACTCTGTGCAGCATAGTGGCTGTCAAATATATCTGCACATTGTGCTGTGTGTACGTGCAGTCCGACGACCGACCGTACACTTGCTGCACATTCTGCCGGGCAGGGGGATGCGATGCGACCTCCAGACAGATGGCAGTGATGGTGGTTCAGTGTGTATGAATAACCATCTGCAGATTTATCTGCAGATCAGTCGAACTGAAGATATATCTATCGGGTTTGTACCCAGCTGTAGTTATCTAAAATGTTGACAAAGCCGTGCAATGTCCAATAAAATATTTGATAACTTGAAAATGTACAATCCAGTCTGCCTGAAGAAAAAGCAGAATGGTTAGGAGTTAAGGTAATATTAGGGCACAAAAACAACGTAACTGGTCTAGGGAGGATGGAAAACAGGAAACCTTTCCATCAGGGTGAGCTGTAAAGATAGGGCCTTGGGGTTCAGCTCTTAAAAGGTGATATGTTTTTTTAAATACCAACTCCCTTCGTTGGACTGAAGCAGAATTTATCTATTGAATGCTGGGGTTCCAGACACTATATAACGTGCTAGTCTGTCTGAGTTGTAGTAGTGAAAAATGAGAGTTCTTTAATTATATATCTAGCTAACATTTGCTTCATATTTACACATTTTCATCCCCTTCATTAATGCGGAAATTCTCAAGACATAGTATAATGTACCTTGTTTCCCCCTTCATGCTTAGAACGTCATTTGATTAGTTGGTTAAACTTTGAACCTGCCTCACCCTATTTTTATGGCCTGATATGTTCAACTGTTCTGATAATTCATAACCCCACTTCAGGAGAGGATCGCTGCAAGGCTCTGTGCTTTATTGTAACAGGTAGGATTATTATTTTTCTTTTTGTAATCTAGATTTGTTAAAGAAATGCATTTAGACATTTTTTTCTTATATTTTTGGTATGATTTACATTTTTTATGTTCATAAAACAAAACTGTTCATTTACTCTTAAATGGGTGACTGTATATGCAATATTATAGCTATACAGTAGGGCTTTCTGCATTGATTGTATTTGTTGTCTTTCACGGTTTGTTGATGAGTGTGATCATTGCACCAGTCTACACAAGTAAAGTGCACTAATCTAGGAAAGTTTGGCAATTAAAAATTGGGACGAATTCAACATAACGTTATAGAGAAAAAATATATGTAAACTGACATACCTTAAAATGTATTGCATTCTTTATAGTACTATTTAACCAAAATTTTAGAGAGGACTGGATAGTCAGGGAGGGGGGGAGAGAGCTATTTTGGGTTGTTATTATTTTTACAGATGATGGCTGAGCTACAAGTGTCACTCTGTCCAGCAGCCTTTGCTATGAAGGCATGTAGTACATCTTTGTGACTTCTATGGGTCTTACTGGTGATCACACCAGATATTCCCATTTAAGATATTGCTACCTCTACATTTGTTTGCATAGGAGCCTCTTATTGCAAAAACTGGAAGACTCACTGTTGATGGACTTATATGTGCTTCATTACAAGGGTAAAATGTCCACTCCCAACATACAAATAATGATCATGAACATTGGATTTACTGCTGTGCTTAGCCCCTATCATTCTCCAGCTATCTTCTTTTTAGCCAACTGATAATCTTATGGAATTCAGTGTCCTGTTTTTGTAGATCTATAAAAAATATTTCATACGTCCTGTTTTTGGATTACATACTAGCATGGGATGGCCTTTTTGGCAAGGTATTGCCTGCTGCTACCAACTATCCCATCCAATAGCAATTATAATAATAATAAATATTGTAATGCATCCAGGAATATCCTTCTCCAGTTATGTTTTTTGGCACCAACTGCTTACTGTATATCGTGCAGCATATATCCAATCTGAGCAGTTCAGTGACTAAAGGCTATGTGATGGACCAGTGTGTGTGTGTGTGTGTGTGTATATGAAGCGAAATATCAGGAGGTGAACACAAGATGTACATATATTTTAAAAACATTTTCACTCTGATAAAAATAAATAATTACCAATGCATGAGACGATGATAGAATTGTTGCGCTGCTTCTTATATGTAAAAGTGTATTTCCAATCACCAGGAAAAGTCAAAAACAGTCTGTGTGCAAGAGGAGGAACCAGCTCATTTCCTCCCTCGAGTGCTGAAATCATACTATGCTCCTCCTTTGTATATGTGGCTGCTCAGTCCTTACAATTTGCCGCTTGGTAAGATGGATAGTTTCTAGAAATATAAAAAGGGGAAAAGGACAAGTGCCTGAGTGTAATATCTTTTGATACCAGTAGATTCGAGGTATATGCTCAATGCAGGGCCGTAACTAGAGTAGTACGACCAATGCCATGGCACAGGGCACCGCAGGGCAGGGGGCACTGTTTGGGCCTGTCAGTTTTCCTGTTTATTACTATTCTCACTTGTAGCTTCCTCCTCTTTTATGCCCAAAATCTCCTGGAGTCCCCTATCTCTTCCAAGGCCCTTCCACATGAGGCCATGGCCATTTTTCAAGTGCACTATCTTATATCCCTATTTAATAATAGGGGGGGCGCCAATGCTCTCTCTGGCACAGGGCACCAAAAAGTCTACTTACGGCTCTGGCTCAATGTATATGCATACAATTGATAGTTAAGCGTATCAACTGGTTGTTAAACATCAGCCAGCAGGTTGCTGTAATCTAAACTGTGGCATCCTGAAGTTTTGAAGGAAGGAGCGTGTTAAAAGTGTTTTCCCATTGTGGAATCCTGCTGGGTGATGTTTAAAGATCATTTGATATGCTTAACTATCAAGTGTATATATGGCACGCATATACATTGAGCATATACCTCAAATTTACTGGTATCAAAGATATTACACTATCAAGCATTGCCTACCTGCCAGTTGAACAAGTAAGTCGTATTTCCTCCTGCATTATGTGCATGGAGCTAAATGTATATATTCAGCCATATGAGTAATGTATGCATCTATGTACCTGGACTGGGCAGTCCATGCACAGAGCTTGGTTTTATACATGTCCTCATAATGTGTGTGTGTGCACTTGCACCAGCCTTATTCCTGGTGCAACAGATCTGTCTGAATATAAGTTTCTCCTTGTATGTACTTCTCTACATAGCCCGCAGTTCCATTAACCCGCCCATTCTAAACTTTGCTTACATGAGAATGCCCCATTACAACCAAATTATGCTCTTGAGCTAAAAGTGGAGATGCATTTGGTTTTTGTATGACTCTGCCTCACCAATAGTTGTGAGTGCTTTTTATTTCCATGGGATGAGCAGAGCAAATACATGCAAGATCCACTCTGAAAATAGACTTCTGCTCAACAGGCTTATAAACTTTCCATGTCCCATGGTCACATGTTGATATCACTGTATAGGAGAAACTTTTTTTTATCATTGGTTATACAGTGTTACCATGGTAGTACTCCATGCATTTCACAATTCTATAGTTCCTGCTTAGCCCAATGCCTGTCTTTGTACCTTTTGAATGGCAGCAGCAACTTTGGAATCTGGATGATGGGGTTATATAGCTGCACGATTTACATTATTACATGATTGGCCATGAAACTATGGTAGGAATTAAGAATGTATGGGAGGGTCATGGGAATGTACTATATATGCTTGGACATTGTAATATATGTGATTGGTAACTGGACATTTATTGTATTTTATTTACTTTACCAGTTCACGCATGATAAACATTTGTTTCTGCTATACACATGGTATACGAAGTATAGACCTAATGCAGACAATTATTGCTGTAATCTGCAATTACATGCTATTTTATCACTTTCTTGTTTTAGGGGCATATGTATCAAAGCATAATGTGAGATAAAATTATGAAATATAAATCACCAACCAATCAGCTCCAGACTAATTTCTTAAACATAGCCTGCAAAATGTAAGTTAGAAGCTGATTGGCTGGTGATATATATTTCACAATTTTCTCTCACATCAAGCTTTGATACATATGCCCCTTAGCACGCTAATTTCAATATCACACTGTTGGTTGAAACGTCTGCCTATGTAAAATGATTCGCTGAAAGTTTTACACCACCAAAGCAAATATTATTAGCTTTTAGATACAGATACAAACTTTTTCAACAGTAGAAAACCTATTTCTATTGGCTGCACCTGGTTATTTTTCTTGCGGTGATAAAGATACATTTGTTTATCACTGTTAAAATATTTTTCTTTACACCTGTTGAGCCTATTTTGGTACTTTTTGGGCTCCCCTTGTTGTACTCTGCTGCCTACTGAACTAGTTGTTGGTCGCAAGCTTCAACTTATCACTTCCAAATAATTTTCCAAGCTTAGTGAAAAGGTGAAAATCGCTTGGAGCAAGGTGCAGACTATAAGGTGGATCATCAAAAACCTCCCACCCAAAACTGTGACAAGTGCTGGGCATCCCAGATGATCTACATCACGTACACTTGTTTGTCCATTATTGAACACTTCACAAAACTCTCTCACATCACCATAAACCTGTTTTAATTGATGATTTATTTCAGCCACTATCACTTTCTGAGTTATTTTGCATAGTAGGGTTTATTTCAGCACACAACATCGCCAAAAACAACCATAACAGCACGTCAGTCTCAGAGCACTTAGAAAAAAAAGTTAGGGAGACCATCTGACCAAGAAAGAGAAGAATGAGTGACCTGTGTGGGGGAATGCACGAACTGTCTTTACTTTCTGGATTACCCTGTATCTATGTTTATTCAAGGTTAGAATGCTCAGTATTTAAGAATATAGATTGTCCTATTTTGGTTTACAGTAATTACATACTTTCTGTAACAATTGTAGCATTATGCTATATTGTAATTTGATCAGGATTAACAACAAAAAGCAAGTTAGTATTTTATGTCTTGTACCCGTTTATAAATATTTCCTACACCACTGTATAAAAGTAATAATGTTTATTTTTGCTGCTATTATTAGAATGAACTTAAGACGTAAGTTCATAAATATCTACAGCATGACCCAACAACTATTCCTCAACCAAGGTCACTGCTTAGTAATAAAGATGGTGTCATAAAGAATCATGCGACTGGAAAGCAGATTTTTATCTTTTAAAAGGTTATAGCCTGAAAACGCATCACACGCACAAAGATCGCCAATTTATATGATGACATGCTTTTATCTGTACAACCAGAGTTGTTTATGTATGTTGCATTTGGTTACAGCATATCGCTGCTTCATATATTGTATAGAATTGTACATAGAGAACAGCTGCATGTGGTGTCCAATAGCACTAAAATTGAACAACTGCCTGAATACAGAAAAGTCTGCTTCCAGAATAGCAGGTGAAACACAATAAATAAGTTATACACAGGCAAAAAACACATTTCAATACCAAAAATGTGTAATTTGTAAACAAAGGCAAAATATATTGTGATGTGAAAAAAAAAAAGGATTTTCTGGTGAACCTTTTGTCATATGGGGTTGATGTTTCAAACAGTGATAAGAGTGGAGAAGTGGACCAGTAGATAAGCTGCCCATAGCAGCCAATTGGCTTTGAGCAGTAGCACTTATCGGTATATGTTTATGATGCTGGCGGTCACAATGCCGACCGCCGGCATCTAGACTACAGCATTCCGGTGAGGGTTAACCTATGCCGGGAGTCCGGTGCCCGGCATCCCTATCAAAGGGATGCCCAGCGTGGACAGCTGTGGGGGGGTAGAGGGTTAGGTTTAGGGTTCCCGGGGGGGATTTAGGGTTAGGCACTCCCCCCCCCCCCCCCCCCCGGGAGATTAGGGTTAGGCTAGGGGGAGGGAGAGTTAGGGTTAGGCACCCCCCCCGGGTGACTTAGGTTTAGGCGGCGGGGAAAGAGGGTGATTAGGGTTAGGCACCCTAAAGGAGGGTTAGGGAGTTAGAGTTGGGTTAGTTTATACTTACCTTCTAGACTATCGGGATTTCCTTCCATGACGGGCTGGCCCTGCCGGGATTTGAATTTCATACCGAATCGACACTTATCAAGTACATTCTATAAAATGATAGGTAGAAGCTGATCGATTGCTATGGGTAAGTTCTCCACTGGTTCACTTCTCTACTCGTTTCACTGCCTGATACATCTGGGGTACCACAAGTGGGATTCCAAATTTAAAAGATTTACTACATATTGCCTTCAAGGGTTCTGGACTGTAGATAGACAGTAAAAAGGTTGCCAATGTCTAGATAGTCACCAAATGTTAGACTGTCAATAGGTCGTCTGGGACAAAAGGTCAACAGGGACAAAAATTCGACACACTGAAGGTCAACATGTACAAATGGTTGACACCTGATGATTTTTTTTTTTTTTTTTTTTTTAGGGTTAGGCACCAGGAGGGAAAGTCAGGGTTAGGCACTAGAAGGGACAGTTAGGGTCCAGCACCTACCATCAAACTGTTAGTGCCAAACACTAACCCTCCCTCCTGGTGCTTACCCTAAGTATTCAGGACCCTGATAAAAAAAAATCATGTCGACCATTTTTGTGTCAACTCTTTGACCTTGTCGACCATTAATGTTTCAACCTTTTATCCCTGTCTACCAGGTGTCTATCTAGACACTGTCAACTTTTTTACTGTCTCTGTTAATCCACACCCTGCCTTCAAAGAGACAGAAAGTGTATGTGAATAGGTGGGCCTGGTTTCTGCAGATTAAGGTCCCAATTGTACCAATATATTCTGGTAGGTATGTATTAACAAGGGAAATGACCTTGGCAGAAACCATTTTTTTCTGGTTGCCATTTTACCCTTACTTTTTGTTAAATTACATTTTTGGTTATGCGTGTCATACATTTTAAAATAAATACATTGTATGGCATATGCTGTCGGTCTCTTGCTGTAGTGTAAACTGCATTGTATAATGGAAGTACCTGTAGGCCTTCCCTGGCATTTTAACAAAGCATAACTAGAGTGAATAGATTACAAGATGGCATAGGCTTATTATGTTTAATATCTGAACAATGCGGAGAAGTGGAACTGACTGTTGATAACCTGGGTTGTGATTGGTATCTATACGCAGGGCCGGATTAAGGTCTGTATACACATACCGTTCTATCTGCCTGATGTCCAATGCCCCCTGTAGTTGTGCCCCTTCTGCAATGCTCCCTGTAGTTGTGCCCCTTCTGCAATGCCCGAAGTTGTTGTGCCCCTTCTCCAATGCCCCCCGTATTTGTGCCTTTCCTCCAATGCCCCCAGTATTTGTGCCCTTCTTCAATTCCCCCAGTATTTGTGCCTTTCCTCCAATACCCCCAGTATTTGTGCCTCTTCTGCAATGCCCCCAGTAGTTGTGCCTCTTTAATGCCCCCAGTAGTTGTGCCCCTTCTCCAATGCCCCCAGTATTTGTGCCTTTCCTCTAATGACCCCAGTATTTGTGCCCCCTGCAATGCCCCCAGTAGTTGTGCCCCTTTTCCAATGCCCCCAGTGTTTGTGCCTTTCCTCCAATGCCCCAAGTATTTGTGCCCCGTGCAATGCCCCCAGTAGTTGTGCCCCTTTTCCAATGCCCCCAGTATTTGTGCCTTTCCTCCAATGCCCCCAGTATTTGTGCCCCATGCAATGCCCCCAGTAGTTGTGCCTCTTCTTAAATGCCCCAGTAGTTGTGCCCCTTCTCCAATGCCCCCAGTATTTGTGCCTTTCCTCCAATGCCCCCTGCAATGCCCCCAGTATTTGTGCCTTTCCTCCAATGCCCCCTGCAATGCCCCCAGTAGTTGTGCCTTTTCTTAAATGACCCCTGTAGATGTGCCCCGTAAAGTAGTGCCCCCAGTAGCTCTCCCTACCCGCCCACAACCCTGTTAAAAAAAAAAACTTGCCTGTCTTCGCTCCACGCAGTCAAAGCTCCCGAGTCCCGCCGCCGTCACTACTACTGCTGCCGCTGTTTGCTGGATCTGGTGCACAGGCTCCTCTCCTCTGCAGTGTGCGAGTGATGTCATGATGTCACCCGTGCACTGCATCACTGGGAACGCTGGCCTCTGAAGCGATCAGTATTCAGAGGCCAACATTCCCACTTACCGTAAGTTGATTGCGATGTACAGGCGGGAGCTCCGTGAGTTTCCAGTAGATCACGATCAACCTTTTCGCTGGGCATGTGGCCAGGGGTCGGGGACAGTGAGTGGGGGCCCCAGGACGACCACCCCTGTTGCCCTGCCCTTAATCCGGCCCTGTCTATATGTAATGAATCTTGAATGCTACGTTATATAAAACTTCTAGAATACTTCCACAATTAGTAGCTTCCTGCATTGGGAAAAAACAAATGTGCCATTAGTACTACATTAATGTAGCATCAGCCCCCCCGCTAGAAAGGGTCCAGTGCTGGTTCTGGGAATTACAAGGGGGACCCTACGCATTTTTTTTTCCCTGTAATACCAGAACTGGTTCCCAGAGCCCAGTGCTGGCTGTACGAAGCACAGTGGAACTCTACGCATTTTTTTTCCCCTGTACTTAAACAACCAGGACTGGCTATGAAAAGTCCGGGGCTGGTTCTGTTTTAGGGGGGGAAGCTCCATGTCATTTAAAAAAAAAAAAAAAAAAATTAACCCTAAAAGCATACAAAAAAATAAACAAGCAGTCTGCACATATTTCACCGATACGTGCAGGCTGCTTGTTCGGGAGAGAAATTTGGCCAGTGAAATTGGGAATTCAAAACAGACAGGATCGACCAAATACACCATCAATCAAAATAATCCTGTTAAAACTGGGAGCTTGGTAAATTCCTGATTTTTTTTTTTGTTTTTAAGTGAAAAAAACAGGATCGATTAAAAATGGCTATCAGAGTTGAAAAACGGAACAAATCAGGACCAAATCAAATCTTAGTAAATTGACTCCTTATACTGAGCAAATGTATTGCATTAACCCTCAATATTTATAGCATTATTATTATTGCCTGTGTTAAGCAGATTACTACCAGAAGTCATGTCCTGTGTCGCCAGATATTATACATGCATAAATTTTGCACTGCTTTCTTGAAAAGGTAGAAGTTATGTCTAAATTAGACATCTTAAATTGGGGCTCAAGACCTTGCTGTAAATCTGATTAGATTATCAGTGGAAGCCTCTGCACCAAAGACTATCTATACACCCTGTACAGAGATTACCTGTGAAGCAAACTACTGATCTACGGTAAGCTCCCAATGGACCAAGCAAATATACTGCAGAACCTCACTGCACCTGGCAGAAGCCACAACTTCGATGCCAGTTTCTCACTGAAAATAACCAACTATGCTCGTGAGGCTCTCACTTGTGCCTCTTTCATCTCCTTCCGTATGGTCACCACCCCCACTTGCAGTCCCTGTCTGCTTTCAGATGGTCAGTTAAAATTTTTAGGTGGTATAGTGACCATTACCATAAGTAGTGTGTTATAGTCTCCCTTTTGTGGTTAAAGGTGACTTAGGGGGGTATTCAATTATGGGTGAGATCAGGGCCGCAACTAGGGGGGGGCTGGAGGTGCACGTGCACCGGGTGAGCCGCTGTACCTGGTGCCAGTGACCTCCAGCCCGGCGCTGCAGAGAGGCTCCAAGCCGGACGTCCGCTGGTAATATTTATTACCAGCGGGCGCCCGGCTCCTTCTCTGCAGCGACGCGGTGTAGCCGGAGCCGGAGGCTGGAGTTCTCTCCCGAACTCCAGCTTCCGGCTCTCCCCACGGGCACTATGGGGGAGACGTCATGACATCTCCCCCATAGTTCCAAGGAGCAGCCGGCGGACCGGACGCGACGCTGGATGCAGGAGCGGGGTTCAAGGTAAGTATTTTTTTTTTTTAATAAGCTGCACTACAGGGGCATTATTATGGGGGCAGGGGCATTACCACAGGGGCATTACTATGGGGGCATAGGCAATAAGGGGCATTACTAATGGGGCATGAGCACTACAGGGGCATTACTATTGGGGCATGGGCACTACAGGGGCATTACCACAGGGGCATTACTGTGGGGGCATGAGCACTACAGGGGCATTACTGTAAGGGCACTACAGGGATATTACTATGGGGGCATGGACAATACAGGGGCATTACTATGAGAGCATGGGCACTACAGGGGCATTAATATGGGAGCATGGGCACTACAGGGGCATTACTGTATGGTGGGCACTACAGGGGCATTACTATGGGGGTATTAACATATGGGCATTACTATGGGGGCATTACAATATGGGCACTACTGCAGGGGGAATTACATGGGGGGCGCCAAATTACTGTCTTGCCCCTGGTGACAAAAATCCTAGTTTCGGCCCTGGGTGAGATTAGCAATTCGGTGCAAGGTTTTTCATTTTTGAGCATCGGGAGGTTTATTTTTGTAAATTGAATACCTCGGATATCGGGAGTGCACATTAATCGCGGTATTCCAAAATTGGGCTCTAGATCCGTGTAATTTTTTGTAGACAAAACCTCGCTCACAATTGAATACCCCCCTTAAAGTCTGGTGATGTCATTCTTGTGAATAATAAGTACCTTTCAATTCAAATAAAAGATTGAACATACAACACTGAACTTGGTTATCTCTGGTCCTGGTGATTTGCACATGTGGGGGTTTTGGAGATAGTTAGCTGACTAGGGTAGATTCCCTCCCTGTACCTCTAAATCCTATATATAAACAATGTAAGGAAACAATGACAACTTCCCACATATTATAAAGGTAATACTAACAAATCTGGCAACATTACCTATGCTATTAAAATGTACATTACAATATCCCCAGTCTTTAGCATATGTAAGCTCTCATGAGCAGGGACCTCTTCCCTCATGTGCTTCTTTTTACATTTTCTTCTACTCTCTACTCCCCATAGGGCACCTAACACGTGACTGCCAACTCCCGGCAGCTTATTGTGAGTGCTTTAATCACTATTTCAGCAATGTATATAAGTTGTGTCCTTGTCCTGCACTGTAATGTACTGTAAGTTACTTGTTCCTTGTTCACCTATTAGTTCTGTTTACTATGTAAGGCGCTGCGGAACACTTGTGGCGCCATATAAATAAAGGATAATAATAATAATAATAATAACAGGCAACAAGGATATTCACTGGTCATGCAGCTCCACTAATATAGTGAGAAGCAAGGGAAAGCTGTAAAAAGTTCAATGTCTGTGTCACTACTTTGGTCGAGATGAGATAAAGGTTGTTGGACCGTCATCTTGTCACATTGATATATAATATAGTAAGATTTCTAGAGCACACCATACAATGCATCCTAATGACCGCCATACAATATACAGTACATTTCCATACATTACACTTAGAATCCTAGCAGTGACATGCGGTGAAGTCAATGGCTGGAGAGGCACACATGGAGATGGGTCTGAGTGCTGGGAGCCTACTCACCCCCTACTCACTGTATCCCTCTCCGCCCACTACACTAAGCTACTGTGTTCATCGATTCTCCTACCTACATCACTGTGTCTTCTCTTGCTGCTGCTGACTGTGCTCTTTAAACACTGCAGTGCACTTCCTGGTCACAATACCCATCCAGTGCTCAAGGCATTCCCCCCCCCCATACTCTGAGGCATGCCTTTATTAGTTCTCTTTCTGTGTAGCTTACAGTCAGTGGTGTGGCCCCGTCCCCAGCTCTGCAAGCAGTGTCTGACTATACAGAAGCGAGGCTGAGCTGTTGCTGCCTCATTTCTCATCTCCCCGCAGTTCCAGGGAGCTCCACAAAGCTGGTGAGTGTTAACTATAAAAATTATTACAATAAACAAAGATGCTGCTTATAAGTTTTATAAATATCTTTTTTGTATTATTAGAATAATTTTTATATCAAATCTCAAGAGTATGACAGGGGAAACTCTGACTACCCTGACTGCATGTCCCTGAATCCTAGTTGCCACCATACAATACAGATACACCCATGGATTACAGACACCAGCGAAGTTACCACTTTACAATATATTTACTTACACTGTTTTTCTAAAATAGAATATAAGTTCAAAAAACTTTGCCTGCGGCATCTGTACCTGTATATCTGTGTGCTCCATCTGTGCTGTGGGCCCTGTATAATTATTATTGTAACTGATGCTCATTCAGTTGTGGATCTATAGACAGGGCGTGTACAATAAAGAAGCTAAGAAGTGGAGACAATGCTTCTTCTCACTCTAAAACAGTGAGCAAGGAGCAGATATCAGTGGGAGAAGCAGAAGTCAAAGGGCAGGAGCATAGGTCATGTGACAGAAGCAGAGGTCAAGGGGCACAGAATTTGTAAAGGAGTGGGCTGAGCTGCATCCTCTATGGAAACTGAGTGGATTCCCTGTAATTTTGTGCAGTTCTAAGACCTCCCAGGACATGTGGATGGCTCAGGGCAGTATATTTTAAACATTGAAAAAAGGCTGATCCACTGCAGCTGGCACCTCCCACTGGAGCTGTATCCTGGAGCACACGCTTTATATGATGCACCCTGACCATATATAACCTGTAAATCATTGTCACCATTGTAATCTACAATTTCGTAATTACTTACATTAATTACCATGTTCCCATTGATCTCTAAATCAGTACTTCGAGCATTAGCTCATAATCAGCCTTGCATGGAATCCATTCCTTATTGTGAAAAATCTATTTGCGAAGGGGTGGAAAAAGGATAAGGTGTTATCTCTTCTGAATACCATTTTCAAATAACCTGTTGGAAATATCTGTATACAGGTGCAGAGGTATGGCAAAGTTATGTACACACCAGTGGAATACCTTATCACTATAGACACCCCAGTTGCTTAACCAGATGGATGGTTTATTTGGTGATAAGTGTTGTACAGTCGTACTCGCTGTGATACACTGGTTTAAATGGAGCGGAGCGGGGTCTGATTCACCTCACTAGTCAGTGAGTGCATATTTGATATGGTTAGCAGTGCAGGGTGCTGGAACAGCAGTAGTGGGAGTCATCCATCTCTCACTATGTCAGTCTTACACCGTAACAAGATGGCCCCGTGCATGTGCAGTGCTTATGTTGGTGGCCATCTTGGATCAGGGAATGAAGCTTCCCTGGAGGTACTTTAAGCATGGGTCTGCGCAGTAGCGCACTCCACTATCTTTTCGTCCCGATACATCTGTGCGTTCGGCTTTGACACTTGATAGGAAATAGCCACACAAACATTGGTATTAAATGACTGAGTGCAGGTTTTTTAGAAACCATATATACCTGCATCTTACTATGTTTTAGTTCACAGAGATCTGAAATGGCTGAAACTGCACTTTGCAGTCAGTCCTGGTACTCAGTGTGCCATGTTCACATTTCTATTGGGAGAAACCAGATTAATAACTGCCACCCTTGCCTGATCAGGACAGGAAACCCTAACAACCATACAATCTCACTACCAGGTGGGGGTAACGTGTTACAACAGGTGATCAATAGAGCAAATATACTTGAGTTTGTAATAAATTATGGCAGTGTCATCTTTACAGTTCAAATTGGGAGGCTAATACGTTGCTAAAGGATGAGAAAAAAGATAGACAACTGTCTAAAAGGGTTCTCTTGTTGTCTTCTGCCTCGTTATGTGAAGATGGGAAAGACAAAGCTTGTCATATGGCATGATGTAAGGAAAAACCTCCACACAATGAGACATGTCACTTCCTAATATCCCTCAACATTTGATGCTAAACCTCTAGACTAGTGTCCTTGATGTGACATCTTATTTGTATTTCACAAGACCCCATCTTACGTCCCAATCATCTTTGGCATTTGGTTCAAGTCTTCCAACTTCTGGGCCCAGATCCTGCCATTCTGAGATCTTTCAGATCATCTAAGGATCCATTTAGTCATCTACCGGATATATCTGCTGCTACAGATAGGGATTCTTCTGTCATCAGAGAAGCAGAATAAGTCAGTCAGTTTTTATTCTTTCCTTTCTTCTACCGATTTATAATTTTCTCCATAAAGTAAGACTGTAGAGCTCAGATCTTCCATATTTCTCCAGTTCTTGGTCACTGTATGGCACGGCCTGACTGGCATCAATTGTCAGAAAAATAACTAGTCGCTAAGTGCTGGACTATGAATACTACTGTAAGGTAACTTCAATATTTCATTGCTCAATTTCTGTGACCTATCACTGAGGTAGAAATGAGCTAGAATATCGGAAAACTGTATTCTCACATCTATTGTCACTTTCAGGCGGACACAACTCCCTTTTATTCAGGTCAGGGAGAACCTAACTTACTGACAAATGCACACACTCAATACACACTCTGCTGCCTGGTAAGTAGAGAGTTGACGCTTCTCGCATCCGTTTAAAAGGGTTAACAATCAAAGGCAAACATAATACATTAGATTTTAATGTGTTTCAAAATAATGCAGTGCTTACGAAATGACATACAGAATTGATAAAAGAATATTTGCAAAATCAATTAAAATAAAAAGGTATAAATAAATCAGAAAATAAACTTACAGATGACTATATTACTGAAAGAATATAGGACAGGCTTCCGATTTGAAATTGAGCCCCTTGAGGTTTTATAATTTCAAAACTGTTACCCATTTAAACACTTCGTAATTTCTCTTTGTGATGTGATGTACAGCACTCCTATGAGTGGCTGCCTAAACCTCTGACCAGTTGTGTAATCCTTTGTGAACATGACTTTTGAAAGATAAATGTGTATTTACTACATATTGATTCACCTGAAGATTTGACATGCAAATTTCCCCTGGGTGTGCTGGCACAAGCTGTCACAGAATAATAGAACTGTCTTACAAATGCACTTGTACAAATGCACATTAACAAACCAAAAGGTAGCTACTGTAATATAATTTACATTACCTGCCCTCATTGACCCTACTTTTATTTTATTTTTGAAACAATAATAGTCAATTCTATTATTAATGGAGGACTTTTTTCATAATGTTCCTCTTCCTAACTATGCCATGAACTTCACAGCCCTATCCTTTAAATGGGGTGTGAGGTTGACCACCTGCCAACAGCCTATACCCCTCTACCTTGTACCATGCTCTTGGTAAAAGCTTTTTGCTCAATTACCCAATGGACACTTTCTGGGGGCAGCCATCCTGATACAGCCCGGTTTCCTCATTCCTGTCCATCGGTGTCACATTCTTTGTACTTCCAGGGAGAGCTACGGCACAAGTTGGGGCCTGGATCTGACCTGGAACTCCCTCCTACCCCTCTGCATCTGACCCACTATCTGAGTTCTTCTACTTTTCTTTTAATTACTCCATATTTACTCACCACTTTAGGCTCTTATATCCCAAAAATGTAACTAAAAAAATAACTACCACTTACCTATATTTTTACTACTATGCCAGTGCTTGGGGTTTCCACTCCCCCTTCCCTTGGATAAACACCACTATCTGAGTTGCCTCCAACAAGCTGTCACAACTTCCTACATCAATTAATTATTAATCTCTGCTATTGTGACAGAACCACTCACTCTTCACTCTGCTCTTTATCCTTGTTCCACAGTTCTCTGTCAGTGTAGCACATTGGCCCTTTCCCACATTCCTTGGTCTGCACAGAGGTAATGTTGTGGTCCCCTTTATGTGGTCCTCTCAAATCAACATTATTTTAAAGAGCCAGACCGTAATACCTATTGCATCACCAATAATGATCCCCTCTGCGGGCTCCTCCCTCCTACCTGTGTACACCACTCTCACTGCTTCCCACTGACAGTGAAGGAGGCAGAAAGCCTGCTCAGGTTCTCTGAAAGTTAGAGGGAGCAGCAGAGGTGTCTGACTGACATGTTGGCTGCGGCTGGAATCTCAATCTCAAATGTTCTCGTTGCTGCAATTATGTGCTGGAGGTGTCCATGCAGGGTCACTCTGGGAGCTGCGTGTGGAAACTGCATGTACCCCAAATGCAGCCTGTTCACTGATAGGCACAAGATCCTGGCCAGGCACAAGCACCACTGCAGCTAGGAAAACAGTACTGCATCCTCTGAGGATCGGAGTAGAGATGCTGTGACACCATAGTGCACTGAGAAAGCATTGCTGCTTGTCCAGTCTGGGCTGTGCACAGAGATACAAAGACGGTGAAAGAGTGAGAGACTTTGTTTTTAATTTTATTCCATAGGGGACTACTGTCTAAAGAGCCCCAGGTCCCCCAAAGCCTTACACTGGCCCTGTTAATTTAAACTTTTCTAGGGGACTACATAGGAGAACACACCCCTCCCTCGCATTTTCAGATGTGTGGGATCATTACACACCTACCCCTTGATTGGGCACTTATAGGCCTAGGATAGGAGGACACACATTTTCTCTCTGCCCCTCCTCACAATCACATGGTAATACAAACCACTGTCGGTACCTACTGTATTCCCACATAATCAATCAAAGGATCATGTGAACCATCTAATGCAGCACATTTGCAGAGATAGCATCTGCTGTCCCTACCGCTGTGTGTGAGATTTGCACAAATACAGGTTTAGATTCTGACATTGACAATTTTAACATGGTCACCTATACCATTTTCAGCTAGCACTCTAACACCATCAGTGGCAAGTTCAGTGTAGGTAGAAAAGTTTCTCACTGGCACTAACACATGGGGTAAATTTAATAACCATCGCTTTTGGTTCTAAACCAATACTGACTGTAACTGACTGACATCGCTGTCAAAAAACCAACTGATTATCACCCGTCGGGTTTCAGCTTCAATTGACATCTGATGTCGACCCCAAGCTTGTCTACCTTAGACAGGTCTATTGTTTGGATGGGTTTTCTGTCCTTTTCCTTCTGATTTGGTCAGGTTGGGTTATTGATCGACTAAAAACGACCACAAACCCAGCCACAATTTACCCCATAATGTGAGATCTGCAAACAGTTCGGGAAAGATTCTGCTACAGATTCAACATTCTTATGTACTACTGTCTAAATACTATGCTGATAATTGACTTCAGTATTATCATACCATTTTTACCTCATTACAGGGTTTAAACGCATCACAAATTATTTCAGAGCCATCAAGTATTTGTATAGAGTGCAGATTTCAACATTAATCATAGGCAGTGGCGGTTGCAAGGTGGGGGCTGCAGCGCAGTCCAAAACTGCCAGAGGGATGCCAATAAAGCAATAAAATTAAGACTATTTCCGCTCCAAACACTGCTGCCTGGGATCGTTAAAAACTCAATGGGGATCAGCTGGGTCTCTGTGTGTATCATAGGCGAGGGCCACATGATAAATACCCCTGGTTTAGTGTGTGCACTGAGGTACACTCTAATGTCAGACACTGTCTCTGTGCTCATCAGTAAAATTATTGGTGCCACTGGTATTCTGATGAAATAACAGTGTAGTGAGTGTAGGAGTGTAGTGGTGCCCTCCATGTCCTAATTATCCCTGACCCAGGAGGGGCTGATGACGGACCAGTGCAGTAAATTGATGGTATGATTGATAATATGGGTGTAGATTGGGGAGATATGAGGGCGGGGACTCATGGCATGAAAGGGCTTGACATTCCCCTGGGTGGTGCTAGACATGCCCCTCAGCTTTGAATATCCCTCTCTAGATTTCTTTGGGTGCACACCCTAATGCAACATGCTGCACACACAATGACATTAATATAGATGACCTCATCTCTATTACACAATTCTACTGAGTTATCACAGAATTTGGCATCATTACAACAGCCTACTTTGTCTCATACTATTGGTAACTTTATCATACACTCCCACTTCTCTCACAAAATATGTATCGCCAGCAATTACAGTACGTCCTATTCATAAGAAGAATGTTGGTGTTTCGCTTATAAATGACCAATTCAAATATTAAATTAATTAATAACTGGGCATGGCAGAAAATAGAGTCAAGACACCAAATTTATGATTAATAAATCTCTCTCTATATATTATTTAGCATTTGCACCAATATTACAATCACACATATTTGTTATTAAATTAACATTTGAATTGGTCATTTATAAGCGCAACACCAACATTCTTCTTGTGCTTGTCACAGTCTGAGACTACCTAGGTAATCTAATTTTTTTGGGGTTCCTCACAAACCCTTAGGTGTATGCAGCTATTTTACATATTTATACTTTTATACATTTATATATAAACTTTTACTAGCGCCAAGCTGACTTAGATTTTTACGTCCTATTCATAAGCAATCTTCCCCAGCAACACAGCTAGCACATCAGCTTTATGCTGCAGAGTAAACTGGACATCTGAATGCGGCTCCTCAGTAACATATCCCATAGTGACTCTACTAAGACACTTTTATACGGTGCACCTCGGTGGCTACCTGGTGACACTGCTCTAGCCTGAATGGGGTCTAGAGCTCCCCATAATATGATACCTCTTTAACAGTTATTCCAATACTCTCCTCTAGATATCTCAGCTGTTCCACAAGACACGGCCTGCCGCTTGGAATAAGAGTCCATTGGAATACATAATGAAAGCATTGGTTGAGTCATCCTCAGCTGGATAATCTCTGTGAGACTTTGGGCTGATTCAGAGTCACGCGCATCTGTGACCATTTAAGTATGTTTTTCCATAGTCACTCCTACAACATTATGCTAATGCTAGTATCATTCCCTTCTCCTGGTGTACAGTACAAGTGTGCTGTCTAAATTCTCAAGGTCTGGGATGCCCACTTTGTGCATTTTCGATGAAACCATCCATCTTGGTGCGTCTTTACATGCAACCATCAGATGCACCATCGTAACTTGCACCTGCCCCATGTTAGGTGCAGAATCTCTGTTAGAGTATGGCATGCAATGTAAGCGATTAGGTGTCTAAGTTCACAACTAGTTATATGAAATGCACATGACACTGGCATAACACACTTATAAGATAGTACATCTATGTGTGTCTGTATAGCTACCTCCCAGTCACTGCCAGGGAATGCCCAATACATTTCTGAGACCATACGTCTCAATCGCTACTGTGGCTCTGCGCGCACACCATGGGACGCATGCGCTGTGTCTCTTTGTAGCTACTTAAATGCATATCAAAAACAGACCATTTGCGTGAATATCGGAATTGCTTGCGACTCACAATCAGGTCCTTTATACGGCAGGAGATAGCTGTTAGCTGGTTCTCTGCACTAAGTTCTGCTATATCGATCATGGTGAGTGGATATTTTAGTTGTGTGACCACATCCTCACTTTGATCAATTTCGTCATTCTCCAATAACGCACAAACCATCATTGCTTTTTTGTGTCATTATTCCACTGAAGACCTCTCTGCAGAGGCTTTTCAAAACTGCTTTGCCTCTAGGAATCGGCTGGCATCCTAACAGTAACACTACCAAAGAAAAAAAGAAGGAAAGGGTATTGTATGCATGATGTGCATGCATGTATATCTGGTAACCACTTATAAGCATTGAGTCTTGTTTATATAATCCGTTGTTACCGATTCTAAAAGGTAAATTTACTAAGATGGGAGTTCTGTTATGATGTGATGTTGCCCATAGCAACCAATCAGATTCCAGGTATTATCTTCTAGAAGGTGCTAGATAAATGAGTACAATCTGATTGGTTGCTATGGGCAACATCACTTCTCAAATAGAACTCCCATCTTAGTAAATTTACCCCTAAGTGTTCAGAATAATTTCTTCAAATTACTACTTATACCACTTTCAGACATAATATGCCAGCTTCAACTCGGCTTGAACCTGGGACACTAATTATGGGTTGAAGCCGGGCTAACCCTTTTACACTAAGGGATAAGCCCCATATTATTTTTGGGTCGTCACCCTTCACACCTGACCTGGGTCTTGCAGTATTCAGTGGGTGCTTGGAAATTACCTTATCTCCAAGTGCCATTGTCCCCAGCCAATCAGTATGTTTTAGGCGTGACAACGGTCATCAAGACCCGGGTCGCACCTTTCACACTTGAGCCAGGTCATCAACCCGGGTTGCAAGTCCTGGGAAAAACCCTGCTAGTGAGCAGGATCACGGACCCAGAACTGTCAACCCGGGTTGCACCTTTCAGGCTTACACCAGAACCGTGTTGATGCGCATTCAAGAGCAAAAACCCGGGTTTGAGGCTTAAGTCTGAAAGGGGTATTAGATGTTTTAGAACAGTGGTTCTCAAACTAGGTTCTCAACTTACCTTAACAGTCCAGGTTTTAAAGCTATCCATGCTTAAGCATAGATGATTTAATTAGAACCTCAGTTAGTTTGATTATACCATCTGAGCACAAGTATGGATATCTTTAAAACCTGGAAGGTACTTTGAGGACTGAAAATAAAAAAGATCTAATCCCACCGCTTTCAGAATTGTCAGGGATACATTTTGACAGACACTAAGGGGTAATTTACTAAAGTGCAAGTTTTTAGAATTAGAGATGTTGCCCATAGCAACCAATCCGATTCTACAACATTTAACTGGCACCTTCTAGAAGATAATAGCTAGAATCTGATTGGTTGCTATGGGCAACATCTCCACTTCTGAAAACTCTCACCTTAGTAAATGTTCTCCTAATTGTCCGAAACACAAGCACTCACTGAGTGCGGAACTTTGATATTGTAACGTTACTTCAATATTTCAGAGGTCAATCTCGTTCATCTATAACCCATCTACAGATTACCTAAAATAATCCTATAAAGTATTCTCACATCCATTGTCACACACGGGCTGCCACCAGTTTATTCTATAAAGGTCAGGGAGGACCTATTATCCTGGACAAAACATGGTATAAGCAAAACATGTGTTGGCATTCCTCCTTACTAAATATGTGCAATGCCCCCTTTAACCTCTAAAGGGACCCTAGGTTAAAAATTACCTTTGTGAATAGAATGCACCCACTCTTAACCTCCCGTTAAGTGGTATACCTTTTCTATATCAGTGCCTCCACCCAAGTATTGGTATGTGGCAATGGGCATACTTTGGAAAACCCTCTTATGATGTAGAAGTGATGATAATTATACTTTGACAGCTATATGACACTTACCCAGTGGCGTAACTAGGGTATCTGGAGGCCAGGGCAAGTTAAAAAACATAGCCACCCCCACAAGTCGGTGTGCTCCGAAGGCATGCGTTGAAAATGTGGGTGTGGCCACATGCCATAAGGGGAGTGGCCACCGGGAAATGGGGGCATGGCAGCAAGACACACCACCGTTTCTAGTCACTCTGGGAACATTCTGTAATGCCCCAAGTAGTAGTGCCCCTCTTGCAGTGACCACTGTAATAGAGCCCATTATGCAATGTCCCCAGTAGCAGTGCCCCTTATGCAGTGCCCCCAGTAGTTCACCCTTATATAGTGCCCCCAGTAGTACGACTTATACAGTGCCCCCAGTAATGCCCCTTATACAGTGCCACTAGTGGTCCCCCTATGCCATGCTCACAGTAGTGGTCTCCCCTATGCAGTGCTCCCAGTAGTGGTCCCCCCTATGCAGTGTCCCTTATTCAGTGCCCCCAGTAGTGGTCCCCCCATATGCAGTGCTCCCAGTAGTGCCCCTTATACAGTTCCCCCAGTAGTGGCCCCCTATGCAGTGTCCCTTATACAGTGCCCCAGCAGTGCCCCCCTATGCAGTGCCCCTTATATAGTTCCCCAGTAGTATTCCCCCCAGTCCCCCCTATGCAGTGCCCCTTATACAGTGCCCCAGTAGTGCTCCCCCTATGCAGTGCCCCTTATTTATTGCCCCCAGTAGTAGCCCCCCCTATGCAGTGCTCCCAGTAGTGCCCCTTATACAGTGCCCCCAGTGCCACCTAGGCAGTGCCCCTTATATAGTGCCCCAAGTAGGAGCCCCCCTATGCAGTGTTCCCAGTAGTGCCCCTTATACAGTGCTCCCAGTGCCACCTAGGCAGTGCCCCTTATATAGTGCCCCAAGTACTAGTCCCCCCTATGCAGTGCCCCCAGTAATGCCCCTTATATAGTGCCTCCAGTAGTGGTCACCATTATACAGGGCTCCCAGTAGTGCCCCTAATACAGTGCCCCCTATGCAGTCCTTCCAGTAGTGGTCCCCCCTATGCAGTGCCCCTTATTCAGTGCCCCAGTAGTGGTCCCCCTATGCAGTGCCCCTTATATAGTGCCAGAGTAGTACTACCTCCAGTCCCCCCTATGCAGTGCCCGTTAACCAGTGCCCTCAGTAGTAGTCTCCTCTATACAGTGCCCACAGTAGTGGTCCCCCCTTTTTCAGTGCTCCTTTATATAGTGCCCCCAGTAGTGGTTACCCCTATGCAGTGCCCATTATAAAATGTGCCCAGTAGTAGTTCCCCCTATGCAGTGCCCCAGTAGTGGTTACCCCTATGCAGTGCCCCCTGTAGTAGTCCCCTATATGCAGTGCCCCAGTAGTGCCTCTTATAGAGTGCCTCAAGTAGTAGTCTCCCCTTATACTGTGCCCCAGTAGTGTCCCTTTTATATTGCCCCCAGTAGTGGTCACCCTTATACAGGGTTCCCAGTAGTGCCCCTTATACTCTGCCCCAGTAGTGGTCCCCCCTATGCAGTCCCCCCAGTGGTAGTCCCCCTATGCAGTCCTTCCAGTAGTGGTCCCCCCTATGCAGTGCCCCTTATTCAGTGCCCCAGTAGTGGTCCCCCTATGCAGTGCCCCTTATATAGTGCCCCAGTAGTACTACCTCCAGTCCCCCCTATGCAGTGCCCGTTAACCAGTGCCCTCAGTAGTAGTCTCCTCTATACAGTGCCCACAGTAGTGGTCCCCCCTTTTTCAGTGCTCTTTTATATAGTGCCCCCAGTAGTGGTTACCCCTATGCAGTGCCCATTATAAAATGTGCCCAGTAGTAGTTCCCCCTATGCAGTGCCCCAGTAGTGGTTACCCCTATGCAGTGCCCCCTGTAGTAGTCCCCTATATGCAGTGCCCCAGTAGTGCCTCTTATAGAGTGCCTCAAGTAGTAGTCTCCCCTTATACTGTGCCCCAGTAGTGTCCCTTTTATATTGCCCCCAGTAGTGGTCACCCTTATACAGGGTTCCCAGTAGTGCCCCTTATACTCTGCTCCAGTAGTGGTCCCCCCTATGCAGTCCCCCCAGTGGTAGTCCCCCTATGCAGTGCCACCAGTAGTAGTCCCCCCTATGCAGTGCCCCCTTTTGCAGTGCATCAAGCAGTGCCTCCTATATAGTGCCCCCAATAGTAGTCCCCACTATGCAGTGCCGCCAGTAGTGGTCCCCCTATGCAGTGCCCCCAGTAGTAGTCTTCCCTATGCAGTGCCCCCAGTAGTGGTGCCCCCTTTTGCAGTGCCCCCAGTAGTGCCTCTTATATAGTGCCCCCAGTAGTGGTCCCCCCTATGCAGTGACCCTTATATAATGCCCCCAGTAGTAGTCCCCCCTATGCAGTGCCCCCAGTAGTGCCTCTTGTATAGTGACACTAGTAGTAGTCCCGTCCCAATGCCGTGCATCCATTAGTGGACCTCCCAATGCAGTGCCCCTTATATAGTGCCCCCTGTAGTTGCCCCCTCCCAGCAGTATCAAAGACAAACACGTATAAAAAAACAAAAAAACAAACACTAAACCCCACTCCTGCGCCCACCACCGCCGTTCATGACTTCTCTCCCATCACCCACTGCGAGAGCCGGAAGATGGAGCTCATGAGTGAGCTCCAGCCCGGCTCCGGCAGTGGGCGCAGCCGTCAATGAGAGTGTCTGACTCTCATTGGCTGCTGCCAAAACAAACACACTGCCGCCAGGTAGCACAAGTGTACTAGCCAGCGGCTGTGTTTGTTACTGTGTAATGCGGACTGCACTCTATGCGGTCTGCACTACACTGACCACCCATGTCCTGGTCGGTGTCCGATGGTACCCAGGGCACGAGCCCCGCTTGACACCCCCCCCTAGTTACACCACTGCACCTACCCCTGTGTATATATCAGTCACCACTTACCATCGGATATACCGTACCCGGTATATGGTGTAAGTTTTATTTCTTCGCTACCATTAGGTAATTTCACAAACAAATTGCAGAAAAACAGTCACGTTACATAGCCAAATAACACTTGTTGTATGTAATTACCCTAAACCCATAGTAACAGCCTAGAGAATTAGATACACAAGGTGTCCCTACACGAATATGTTTAATAACTAAGCTATACAATACAATTAATTAGACATTCACTAACATTATACAAGAAAGGGGCATATAACTGTTTATTTTGTGTTAACTGGTACCAGAACTACATATCAATAATATAGATGTAGTCCTCATATATATGCATATATATTTTTAATTGAAATTAAAAATGGAGCTCCAGTCCATAGATGGATTGGTATAGGTTGGTTAGAGTTGTGGATAAAAAGTCTCGTAGCACCAAAATATATATATTGTGAGGCTTCTTATGTTTTCAACTTGTCTCAATAAATTATGGCAATTGCTACATTAGGCCACTAGATGGAGTGTTGATTCTCTTATAAAGTCTGACTATATAGCTGAGCAGTCTGTTAATTTGTACATAGGCTCTATGAGTACATGGTGCCACTACTCGCCTGCATTATTCAAATGCCGCTTATGGTGTACGCAGTGCAGTCAATATTTATCTTACCCTACCAGTACAGCTTCCCTACGATTGGCTGCCTGTGGATCCCTTCAGCTGTCGCTCCCCCAGCTCTTCACACTGTCTTTGGTGGCTAGCGGGGAACCTCACATTGTGTACTGGGGTGGAGTTTCTTATATTTCAGCTGGCATCTTAATTACTTGCCACCATGGAGCTGACGCAGACACTGACTGGCTGGCTACCCAGCTCCTCTCTCTCCCAGCTGCTCTGGCCAGACTATCCCCAGCTTGTCTCTAATTAAGAGGTAGGACCTGGACTCTCTCTTGGGCTACACTCTCCCCTGTGCCTAACTCTGTCTATAGCTTGGCAGCCGCAGCCACGGGGAGGTGTGCAGTGGACGGGATCGAACAGCAGTCTGTCAATTGTGCGGACAGTTCTTATACACCACTCTGAAACTGGATCCTCTTTCTCTGACAGGACCAAATCACTCCCAGCTTTATCACTCCGCCTCCTTTTGCAACTGTCTCCAATGCCTGTGAAATATATACGTGCAGCTTGCAGCACTATTACCTACACCTGACACAGTAATATAATGGCCACTCAGTACTCTTGTTCAAATATATATACTGAATTGCATCAACATAACAGTTGCTTGAAAACATATTTGAAGGTTTAGTTTTATTATTATTTTATATATATATATATATATTTTAAATCATACCTCCCAACATGACCCTCTCCAGGAGGGACGCAATGCTCTGGTCTGGACTTCCCTGGTAATTTATGATTGGTGGAGGCTCCAGAGGTGGGGCTGCAGTCAGGGGCGTAACTATACCTACAGGGGCCCCATAGCAAAACATTTTATGGGCCCCCTCTAAGCTCGCGGGCCCCCAATCTCATCCCGCTCTTGCCCCCCCCCCGGTCTGAGGCCCCCCCGCACCCCGGCTTACCTGATCCATGGTCGCGCTGTGCAGGGCAGACCCACCTTCCCTCCCGGTCGGCTCCATCTCACTGACTGATGTTGGGAGGAGATGGCCACACCTTCTCCCAGTATCAGCCAATGGGGAGAGCCGGAGCTGACTGGGAAGACGCGACCACAGAGTGGGGGGGGACCCAACCAAGGAGCAGGTAAGTGCAGTAGAGGGGAGTGAGGAGACTGATAGGGGAGTGAGGAGGGTGCGGAGGGAAGGGCAGCGGACAGCGGCCTGGCACCATAGGTGCAGGGGGAAGGCCGGGCCCTGGGTTGAGCCGGGCCCCATAGCAGCCGCACCCCCTGCACCCATGGTAGTTACGCCACTGTTGATGGCAGATTGTGCATTGCTGAACTGTGGAAGAGAGGAGGGGTGTATGGTGGGTGGGAGGTGTGGTTGCAAATTGTATTTTCCCTTATCTCACCCCCACATCCCAGGAGCTCCTCTCGCAGATGCTACAATCGGAACATGCAGGGACAATGAATTCTAGATTTCTGATTAGGATAAATGCACATTCTCATATAAAGAGGTATTGCAGAAAGCTGGGATGAAAAGGTGTGAGGAATACAAGCATGAAGGGAAAAAGCAGAGGTGCCTTGCAATAGATATTCGCCTTTAATGTATCCTAGCCCTACAATGCAATGTACAAACCTCCTGCAGGCTGCACATATCCTATTAAGGCAACCAATGTCCCTGGTATGCCTGTATACTGTGCTGCTTTTACATATGGCAACAGCTATTACCGCTGCTGACCGCGGGCCTGGACACCATAATCTGCAGTGAATATTAATTTCTTGCTGCAGATGGTGGTGTCCCGGCCCGAGGTCAGCAGCGGTAATAGCCGGGTGTTGTGAGGAGCACTTTCCAGACCCAGCCGCGTCTTGACCCAATAGACTAATGCGGCTGCGGCCTGCGGGTCAGCAGTGGTAATAGTCAGGGCCCCCAGGTGGTGTGTGGGGAGAGCGGTTGCCATGCTCGTACCTTCCCACGCGCGCGCACCGTTTCCTCTCCTTCCTGGACGTTACTCGCAAGATGATGACGTCATTGTCATTATCTTGCGAGTCTTCTAGCAGGCGGCTCACCATTCACTGCTGTACTGCTTCTCCTTGCCGAGCCCGGCCAGTGGCAGTGGTGCAGTGCAAAGGGGGCATCAGTGGGCGACAGAGGACTCACTGGTAGTGCGTATGCACCTGAGAAAATCAAATCAATAAGTCACAGATGGAGGAATGCAGCAGTGAGATCCATCTACGCATCTGTTAAAAATTGAATGTGTAGAAAAAAAAAAAAAAGGCATAGCCCCACCCCCTAGAGGGCAAAAAGCACTGGGCTTTGGAGCCCCAGCACTGGTTGTGCTAAATACAGGGGAAAAACAATGTAGGTCCCCCCCGTATTAAGCAAAACCAGCACCAGGGTTTTCAGAACCAGCCCTGGTTACCAACCAGCACAGGGTTCTGAGCCGGTCCTGGTTCTGGAAATACAGGGGGGGATGCGTAGGGTCCCCCTGTATTTCCCTTAACCAGCACCGGACTCCTTCTAGCAGGGTGGTGATGCCACAGCCAGGGGAGCCCTTTCATCGTGCCCTCCAGCAGCAGCATCACCCCTGACTGCTAGTCAGCCCAGGCCGGGGATCCCTGGGGAGCTGGGGGACCCCCATTAAAGGGGTCCCCCTCTCCAGGGCACCCCAGGCCCAGGCAGATAGCCCAGGGCTATCCTCAGCACCCCTGGGCAGTGGGTGCTGGGTTGATTTGTGTTATGTGGTACATATGAATATATAAATATTGTCTTTTGCAGTAGTACTACAGGTTCCAGCAGGCATCCCCCACATACTGGCACTTGGAGAACCACAAGTACCAGCAGCCGGGGCACCCCTGCAAAAGGTTTTTTGTCTATGGAATTTCATAGCTTTTTTAAAAGGCGTGGCACCCCTGCAAAATAAATATTCAAATAAAAAAGACAGACACTGTTTTTTTCAATATTATATGTAGTGGGACCTTCAGCTGGGGGGCGGCAGCCTTAAGCTTTTTTACATTTTTACATGGCTCCCGCTACCCCAGGACTTCTATGGCATCTTCACCTGGATGGCGACGGCCTTTAAGCTCCTTTACGTGGCCATTGCCCATCCAAGGCTTCCGCTGCGTTTTCTGTCTTCGGCAGCTCTTCTCTGCTGCCTCCCCGCCACCAACTGAGTGCATGGCAACTCGCGCTGGAGGAATTTAAGCCAGCCGATGAGGTGGGGCGATGACATCTCGAGCTGTGATTGGCTCGCGGTGGCCATCTTTGAATTTCAAAAGTGGCGCACGCTCAGTTCTCACCATTGAATTCAATGGTGAGAACTGCTCATTGGCTGAGAGGTGGAAGGCTCACCTCTCTCAGCCAATGAGTGCTCCGCATCGGGATTTCTGTACTGAAATCCCAGGCGGAGCTGTCATTCGGGTAGTAGTGTTCTTAGAGATCACTACTAATCTGTGAGGATCCGGATATCTTTTTTTTTTTTTTTGCCAAGACCCTGAATTGTGTGAAGAGGATCTGATCTACGCATAGGAGGAGGCAAGTATGGAATTTTTTATTACAGGTACTCCCCATTAGATTATCTACTGGAGATGAAGACAGAATGGCTTCAGGGGTACTAGGTGAGTATGTGAGATAGTGTGTGCATGTGTGTGTGCATGTATGTTTTAATAAAATTGTACTTTTCTACGGTGTGTTGTGTGTTTTCTTTAATATTGCGTTTGCTGTGGAACTAAAAGTACCAGCAAGCCCGTAATGCCCCGCATGCTGATACTTGTGGTTCTCCAAGTGCCAGCATGCGGGGGAGGCTTGATGGGAACTGTAGTTCCACAGCAAAAGAGAATATTTATATTTTCATATGCACCACACTTTACATAAATCAACCCAGCACCCACCGCCCAGGGATGCTGAGGATAGCCCGGGGCTATCAGCCTGGGCCTGGGGTTCTACCCGGCTTTGTTGGGGGGGTCCCCAACTCCCCAGGGATCCCCGGCCTGGGCTGACTAGCGATCAGGGGTGGCGCTGGGCCTGGGGGGCCGGGTGAAAGGGCTCCCCTGGCTGTGGCATCACCTCCTGCTAGGAGGAGTCCGGTGCTGGTTCTGAGAAATACAGGGGGACCCTACGCATTTTTCCCTCTGTATTTCCAGAACCAGGACCGGCTCAGAGACCTGTGCTGGTTGTGTTAAATACTGGGGACCCCTATGTCATTTGTCCCCCGTATTTTGGCAACCAGGAATGGTTTTGAAAAGCCTGGTGCTGGTTGAGCTTAATACAGGGGACCCCTACGTCATTTGTCCACTGTATTTAGCATAACCAGTACTGGGTCTCCAAAGCCTGGTGTTGTTGTTTGGTAAGTGGGGCCACGCCATATTTTTTGTCTTTTTTTTTTTAAACACAGGCAGTCAGTCCTGGTTATGCTTAAATGCAGGAAACAAATGACATAGGGGTCCCATGTAGTTAAGCACAACCAGCACCGGGATAGTCAGAACCAGCCCTGGTTGCCAAAATGGGGGACAAATGACGTAGGGGTCCCCCGTAAGTTGCGTAACCAGCACTGGGCTCTTATCTGGTCTTGGTTCAGGAAATAAAGGGGAAAAAATTAGTAGGGTACCCCTGTATTCTCCAGAACCAGCTCAGAAATATTTCTAACGGGCACCCAAGCCACAGCATCAACCCTGACCGCTATTCAGTCCAGGCTGGGGTTCCCTGAGGATCTGGGGACCCCCCCAATAAAGGGCTTGTGTTGGCCTTTTTACGTGGCCGCCACCCAATAGGGCTTCTGGTGTCTTCACCTGGCGGGTGCCAACCCGCCAGGGCTGCGCCATCTACACATAGTGGGCGACAGCCTGTGTCAGCTCTTTTTCATGGCTGCCACCCACTAGGACTTTTGGCATCTTTGCCTGGTGGGCGCCAACCCGCCAGGGCTTCGGCACCTTCACCTGGTGGGTGCCAACCCGCTTGGGCTTCGGCGTCTTCACCAGGGCTTTGACATCTTCACCTAGTGGGTGGAAGCCTGTGTCAGCTCTTTTTCGTGGCTGCCTCCCACTTGGAATTTCGGCATCTTCACCTGGCAGGTGCCAACCCGCAAGGGCTTCGGTGTCTTCGCCTAGTAGGCGACAGCCTGTGTTAGCACTTTTTCATGGCTGCCTCCCACTAGGACTTCTGGTGTCTTCGCACAGCAGCCTGTGTCAGCTCTTTTTCGTGGCTGCCTCCCACTTGGAATTTTGGCATCTTCACCTGGCAGGTGCCAACCCGCCAGGGCTTTGGCTTCTTCACCTGGCAGGCGCCAGTCTGTGTTAGCTCTTTTATGTGGCCACCACCCACTAGGGTTTCTGGTGTCTTTGTCTGGTGGGTGCTAACCCGCCAGGGTTTTGGCGTCTTCACCTAGTGGGCGACAGCCTGTGTCAGCTCTTTTTCATGACTACTGCCCACTAGGACTTATGGCGTCTTTGCCTGGATGGCGCCAACCCGCCAGGGCTTCAACGTCTTCACCTGGGGAGTGGCTGCCACCTCCCCAGGGTTTCAGTGGTCCTCTTCAGGTGCTGCCACCTCCAATGACGTCGCGAGTCATGATTGGCTCGTGGTGGCCATCTTTGAAAATCAAAGATGGCAGCCGCAAGCCAATTATGGCTCGCGACATCATTGTCGGCGGCACCTGGCAGCTGCAGGACCGGTGCCTGTTCGGGTGTCGGTGGCGGGCCTGGATCCGAGAGCCGTGATTGGCTTGTTGCGGCCAGCTTTGAATTTCAAAAATGGCACTGAGGCACCATTTTTGAAATGGGCGCCGCTGCCATACTCAGCAGAATGGCTGGTGGGGACTGGATCCTCTCAGATCCAGACGCGCAGCCAATGCCCAAACCTCTGCCACCGCTGGGTCCCACTGACACCTGCGCCGCCGACACCCGCGACCCACCGCCAACACCAGCACCACCGCCGACACCCGTGCCACCGCTGATGTCCCCACCGCCACCTCCATGTCCCCGCCACTGCTACCATTGGTGTTTTCCAGCGCTGCTATCGTCCACAAACGACGGCCATCTTTGTGCACCTAAGTGAAGCTACAGTGAGAACACCTGCTTGAGGCTCCTACTGAGGCTGCGCAACAAGTTGAAAAGTCCTTTTTTTATAATGGCGCATTCTTGAGGTAATAGTTTAAAAACTGTAACTTTCTAATTTATCTGAACCCCAAAAGCACGTACCCTGGTACAATACCTACCTAATAAAACAAACCCAAGTCTAAATTCCACCCCTACCCTGAGTTATGCCTTCCCAAAATTCCCCCATAGACTATAGTAGAAAAGGGTTCCTAACTGAGAATGTCAGAAAAAAGTGACAGTTGGAGCTTTAGATTACTCCCAAATCCTCATTTTTTATGTTTATGCCCTGAAATTTGGCGTGCAGCACCCAGTGACAGTTCTACCCGGCCATGCTAAATTTCAGATCCGTATCTCTGATAGCTTTTGAGGTGTAGCCTCTTGAACACCCTGCCGCCCCCTCCAGAAGTCTCTGTGGAGAAATCCGTTTTTTTAGATACAGCCTTAATATAAGGGCACAACTGTGCCCTTATATACAGTGTGTGTGTGTGTGTGTGTGTGTGTGTGTATATATATATATATATATATATATATATTTAATCACAATGTATATAAATTAAGTACATCACATTAACATTAACTCTCACCACTACAGTGTACATATATGTTAATATTATATTTTACCTCATAATATATTTATTAACCATTTACCTCATACATAACATATTTGTAACTCATCCTAGTAACCCCTAATAAAAGTTACATATAGATGGCTCTAGTCTCCACAGGAGTTAGTGCAGACAATTGTACATTAATGAGTGAAGCTGGCCACCTTCATATCTTTATGCTATGATTTGTGAACAGTATGATTACAGCAAAATAACAGGCAACTGCAGGATACATCCATGGAATATTCTAATATGAATATGTGAACACCCTTTAAATTTTGTGGATTGGGTATAGCAATACATAGGATTAAACCCCAAAGAGAAACGAGGGATTTTTCTTTACTGCAGAAATGATTTCTCTTGAATAAATAAACCTGGCAACTGTATATCTCCATACTGTGATTGGTCAGCAGAAGAATGCTATCTGCAAACTGACAGGACACAAATATGCTATGATTTGTGTCCATACTACTTTATGCTCCACTCCTCTGGTGAACCAATGAATTGGAAGGATTCTGCCTATTAAACAGCACTGACTTAAGTCAGAATATTGCCTGCTATTATATGGGACTAGGAAACCAGCGTGCCCCGTAGTCCTAACACGCTACTTGGAGATCGGTAGCCCTTTTGTGATAGGTGCTGGTGAACTATCCCAGAGCCGACGGGCCCTGCAATTAAAGCATACCGATGCAAGATCGGAGAGCGGCTGATACTCGCGACAGTTGCTGGTGAACTACATGAAAGCCGGCGGGTCCTCCATTCCAAGCACATTGTAATATGATCGGAGACCAGAGCGGCTAATACGCGGGACAGCTGTGGATGTCCTGCACTGAAGTCCGGACTCAGGGCCTGATTCATTATGAATCGCTATTCTGCAGTTGCTAATATCAGCGGTGACATGTAAATGTTTGCATTCACATTGCGATTGCAGCCTGACATAAAGACGGCTAACATAGAGAAACAATCGCTAGCATCGAGTACATCAGACAGTTAATGAAGCCCAGACCTTACTCAGGAATTGCTTACTTTTGCGCACGCTATGACGCCTCAGGCGGCATCTGGTATCGTAGTGGATAATTTATGCACACCCCTGCAACAGCGTTGAAACGCACTGGCACGCCTGTATTCAGCCAACCCTCCCCCTTCCTGTCACCACCCACAAATGGCATTTCCTGTCAATCACTCTGCCATGGGTCTGCGTAGCCTCTGTGATTGCAGTTCCGATCACAGCATCTGCCTTGCGCACTGCGATGCATGCGCAGTGCGAATGAATCAACCGATTGCATATTAACAAGCACTCTACTGGTTCTCTATTTGTCGGCTTTACAAGGAGCAGGTAAGCCTTTAAACTTCATCAGACATTTTAACAGAAAAATGTGGTCACCTTAAAGGAATGTATGGAATAATCCTATGACATTGGACACTGCTTTCTGACCCTCATCTAACTGAGAAAGTGTTTTTATTATTTACTTTTTATGTGGTTCCTCAATACGTGTTGAATTCATTATTCGGACTATTAGTACACAGGATAAACCTCTTAAGGGGCCTATCCATTTAACGACATGAAAGTCTGAACGTCCAGCATTCAGACTTTCATGTCGCTGAGATGCAGGCACTGCACTGAAAGACGTTCACTGAACGTCTTCAGTGCAGGAGCCCAACCTCCCTATCTATTAACATGCCGAACCTGATGACAGTCGTCAGGTTGACCGGCATGTTCGATAGATAGTCGGGGTCGGCAAGGACCCAGCATGCGCGTGCATCGCTGGTCCTTGCTGGCTATCCACTAGCAGACTTTCTGCACTTTCCAACCAAAACCTCCTGGGTTTGGTTGCATCGTGCAGAAAGTCGGCAAATGGATAGGCTCCTTTACATAGCTGATTTCATATTATGTGATTTTATTACGCATTAGTGTAACTATTTATGTATATATATCTCTTAAACTTGAATATAAGTATCTACTTATTGTTACTAATAAACTAAAAATATATTTTAGATTTGTGGAAAGCCTTTGACTAATTGAAATAACCAGGGCAGTTTTTTTTACAAATTTTCTATTTGCAAATATATGCAACAAAGACCTCTTGATTTCTATTATCATGTAGTATTCAAACATTTTGCAGTGTGCTGGAGGGAAAAAAATGTTTCTGTAAACCAGAGTAAATCCATCTCTTCACAAGCACCTGTGAAAAACCATTAAGCTGATATGAGCAACCAGCATTTTGTATTCCATGAGAGGCATGGATGGGACCAGCATTGGGAGGATGTGCTGGTGCCTGTAGTGCTATTTGGAGGTTTCTGGGGTACCTCCTAGGTGAGTTGGCTCTCAACTTAAATATATTTATGTATGTGATGTTATCAAGTGGCACAACAGTATGCAATTATGACCCAGAGTGGGCGTGGGTTTTTTTTGCAGTGTTGTAGAGGGAAACTTTTTTTAAGTTTTCCTGTAGTCCAGAGTACAGGGGAGTCCAGGGGTGTAATGCTTTACAAGCATTTTCAACCATTAAGCTGATATGAGCAACCACTATTTTGTATTGCCATAAAAATATTGCAAAGAAATATATATTTTTTTCCTGATGTCTAAAAAATAAACCTGCAGTCATTAGTAATTAAATTTAAAAATATTGTGTATTTCAAGAAGTGTGTGTTGAGACGAGTGATGCAGCATATATTACTGTTCATCGTGGTGGTATCCCCTCCCCATCATCTGCACCTCAAACAATTCTTGCAAAGGAGACCTGATGCTCCTAGTGAATTAAAACAATTTCCAGTGTTTGTGTCAAAAAATCAATTATTTTTAAAAATTCCATAGTGTTTTTTCCTTCCAGTCTGAGTGGCGGTGTGTGAGGTGGTATTCCCACCACATCACCTGCACCCCAAAACAGTACTCGCACAGGAAACCTGTTCCTCCTAGTGCATGAAAACAATTGCAAGTGTTTGTGTAAAAAAATCTATTATTTTTTAAATTGCATAGTGTGTTTTCCTTCCAGTGTAAGCGCTGATGTGTGTGGTGGTTCCACCCCCCTCCCTCCAAATAATTTCTTAGCAAGTGTTAAAAAATATTTCTGTTCCTCTAATAAAACTGCATTGTAAATTCCTCATTGTTGTACGCAATGGCGTAACTAGATAATTGAGCAACATAGCAAAAACTTGCAAGGGCCCCTATGTACCACCTAGAGGTGCATACACACACAACGATTTTTTGAACGATTATCGTTCAACGATAATCGTTTGAAAAAATCGTTCACTTTCTGAGTCAAACGATGAACGATTATTGATCTATGATAATATAGAACTCCTCTAAGCGCAAAAAATGCTCAGAGTCTGCCGGTGAAATTAAACACAATGTGGGATTCCCAAATCCCACAACATATAATAGTGTAAATCAAACCGTAGTGATAATTCCTTGGTGCTCAGATATACTTAAAAAATGTTAAAATAAAATTATAAGCATTTTATTGGTGACATGAACAACATATAAAAACATATAAAATCCACAGATGATAAAGTGCTATGCAGTACTGAGTAATTTCATAAGGTACTGAAATGTGTTAAAACATAGTCCTGGATAATATTGCACAAAGTCCAAGGTGCTGGTTAATAACGTGGGTGCTGAATATGCATAAAATAAGAGAGCGGATCCTACCCAGCAGAAGATATGTAGCCACAGGATGTTAACAAAATACAGGGTAAATCCAGATTACCCTGTATAGGCTCCACAAGATTTCATCAAAAAAGGCAGGATCGTTTCCCAGGTTGGTCCAAATAAAAGTGCAGCATGCAGGATCCACCAACGCGTTTCGAGCAACTATGGAGCTCTTTGTCAAGGTGTAGATCTTAAGAATGCTTCCTATCTTCTTCCTTTATACCCCAGCTAAATGAAATAAATGCCGCTAACCGGAAGTGCGCGGCCGTCAACTTCCGGTTTGAGGTCCATGTGCTCCAGCGTGTATACCGGAAGTGCGTCATCCCGCGACTTCCGGTTTCTGTTCAAACGTCGATAGCACATAGAAATTGAAACAAGTTGTTCAGAAAAGGAAATCCCAAAACGTTTTTCAAAGGATTCTTAACCATATGTTCAATGGAGGTTCAAATGGTGGATCAATACCTCAAACAAATATAAAAAACAATTAGTGATATATTATGGTAAATAATGAGGGCAATTGTTAGATGCTTTAAATAAACATATAATTGAAGGCTAATAATAAATATCATACATGATATATCATACATGAGGAGAAACCACAATTCTCTCCATTCTTTTAACCCTTCTAATTTTTGAAAGAGAAATAACCGACCAGAAAATTACGGGAATTGGCACACGCCCAAACGCACATGGAGACCTTCAATGAGAGATGTGCAGGGCCGGGACTCTAGACATAGAAAATCAAACGAGAATCAGAACCAAAGGATTTCATCATTGTGGGGTCTGCATTATGTGCAGAACAGTCAAAAGCAAAGAAACAAAAATATCTACGTTTTACATGAACAATAGAGAATTTTCAATCACTCATTTTTTAACTTGCCATTCTATCAATGTTATTTATTCAATCGAATGTTGATGTGGTTTGATCTATATCGGCAGAACATCTAGAGCCCTTAAAACACGTATGAGTGAACACATTCGAAATATTAAAAAGGGATTGGAGACACATTCCTTATCGGAACATTTTAAAAAAATTCATAATTGTTCTCCAAATCATATCAAAAGATTTATGGCGATAGACTGCATTAAAAGTTCTTGGAAAAACAGAGACATTGAAAGTCGTCTTGCACAAAGAGAAATGCAGTGGATTTTTAATTTAGAAACATTATTACCTAGAGGTCTTAACAAGGACTTCGAATTAAAATGGTTTCTGTAACCGTCCCTGTTTTACATGTATGATATTTATTATTAGCCTTCAATTATATGTTTATTTAAAGCATCTAACAATTGCCCTCGTTATTTACCATAATATATCACTAATTGTTTTTTATATTTGTTTGAGGTATTGATCCACCATTTGAACCTCCATTGAACATATGGTTAAGAATCCTTTGAAAAACGTTTTGGGATTTCCTTTTCTGAACAACTTGTTTCAATTTCTATGTGCTATCGACGTTTGAACAGAAACCGGAAGTCGCGGGATGACGCACTTCCGGTATACACGCTGGAGCACATGGACCTCAAACCGGAAGTTGACGGCCGCGCACTTCTGGTTTGCGGCATTTATTTCATTTAGCTGGGGTATAAAGGAAGATAGGAAGCATTCTTAAGATCTACACCTTGACAAAGAGCTCCATAGTTGCTCGAAACGCGTTGGTGGATCCTGCATGCTGCACTTTTATTTGGACCAACCTGGGAGACGATCCTGCCTTTTTGGATGAAATCTTGTGGAGCCTATACAGGGTAATCCGGTTTTACCCTGTATTTTGTTAACATCCTGTGGCTCCATATCTTCTGCTGGGTAGGATCCTCTCTCTTATTTTATGCATATTCAGCACCCACGTTATTAACCAGCACCTTGGACTTTGTGCAATATTATCCAGGATATCCATATAATGGATATGTTTTAACACATTTCAGTACCTTATGAAATTACTCAGTACTGCATAGCACTTTATCATCTGTGGATTTTATATGTTTTTATATGTTGTTCATGTCACCAATAAAATGCTTATAATTTTATTTTAAAATTTTTTAAGTATATCTGAGCGCCAAGGAATTATCACTACTGTTTGATTTACACGATGAACGATTATTGTTCAAGCGCGTTCACATTTGTAGTTCAGTCAGACTTGTCAACTCAATGATTTTCATTAAGTTAATATGCAAAAATTGTTTGTAGTTCATAAAAATCATTCATTACATTTAAATGAACATAGTAAATGAACAACTTTAGTAAACGATTTTAGTCAATTTTTTCAAGGTAGAAAATCGTTTACTAAAATCATTCATTAACTCAATCGTTATGTGTGTATGCAGCTTAATGATGAAAAATGTACCTAACACATGTAACTTTGACAAGGAAGATGAGCCCCCTCAGCTTCGGGACAATAGCAGCTGCACCCCTACCTATGGTAGTTACACCCATGGTTGTACGTTTACTTGGTGTGGTCGCAGTTTTTTTGAACAACAGTAGCATTACTTAGCCGATAGAAGAGCAGGAGCAGCAACCCAGTACTAGTGCTGTGGCTGCTGCCAGTCATAGTATTTCAACATCTACTGAAGGAGAAAGAAGGTTTAAGAAATGGCACTTTAAATGTAAAAAATATTTCACAGTTTTAAAGAAAAAAACAATCTCTAACAGTAAAGGGAACATTTACTGTAAAAAAAATTAATATTGCCAACGTGCCACACACAGTGGCAAGGAAGGCTATACCATGGACTTTCTTTGCAAATGGAGGACCTACTACTGCTGTTTTATATCCTAGAATGCCTATTGCGTAAGCTGGCCCAAACACAGTGAGGCATCTTCTGTAACCTCACATTAAACACCTTCTCACTTTAAGACTAGATGTTTAACTTTTAAAACAGGAATATCAGGGCAAAGGTGTCCACTAGTGCTATGTGTGAGTCTGACATTTATGAAACTGTAATTGTAGAGAAGGCTCCTTCCACCATTTCTGCACCCTCTAGAATATGAGGATGAGTAGCAGTAAAAGTAATGATGGTGACATAGTAATTGATGATGCTATAGTGGAAGTGCGACAGGATGAGGGTGATATTTGTGTATCTGATGCTAATGAGGATGTTGCTGATGAATGTGTTGGACAAGAAGCCATTTATAAAATTCAGGAGGAGGATGTTCTTTGTGTCAAAGTAAGTCAGTGACCAGTGGCAGCAGTTTCTGTCAGTGATAAGAAAAAGGCTATTGTCATCCCTGGGTATAATACCAAAAGAGCTACGTCTTGTGCATGGAATTATTTTTACCCAAATCCTGATAACAATTGTAAGACCATCTGTATCATTTTTGAGGCCAAAGTAAGTTAACCAACTAGGCACCTGCTCCCTGTTACATCATTTGCAGTGAGTTCATGAAAGTTATTTAACCAATCTCAAAAATCCTTTAAAATAATAAAAAGCAGACCAGCTTCAGCCAGCATCAGTATGGATAGATCATAGCACATGCAATCTTCACCACCAACACCTTCATCATCAATCTCCCAATGATAAGAGGTAATCCCCCTGCATCCAATTTGCAAAGGTCAACTGACTCCTTCCTTATCCATGATTCACAAAAATAATTCATGCATGCTAGGGCTGCTGCTGCTGGGTGTAATCTTCATCACAGAAGGGGACCAAAAAGACAAGAAGTTTCAAACAACAATTGACTGAAATAATCATTTGCAAGAGGAAGAATAAAAGCTGCCATCCAATTGTACAGTGGATCACTGAAGCCAATATGGCTGTGCTAGCATTAGATCTGTGTCCAGTATCTGCCATCAATGCATCTTGTTTTAGACAGTTAATTGAGGTCCTTTGTCCCTGCTACCAAATTCCATCTCGATTCCAATTTACCAGAACAACAAAATCTTGGATGCCCTGGGACAATTAAAATATACCTATTCTTGGCCTAAAAAATGCCATTGTACTGAATATCCACTTAACTACAGATATGTGGACAAGTAGTACTGTTCAAACTAAAGATTACATGACTGTGCAGCCCACTAAGTGGGTGTACTGCCTTCAGCAGCAGAAGTATCTAACACACAATCCCAGCTCATTCACAGGCTTCACTAAGAGCCATAACAGTGTCAACCTGTTGGAAAAACTCAGGGATTTCATAGCAAAATGTCTTTCCCCGCTAAGACTCTCCTTAGGATTTGTCATTTCAGATAACACAAGTAACATTTTATGAGTATTACAACTGCATGAATTTCAACATGTACCATGTTTTGCACACACAATAAACTTGGTGGTTCAGAATTTTTTAGAAAATAACAGCTGCCTGTGGACATGCTGCCTGTGGCCATTTTTGACATTCAGCAACTGCATGTAGAAGATTGCAGCAGGTGCAAGTACAGTTCCATTTGCCATGCCACCAACTGAAGCAAGAGGTAGCAACCAGGTGAAATTCCACCCTTTATATGCCTCAGTGACTAGAAGAAAAGCAACATGCCATCCAAACATACACAAAAAGTTATTACATAGGGACTGGAAGAGGGGGGACATTATACATTACTCCAGCACAATGGAGAATACTCTCCATTTTATGTAACGGATTGAAACCATTTGAATTAGTAACCAATGAAGTGAGTTCAGACATTGCCAGGTGATTCTTTTAAGTACTGGAAAAGCAGGAAGTGAAACTGAAGGAGGAGATGAAACAAAGATTATGTTAAGTATGTTAGACTTGTAGATTAATTTCTTTATTTCCTTCACCAGGACCAAAAGGTTTGCAACATCTTGCAATTGGATCACTATATGTTGGCAACCATGCTTGATCATAGGTTTATGTTGTATGTAATGTCTTTCTTTCCAACTGACACAGATCTGAGGAGATGCAAAAAGCACCATGCAAGCAAGTTGTCATCACAAGTGGCAAATGACACAACATCTCTTGCTTCAGTTTCTCTTGCAAATGCTGCTTCCAGGGAAAAACTGACCTTTTTCAAGACCAACTGGTGATGAGAATGAGACAACTCAGTGCACCAAACATCATTATGACATCTAGTCAGGCTTAAAAGAAATGCCCCAAATTATTGACACATCTACTATGACTCAATATGCTATACTAAGCTTCAATAGAATGATGGAGGATTATTGGCAATGTACAAATTAGCATGTCACACAGTGCTTTTGAATACTGGGAGAAAAAAAAATGCAATTTGGAGCCCCTTGAACAAACTAGCTCTGCTTTACTTGAGCTGTCCACCCTCCAGTGTGTACCTAGAAAGAGTGTTTAGCACAGTCGGGAACCTGGTGAGTGATTATCGTAGGAGGCTACTTCCTAAAAATGTGGACAAATTGGTGTTCATAAAAATCAACTACAAATTTTATGAGGAAGACCTTTGCCGCCAATTACAACAAAGTGCAGAGACTTCTCTAACTGTTAATTTCATTGGAGATGAGCGAATATTGGGTGATGATAATATTAACACATTTTCCAAATGTAGACACGATTAACAACACTGCTAGCCACCTTAAGCCATTTGGTACCTTGTTTTGTGGGGGCCCAAATAAATAAGCACTTCAACCACAAACACGACCCTGTCACTGAAGTGCTTGGTTTGTTAAACTGTGCATGTCCTTTTTAATATAAAACATAAGGGTGGGAGGGAGGCCCAGAAAACAATTCTATAGTGCACTACTTCTCTTGTCTTTTAATACATTGTTCTATGTTTCAGATTTGTTTTTCTTCATAGTTATATTATTACTGTAATCAATCATCTCATTGGGATTTTGGATGCTCGTTTTGTATCAACATTTCATCAGTGTTGACATTGTTAATGTCGACATGGTCAATGTAGACATGTCAACATTATGACAAAATAATCCACACCACTACTATGATTTTTTTTATAATGTCCTAATATTAGACCCAAATATGAGCCGTATACAAGAAAAAAATATTTTACTGTCTATTAACACAAAGTGCAAGAATTGGAGAGAGTGCAGCCAGAGAGACAAAATAGCAGTTCACATTACTTCTGAATAGACAAAAATGTATAAAAACAATTAAGTCCTGCACAGGTGCTCTCCTAATTACATGTTTACCCAGAATACTTCAATAATATAAAAAGGTCCTTTTATATGTTGAGAAAAGAAGAAGTTAAAGGAGGAACTTGGCATGGAGGCCATATGACTAACCATTGTTATACGATATGAACATTTCATATTCTAGAATTTTAACAATAAGGTAAAGTTTCTGAACAAGAACATAATTACCCTTAGTATTTGGGATACATGTTATCAGGAGAGTGTCTGTTCGGGACTTAATTGTTTTTTTTTAATAAATTTTGTATTAACATGCAGTGGAAACAACTGAGTCGAATTAAAGTTTTTAATAAATATTTTTTTTTTCAAGTTTATTTAGTATTCTTGGAGTTAAAGTGGTAGCACCCCTATGATTTGGCACATATCTGGTGCCTATTGAATCAAGTGAAGATAGAGGAATGTGTGACAAAAAATATAATTATTGTCTTGATGGCCGGACATCCATTTACCTTCTCTTGACACATATATCTATTGACACATGATGTATACCTCAGTTCCCTAATTAGAAGTATATGCAATATGTTGCTAATATAAAAACAGATCAGAACTATGGTGTTTTATAAAGATTGTAGTCAGTGGCGTCACTGTGGGTGGTGACATCCGGTGTGACAATACATGCGAGGTCACGCCCCCTGAAGTGTGCTGTTTTGGGGGCATGACCGTGTGTCACACCCACATTTCTATCTTCGTTAGACTTTAGTGAAATTCTTAATTAATAATTACTTTTTTTTCAGCAGAGTCTGTAACTTTCCAAGTATGTCTAAAGAAGGACAGCAAGTCACAGCTGCAACAGATATGGCCTTGCCAGCTCCAACCTATGGAATCAATATGGATCCACAAGTACAGGTCCAAGGAACAGGTACTTATGTAAATCACATTATATATATATATATATATATATATATATATATATATATATAAATTATAAATTAATAAGTTACTAAAAGGGTGACTAAAAAAAAACCTATTCCACTAAATAGATATGAAAAAATAGACATTTTAACACTATTAAGCTGATTCAATGAGTCGCGAGTTCTATCTGTGGAAGCCATAAGTTATATTAATGCCCACTTTGCAGGGTTTTTGACAAGTGCATGCGGAACCCGTGGCAATGTCATGAGGTATTTCTACAGTGTGCAACCTGGGGGCGAAGTGTGTGAAAAAGTGGGGAAATGACCCTGAACCTCAAAAAAGTTGCAAATACTGTAAGATTGGATAACAATATAGAAGGCTATGGGCCTGATTCTGAGTCGCATGCAATTTTGATGCTGATGTAGTTGAGAAATTTTATTTGTGACTGTGCTTGTATGAAAATCCCTAAAAACACATTTAGCGCATTCATTACACAGAGGGCGGTAGTCAATTGTTTTCGCCATCCGAATCTCCCATCTAAAGTGACGGGAGATCGCACAGCACTATTCAATTTTTACTGCTTTTCGCATTGATCATGCCCAAAGTGGTCGGGTTTAGCCACGTAATTCGGCTTTCCTTGACCAAAGTGCTGGGTGTGATTGCGAAAAGTGCCGTTTGGGTGCCCAAACAAGTCCCTTTTCACCCATTTCAGCCCTTGCACATTCATAAACATGAATGTACACAGGGAAGGACTTTGTAGCTGCATTTTCCTAAAGTCGCAGGTGTCCACCTCTGAATCAGACTCTATAAGTGGCCATAAGCAAAGTATTTTAGGTTCCTAAAAGGTGTCAAATGACTGATTTTTCTTTTTTTTTTTATTAACAGTGAAAAAATTATAGTAAGCAAGTGTCTATTACCAAATTAAACAGTCTAGATTATTTTGGGGGTACAGAAGAATGTCTTTAAAGTGATTTTTAAGTGGTTTTAAGCAAGTATTAAAACACTTGTAATTCTCATTTGCAAGATCAAAAACTCATTGCCAATCTATAAAACACCCCCAAAATACGTGTCCTGTAATTCAACCCTTTCTTAGGATTTTTGCAGAAAATGACTGAAAAGCTGATGTCACTATTGGCCAATTATGCTATTAAATGCCATGTGTATGATTATTCACTGAGAGGGGTGTACCAAGCAGAGTCCCAACATTTTGACCTCAAAATAAAGATTTTCCTCTACTTTTCGTATACTCAGGGACTCCAAACTAAAAGTTGCGTTAAGTCTCACTGAGACCCATTTTTACTAAACTTGGATTTTCTAATTGAATAGCAGAAAGTCGCAGCCAGAAGTGAACAGAATCCAAGGCTAATTGAATCGACCCCTATAAGTGTAATACATGGATAGTTGACTTTGTAAAACCCTGAAAATCTGTACATGATTCATCCAGATATTAGTCAGTGCCATGAGTATTAACATTGTTATCACTATTTTCAGGACTGATACTGCTCTATTCACAGGGAGGTTTAGGACAGGTCTATCTACAGTATGTGGTCTATAATCCACAATCAGTATGCAAACTGTAGGACAGTCTATATCCTTGGTCTTCACTCTGGATGCTTAAGTGCTGCCATCTACATAGGGTTCATTGAGCATTTTATGAAGTGTAGAAGCTCTAATAATGCACATTTTTTTATTGCCTAATGGACCACAATAGAGGAAGCTTTAAAGATTTATCATACATTTAAAAAAAAGTGCTGTTTATATAATTAATGCATTTCCCCGAGGATCTTATGGTTAGTATTTGTCTAGCTATCACAAGGTGATTGCAGCTGAAATTGGGCCATGTGTCTATACCTGTACAGTTTCATACTAGACTGATGGTAGAAAGAACTGTAAAGCATCACCATTGATTGACATTATGTTCTAATAAACAATTATTTCTTGTCACTAAAAGGAGATCAAGTAATTATCCCTGGATATCCTACATCAGCCCTGGCTATGCCCACTACAGTACCACCATATGCAATAAATACAGAAGGCCAATTACTGTACCAACAAGCAGGTATGCTACATCAGATACTATGTATAATCTTAATTTTTTCGTGAGTTAGTTTCCTTTAAAATTGTGTTTATTTCAAAGTTCTAGAACAGTCTGGAAAATGTTCCACATTCATATGTGAATCTCACAAGACAATTTTCACATTGGATGTTGGATTTATACACAAATATTTGTGATTGTAAAAAAATTGTGATATACAGTCAGGTCCATAAATATTGGGACATTGGCAGAATTTTCAGATTTTGGCCTCTATTCACCACCACAATGGTTTTGAAATGAAACAAACAAGATGTGCTTTAACTGCAGACTTTCAGATTTAATTTGAGGGTAATTACATCCAAATAGGGTGAACGGTGTAGGAATTACAACAGTTTCAATATGTGCCTCCCACTTTTTAAGGGGCCAAAAGTAATGGGACTATCAACTCAAAAGCTATTTCATGGACAGGTGTGGGCTATTCCCTCATTATTTCATTATCAATTAAGCAGGTAAAAGATCTGGAGTTGATTCTAGGTGTGACATTTGCATTTGGAATCAGTTGCTGTCAACTCTCAATATGAGATCCAAATAGCTGTCACTATCAGTGAAGCAAGCCATCATTAGACTGAGAAATCAAAACAAACCCATCAGAGAGATAGCAAAAACATTAGGTGTGGCCAAATCAACTGTTTGGAACATTCTTAAAAAGAATGAACGCATCGGAGAGCTCAGCAACACCAAAAGACCCGGAAGACCACGGAAAACAACTGTGGTGGATGCCAAAATAATTATTTCCCTGGAAAGAAAAACCCCTTCACAACAGTTGGCCAAATCAAGAACACTCTCCAGGAGGTAGATGTATATGTGTCAAAGTCAACAATCAAGAGACGACTTCACAAGAGTGAATATAGAGGGTTCACCACAAGATGCAAACCATTGGTGAGCCACAAAAACAGGAAGACCAGATTAGAGTTTGCCAAACAACATCTAAAAAAGCCATTACAATTCTGGAACAACATCCTATGGACAGATGAGACAAAGATCAACTTGAACCAGAGTGATGGGAAGAGAAGAGAAGGAAAGGAACTGCTCATGATCCAAAACATACCACCTCATCCGTGAAGCATGGTGGTGGTAGTGTCATGGCGTGGGCATGTATGGCTGCCAATGGAACTGGTTCCCTTGTATTTATTGATGATGTGACTGCTGACAAAAGCAGCAGAATGAATTCTGAAGTGTTTCGGGCAATATTATATGCTCATATTCAGTCAAATGCTTCAGAACTCATTGGACGGTGCTTCACAGTGCAGATGGACAATGACCGGAAGCATACTGCAAAAGCAACCAAAGAGTTTTTTAAGGCTAAAAAGTGGAATGTTATGTAATGACCAAGTCAATCCCCTGACCTGAATCCGATTGAGCATGCATTTCACTTGATGAAGACAAAACTGAAGGGAAAATGCCTCGAGAACAAGCAGGAACTGAAGACATTTGCAGTAGAGGCCTGGCAGGGCATCACCAGGGATGAAACCCAGCGTCTGGTGATGTCTATGCGTTCCAGACTTCAGGCTGTAATTGCCTACAAAGGATTTGCAACAAAGTATTAAAAAGTGAAAGTTAGATTTAGGATTGTTTAGTTTGTCCCATTACTTTTGGCCCCTTAAAAAGTGGGAGGCACATATAGAAACCGTTGCAATTCCTATACCGTTCACCTGATTTGGATGTAATTACCCTCAAATTAAATCTGAAAGTCTGCAGTTAAATCACATCTTGTTTGTTTCATTTCAAAGCCATTGTGGTGGTGAATAGAGCCAAAATCTGAAAATTCTGTCAATGTCCCAATATTTATGGACCTGACTGTATTTACTCTTTAAGCGCTGTTTCCAAATCTTCAAGAATCAATACACTTGAAAATATAAAAGAAAAACTACAAATGTGTATTACTGTAAAAGACACAATAATATACACCCATAAATTAAATAAAAAAATGTAGAGAAGTCCTCCTTATCCAGTAGAGCCATAAAAAATCCCAAACCACAGTCTTGTGTGACTGAATACACTTACTGTCAGGAATAAAGATGAAAGCCTTTCATATCGCCTTTAGGGGGATATTTATCAAAGCTTGGAGAGAGAGAGAAAATTGTGAGAGATAAAGTACTAAGCAATCAGCTTCTAACTTACATTTTACAGGCTGTGTTGGAAAAATGACAGTTAAGAGCTGATTGGTTGTACTGTACTAGGCCTTGGGGCTCTATTTACCACAATCCGCATTTTGAATGCAGATTGTAGTTGTGATCTTACCGACTGAATTTGCATTGCCATAAAGCTCTGTCCCTGCGAATCCCCTCCGCACACTTATCACTGTATTTTTGCAAAAATACCGTGACAATTGCCGACGCTTGCGTCGACCGGCCGTCGCTAAGCCCCGCCCCGTCACTAAGCCATGCCCCCCGAAATCTCGAAAACACCCTTTTTCACTTTATTTTAGTAAAAATAATGTTAATAAATAGAGCCCTTAGAGAGAGATGAAGTGGACTTAGATAAAGTGCAAACCAGTGACAGTTATGAGCTGATTGGTTGGTACTTTATCTCCGTCCACATTATTTCTCTCCAAGGCTTAGTACATAGACCACTAAATCTCTCACAATTTTATGATAAATTCCGCCCTTAGGGGCCTTTGTATCAAAGCTTGATGAGAGATAAAATTGTGAGATATAAATCACCAACCAATCAGCTTCTAACTTACATTTTATAGGCTGTGTTTGAAAAATGACAGTTAGGAGCTGATTGGTTAATACTTTTTCTCTCACAATTTTATCTCTCATCAAGCTTTATTACATAGACCCCTTAGTGTGATCTTAGATGACTCCTTAATATATCTACAACATCATGCTTCCCATCATTGCATATGTAAAGTAATCAGAAAAATCTGGTGCAGCACACTTTTTATATGTATAGAAAATATTTTTTTAAAACAATGGGCTTGATTCAGACCCGCTCGCTAGATGCGGCCGCTCGCTCCCAGCGTATGGAAATTCAGCTAAGTGATGTCAAGGCAGGCGCTCGCACGGCAAGGCATAAGCACGCCTACTATGTCTTTGTGAGCGATCACTTTGTGTTTTGAGACGCCCACCAGCCTGTTTATAGCTGCCCACTAGCGAACGTCATCTCCAGGAAGTATATATACAACCATCGGTACATCGGGGACCATCGGATATGACTTCAGCGCTTGCAGTTGACTGTACCCTACCGCAAGCACTGCGAGCACTTCAGTGTATAATTCAACCAGGTGGTACAGTGAGTATGTGTACAATGCTTAAGGTGTGTGTATGGGTACATGCTATGAGGTGGTAAAAAATTACTGAAAATGACTGGAATTAGGGTTTAAATGCCTCTGAAACGGCATTTAAACACTCAGGCACGCCTGCGTCTGCAACTCCACTCCCCCGTTACTACTGCCCTGCCCCTGTTACCACCCACAAACGGCCTCTCCTGTCACTCATTTCTCTTGGCTGTCTTTGCAGGGCGAGCAAGAGCATCCCGATCGCTCGTACTAGTTTGCACACTGCGTACTATACGCATGTGCACATTTGCAAACATCGCCAGCAACGAGCGATAACTTGCTAGCAAGCAGGTCTGAATCACGTCCAATATCCAAACGTATCACAATATGTTACCAAACGTATTCACATAATATGGGTTCCTACCAGAATAAAACGACAGTTGTGGCATGTCAAAGTCAACACTGGGGTTGGTCCCGGGCTACACCTAGTGATGTCCGAGTAACAAACAGAGGTTTGAAAGGATGGCCCACACCTTGATGCCACTTGCTTTTTTATACCCCTATACAGCAGGTCCGCTCACACATCATTCACTGCTAGCCACCTGTGATTGTGGGATGAATAGGAGTTAACTATTTCTGTATCCTTTTACCATGAATCTGATCATACTGATCTCTATGCATGAGCTGGTGTAATCACATACACACTCATATTTAACCATATATCTCTGATTGTCTAGGACATATACAGGTTGAGTCTCCCATATCCAAATATTCCGAAATACGGAATAATTTTGGCATGACTGAGATAATGAAACCTTTGATTTTTGATGGTTCAATGTACACAAACTTTGTCTAAGGCACAAATTATTATTAATATTGTATAAAATAACCTTCAAGCTGTGTGTGTATAGGGTGTATATGAAACATAAATGAAATTCATGTATGCACACGCACTTTTTTTGAGCCACAAAATTATTGAAAATATTGTATAAAATTACCTGCAGGCTGTGTGTATAAGGTGTATATGACACATAAATGCATTCTGTGTGTAAATTGGGGTCCCATTCCCAAGATATCTCATTATGATATGCAAAATATTCCAAAATACGGAATAATCCATTATCCAAAATACCCCTGGTCCCAAGCATTTTGGATATGGGAGACTCAACCTGTATGAGTATTATCCAATGCTAATTGGTTGATACACTCTGATTGTACCTCTGTCTGTCTAGAACATATACAATTAATAACCGGTGCAAATTGATTGATATATGCAATGTGGAGATATTGTAACTGAACAACATCTGAATTTATCTACTGTATTTAACCCTGCTACAGGTTACGCTGATCTCCAATTGTCTCTATGCAAATTCTGATACATAAGAATAATTTTCTTTCATGATTTACTTTTTGTTTATAAGTTTAAGTTTCAGCAGAGAACTGTACCTGGTTTTAATTATATATATAATACTGCTCTGCAGAGATATTCATTGCTTATTTAAGGCCTATACCATTTGATTGGCTGCATTGATTATTGTATTTTTGATATTACTGTGGTGACCGCAGTCTATTTATATCTGGGAACTACTCCCATTGATTTATATAGAATTATATCATATATATTTGTTCGCCAGGGGATAGTATTGAACTATTTTTTAACAAATTTGTTGATTATACTGTGTAAAAATCATTATATGTTTGCCTACTGTTCCCAATTTAATTATTATTATCATACAGTATGTACTAATCTGGCATTAGGTCAGTAGGGTCTGACTGACGTATTATTTCAGCAACTGTGAGACCCTGAATATTTCAAACAAGATGATTAAATATTTATTCATGCTATTTTATTATTTTTTGATGTTGTATCTATGTGAGTTTTTTGCTTTTTCTTTTTAATATACTACATTAAAAGTTAAGTTTTATTTTTAATACATGCCTCAGAATCACTCATGATGGATTAGTGCCCCTAAAAAGAGAGTACTGTTCTTTTCTCTTTTGACTTCTGTATACTGCACTTACTCTCATAGGAGCACCTCCGTGAACTATTTATGAATATTGTTTTTCATATAACTATCTATCACGGTAGAATATCCATCTTATCTACTTTTTTGTATTTTTCACATGAGGTTTTCTGACCAGTGCTTAGATCGGGAAGCAATCGGGAAGCCGACTGCCTAAATACCGGCACCTAAAAAGAGAGTACTGTTCTTTTCTCTTTTGACCTCTGTATACTTCACTTACTCTCATAGGAGCACCTCCGTAAACTATTTATGAATATTGTTTTTCATATAACTGTCTATCATGGTAGAATATCCATCTTATCTACTTATTTGTATTTTTCACATGAGGTTTTCTGAAAAGGGGTTAGACGACTGCCTAAATACCAGCACCCCCACCGCCGCAGCTGTGTGGCGGTGCTGGACCCCCGGAGTGTGAATGGAAGCCCAGCCAGTGACGGAGGGCTGGGCTTTACCCCCAGCCGTGACGTTACTTGGAGGCATGCCATGCGGGCACGCCTCCGTATAATGTCATGTAGAGGGCGTGGCCTATGGTAATGAGGCCACACCCCCAATTTCAGTCGTGATAGCGGGGCGCAGCGTACCGGGCCGGCATAGGGTGCTCAGACCCCTGGAGACTGCCCTGATCATTAAGTAGTAATGGGCCTACTTGGGAAAACCCATAATAAGCAATTTAGGGCCGGATTCAATTAAAACGAAAACTGCAATATTTTTGCGTCTTTTTGCAATGCGCGCTCCTTTTCCAGCACTAAACAATTCCAAAACACGCATAAACGCATATGTGTGATAATTGCATATGACGAAACTAGCGAAAAGTACAGCACATTTTTCGGAAATCAGTCTGTACCCCATAAAAGGACTAACATAGGAAATCAATATAGAAGTGTATTAATAGCCCTAATAAAAGTATGTTGGGTTCTTAAATTGTGTGAAATGGTTGTTATATGCATACTTGCATAAGTGTGGAAAATTTATAAAAGCAATATTTTTTGGAGACAATAATTACTGCCGTTAAAATGTGGGTAAATTAAAATGAGTGCTAGTATATTTATGTGTCTATAAAGTGTTGTTTAAATAAAAAAAAATTTCATCCCAAAAATGACATATTATGGGGAATTAAGTTAAATAAAAAAATATTTTTGCTTAAGTAATCATTGGGGGGATGAGGGGGGTTGGTGTCTAAAGGGTACTGAACCAAGTCGCCACATTTTTAGCCAAAAATATGGATTTTGCACATTGTGCACCTGCTCCAAGATGGGGAAAATTTTTGCCTGTTTCTGTCTATGGAGTTTTCGCACATGCGATCATTTATCTGCGAAAAGTTCGTACCTGTGAATGCTTTTCACCATAATGCAATGTTTCGTGCCTAATTGAATCCGGCCCTTAGGCTTGCTTGGGTAAACCTAACTAGAAGTCTAATGCCGGCCATACACGGTGTGATAGCACCATGAGAGGCGACAGGGGATCCGACGTCCGACATATCGAGCGGTCCCCACACCCAGTGCGATCGGGTGGCCGATCGCCTGATATGCCGGCTCCCCCCTGCCTCAACCGCATAGTGCTGTATGGGATCGCGCATCACATACCCTGATTGACTGGTTTTCCAGTGCGATCAGGAGATGCGATGTACGACCCCACGGGAGCGCGCTTGGGCCAACATAAGGCCCATACAAGGTGCGATGTAGCAGCCAAATCGCACCAATCAGTCGGATCGGCTGCTTCATCGCACCGTGTATGGGCCGCTTAAGTCACAAACTTCTAGTAGTTATGTGAATTAATATTACCAGGTATTTTCCCAACCACTTCCCTAATGTAAGTAAACTCACGTTCAGATTATATCACAGCATATTTATATTTTTACTTACTTTCACAAACTGACACTTGCAAATATTAACACTTTACCTTCACACACAGAATACATAAATGCATTAAAATATGAGTGGTTATATTTAACTGAACAAAGTAATACTCTGTCCCGGTATATGAAGTAATAACTTAGATGTATATAGTTAATAATACAAGTCTAATAAGATAACTCCAGACATCTATCCTCCCTTAAATTGTCACTGTGATCACTCAGTTTATGCTTATAAACTCTCTAGCAGTCTCTATTTTCAGTTGGGCTACAAACTCCTCTGTACTACAGGCTGGTACTGTAGGTAATGGCCAGCTGAGATTATTTGTTATTGCCTGTGCATAAAAATGGCATAAAAATTTCCTTATCCCTCCCCCAGCTCTTCCCCCTTATGACTGCTCAGTGTATGTAATGGAAACTCACTGATACCCGATCACTGATGGGAACTGGCCACTTAAGCAGAGTCCATTCTCTCACATTATGAACTGAGGTATACATCTACTGCTGTCAGGTTCCAATCAGCTCAGCCTTATCACCGACTTTGAGAAACTTGCCTGGCTGTGGCAGTGCTGAAGCCGGTCCCTCCTTACTGGTGCTGATCCTTAGGACAGCGCTCAGCCTCCTTCTGGATGAAGGAGTACTGGGTATCCGCTGTCTTGCCGCCGCAGGAGCCATCCACCTTGGGGATTCTGCAGCTGCTTCTTCCGCCTGGACCTGGACCACCGCAAGTACCTCTCCAGGCAGGGCAAGTTTACGACTGCTGCCTACCAGCCTCCACCTGTGCCCAGCAGCACATCACCGCTCGTCGGCTGCCTGGGACACTGGAGGGCAGGCACTGAATGGAGGGATCAGCAGACTAACTTTCAGCTGCTGCTGACTGCTCTTATATACCTCTCTCAAAGCGGACCCTTTTTCCCTGACAGGAACCAAATCACTCCCAGCTATATCACTCCACCCCTTTCTCTCCAGTGGATGTGCATCCCACACACTAGGGCACAACCTCACTACAGAGAAAAAAAAGTACCTCATACTGTAAACCAGAGATGGGGAACCTCAGGCCCGGGGGCCGTATAAGGCCCTCGCTATCATTTGGTCTGGCCCTCTGAGCTTTTTTCTGCTAGCCTCATCTGGCTAGCAGGGTGCCTAGAATGGCACCTTGCAGCCAGAATCTATGCAGCAGTGCCGCCTGAAACACCCTTAGGACGCTGCAGACGGTCACACCGCTGCCCTTACAGCTCCCCGGAGCATCCTCAGGATGCTCAGGACATTGCTGTAAATCACTGGCATTGTGGTCCTGCATCATGTGACATCATACAGAGGGAGCGTGTCCTGCACCGGGCCTGCGAATAATGTTATAAATATCAAAATGGCCCTCGGCAGAGAAAAGGTTCCCCACCCCTGCTGTAAACCAATATGTAAATACATTTAAAAAAAAATATATATATATATATATATATATATATATCATGAAGTACAATACTCCATTATAAATACATGACACACACATACATTTTACCTCATGAATTGTGACTATATACACATACTTGCATCGGTCCGGCACACTCCTATACACACTGCAACTTGCCTCCGTGCCCTCCTTAATGAGATAGCATACTGGAAATTCCAGGTGGCACTGAAGGTCTTATTATGCTTTTATTCCATAAGCGATACCAACATTTCAGGGCGTCAGCCCTCTTGTCAAGGGTATAACCTTGACAAAAGGGCTGATGCCCTGAAACGTTGGTAAAACCTTGACAAAAGGGCTGAAGCCCTGTAACATTGGTATCGTTTATGGAATAAAAGCATAATAAGACCTTCAGTGCCGCCTCGAATTTCCAATATATATATATTTACACATACATACAATTGGCTTTGCCCACGGCACTCAAAAATCTGCGGTGCCAGTGGTATGTGACCACAACATTTAAATAAAAAAATTCATAAAACTCAGCACTCACCACTATATTCCAAACTGTACGTATGATTCCAGGGAATGTTAGTTCCAAAGTATTGCAATAGTTTGTCAAGCTGACCAACCACATCACGGTCTTCCCATTCTGGTCAGTCTCTATGCCGACTTTCAAAAATATGAGCATTTGGCTCTAGGTCAGGGCCGTTTCTAGGGCCGGGCGACCCGTGCAATCGCACGGGGCGCGCCTCCTCCGACCCCTGCTGTAGAAAGCCTGTGAACTGCCGGGCGCCTGCTGAGATTCAGTTACCAGCGGGCGCCCGGCAGGGCAGGGCAGAGCAGAGCAGAGCAGCCGGAGACGGAAGCTCCGGCTTCCGGCTCCCCCAGTGAGCACTATGGGAAAGACGTCATGACTCATGACGTCTTTCCCATAGTGCAGAGGAGCAGCCAAGCGGAGCGGACGCCGGAGCGGGGCTTATGGTAAGTATTAGTGTTTTTTTATTTTTTGTGTGTGCACGCGGCTTTTACTAGGGACAATACTTGGAGGGGGGGGCATGTCTGCTGGGGGAGGCACTACTACTGGGGGCACCCGGGCACTACTACTGGGGACATTACTCTGGGGGCACTTCTGCTGTGGGAAACACTACCACTGGGGGCACCTGGGCACTACTACTGGGGACATTACTCTGGGGGCACTTCTGCTGGGGGAAACACTACCACTGGGGGCATCTGGGCACTACTACTGGGGACATTACTCTGGGGGCACTTCTGCTGGGCGAAACACTACCACTGGGGGCACCTGGGCTCTACTACTGGGGACATCACTGTTGGGGACATTACTAATGTGGACATGACTACAAGGGGCACAAGACTATAGGGGGCACTACTAATGGGGTCACACCAAAGGCATGCACACACAAGTGCGGCGTGGGTTTGTGACAGCTAGGCCACACCCCAATTTTTTAGCGCGCGCGCCTTAGGCGCGCGCATGATGTCTGTCTTTCTCTTAACTACATATATTTTTCAGCGCTTTGCCTCTGACAGGTTAGCCACCCCTGGGCTCAGTAGTCACAGCAGCTGACATTCTGTGGTCTTTCAAGACAACGCTCCCTTACTGTGGTACCACACCCCCCATGATTAGGCCACGCCCACAATATTACTGCTTCTTGAGGGAAGGGGGGGGGGGGCATTTTGACTGCTCGCACTGGGAGCCTCAGACCCTAGAAACTGCCCTGCTCTAGGTATCACATAGATTTAAATACACATTATGCTTTTCCAATAAGTTTAGGTGCTGGCTCACTGGCTTAAAGAGATAGAACCACACCCAAGCATACTAACTAATGACAACTGTGGTATATGCTGACAAAGTTTGACTTGCATATAAGAACATGGGGTGTCAGAGCAATTGTGACTACCTATATATATATAATAATATAGTATCCACAGGGTGGCACTCCGTAAAGAATAAACTTCAAATATGTCAAGCATAAAGAACAAAAACACTTTTTGTACTTTACGCTTGACAAAAAGGCAGATTAAAGTGCTGAAACATTGCAGACTCAGCAGTGTTGTTTGAAGTTTTTTATTTACGGAGTGCCGCCCTGTGGATACTATATTCAGTTCATCCTGGTTCTGGGGCTGTCTGCGGAGGGCACTCAGCTGGCTATGATCTGCACATCATAAGTGCCGGATCTTGGATGTATATATATATATATATATATATATATATATTCATATCCAAAGTCCAGCACTCACATCAGGCAATGTCCATACACGTCAAAGGGGTGCATATCAGCTGCAATACCATAATCCCAGGATCTCCAGCAATTTATATGTTTTAAAGGATGGCACTCACCAGTAGTTTGCAGTATTTAATATTCAAAAGAGAGGGCTTACATACAGGGCGACGTTTCGGTCCACTACACGGACATTTCTCAAGCAGTCAAGCCTCAGGTATAATGAATACCAGGTACAGGTCCCCAACAATCAGATCTGATTGTTGGGGACCTGTACCTGGTATTCATTATACCTGAGGCTTGACTGCTTGAGAAAGGTTCGTGTAGTGGACGGAAACGTCGCCCTGTATGTAAGCCCTCTCTTTTGAATATTAAATACTGCAAACTACTGGTGAGTGCCATCCTTTAAAACATATATATATATAGTCAAATGGCTGGCACTCCACATAAATGCAAAATAAATTACTTGCCTTGGTGCCTTCCTGGAAGTTCAATTGAACACCCACTTGCATATGTAGAAAGGGAAAGGCGGCACTCACAGGTCTGATGAAATGAAAGAATCAAACTTGACAACTGTGTCTGCCTTGTTCAACGTTTCAGTCTCACATGACTTTTATCAAGAACATATATGGGGAAATGGTGATATAGCGACAGGTGTCTCTAATAATTAAAATGCAAGTGCAAAAAATTAGTATATATGAATTGATGATACTGGATCAGAACCTCTATATACCCCTGCCTGTACCTTCTAAAATCCTAAGTATAAACCTCTAAGGATGACGCCAATTTGCGTACGCAGTCATACAGTAAATAAAAGACTCCAGACTTGGAACGTGTGGTTCCGAAGCACAAAGTATTATTCAAGTAAAAAGTACAGTCAGTTACACGCTATTGATCCATACACAATTAGATGCAAAGGAATTATACAGACCCCAAGTACAGTATACATACGCAGCGCATTCTGGTCCAGATGTTAGGTATCAGCAAGAAAGCCCTCGTCCCTCAGCGTTCAGCAAGAAGACTCAGACCCAGTGCTTGAGCACACATGTTTATACCCCCCCAGAATAGACAGGACAATAGAGAAGTTTGTTGATGATATCATTGGTTCCCAGGGGAGAAGCATCTGTTACAGAGCGTTTAACAGGCTGGTTCAAATAGACTCACCCAGCCTCTAACAGCTGGTGGTCTCTGCCCTTCCCACCCCCATGCTACATCCATGCAACAGTTGTTCATAATATATAGATTTTGTTGCTTGTAGTCTCTGCGGTCCATAAGTTGGGAATGCATGATGCGATCTCCACACCGATAGTACCGGAATTCTGTTGAAAGAGTATGCATCAGTTCGAAACCAAACACGGCTTTCTTAGCATGTATAAAACCTTAGTTATCAAATATCTTTATTCCACAGCATTTATACTAACTGAACCAACTTAAATCTTATACCTTAAAGCTTATTAAACCTTTTATGTGGATATGTACTGTGTGAGTATGCGGGGTGTGATGTAAAGACGTATTAATGTGTGTATGAGAAATGGTGCACTTAACACTTACTAAGTGATAATCTAGCAGTGTGGATTGCTGAGCATGATAGTTCCACATGCCCACTCTGTCAGCAGTCCCCCCCCTTTCCCAAGCTAAAAAGAAAAACCCTTTATTCTCCCAGTCTCTTGTGTAAATGCAAGTAGCCCAACTACATGACACAATCCTAAGATAACACTCTAGTCTTTGAAGTCATGTCATTGCAGGAAGCTTGCTAATGTAGGTGTGTATTCTAGCCAGACCACCTGGAGTAAGAGCAGACGTTATTCCAGGAAGCTTTGCTACACAAGCTAGTTGTCACTTGGCCATTTGCTCTATTCAGCTAATGCAATGCAATTTTGGCATACTGTAAAGCCATTTCTTAAATATATCCTTTATAATACGTAATATGAAATAGGCTTTTGGTGAATCACCGTAACTTATGGCGATGGTCACAGATGCATTCGCATGATGCTAATAGTATTATCGCCACATGTACTAAAGTGTGAGTTTATCTAAAATGGCGCTTAGGCGGCCATTTCGCAAAATGGTGTCGCTGCGATTCAATTTTAAACTGATCTTGTCTCAGCCAATAATCTAGTTTCGACAGTCCACTCTTTGATAGCGAACAACATGCTATCACAATCTGATCTTAAAATTTAATTTAGGCTTACATTTACATATTATTTACTGTTATTATGGGATGGCACAAGGTGGTTCTTAATCCATCAATAATGTGTCTCTGGTTGGGGACATAAAACTACTATTATACGCACACCGCTGATCTTGGAAGATCATGTGAAAGGTGTGGGGATGCACCAGTCTTATAAAAGCAGTCTTGAAGGGGAATTTAGACTTTACATTATCTGAGGTGTTTTAAAAATAATATTTCAATAATACATTCTATGCATGGCTAAATATAATACATTAAATGATGGTAGTTCCTAGCTCAGGGTTGTAATGCAGTTCTGTATTTACCTCGGTATTCATACTGGCCACCATCATGATTTCATTCTTTCGTTTTACTCTATTTTTACATTTTCCACACTTCAACACAATAGGAACACACCGGACACATATGCCAATTATTATGATGACAATTAGTATAAGGGTCAAGAATTTGCCTATGCTGGCAATCACTTCCTGGATCAGTTCCCCTAGACCTGAGAACCATTTTACTGGGTTCAGCCATGAAACCCATCCTTCTATCTTTTCCCCTACTTCAGCCACTGAAGCATTATGGTTCTTACAAAACTCCCATTTTACCTGCAGAATTCATCCATCCTCCGTCCTATCACCTCCATGGGGTCGCTGGTATCATTGGTGACATAGGTGCAACATTTTACTCCAAATTGGGTGGCTAACATTACGCAATACCCTCCAGTAACAGCAGTTAAATAATTCAACACTAGCCTGTGTTGCACCAGTTCTTTCTTGTACGCTTGCAATTCTCTCCCTGTATACCTGAATGTGTCATCGTACATCTCGGTGATATTATCTATGAATTTAGCAAGTTCCTGAATATATCTAAAATTTAGTGTTCCCCGAGCGATCCTGGTGGGATCCAGTGCCACTACAACTTGAAAGCCAGTTGTCCCACTAATTAACTGAGTGGCTTTATGCACATCACCGGGTATCATGTTTCTTTTGCCTCTGTGTTCATATTGTGTGTGAAGATATGGTGATGGTGAGTTTTTATGTATACCAAGCATTTCAACATGTGTGAGGGTCATAACTTCTGGAAGTATTCTTCCCAAATAACAAAACAATTACAATATTAAAATTGGTCAGACACTCCCCTGATTGGCATTGCACTCCTCCTGACTCCACTCCATCAGCACTGCCATCAGCTACCATTTCCTCAATCGGTCCTCCATCACAGACACTGAGTATCCCCAAACAGATCATCACAACAAAAACTCTGGAAAGAAAAAGAACTAGGATGACCACAGCAGACCACTCCATTGCTGGAAGCACTGATCTACACATTTCTTTAGCTCAGATATCTCACCGTCACCTTTTTAATCCTTCCGGCACAAGCTCGCAATCGACAGGTCCACGTTATCGGCCTTGTCTCCACCTTGTATCTCCACCGGTTGGTTAACCTCCCTATAGTGAATGGGATGGACCCACGTACCTTCCCCGGCCACCCTTTGAGGATGGGGTATCGTCAGATATGGACCTTTCCACTGATCAGTCAAACAACCTGAGCTAAAAAAAATTTGGATCATAACAAATTCTCCAGGTTTGACATTATTACAGTTTGCATTAGACATGTTAGTTAATAATACTTTCAATTTCGGTTATTCTCATTCATCTTCGTGAGACCCTGCACAGTAACCTCATTATCATATTTTCACATGAGGCTGGATGTTTGAACAGTATCTCAAAGGGGGGCAAATAAAGGAAAAGACAGCCTGGGATAATCTTAGTGTTGTTACCCATTGGAAACGTCACCTGTAAAAATAATTCTAGGGATATAGTATCTGCATACAGGTTCCTGCAATTAAATCTTGTTATTAATAGCTACTGCTCTAAATAATGCCTGGGCCACTGGGTTGGATAGTATTCCGAGTAGTCGACCTCAGCCTGGCATGGCTGCCGTTTATCCTTAGCAACCTTGTGTCCTATGAGTGGGAGATAAAGCACAACAGTTTAATATAATTTAAACATGACCTAAAATACAACAATAAATCGTCCACATTTTACATTATAACAGATACATTGGCAGGTTGAAAAGATTGTAAACAGTCATATAAGGCCTGGGAGAAGATACTGGGGTTACCTATGAACCCATGGGAAACCCGTGTTCATGTGTGGTGTTCTTTACTTTGCAGTACTTACTTATGTGTCCCGCTTGGTTGCAGTTAAAACATGTTTTCGAGCGAGGTGGATGAAAAGATTGTTGTGTGGATTTGAGCAAGAGGGAAAGGTGGTGGGTATGGGTAAGGATATGGAGGATAAGGGTATGGTGGGAGGTATGAAGTTTGTGGGTAGTATGAGGCCTGTGGTTGTGTATGATATGTGGGGAAAGAATGTGTTTGCTGTGGTGTGGGATTGGTGAGGATGTGTAATTGTTCAGGTGCAGGTGTGTCGGTTGGCTGTGATGTTATTGTCATTCCTTCCAGAGCTTGGATACTGATAGCCATTAGTTTTTCGCTCTGGGTCTCTCTCTTCTTTGTGATATTTTTATCATGTTCTATGGCAGACTCTATGAGGTTATCTATTTTGTGTCCCCTCCAGCCAGGCTGTGAGGTCTGAACCCGAGTCTTTAAATTCTCTTTCAGACCATCCATGAGTACCGTGACTATCATTCCCCTGTGGTGAGTGTTATCTTTAATATCTTCTATCCCAGTGTACTGGGTGATAGCCTGCAGAGCCCGGTCGCAATAGTCTTCTGCAGTTTCACTCTCCTTTTGCTTGATTGTGAAAATTTAGTTCCAGTTAACTACTACTGGAAAATATATACCCAATTGAGTTACAATGCGGGAAATGTTACCTTGGTTTACTTGGTCTGTTAAGGGAACATCGCCATCCAATACACAATCCGTGATAAATTTTGTCACCTCGGTATTGCATGGCAGACATGCCCTTAACACCACACGCCAATCTTTATTAGTTGGCTCATGTGAACTACCCAAATTTCTCAAAAATCTGATGGAATTTAGTTCTGCTCTTGTCCAGGGACAATGCATTACTACTTCCCTCGTGGGCACTACACCGTTCGCATCTGCATTTCCATTCGGAACAGTTATCGTCCGAATGGGATGCAGACCGGCAGCGCTGCTACCTTTGAACTGGTTACCTGACTGGGGGTTTAATCTGCTGCTGCTACATATGGTATGAACAACTTCCTCTACGGGTGCAGAGGGTGTTAACACTTCCCTTACTGTTACCGATGGAGATGGCGGCACCACCCATGATTGTGGTGCTGCAGCATCTATCATTTGCACAGCATGGGAAATGGCAGATATTACAATAGGCTCATCATCCACATCATAAACATTTTCGTTATGGTTGCTTAAGAGAGGGTACAAATTGCTTGTTACATTTGTATGGGTATTTTTGGTAACTGTACTTGCACCTCCATCCACATAATGTGGGGGAGGTGAGCGTGAACTGCTGACAATACTCTCCACAATGCTACCTTGCCGCTAGTGCTCGCCATTTTGCGGCTCGCCCATATTGCAATTTAGCGCCGCGGATGTATTTTCTGGCAATGCGCTCACGATGCTAGTTTGCATCGCTTCCACATTTTTAAGCCACGCATCCCCTTCATACTGCCACAATTTTAAACATTCACAATATTTGACCTTTTTCTCTTGGGAGCGCATCAGACTGATGTGATCCCGGACATTATCTAATACATTCTTATCAAAACTACCAATTCTGGGAAACGGTCTAACACTCTTCATCGTCATTTTAAACCATACATCACAATACCTTATTGCATAAGTACCGTACTTAGTATGCATAATACGACGGGCTGATCCAATCGGAGCTTTCATTAGCAGCACATCATTGTCTAACATCTCTACTGTTTGCGTGGCTCCCATTCTGAGACAAAATCCTACGCTTTTCAATAAAGATTTAAACTGGTGAAAGATAATCTAGATACTCTCACTTACCTACGGAAGAAATTTCTAGATGCCCCCGCTCACCTACGGAAGAAATTCTAGATGCCCCCGCTCACCTACGGAAGAAATTCTAGATGCCCCCGCTCACCTACGGAAGAAATTCTAGATGCCCCCGCTCACCTATTATCTCTCAGCTCACAATCACACCTAGTGCAGCTCAACTACAATGTTCAAATATTATTGAACACTGAGCCAGTCCCTAACAAAAATAACAAACCATACACCTGCTCTGTGTACTGGATGGTAAGCTGCTTACCGAGCGGCTAGACTAAACCTTGCACCTAGCCCTTAAGGATCATACGATACCCTTAACTGTCCAACACATACTCACTGTTACACACTTTTTCCTGCGCAGAAAAATAAACGTTAACCCAGATATTGCTTACAATTGAAAAATGTAAAACTCAACTGCTTTGTTTAAACACCATGGCAGCACAACCGGAAGTACGTATACGCTATTGTGTGACCAGCCACATACAAAATAATTCGACTACCACACAACCGTATAATGACTTTTTAGCTGCGTACGCAAAAGTGCGTCTTTTACTGTGCGCAAAACTGCGACTCAGCTGCGTACTCAATACTGCGGCACCCCTTTTAAACGTTAGGTTCTATCAACAAAGGAAAACAAACTTTTTCCTTTCTTGTCCCTGGATTCTAGTCAGCTTCCTTGGCTCACACGAAAACGGATAGCGATTTTTCAGCACAAAGCGTCTGCATGTGGCCACTCCACCATTTGCTGAGATATCGATAGCCGCATGTGCAGTGTGAGTAGGTAAGTGACTTCACTCGATGAGCCCCCTTCTGATGATACTGGATCAGAACCTCTATATACCCCTGCCTGTACCTTCTAAAATCCTACCTATAAACCTCTAAGGATGACGCCAATTTGCGTACGCAGTCATACAGTAAATAAAAGACTCCAGACTTGGAACGTGTGGTTCCGAAGCACAAAGTATTATTCAAGTAAAAAGTACAATCAGTTACACGCTATTGATCCATACACAATTAGATGCAAAGGAATTATACAGACCCCAAGTACAGTATACATACGCAGTGCATTCTGGTCCAGATGTTAGGTATCAGCAAGAAAGCCCTCGTCCCTCAGCGTTCAGCAAGAAGACTCAGACCCAGTGTTTGAGCACACATGTTTATACCCCCCCAGAATAGACAGGACAATAGAGAAGTTTGTTGATGATATCATTGGTTCCCAGGGGAGAAGCATCTGTTACAGAGCGTTTAACAGGCTGGTTCAAATAGACTCACCCAGCCTCTAACAGCTGGTGGTCTCTGCCCTTCCCACCCCCATGCTACATCCATGCAACAGTTGTTCATAAAATATACATTTTGTTGCTTGTAGTCTCTGTGGTCCATAAGTTGGGAATGCATGATGCGATCTCCACACCGATAGCACTGGAATTCTGTTGAAAGAGTACGCATCAGTTCGAAACCAAACACGGCTTTCTTAGCATGTATAAAACCTTAGTTATCAAATATCTTTATTTCACAGCATTTATTCTAACTGAACCAACTTAAATCTTATACCTTAAAGCTTATTAAACCTTTTATGTGGATATGTAATGTGTGAGTATGTGGGGTGTGATGTAAAGACATATTAATGTGTGTATGAGAAATGGTGCACTTAACACTTACTAAGTGAACATCTAGCAGTGTGGATTGCTGAGCATGATAGTTCCACATGCCCACTCTGTCAGCAGTCCCCCCCCTTTCCCAAGCTAAAAAGAAAAACCCTTTATTCTCCCAGTCTCTTGTGTAAATGCAAATAGCCCAACTACATGACACAAACCTAAGATCACACTCTAGTCTTTGAAGTCATGTCATTGCAGGAAGCTTGCTAATGTAGGTGTGTATTCTAGCCGGACCACCTGGAGTGAGAGCAGACGTTATTCCAGGAAGTTTAGCTACACAAGCTAGTTGTCACTTGGCCATTTGCTCTATTCAGCTAATGCAATGCAATTTTGGCATACTGTAAAGCCATTTCTGAAATATATCCTTTATAATACGTAAAGTCATGAAATAGGCTTTTGGTGAATCGCCGTAACTTATGGCGATGGTCACAGATGCATTCGCATGATGCTAATAGTATTATCGCCACATGTACTAAAGTGTGAGTTTATCTAAAATGGCGCTTAGGCGGCCATTTCGCAAAATGGCGTCGCTGCGATTCAATTTTAAACTGATCTTGTCTCAGCCAATAATCCAGTTTCGACAAAATATAGACAATTTATTCCAAATTATACAAATAATAAATAATTCAAGACAGACAATAGGAACACACACAATAGACACAAATAAGATACAATTGGTCCTCTAAAGTGTCTAGTATCTCGAAGTTTAAAAGGACCTCTTAAATTATAAGAGCAATGGATAAATACTTAATAGCAATGATTAAAAACACAATAAATAGAGAATCTCAACACCATAGTTTTGAATAAAGTGCAAATGTTAAATATTGCACAACCCCAATAATATATAAAAAGCAAGATGATATGCATGGAGAATTAATTTAAAACCAGCAACAGATTTTAAAATGCTTATGTTAGTAGCTCATAAAGGCAAAAGTACAGCTTTCCCAATGCATTTCATCAAATGGGACATTTTCAAGGGATGACAGCTGCCAAACATGACTCCATATTTATACCAGGTTTAAACAGAACTGTTTAAGCCACATTAAGTTAATTGATTACCTCATATATGGTATAGCTGTAAGAGGTAACACACGGAGCTTTTAAAACACTCCTGTAAAATAATGTAACAATTATAGCATGAATCAGTATTCCAGTAATATCAGTATATGTCAAAATATATTAAATGTTCATAATCTATATGAGTCACTAATACTCAAAACCATCCAGTCATTTCCGCCCAAAAGATGTGGCTTCCATCCTCATCCGGGCACACGTGGGGGTATCTGGCGTGGGAAACAACTTCCGTCATCGTCTGGATCTACAAGGGGACATCCGGCAAGGAAGTTGACTTCCGTCTGGTCCATGTGACTTCCGCCCTCACTCCAGTCTCCACGTGGTAACAATCATCGCACCGAATGTCCGCCCATATTTAGCGTCAAGATGTCCCGTCTCGGCCCGGCGTCCTCTTATCCTGACTTAGTCACAACCCTTATTCGCCGAGCCATCTATCTGCGAAAGCCAATGAAAGACTTAATCGTTTTTTGAAGTTACGTGCACCATTTTGGAATAGGGTGTTTTTGCCCATAGTAATAGACTAGAGATACAACACCAAACTTATACAGTGATATAAAAAAAAAATAAAAAAAAAAATAATATAATAATATTGACCAGTAAGCCTAGACATTTAAGGGGACATAAAGTAAATCCATATAGATCGACATACTATATAAAAACATTTCACAAGGTAAACCAGATACGCTAATTAAGAAAAGGGATAGTTAGATAAAATATTAAGAGATAATGACGATTGCACAGTATGTTGCTAAGCGACCCACGTGTATATTTTATATTTTAGAGCTGACCATTGTAAAAGGATAAATGGAATAAAAAACATTAAAAAAGATAATTTTTTTGAATAAGAGCAATTTTCCTTTTTAACTTGTAGATATATTTATGAAGATAGCAAAGGAGGGATCATTTGTAAGGCCTTCATTCATCCACTGTCAAAGCTGGATTATTGGCTGAGACAAGATCAGTTTAAAATTGAATCGCAGCGACGCCATCTTGCGACTGGCCGCAAGACGCCATCTTTGAAATGAAATCGCAAGACGCCATTTTGTGAATGGCTGCCCAAGCGCCATTTTAGATAAACTCACACTTTAGTACATGTGGCGATATTACTATTAGCATCATGCGATTGCATCTTACACCATTTCTCATACACACATTAATACGCACAATTGCGCAGTTAACTAGTCGCATATTAGCGAATGCATAAGATCTTGTATGAAAACGCCAAATATTAGCTTCATGCACACGCATCTGCCCCAAGTTAACTAGCGTCTTTACATCAAACCCCACATACTCACACATTACATATCCACATACAAGGTTCCATAAGCTTTAAGGTATAAGATTCAAGTATGCACATTTACTATAATTGCTATGAAATAAAGATTATTTTGTAACTAAGGTTTTATACGTGATAAATAAGCCATGTTTGGTATTGTATGATGCGTACTCTCTCAACAGTATTCCGGTAACATCGATGTAGAGATCGCAACATGCATTCTCAACTTATGGACCGCAGAGACTTCAAGCAACAAAATGTACATTATATGACCAACTGTTAGGATTTGCATAAGGCGGGAAACCAGAGACCACCAGTTGTTAGAGGCTGGACTGTGTCTATTTGAACCAACCTGTTAGATGCCTTGTAACATATGTCCTCTCCTTTAGGAGCAATGGTATTAGCAACAAACTTCTCTATTGTGTTGTCTATTTCTGGGGGGGTATAAATAGGTGTGCTCTGACCCTGGGTTCCTAGTCTTCGTGCTGAATGCTGACTGACGAGGGGTTTCTTGCTGATGCCTACATCTGGTCCAGAGCGCTGCGTATGTATAACTGTACTTGGGTCAGTATAATTCCTTTGCGCTAAATTTTACTTATAACTAGCGTGTAACTGACTGTACTTTTACTTGAATAATACTGTGCGCTTTGGAACCACAGGTTCTAGGTCTGGAGTCTTTATTTACTGTATAACTGCGTACGCAAAATAGCGTCATCTTTAGAGGCTTATAGGCTGGATATCAGAAGGTATAGGCAGGGGTGTATAGAGTACCATTAAGCATAGGTGGAGAGTTATCTTCATTCAGGGACTGAATGTCATACGCCCTGTTGTAAATATGTATGGACACTACAACACCTGGTATTACCAGGAGGTCTCCCATCCCAGTACTGGCCAATATATATATATATTGCCTCATATCAGGTGGCGGATTGGGAATTGAAAGTGGCCCTGGAAAAAACACCAAAGAGGCCCTGTGTGTGCGCGTTAGGCGCGCGCCCAAAAAAATGGGCGTGGCCTCATGGCAAGGGGTGTGGCCTCACCTGAAATGCCATGACTGCAAGCCACTCCCCGCCATTTTCGTCATGCTAGGGGCATGCTCACCGCTCGAGGAGCTGATGTGCATGCCCACAGTCCCTCTCTCAAGTGAATAAACACAGCATGTGAATGAGAATTTTCTTACCTATATAATTTCTCTGTAATGGGGAACCTCTGAAGAAATTGATCCTGGACAGGCCATGTCTTAAGTCGGTAGTCACTATTCATGCAGGAGATCACATGGTCTGGAAACCACCTGTTTCCGTAGCAATAAAGCCAATGTCACAATCATGCAACAGTATTCAACTAAATAATACTAGTAACAGAAGTTTTTGGCCAGGACAAATGTGAGATTCCCTTATCAAACAAATTTATATTAATAAAATATATTTGCTCATTTGGTACCATTTGCATCAATGATATGGTTTCATTTGAATTGTTGTCTTACTGAAGATCACTGTCCCCCAGTCTCTTTTTCTAATAATACCAGCGTTCCTACTGTCCAATATGTGTCTCCTGCACAATCGTCTTGGTGTCTTCAGCCCATCCGCCCCTATGTGTCTCTTCAGTGCTTTCCCCTGCGCCTCTTCAGCGCCATCATCCAGCGCCTCTCCAGCACCATCATCCTGCGGCCATTTTTCCGGTGTTCTGAGCAGCGCTGACACCCGACACAGGACCACGTACAGATAAGTTTAAAATAATATGGGTACAGGGTGTGCAGTGCGGGGCCCCCCTGGACCTGGTGGCCCATGTGCCCCACACACACTGCACCCATTATAGATACACCACTGCCCCAGCATCTCCTGGCTGCCCCAGTACCCCTATTTCTTCCCTGTCCCTTCCCAATGAGGCCATGGCCCTTTTTCAGGTGCACTATCTTATGTCCCTATGTAAAAATGAGGGGGGCGCCAATGCTCTCTCTGGCACCAAAAAGTCTAGTTACCTCTCTACAGCTCTTGTTCCCAATCATTCAGCCACTGATGATGGTGCAGGTGTAGTGCAATCAGGGCATTCTGTGTAGTAGTCCTGTCCTGTATGTTCAGGGATGTTCAGTTCCTAATGTGCAGAACAAAGGGTTTATTTAGTAAGTGTTGGGTTCTCAAACCTTGCGCTTTTGATTGTGTTTATGCCCCAAATTAGAGAGGCAATGATTTTACTAACAAAACACGGTTAATAACAGCATTGCCTTTTTGCATTTCAGACATGAACATGATTGGAAGTGCCGGTTTTAAGAACCCAACGCTTAGTAAATAAACCCCCAAGGATGCATTCTGCAGGCTAAATCAGTGAACAAAGAAAATAGATCTCAGACTGCACATTCTGGACATATATATATAATTGGAGGTGCTACACAAAGAAAAAATACAGGTGCACAACTCCAAATTAACTGATTATATATAAATAAATACATTTTGCAGTAAATACAATAGAGGTTTTTGGCATAATCTTGGCCAAGCTTATGGGCCTGCCCACCATATCCGGGTAACCTCTTGTGGGGCAGGTCCCTAACATACTAAGGCTCAAATCCAGAGCGCAGGACACCCCCAAACTAGCCCAGCCAATCACACCCCAAAGCACCGCTCTAATAAGAAAAGTGAAGTGTTAAGAGTAGGGGTGAGCGGGTTTGGATTTCTGAAATCCGAACCCCCCCGATCCGAGTCCGATCCGAATCAGGCTCGACTTTTCCTGCCTGAGTCGGATCTGAAATCGAGGCAAAACGTCATCATCCCGCCTTCCGAGTCTCGCGGGTTTTGGATCCTATATAAGGTACCCGCGTCGGCGCCATTTTCTCACTCGGCTGTGGACAGTGAAGAGGGAGGGTGGGAGTTATGGCTGTGTAGTGTAGTGTAGTGTAGTGCTGCTGTTGTCCACTACTTCAAAGTTCATAGGGGCTGGCTGTGTTGTGCTGTGCTGCTGTTGTTAATAAGGGCTGTGTCCACTACTTCAAAGTCCATAGGGGCTGGCTGGACTGTGTTGTGCAGTCAGTTCTCCATAGGGGCTGTGTCCACTCCAAAGTCCTGTGCAGTGTCCCAGTCCTAAAGGGGTGCTGTAGTGTTGTCCAGGGGGTGCTCTGTCCATCAGGGGTGCTCCCCCCAAGTGCTAAAAAAATAATATATTTTCTGTGTTTGTGAATTGTGTGCGCAGTAGCCGCACGTGCATCAACAAAGTAGTGCCAAGCGTGCACCTGTGTCATAAGTAAAGGGCCGGCTGGCTTGACCGTTAAGGGTGCTGTAACCCCCGAAAGTACACTCCAGTCCAAACCAAAAAAAAAATTATTTTCTGTGTTTGTGAATTGTGTGCGCAGTAGCCACACGTGCATCAACAAAGTAGTGCCAAGCGTGCGCCTGTGTCATAAGTAAAGGGCCGGCTGGCTTGACCGTTAAGGGTGCTGTAACCCCCGAAAGTACACTCCAGTCCAAACCAAAAAAAAAATTATTTTCTGTGTTTGTGAATTGTGTGCGCAGTAGCCGCATGTGCATCAACAAAGTAGTGCCAAGCGTGCGCCTGTGTCATAAGTAAAGGGCCGGCTGGCTTGACCGTTAAGGGTGCTGTAACCCCCGAAAGTACACTCCAGTCCAAACCAAAAAAAAAATTATTTTCTGTGTTTGTGAATTGTGTGCGCAGTAGCCGCACGTGCATCAACAAAGTAGTGCCAAGCGTGCGCCTGTGTCATAAGTAAAGGGCCGGCTGGCTTGACCGTTAAAGGGTGCTGTAACCCCCAAAGTACACTCCAGTCCAAACCAAAAAAAAAAATTATTTTCTGTGTTTGTGAATTGTGTGCGCAGTAGTCGCACGTGCATCAACAAAGTAGTGCCAAGCGTGCGCCTGTGTCATAAGTAAAGGGCCGGCTGGCTTGACCATTAAGGGTGCTGTAACCCCCGAAAGTACACTCCAGTCCAAACCAAAAAAAAAATTATTTTCTGTGTTTGTGAATTGTGTGCGCAGTAGCCGCACGTGCATCAACAAAGTAGTGCCAAGCGTGCGCCTGTGTCATAAGTAAAGGGCCGGCTGGCTTGACCGTTAAAGGGTGCTGTAACCCCCGAAAGTACACTCCAGTCCAAACCAAAAAAAAATTATTTTCTGTGTTTGTGAATTGTGTGCGCAGTAGCCGCACGTGCATCAACAAAGTAGTGCCAAGCGTGCGCCTGTGTCATAAGTAAAGGGCTGGCTGGCTAGACCGTTAAAGGGTGCTGTAACCCCCGAATGTACACTCCAGTCCAAACCCAAAAAAAAATTATTTTCTGTGTTTGTGAATTGTGTGCGCAGTAGCCGCACGTGCATCAACAAAGTAGTGCCAAGCATGCGCCTGTGTCATAAGTAAAGGGCCGGCTGGCTTGACTGTTAAAGGGTTCTGTAACCCCCAAAGTACACTCCAAACCAAAAAAATATATATTTTCTGTGTTTGTGACTTGTGTGCACTGTGGCTGCACGTGCATCAACAAAGGAGCAGCGCCAAGCGTGCGCCTGTGTCCCATAAGTAAAGAGCCGGCTGGCTCATTTCTTAAAGGGTGGTGTAACCCACAAAGTGCACTACTCTCCAGCAAAAATAAAAAAATATTTTCTGTGTTTGTGTGCGCTTTAGCCGCACGTATATATATCAATATAACATAAATGGAGGACCAAACTTTCTCCGATAAAAATAAAATAGGGAAAGATCAAGAACCACTTCCTCCTAGTGCTGTTGCTGCTGCTGGGAGTTGTTCATCATCCCAGAGAGGAAGTAGGAACATCACTACTTTTACTAAACAATTGACCCTCCAACAGTCCCTAGCGATGAGGATGAAGTACGACAGCAGTCATCCTGAAGCAAAACGTATAACTGAGGCCTTGACTGCTATGTTGGTGTTAGACGTGCGTCCGGTATCCGACATTAGTGCAGTGGGATTTAGACAATTGATGGAGGTAGTGTGTCCTCGATTCCAAATCCCGTCTAGATTCCACCTGCATCCTCAAAGCAGCAGCGACAAGCGTGCGTCTGTCTGTTAAAGGGTGGTGACACCCTCAAAGTGTGCTACACAAACAATTAAAATATTGTTCTTTTTTTTTTGGTCTTTGTGAAATGTGTGGGCTGTAGCCGCACCTGCATCCTTAAAGCAGCAGCGACAAGCGTGCGTCTGTCTGTTAAAGGGTGGTGACACCCTCAAAGTGTGCTACACAAACAATAAAAATATTCTTCTTCTTTTTTCTGTCTATGTGAATTGTGTGGGCTGTAGCCGCACCTGCATCCTTAAAGCAGCAGCGACAAGCGTGCGTCTGTCTGTTAAAGGGTGGTGACACCCTCAAAGTGTTCTACACAAACAATTAAAATATTGTTCTTTTTTTTTCGGTCTTTGTGAAATGTGTGGGCTGTAGCCGCACCTGCATCCTTAAAGCAGCAGCGACAAGCGTGCGTCTGTCTGTTAAAGGGTGGTGTAACTCTCAAAGTGCTCCAAAAAATAAAAAACTATTTTTTTTATGTGTTTGTGACTTGTGTGCGATGTAGCCGCACTTGCATCCTCAAAGCAGCAGCGACAAGCGTGCGTCTGTCTGTTAAAGGGTGGTGACACCCTCAAAGTGTGCTACACAAACAATAAAAATATTCTTCTTCTTTTTTCTGTCTATGTGAATTGTGTGGGCTGTAGCCGCACCTGCATCCTTAAAGCAGCAGCGACAAGCGTGCGTCTGTCTGTTAAAGGGTGGTGACACCCTCAAAGTGTGCTACACAAACAATAAAAATATTCTTCTTTTTTCTGTCTATGTGAATTGTGTGGGCTGTAGCCGCACCTGCATCCTTAAAGCAGCAGCGACAAGCGTGCGTCTGTCTGTTAAAGGGTGGTGACACCCCCAAAGTGTGCTACACAAACAATAAAAATATTCTTCTTCTTTTTTCTGTCTTTGTGAATTGTGTGGGCTGTAGCCGCACTTGCATCCTCAAAGCAGCAGCGACAAGCGTGCGTCTGTCTGTTAAAGGGTGGTGTAACCCTCAAAGTGTGCTCCACAAACAATAAAAATATTCTTTTTTTTTTTCTGTCTTTGTGAATTGTGTGGGCTGTAGCCGCACTTGAATCCTCAAAGCAGCAGCGACAAGCGTGCGTCTGTCTGTTAAAGGATTACATCGGTGACAGCATCCAAGTAGGCATGTCAGACAGTCCGTACCTGTACTGGCAGGAAAAAGAAGCAATTTGGAGGTCCCTGTACAAACTGGCTCTATTTTACCTCAGTTGCCCCCCCTCCAGTGTGTACTCCGAAAGAGTGTTTAGTGCAGCCGGGAACCTTGTCAGCGAAAGGCGTAGGAGGTTGCTTCCACAAAATGTGGAGAAGATGATGTTCATAAAATGAATTATCAACTCTTCCAGGGAGACCAGCCTCCAGAACGTACAGAGGGACCTGTGGTTCCAGCAGGGACGAATTAATACTCTGTGAGGATGAGGATGTACACACTGAAGAGGGTGAGGAATCGGTGGATGAGGAGGATGAGGATGACATCTTGCCTCCGTAGAGCCAGTTTGTGCAGGGACAGATAAATTGCCAGCTTGTTTTGTGGGGGCCCAAACGAACCAATCATTTCAGCCACAGTTGTGTGGCAGACCCTGGCGCTGAAATGATTGGTTTGTTAAAGTGTGCATGTCCTGTTTATACAACATAAGGGTGGGTGGGAGGGCCCAAGGACAATTCCATCTTGCACCTCTTTTTTTTCTTTGCATTATGTACAGTTTGGGGCCTAGTTTTTCAATGCCATCCTGTCTGCCACTGCAGTTTCAAGCCTAGATGGGTCACGTGTTTGTGCCGCCCACTCGTGTCGCTTAGCATAGTCATCCAGCTACCTCGGTGCAACCTTTTGGACATAAAAACACTATTGTGAGGTGTGAGGTATTCAGAATAGACTGGAAATGAGTGGAAATTAAGGTTATTGAGGTTAATAATAGCATAGGAGCAGAAAAACCTACAAATTCTGTGATTTTAGCTGTTTTTATGCTTTTTTTCAAAAAAATACAGATCCAAAACACAAAACCCAGAACCCAAAACACGGAAGGGTGGTTTTGGCAAAACCAATCCAGATCCAAAACACGAAGAAAGATCCAGATCCAAAACCAAAACACAAAACACGAAAAGTGGCCGGTGCACACCCCTAGTTAAGAGCAGCCGCTGGCCGCATATAAAGCATAAAAATAAAAAAGTGAAATACATATATATAAAGGAAACAGACAGTGAAGTATTAAAATGTGTTAAAGGAAAATGTGTTATACTGCGGTGCCCTGAAGCAGATCAGCAAAGCAATCTAGGGGGACCCACACCCCAAAAATGAACCAAAGCTGCACTACGCAGTCTAAATATTAGCAGGACTTACCTATATTGTGCCCTGACTGGTGTGCATATTACATTGCCAGACTCCATGCTGTAACCAATGTAGTAGAAGTGCTAGTCTGAGTGGGAAGTGGCTCAGGCTTCCCAGGTGTGCAAATCAATGCACTAATTAGGTTACAAAGAAAATAGATCTCAGACTGCACATTCTGGACATATATATATAATTGGAGGTGCTACCTGTGGAGACCATTGATATATACACAAAGAAAAAATACAGGTGCACAACTCCAAATTAACTGATTATATATAAATAAATACATTTTGCAGTAAATACAATAGAGGTTTTTGGCATAATCTTGGCCAAGCTTATGGGCCTGCCCACCATATCCGTGTAACCTCTTGTCGGGCAGGTCCCTAACATACTAAGGCTCAAATCCAGAGCGCAGGACACCCCCAAACTAGCCCAGCCAATCACACCCCAAAGCACCGCTCTAATAAGAAAAGTGAAGTGTTAAGAGCAGCCGCTGGCCGCATATAAAGCATAAAAATAAAAAAGTGAAATACATATATATAAAGGAAACAGACAGTGAAGTATTAAAATGTGTTAAAGGAAAATGTGTTATACTGCGGTGTCCTGAAGCAGATCAGCAAAGCAATCTAGGGGGACCCACACCTAAAAATGAACCAAAGCTGCACTACGCAGTCTAAATATTAGCAGGACTTACCTATATTGTGCCCTGACTGGTGTGCATATTACATTGCCAGACTCCATGCTGTAACCAATGTAGTAGAAGTGCTAGTCTGAGTGGGAAGTGGCTCAGGCTTCCCAGGTGTGCAAATCAATGCACTAATTAGGTTACAAAGAAAATAGATCTCAGACTGCACATTCTGGACATATATATATAATTGGAGGTGCTACCTGTGGAGACCATTGATATATACACAAAGAAAAAATACAGGTGCACAACTCCAAATTAACTGATTATATATAAATAAATACATTTTGCAGTAAATACAATAGAGGTTTTTGGCATAATCTTGGCCAAGCTTATGGGCCTGCCCACCATATCCGTGTAACCTCTTGTCGGGCAGGTCCCTAACATACTAAGGCTCAAATCCAGAGCGCAGGACACCCCCAAACTAGCCCAGCCAATCACACCCCAAAGCACCGCTCTAATAAGAAAAGTGAAGTGTTAAGAGCAGCCGCTGGCCGCATATAAAGCATAAAAATAAAAAAGTGAAATACATATATATAAAGGAAACAGACAGTGAAGTATTAAAATGTGTTAAAGGAAAATGTGTTATACTGCGGTGCCCTGAAGCAGATCAGCAAAGCAATCTAGGGGGACCCACACCCCAAAAATGAACCAAAGCTGCACTACGCAGTCTAAATATTAGCAGGACTTACCTATATTGTGCCCTGACTGGTGTGCATATTACATTGCCAGACTCCATGCTGTAACCAATGTAGTAGAAGTGCTAGTCTGAGTGGGAAGTGGCTCAGGCTTCCCAGGTGTGCAAATCAATGCACTAATTAGGTTACAAAGAAAATAGATCTCAGACTGCACATTCTGGACATATATATATAATTGGAGGTGCTACCTGTGGAGACCATTGATATATACACAAAGAAAAAATACAGGTGCACAACTCCATATTAACTGATTATATATAAATAAATACATTTTGCAGTAAATACAATAGAGGTTTTTGGCATAATCTTGGCCAAGCTTATGGGCCTGCCCACCATATCTGGGTAACCTCTTGTCGGGCAGGTCCCTAACATACTAAAGCTCAAATCCAGAGCGCAGGACACCCCCAAACTAGCCCAGCCAATCACACCCCAAAGCACCACTCTAATTTGGGGCATAAACACAATCAAAAGCGCAAGGTTTGAGAACCCAACACTTACTAAATAAACCCTTTGTTCTGCACATTAGGAACTGAACATCCCTGAACATACAGGACAGGACTACTACACAGAATGCCCTGATTGCACTACACCTGCACCATCATCAGTGGCTGAATGATTGGGAACAAGAGCAGTAGAGAGGTAACTAGACTTTTTGGTGCCAGAGAGAGCATTGGCGCCCCCCTCATTTTTACATAGGGACATAAGATAGTGCACCTGAAAAAGGGCCATGGCCTCATTGGGAAGGGACAGGGAAGAAATAGGGGTACTGGGGCAGCCAGGAGATGCTGGGGCAGTGGTGTATCTATAATGGGTGCAGTGTGTGTGGGGCACATGGGCCACCAGGTCCAGGGGGGCCCCGCACTGCACACCCTGTACCCATATTATTTTAAACTTATCTGTACGTGGTCCTGTGTCGGGTGTCAGCGCTGCTCAGAACACCGGAAAAATGGCCGCAGGATGATGGTGCTGGAGAGGCGCTGGATGATGGCGCTGAAGAGGCGCAGGGGAAAGCACTGAAGAGACACATAGGGGTGGATGGGCTGAAGACACCAAGACGATTGTGCAGGAGACACATATTGGACAGTAGGAACGCTGGTATTATTAGAAAAAGAGACTGGGGGACAGTGATCTTCAGTAAGACAACAATTCAAATGAAACCATATCATTATATGCTTTATATGCGGCCAGCGGCTGCTCTTAACACTTCACTTTTCTTATTAGAGCGGTGCTTTGGGGTGTGATTGGCTGGGCTAGTTTGGGGGTGTCCTGCGCTCTGGATTTGAGCCTTAGTATGTTAGGGACCTGCCCGACAAGATGTTACCCGGATATGGTGGGCAGGCCCATAAGCTTGGCCAAGATTATGCCAAAAACCTCTATTGTATTTACTGCAAAATGTATTTATTTATATATAATCAGTTAATTTGGAGTTGTGCACCTGTATTTTTTCTTTGTGTATAAACCAGTGAACAAGTCCATCATTAGATTGGTGTTTTAGCTAGGGCAGAGAATTACAGGTCCGCAGATGTCTACTCTTAAGCTGGCCACACACTAGACCAACTTAGATCCAACCAGCCAACTTGTTGATTGGGTGGAATGAAAATCTGGTAACGTATGGGAGTAAATGATGATCAGCAATTTGCTCCTAAATGCCAGAAACAGATGAAAATGGCATCAGACAAGTTTGTTAAATGTTTAATCTAAACTCTTTATTCAAACAACAGTTTTGGTCCATTTTCCAGCATCTGGGAGCAAATTGCTGATTGTATTCCTTACCAGATTTTCATTCCAACCAATCAACAAGTTGGCTGGTTGGACAGATAATCTTTAGATGTGTGGCCAGCTTTAGACTGTTGGAGACCGATACATGTTAAGAATTGATGCAGAGGATTATCCTTCATACAATATTTGAACAATATGGCCATTAGGAGCCTTTAGCAAGACCTGAAAATAGAGAATTTGTTTTATACAAGGAGTAGCTCAAGAGGATAAATGTTTAAATGAATTCAAGCCTGCTTTAAAGTGGAGCTATCATCCCCACATAACAAGTAGTATAAGTATTGTTGTGTATTATTGGGACACTTAAAGACACTTGATCTTTCCCCTGTCTTCTTCTCATTTAGGCCCATATTCAATTAGACGCAAAAAGACGGAAAAGTTTTGCCTGACCGACATTCCACCTGTTTCAGAGGCGAAATCCTTGTGCGTGTCCCCGCTTTTCGCCCTATTCAATTCCAAAACAGGCGAATGCGGAACAGGCGGAAACTACTGAAAGAATTGGGGAAATAAGTCTGTACCCCAGAAAAAGATGCACTAACATAGGGAATCAATGTAGATGTACACTAATAGCCCTAATAAAACTATTTGGGGTACTTAAGTTGCGTAAATTGCTTGCTATTAGCGTCTTTGTAAAAGTGGTGAAGAATAGCATAAAGCAGGTTTTTCTCAGTGAAAATAAGTATTCCAGTCAAATTTGGGGTACTTGAAAATGGGTGCTAGCATATTTTATATCTGAAAGTTAATTTTTTAAAAACTTGAAAAATCCACCTGCTGCATGCACCTGCAATCCCAAAAACACCTGACCCATCCTTGCAGCCCCCCAAGAAGCCTATTTCACTAGTTTTTATGCTTGTCTCCCCACTTTTTACTTTTTCACCCAAAAATGACATGTCTTTTTTGGGGTGTTCTTAGTTGTTTTTTTTTGGCAGATTTGTCCTTTGCGTGGCTGTCCCTAGGGTTCTGAGTCGTTTCCCCTTGTTTGCACCCAAAATAAAGATTTTGCACTTGTCACCGGCTATTCATTGGAGAAACTTTTTTCCTATTGCAATGCATTGAGTTTCCGCTTAGGCGAATTCCGCCTGGAATTGAATTTGGAGATAAGTTCTGAACAGGCGAATAGCGGCAATAGGCAAAACAGTTTTACGCCGATTACGGCTTTTCACGTCTAATTGAATTCAGCCCTATATATTGATTTAGTGGATTAGATTTACTGGGCCATCTATGGACCACCGCCAAAATCCTCTGTCAGTTCCCCCAGCATCTCTACTGGACTCTCTGAAACAGTGGAGTCCTCCAAACACATAGAGGATTGGAGAGCCATGTAGAATGTCAACAGGTGTCCAAAGAGGTGTGTAACCAATGGGGACACCTGATTGGATGGTGGCAGCACCTCTCCTTCAATTTTTTTTTTTAGTTTCTTTATGAACCTTTATCCTTTTGTGGGCCTCCACTGTGCTTGCAGCTCCCATATTTGTATGTTGTTGGTGGCATGTCAGGTGGGAGACTTTCCCTTTAACAACAGAAAGGAAGCTTTGCAATTAATTTGAAAAGTGTTGCAAAAGTTTAATCCTTATGATTTGCTTCTTTCTATCTTTTTTAAAGGCTGGGGTCAAGCAGCCTATCCACCACCACCACCATATAGCGAATTAGGACAACAACCACAGCTAGGTAAGTGCAAACCATTAAATTAAACAGTCATTTGATGCTGAAATATGTAATGCTGAATAATCATGCTAATAAACTCCCTTGTTTATCTCTATGTTATAACTAGTTTTACTGCCTGAAGCCTTTGTGAAGACAAATCTGAGAGATATTCCAGGACAGACTGTTTGCCCTTCTTGCAACCTGCCATGTATGACAACAATTGAGTACAAATCAGGGTGTTTAACAACCCTTTTATGTTGTCTATTATTTTTCTTTGGGTGAGTTGTACAGTTAATTTACAATCATGTATTTAATGGAGATTTTCCCAAACACCTCCAATATAGTTCAGGTTTTAAGGATATCCACGCTTGAGTCCAGATGGTTAAATCAAATTGACTAAGGCAGAGGTTCCCAAACGCGGCCCTCAAGGCTCCCCAACAGTTCAGGTTTTAGAGATATCCATGGTTAAGCACAGGTGGTTAAATCAAATTGACTGAGGTACTGTACTAATTAAATCACCTATGCTCAACCATGGATATCTCTAAAACCTGAACTGTTGGGGAGGAATCGGTATGATTTACATGCGTCCGGGGGTTGGAATCCCGACACCAGTATCCCGGCAGCAGTGGAAATCCCAATCGTCCTCAGGTAAGTTTTAGCTAACTTAGTTCTAACCCCTAACCCTCCCTTATTGGTGCCTAACCCTAGGTACCCCCTGGAAGCCCTAAACCTAACCCCCCCCCCCCTGTGGCTATCCGCGCTCGGCGTCCCTTCGATCGGGATGCCGGGCGTCGGTCTCCTGGCGTATGTCTAATGACAGGCGTCGGCATATTGACGCCTGTCTTTAGACCCTTGCCGGGATATGACAGTCGGAATGCTGGCTGTCAGGATTAGGTCTACCGGCTTCCCAACTGCATACTGTTGGGGAGCCTTGAGGACCGTGATTGGGAACCTCTGGACTAAGGTACTAATTAAATCACCTATGCGCAAGCATGGATATCCTTAAATGTGGACTTTAATGGCGGAGTTTTGGAACCTCTGATTTAATGAATGTAATGCAATGTAGATTTCTAATAATGATGTAAGAAGCATGATTCCCTTTAGTTAGACATGCTCGTGAATGGTGGTGCTATCAACCTAAATGAAGCTAATTGACCTGGATTCAAATGTACTGTATTTATTATCAATTTAATCAGTATACATTTACTGGACCAATTTTTGAACATAACATTCTTTTAGATAGAAGGGAAAAATCAACAATAGCACAGTATATGTCCTATGCATAAGTGGAAAATAAAACATTGGAGGCTTGTTAATCATATTTTGGATGGGTATTTGATTCCTTTTTAATTTTTCTTTTTGTTTTTATGATGGAAATAGATTTATTTCTTTTCATGGCGGAAACAGTTTTCTCTGGGTTCCGGACTGTAGTTAGACATTAATTAGTTAGACAATGTCTAGATAGATCCCAGAAGTTAGACAGTCAATATGTCGACAGGTACAAAAGGTCGACAGGTACAAAAGGTCGACGTGTAAGAAGGTCAACGGGTACAAATGGTCGACAGGGTCAAAAGGTCGACATGAAAATGGTCGACAAAAAAAATGTTTGACATCATTTTTTTTTTTTTTTAAATTTAGCGTTAGGTTTAGGGTTAGGCACTTACTGTAGGGTTAGGGGTAGGCACTTACCAAGATGGTTAGGGTTAGGCACCAGAAGGGAGGGTTAGGCACTTACCGGAGGATTAGGGTTAGGCACTAGAAGGGACGGTTAGGGTCAGGCACCTGCCCCGATTGTTAGGGTTAGGCACCAGGAGGGAGGGTTAGGCACTAAAAGGGACAGTTGGGGTCAGGCAGCTACCCTGATGGTTAGTTTAAGCACCAGGAGGGAGGGTTAGGGTTAGACACCAAGGGGAAGGTTAGGGTTAGAGTTAGAGTGAGGGCTAAAAAAAATTTTTTTTAAAGTGTGTCGACCATTTTTGTGTCGACCTTTTGACCCTGTCGATCTTTTGTACCTGTCGACCTACTGACTTTCTAACATATGGGGTCTATCTAGACATTGTCTATCTAATTACTGTCTATCTCTTATACCACACTCATTTGTTCTCTTTCTGGACTCCACAAAAGTGACAATTTCAGTAGCAGAATCGTATAGAAGGCTGTTAGTGGACATAAGGAAAGTACTGGGGGTTCTTAAATAGTGTCAAATAGCTGATTTGTGCATTTTTAATCTCAAAGTAAAGAAAAAATGCAAAAAAAAATATTTTGTGTTAATTTAACTTTTATAAAAAATATATAAATAAACTTATATAGAACAATTATTTTTTATTTAAAAAGATACTGTAATTACATTTGGGGTGCCTAAACTAACAAAAAAGTTGATTTGGGGGTAATCTGAGGCCATTTTTCGTTTAAATTCCCAAAAATGGCATGTAATTATTGGGCAATTAAGCTAATTTAAATGCCTAATTAGTCAATAGGAGGCTGTCCAATGGATACTGCACTGTGTCCTGACATTTTTACATTAAAATAAAGATTTTCCACCATCTCACACCCTGAGGGGGGTTCTCACAAACAAATGTGACTTTCCTAAATAGTTTGGTATTGTATTGCACCGGCAAGTCGCAGTGCGAGCTTGCTGTAACAATGGCTCGCACAAGTTAACTTGCATTTAATTAGATTGACCCCTAAGTGCTGAACTGACACTTCGGCGCACACTATCTGTCCAACACATAACAAGTGCTGGACATGCCTCCATGACCTGCAACAGAATGTTTTCCTATCCTTCTTGTTGGAGGGGGTGTGGCAGTGTCACTATATTAAAGCATTGAGAGCCTGATTTAGAGGTGGAAGCTGCTGCGTCCGCTCTTGCATCTGTTGTTCGTTTCCACCCCTGGTGCAGTAACCAGCTCCTTTACAAGCCCACTTTCAGTGTCTCTGCACAGTGTAACACTGCTGTACATTCTCCACACACCATCATTGCTGCACCATCAACAATTGCACTAGCCCTATGGCAAGTGCAGTGTCTCCATCTGACTATGGCCTCTGTGTCTGCGTCTGAGAATTCATCCACTTTCACTTATATCCCCACGACACCCCCATAAATAGTCTATAAGACAGACTTTTTTGCGCTCATTTTAGGCCACATCCCAGTCATCCCCCATGATCGTCCATCACTTAACTGCCCCATATTTGATAACCTCTGTCTTGATTGCAACAGCATCATTGTACATATACTCTGAGTAACGCATGGGCTGTAGGGGTTTTCCGAACTTTTCACGCCTGCGCAGTTACAAATAATCATTCAACAATGTGAAAATCGCTGTTGCGTTCGAATAGCAGGCGCCTCTGAATTAGGCCCTGAATGATTTGGGGTGTGGTATTACTGTATATATTAAGAATGGTTCTCCACTAGGGAAGACAGCATGGGACCTCGATTTAACAGTGGACAATGCAATTCATTATTTGATCCTCAGTGTAATACACAATTAGTATAATTGCTATGTTACAAGGCTTTAAAAAAAAAAAGAAATTCTGTTTAATTTAAAGTTGCACTGCCACCCACACTAAAATTTTACTGACATGCCCCTAGCCAAAGTCCCAGTGACTACTCCATGCAGGATTTTTTTCCCGGGATGTGTCAGCTCAATAATGCAACACTGAAATCACAGAGTAATTTGAGCAAGAAGACCAATCATAAAATAGAATTTCATAATTGCGGCTTGTGTTTGGTTCTCCAGCCCTTTCTCCTGTTTTTTGGCTGTGGTTGTAAGAGCTATGTAGATAGCACAGGAAATTGGCTACATGTATTAGTGTCTGGGATGTTAGCTAGGGGGAGGAACCACAGTAATATTGTTTTCAGCATGTTGTAGTGTGACTTTACAGTTGACCCATGACAATGATGTAACACACACCAAATTCTATAGAAGACATTTATTTCACAATTCTTAGTGCTTTTGGTTGTATACTTTTAAATAATGGAGTTTTCCATTTGTCACTTCAGTAAAAACATCAGGAGCTAAACAGCTGACTACCCTAAGCAGCAAAGTGACCATGTTGTTTTACTCTATTACTATTTACTAACAAACTGAACATTTATTGGTTGGGTATTGTTAGCTTTCTATATAAGCCACAATTACCCAAGAGTCTAACAGCTTCCTCTATATAAATTTCATTATCCAATAAAACAATACAATCGGTTTGAACGCAATATTGTCATGATATGGTTATTCTTTTTTTTTTTTAAACCATTTTTATTGCATTTTTTTTTCAAACAAAAAGAAGGGGTACAGAAAAAAAGAGAGTAGGGAAAAAAAGAACGGGGGGTGGTAAAGGCAAATGTAATTCACGAAAATCAAAACACCACAATAAACAAAAATCAAAATCAGTGTATAACATACACGAATAGTAGAGAACACTCTACATCTTTAATAGACAAACCAAAATACAGAACATAAAAGAAACACTATAGTATGTCATATGTAGGCCGAACGTCATCCTCCTGGAGTCTGATTCTCGTGGGTTTTGGACTCCATATAAGGAGCCGCAGCCAGGACTCAGCTCCATTCACTCCAGGCCAGGGACCCACCGTGATGAACTCATGCCAGCAGAACCACTTTATCATCGGCGAGTTAGCAGAAGAGGAGTAGGGGCAGTTCAAAGTTTCCATCAGAAAACTATAATTTATTTTGGACATAATCAAAGAAAGGGGGAGAGGTTTATCCTGCTTCCAGAACTGAGCAATAGCTGCCCTTGTAGCAATAAGTACATGACTTATAAAATATCTGCAGTAAACTGGGACATCATCATGAAATATATGTAAGAGAGCAGTGGAGGGAGTCAGCCGCAGGCTGGTAATTTTCAGAATCAAATCCTCTACCTTCAGCCAAAGGGCAATTCCAAAAAATATGAAAATCTCTCCAACTTGACCACATGCACGCCAACATAAACCAGATTGGGAAGGCCAAATTTTGTGCAATCTATCAGGAGTCAAGTAAATAAAATAGAACAATTTCCTATACATTTCAATATGTGAAATACATATATACATTTTAGAAATAGAAAAGAATACTTGCGTCCAAACATGCGAGTCTAAACATTAAAAAATGGCTGGTGACTTATCTGGTTCTCCTGTCGTAAGTATTAGAGAGTACCAAAAAGATACACCTCCTTTGCGAGAAATTGAAGACCATACCAGTCGAGCTTACCAATGGCAGAAAGGATTGAATCTAGTGTCTGACTTGAAGGAATTTATTGAAATCTCTAGAGGGGATGGAGAAGCAAGCTTGTATTTGGACGAATGAATGCAGAGTATTATTTATAAAGAGGTCACGTAGGGTGCGGATACCATTAAGGTGCCAGGGAAGCAGGTTTAGATTTGGGATTAAATATGATAGACCTTGAATTCAAAGATGGACAGATGGTAGGCTAAACTGTAGGAGGGCGGATAGGCCATCCCATGCTTTAAGAGAAACTAGTGTTGCCCTGGAAATAGATTTTAAAGAGGCTCTAGAACTAGATGGAATACAGAGTAAGTCACAAAGGGGAATTTGCCCAGCATATCACTTTCCAGCCTAACCCAAGGTTTAGGGTTAAGAACAGTCGACCAATCACTAAGCTGATCAACCAAGCACGCAGCTTGATAGAGTGCTAGATTGGGTAAGCCAAGCCCCCTGACGATCATCTCCAAAAAGACAAATTCTATGTTGCGACCCATTTATGAGGGGACCATGAAGGAGAGGGGAGGTACAGATATGTTTTGCTAAAAGTTCTGTTATGAATGGTTACCATTTGTGACTATGGCAAACCCACTTTTAGATTCCTGGGGCGGCAGCTATGCATGTGTAACAGTGTACTGTGATATGAGGGCTTTGTATGTACTGTAGTAGACAGAACATTATTTAATTTCAGAATTTATACATCTAAGAAGTCTATGCTTTCTTGATTCATTCTAACTGTTAATTTAACAGGAGAATCTGTCGCATTGTACTTGTCAGTAGTCGCCTTTAACCTGTTTTCAGAGTCACTCCATAAGATAAACAGGTCATCAATAAACCAAATATAAAAAATGGTCTTAGAAGATATATCATAATCCTTAAAGAAAATTTCCTGTGTGATGCTGAACATGTAAATATTAGTGTACGCCGGGGCGACTGCTGAACCCATGTCACACCCGGTGAGTTGTAAGTAGTAACAACTATCGAACAAGAAAAAATTCTTTGTCAGAACAAACTCTAGCAACAAAAGACAAAGGTCAACAATATCATATAAATCTCTTATCTGTAATAGTAGTCTAACACACTGCAACCCCTCGCGATGTGGGATCACAGTGTACAGACTGGTTACATCTGCAAACACCATCCAACTCTCATTAGGCACTTCTTCTAAATTTTCTAACTTATTAAGGAACATCGTAGTGTCCAATAAATAGTTCTTATTTTGTTGGACCAATGGTTGTAGTATGGCGTTCAAAAAAATGGAAGAAGGTTGTGATAAGGAACCTCTGGCAGCAATAATTGTGTAACCTGGAGGAGGGTTAATGGCCTTATGCACTTTTGGAAGGGTGTAAAATAGTGGAGTAAATGGGAATTAAGGAATTAAGGCCCTCATTCAGAGCCGCACGCTCTGAATGAGTGCCGGCCTCCATGAAAATGGAGCGTCCTTCTGGACGCTCGTATAGCTGTGGGTCACCACCCACAGGCTATACGAGCGTGCATTTTGATGGCTGCGATGGTCGAGACCATCGCGACCATCGAAATTGCGAGCCGGAGCCTGCGGTTGAGGTTTTCAACCGCAAGCTCCGGAGTGATTTTGGCTCTATCAGAGCCAAAATCACTCCCACTGACATCACTAGTGATGTCAGTGGGCCGGCTTCTGACGGGAGGCGTTCCCGTGGGAACGCCCCCGTCAGGGAGGCACGCCCCCGGCACACCTACCAAAGGGGGCGTGCTGTCAATCAACATTGACAGCACGCCCCCTTTGATTGGACACAACGAGCGAAGGACTTTCCTTCGCTCGTCGCGTCTGGCGCATGCGCACGACGGAGTTCCCTCCGTCGTGCGCATGCTCAGTGCACACCATCGACCCACTTGCGAGTGGACAGCCGCTCGCGAGTGGGTCTGAATCAGGCCCTAAGGCATCAAAAATGTCTCTCTCAATAATGTCTTTATCAAAGGCTGAAGACAATATAGATGTGAGTTCTGTTTTAAACATAGCTGTAGGGTCTTCCTGTAATTTACAGTATGTCCTAGTGTCATTCAATTGCCACAATGTCTCTAGTCTGTAATCTCCAATGTCCTGTAGAACAATTGAGCCACCTTTTATCTGCTGGCCGTATAATTAAGTTGGTATTGTCCGATAGCGTCTTAATGGCCGTTCTTTCATCTGGTGACAAATTAGGGTATACTAGGGGTGGTACTTTAGTAATAACATTAGTCTCCTCCTCAAGCATGCACATATAGGTTTTAATGTAAACATTGTTTGATATAGGCTCAAAATTAGAGCATCTGAGGATCTTTTTTAGTTGTGGTGGAAGAGCTGGATCCTTACTAGGTGGCTTGTTGTTAAAGAATTCTTTCAATTTAAGATGCCTGTTCAATTTGCTCTTTTCAATCTGCCATTGAAAATCCTGGAAAGGCATATTCGGAATGAAAGTCCCTTGTTTAGTAAATTGATCTCAGGCCTTTGTAAGTTCATAAGAGAAAAGATTAAAAATTATTTACTCTTGGGGAGTGGTGGCTTTTTTCCATGACCCCTTCCTTTTTGACTGTCCGTCTCGTCTGGTGTATTTAACACCTCTCTGGTATTTTTTGACTGGTTACATGCCCCCAAAGGTATCTTTCTACTAGAAGATTACTCAGTATCACTTGCAGTGCTAGTGGTGTCTGCCAAAGAGTCAGTTTCAAAAGCAGATTTAGGATATCTGTGTCTAAAGAAGGTTTTTTGGCATTTTGGATACACCTCCTGCCAACCACACTCGATGTTGTAAAAAATCAGTTTCTACCTTTAGTGAGTTTTCCTTCTTGAATTCAATAAATCACGTTTATAAATTGAAATCTGGTTGTTCAGTTTAGACACTCAATCTGTCTCAGCATCAATCTGCTAGCTCGGTAGAGGTTTCAAATGATATAATCTTCTCTTTGACTGTACTTAACTCTTTCTTTGTTTGTTCAATAACTAGGAGCATCAGATCGAAGGAACATTTATTTAATATCCCGATTCATTTTTTGCAGAATTGAGGGTCATATCTGCCAATGGTCAGGCCGTTTTTCATCCTGAAGCCACAGGGAATCATTTTAGACCTATAGTAGTCATTTAAGCAGATTCCATGATACTGGAAATCAATTTCTCGTTATTTAAGTTTCAGAAAATCTCTAAAAATAAATTCAGGAGGTAACAGTTCAACTTGTTCATATAGGCATTCTTTTTCTAGTATACTTTCAGCCTCTGATTCAGAGTAGCTGAAAATATCCCCTACCGGGAACAATAGTGGGTTAAAAGGTATATCTGCCTCCTGAGTAAGACCCCTCAGCCATATCCACCACAATTCAAAGTGTCTCTGTGCAAAAAATGGAGAAAGTATCACTGTGCAGTTCAAATATAGAAAAAATCATCCGTAAGGTAAAATAGATCAACACAGATGCCAAACAGCAGCAATTTCACAGAAAAGTTCCTAAAAAGATGTATTCCAAATGCAGTATGGTATATAAAAAAAAAATACATTTTACTTTATTCCATGAGTTAGTACATATGTAAAAAAAAGGTGCATTTCCAAATAAACCATACAGGACAAAAAATAAAAAATAAAAATTATATATATATATATATATATATATATATATATATATATATATATATATATATATATATCTGTGAATGATGTGTGTATGTATGTATACAATATATATAAATAAATATGGAACTTAGCAGACTATATTGTGTAACTGTTAGTATAGAGTACAGCCAAGTATCTGGGTAATAGGTTTATTACCATAATCATAGAGGAACTCCCAAAAGTACTAAATCTAATATTCTAGAAATGGACAAAGTACAGTATGTAAATTTATTTACCGCAGTGAAAAATGTGTATTTTGTATCACCTGCATTAATCTATTTTTCTTCTTCTTTTTTTAGGTGTTTCATAGGTTGCTGCTTAATACCATTGTGTGTCGACAGTTGCAAAGATGTGAACCACTACTGTCCCTACTGCAAACACCTCATCCACAAATACAAACGTCTGTAGGAATTATACAGGAATTACATATGTATAGAGAAGACTTTGAGAAAAGAATACAATGTACTAAATCTATATTGCACTGGATTAAATTGGGCATGCAACAGGCACATAAATCATGGGATTATAAAAATGCAAATAAAATTAACATTGCTTATTTGTGCAGCCCATACAAAGTTGCCATGTGTGAGCACAAATGCCCACATCTCCAAAAGAGCAATAAGTGTGATACACTAGGTGGGCCATTGAGGCTGTAAAAACTTTGCATGGGAGCTAAATGTTTGTGAGCTCCATGAAGCTGCATACATACAAAGATTTTCTGTCCAACAATCCAACTAGTTGATTGGTTGGAATGAAAATCTGGTAAGTTATGAAAGCAAATGGCAATCAGCAATTTGCTCCCAAATGCCGAAAAATGGACAAAAACTGTTGTTTGAACAAATTGTTTAGATCAAACATTTAACAAACTTGTCTAACGACCATATTCATCTGTTTTCTGGCATTTAGGAAAATTGCAAATTTACTTTTGGTATTTCCCTCCTTACATACAGGTGAATTACAATTGTGCATTAAACTTAACATTATCATACTGCAATACGGTGATGGGATCAGTTAATGAAAATCTGTACAGTACATCACCTGTTCTTAACCCTCAACACAATTTACTAGTGAATTTATAGTCTGTATTCTAGTGTATATTGATTCAACCAACAGATTGGCTGCTTAGCTCTCTATACATGCCACGTGTCTTTAATATTAGAGCACCTAAACTATTGTCCACCAATTTTCCACTTTGGCCTAATTCAGAGATGGATGGATTCGCATTTGTGCAAATCCATCCATCTCAGATGCAAATGCGGAAGGAGGTGACAGACACCTCCTTGCTTCCTTTGTGATCCCAGCACTACGACCACCATCGCGACCGATGGTCGCTCATTTGGTCAGGCTGCAGGAGCTGAAGTTTCCCTCAGCCTGGCTGGTGTCTGGTCCGCCAACGCAGACCCTGGCTTCATCCCTCCTGGCTTGGTGGGGTCTGTGAGCGAGATCGCAGAATGGGTCCAGCAAAGGCATAGACCCCCTAAACATCGGAGATGTGCGTTCATCCTCCCATGAACATATATCTCTGAATCAGCTACCATATTCGTTTTTCTTTTATCTTTATATTTTCTGAATTTACTTACTCCATTCCTAGTCTTTCAATGCACAATTATTCTTATTTACTGCCGGTTCTAATCCCAACAGCGGCAGCCCGGCAGGGGTGAAGATCCCGATCGTTCATTCTGGTAAGTACCGCTAACCTAATTCCTTACCCTAACCCTCCTTTAAGGGTGCCTAACCCTAACCCTCCCGGGGGGGGGTGCCTAACCCTAAGTCCCCCCTTGGAGCCCCTAACCCTCCGGCTGTCCTCACTCGGCTTACCTTCGATCGGTATGCCGGGTGTCGGGCTCCCGGCGTAGGTCTATTGACAGGCATCAGGATTTCGACGCCTGTCATTAGTACCTTGCCGGGATTAGAAAGTCGGGAAGCCGGCGGTCGGGATTTCATCCGTCGGCTTCCCATTGTAATGTGTATGCCCAGCATTACTAACATATGCAGAGCTTTAAATCTAACAAGTGATCTTTGAAACCCACACTTAATTTAATACGTATTTTGGTTGCTGTTGACTGCTTAGTAATGGGTAGTGTTTAGATTATGTGACCTGTAAAGCTCTTAAGCTAGGTACACATTTGTACAATTTACATTCAATCCAACACTCAACCTACCAATTGGTCAGACATTGGAAGAGTGTGTACGCTGACACAACCTCTGGTTTCATACACTCCTGGTTGTCAAAAGATTTATAAACCTACTTAAAAATCAGGAGACCAGGCCACCGATCACCCGATCGATATAGAAGTGTGTATGCTTTTGCGACTGGTTTCTCCAAGTCTTTTCCTGATGCATTCATATGAGTACCCACTGCCTGTAGACAGCTTTAGAGCATCTCCTCACAAAGCCCGCTGGCCTCAGCTGTATCAGAGGACTGGGACCAGAGTGGGATCCAACTGTACTCTGTGCCTGCACTTGGAGGAGCTGAGGACAGCTGGGGGGTTGGAATTAACAGGGAGCCAGGAGAGCTGAGCGTTGCTGTTGCAGGGACCCTACTAGCCTGTGGCATGGTGCAGACATCTGCCCACAACGCTACTGTGTCTAGCAGCATGAAGACGCCACCTGTCCCTGCTGTGTAAGGACACATCTGCTCCTCACCAGCAGCCACTGCTGTACAAATGCAAGGTGGGCATGCACAAACACAGAAAGGCTCTGTTACAGTACAGTAAAGTGGCCTGCCCATATCAGTGCAGTACAGCACATACACACTGAATTGTGGTGCTATATGGGCATGCACATGTCAATGCAGTAGTCCACATATGTACATGGCAGTGATACCTGTATGTTACATACAGTGCTAGCCTGCTAGCATGAGCCCTGTGCCTGTCTGACAACTCTCAGAATGGCTCCTCTGTATTCTGACAGTTAGGATGCCACTGTCAGTATCCCAACAGTCAGGATGTCAACAGTCACAAATCTGACTACAGCCCTGTGAGGGGACTAGCCAGCATGTCATGTTGCTGCCTGTAGCGTGGGGAAGCTCAGGTTATATAGTTTTCTATTTAATAAAATAATTGCTTGGTTTTCCAGCCAGTATTAGCTTGAATATGCTGTTCCTGCACCATCCATCTCATATAGGCAGTGTCCTGGAATTGGTCTGAAATACCGCCGGCCGCATGGCCGATTCCCGGCAGCAGCAGCCCGATAGATGAACAGATCCCGGCAGCAGCAGCCCGACAGCGCTGGAAATCCTGATCGTCCCCAGGTAAGTAATAACTAACTTAACCCCCCCTAACCCTCCTTAGGGGTGCCTAACCCTAACCTCCCCTCCAAGTGCCTAAGCCTAACCCCCCCTTCCCCGCTGCCTATCCCTAAGTCCCCCCGGGGGGGTGCCTAACCCTAACCCTCCCGGAGGGGAGCCTAACCCTAAGTCCCCCCCAGGGTACACTAAACCTAACCCTCCCCCCACGCGGCTGACGCCTGTCATTTACCCCACGCTGGGATAAAGCAGTCGGGAAGCCGGCTGTCGGGATCATGTCAGCCGGTTTCCCGATTGCATCCCGTAACCTGACACAGAGGCTGCTATAGAGCACAGGAAGTACAGTATATAAAGCATCTGTATCATATGCTTAGATGCAGCTATGTATTTATGCTAATGCTGCAACATCATAACATCTACCATTATTATGTAAATGTGTGTGTGAGTGGCAGCTGGTCTGTCAAATATTTTACGGTGACACAGATGCATATTGGAGATCTGCATCAAAATTGGACAGCAGTGTAAGCATTGATTGGATGTTGAATCTGTGACCAGGTTTCCAGTAGGATTGTGACAACAGTCTGGTCTGAAGTTGGATCCCCAGAGGATTGGACAAGTGTGTACCCAGCTTTAAGTTTGTGTTTTGAAATAGAGGATGACTACAATATATTGACTAAGGGGTCTGTCCCTGCTGTAAGACATTAGCATTATATTTGGTTTCTTATAGAAACACACATGGCATTTAAGAGATCACATTAATTTCAATTACGCTTACATTACCAGCGCCAGGATCTTGACGCCGGTCACAATCCTGGCACCGGCTTCCCGACTGCTCGGATACCGAAGATAAGTGGCAAGGTTGGGTGGAGGGTTAGGCTACAGTTTAGTGGTTATGGTTAGGCACTAGGGCAATGGTTAGGCACTAGCGGGGGAGGGTTAGGTTTAGGGTGTGGGGAGGGTGAGGTTAGGTTTAGGCATTAGGGGGGCTAGGGTCAGGCACCCGGAAGGGAGGAGGGTTATGGAAGAGAGACGGGGGGGGAGTTAGCATACTGACCAACCATTGTCGGTATGCCAACCATGACGGTATGCCGGCATCGGGATTCTGACCCCCCGGGCGCCGGCATCCCATACCCAACCCATTTCAATTACACTTCAAGCATACAGGCTTAAGATTAAAAGAAAAACGGAAGAAGAGGTGCAATGTTTTGTAGCCATTTTTCTCTAACACAATGTCTGTGTGTGTGATATGAACTGCACATTAAATTGGGTATGATCATAAATATGTTGTTCCAAAACTACTTTTCGAGCACACTTTAAATATGTTAGTATGACTATGTATAAATGTTAATATAACAATAAATATTCATATGAATGTTAGTTTCTTGTCTATCATTCTAGTGAGTTGTGAAATGGGAATTATTGACAAATCACATTAGACATTTTTAAGATACACCTCTTTGCACAGGTCTGATGACAGTTTACAAGGTGTAGATGGACACAATTTTTACTCAAGACACATCTATTTGCTAGATATATATATTTACCTACATCTCAAAAAACAGCTGCAGAAACATATGTACTAGAGATGTGTGCCGGCCCCGTGGTCTTGGTTCTAATTCATCATCGTGTTTTGGTTTTGCCAAAGTCATGCTCACGTGTTTTGGATCTGGATTTCTATCAAAAAATTATTAAAAAAACAGCTAAAGTCACATAATTTGAGCCTGTTATTGTTCCTACAGTATTATTAACTTCCTTAATTTCCAGTCATTTCCTGTCAATTTTGACCACAAAATTGTTTGTATCCAGTTTAGGCCAAAAGGTTGTATCAAGCTAGCTGGCTGACTAAGCAAAGCGACAGCAGAGGATGTAGTCAGTATGCCGGCGGACGGGATGCCAGGCGTTTTTATATAGATGCCGGAATCCCTCTGCCCGGCAAAATGCTGACGCCGCTATCCTGAATGGGATCAAGGTACCGGCATTGGCATTCCGACTGCCGAAATCAAGGATCCGAGTAAGTATGTGCGGTTAGCCCGGTGAAAGGGGGGTGGGTGGGAATTAGGGTTAGGCACCACTAAGGGAAGGTTGGTGGAAAGGGGTAGTATATGGGAGGGAGGGAATTGTTTGATTCTGAAAATGTTTATTATTGGGGACGGTCTGTTTTGCATAGACCAACATTTTTATTGGTTATTATTTCTCTGATCTATTACTAATTTGCAACATATTTTTTTAACCAAAAAAAATTCCTACTTTAAAAGCCTAGGATTCCTGACTTACGACGGTCGGGTTGCCGATGCCGGGATTCTTACTGGCGTCGGCATCCTGACCTCTGGGATGCTGAACGCATACCGTTCCTGCACTATAAAAATAAAAAAACAATGTTTTGCTAACTGCCTACATCAAATGCTAGCTCGGCCAATTTTACACTAAGGGACATGTGGGTCCTTTCTAGTTCGTCACTCCTCCTATCATCCAGTCCTGTGTCAAATGGTGCCTGAATCACCGCAGTAGGGACTTATATCAGATCCAAAATACGCAAGATCCGACGCTGGAAAGATGACGTTTTGCCTTGTTCTGGAATCCGTAAATTGTGGGGAGATCCGATCCTGGCTCAGTTACACTTGGATCGGGCAAATTCGGGTGGGTTTGGTTTTCCTGGAAACCATACCCGCTCATCTCTAATATGTACAGTAGTATTTTTGCATCTACACAAGCTTCTCTATTATTGTTATTAAGGTCTGACTCAGTTCTTCGTTTTTTTTGTTTTTTTTTTAGAAATATTGGGGTCTATGGGGGAGATGTATTAACGGCAAAATGCGGTAAAACCCCCGAAAATGCAGTTTTCGTGGGTTTTACTGCATTCCCCGTATGTATTAAGCAGCAGAATACGCTGCATTCTGCTGCTTCGTGTCGCTAGGTAACGCCACCTTCAGGTGGCGTTACCCAATAGAAGCCTATGGGCTTCTTAGCGTGACGCTCGGGGCTGGGAGGGATCCGATCGGATCACTCCCATGAGCCCCCGCAGCTCGCGGCCCTTCTGCGCATGCGCAGAAGGACTTCTGGGTGTTCAATCCGGAAGTCCCTCTGCCCGGCAGCATCGCAAAGGACTGCTCTCATCGAGAGAGCTGTCCTTTGCGAAATCCTTGGTACATACCGCGGTAATGAACCGCAGTATGTACGCGAAGTCGGGGGGGATGTACCGCAACGGCGATGTCACCGTTAATACATCTCCCCCTTTGTACTAAACCTTGGAGAGAGAAAAAGTAGAGAGATAAAGTACCAACCAATCAGCTCCTAACTAATTTTTCAAACAGCCTGTACAATGACAGTTACGAGCAGATTGGTTATTATTATTATCATCATTTATTTATAAGGCGCCACAAGTGTTTTGCAGCACCTTACAAAGTATATAAACAAATACCTGTGTAAAGACTTACAATACAGTACAATACAATAGAATGCAGGACAAGGACATGGATAATATACATTGCTACATTAGCGACCACAACACCCACATAAGCAGCAGAGCTTCAGCAACCAAGTGTTAGGTGCCCTAGTGGGGGTTAAGTAGTAGATGAAAGTAAAGGAGAAGCACAAGAGGGTAGAGGGCCCCTGCTCATAAGAGCTTGCATTCTAAAGTGGAAGGGCAGACAAACAGATGAGACACAGATGGAGTAGACGGAGAGGAAGGCGCATATAATAATAATTTTATTTATATAGCGCTTTTCTCCCTTAGGATTCAAGGTCGCTTTAAAGACATCAGAAAACATGGTACATTGTACAAGGATTTGGTGTTGCAAAAAAATAGAAAACCACACAGAGATAATTAAAATCAACCGAAACCTAGAGAGCACAATAAGCATATTGCAGGGTTGGTGCAGACATTTTGGGAAATAACTTCCATGGGTTATATATTCCACCCACAATAGGTACCAAATGAGGCAGCCGTCTTGGGCACACTACGTAGGATTACCCTCATTCTCCACTGCTCTTGAATCAGGTGCATACCCCCTCCTTTGCCTATGTCATAGGTAGATGTATAGGCTTGAATGGCCTTTTGCTGCTCCTCCATCCTCTGAAGCATATAGAGGGTTGAGTTCCACCGCGTCACAACCTCTTGCTTCAGGTGATGGCGGGGCAGGTTCAAGAGTGTTTGCTGGCGCTCCAGTCTTCGGCACGCAGTCGCTGAATGGCGAAAATGGCCAGAAATTTTTCAGGCCACCCAAAGCGTCTCCTGCACGCCCCTGTCGCTTTTCAGGAAATTCTGCACCACCAAGTTTATTGTGTGAGCAAAACATGGGATGTGCTGGAATTTGCCCAGATGTAATGCCCGCACAATATTGGTGGCGTTGTCAGATATCACAAATCCCCAGGAGAGTCTAAGTGGGGTAAGCCACTGGGCGATGATTTCCCTCAGTTTCTCTAAGAGGTTGTCGGCGCTGTGCCTCTTACTGAAACCGGTGATACACAGCGTAGCCTGCCTTGGAACGAGCTGGCGTTTCTGAGATGCTGCTGCTGGTGACGCTGCTGTTGTTGCTGTGTAAGGCGATACATCTACCCAGTGGGCTGTCACAGTCATATAGTCCTTAGTCTGCCCTGTTCCACTTGTCCACATGTCCGTGGTTAAGTGGACATTGGGTACAACTGCATTTTTCAGGACACTGAGGACACTTTTTCTGACGTTTCTGTACAGTCTCGGTATCGCCTGCCTAGTGATGTGGAATCTAGACGGGATTTGGAACCGGGGACACACTACCTCCATCAATTGTCTAAATCCCACTGCACTAATGGCGGATACCGGACGCATGTCTAACACCAACATAGCAGTCAAGGCCTCAGTTATATGTTTTGCTTCAGGATGACTGCTGTCGTACTTCATCCTCCTCGCTAAGGACTGTTGGAGTGTCAATTGTTTAGTAAAAGTAGTGGTGTTCCTACTTCCTCTCTGGGATGATGAACGACTCCCAGCAGCAGCAACAGCAGCAGCGGCAGCAGGAGGCGTAGCAATGCAGGATCCTCCAGAGGAATCCCGGATAGGAGAGTCAGTCATGCCAGTGACATGGCCTGCAGGACTACTTCCGATCCTGACTAAGGAGGAAATTGACGAGGAGGGAGTTGACTGTGTGGTTTGCAGGCGCTTGGATACAACAGGACAACGGGATTTAGGTGTCCCTGGACTGCTTACGGTCTTAGCCAAAGTTTCTGAACTTGACAGTAACTTTTTATGAACGCGCTGCAGGTGCCGTATAAGGGAGGATGTTCCTAGGTCAGTGTTGGCTAACCTTGACACTCCAGCTGTTATGGAACTACATAACCCAGCATGCACTGCTACAGTTTTGCTATTAGGGCATGCTAAAATTGTGGCAGGGCATGCTGGGATATATAGTTCCACAACAGCTGGAGTGTCGTGGTTAGCCAACACTGTCCTAGGTGGTTAACGTCCCTACCCCTACTTATTTCACCTTTACATATGGTACATATGGCAAGACAGTTGTTGTCCGGATTTGGATAGAAATATTGCCAGACCAAAGAGGTGGAATGTTTGGTCTTCTGCCCAGGCATGACCGTGATGGGCTTTTTCATCCCACGGACAACAACTGTCTCCCCCGGAGCCTGATTTAAACAAACCACATCACCATCAGAATCCTCCTCGCCAACTTCCTCCTCAGCGCCAGCTACACCAGTATCCTCATCCTGTTGTACTTCAACAGTGACATCTTCAATTTGCATATCAGCAAGTGGACTGTGGGTGCTCCTTTCAGCACTTGCAGGGGGAGTGCAAATGGTGGAAAGAGCCACCTCTTCCCGTCCAGTGCTGGGAAGGTCAGGCATCGCAACCGCCACCACACTTGGACTCTCCTTGGGTATTTGTGATATCTTCTTAGAATACACAGTTCTTCGCTGTGCTTTTTTAGCGGGAGGAGGGCTTCCATCATCATGTGAAGCTGAACCACTAGTCATGAACATAGGGAAAGACCTTAGCCGTTCCTTGCCACTCCATGTCGTAAATGGCATATTGGCAAGTTTACGTTTCTCTTCAGATGATTTCAATGTTTTTTCAAGGTCATTTGGGATTGTATGTGCCCTCTACTATGACATTGGGCATCGGCCTTGGCAGACGACGTTGATGGCATGTTATCGTCTATGTCATGACTAGTGGCAGCAGCTTCAGCACGAGGAGGAAGTGATTCTTGATCTTTCCCCGTTTTATTTTTATCGGAGAAAGTTTGGTCCTCCATTTATGTTATATTGATATATACGTGCAGCTAAGGCGCACACAAACACAGAAAATAATTTTTTATTTTTGTTGGAGACTAGTGCACTTTGTGGGTTACACCACCCTTTAAGAAATGAGCCAGCCGGCTCTTTACTTATGGGACACAGGCGCACGCTTGGTGCTGCTCCTTTGTTGATGCACGCGCAGCTACAGCAAAAAAATTCACAAAGACAGAAAAAAAAGAAGAATTTTTTATTCTTTGTGGAGCGCACTTTGGGGGTTACACCACCCTTTAACAGACAGACGCATGCTTGGCGCTGCTCCTTTGTTGATGCACGTGCAGCCACAGTGCACACAATTCACAAACACAGAAAATAATTTTTTATTTTGTTTGGAGTGCACTTTGGGGGTTACAGCACCCTTTTAATGGTCAAGCCAGCCGGCCCTTTACTTATGACACAGGCGCACGTGAGGCTACTGTGCACACAATTCACAATCAGAAAAAAATATTTATTTTTTTTGCACTTGGAGGGAGCACCCCTGATGGACAGAGCACCCCCTGGACAACACTGCAGCACCCCTTTAGGACTGGGACACTGCACAGGACTTTGGAGTGGACACAGCCCCTATGGACAACTGACTGCACAACACAGTCCAGCCAGCCCCTATGGACTTTGGTGGAGTGGACACAGCCCCTATGGACAACAGCAGCACAGCAGAGCACAACACTACACTACACAGCCCAGCCAGCCCTAACTCCCACCCTCCCTCTTCACTGTCCACAGCCGAGTGAGAAAATGGCGCCGACACGGGTACCTTATATAGAATCCAAAACCCGCGAGTCTCGGAAAGGCGGGATGACAACGTTTTGCCTCGATTTCAGATCCGAGTCAGGCGGGAAAAGTCGAGCCTGACTTGGATCGGCCTCGGGTCGGGGGGAGTTCGGATTTCAGAAATCCGAACCCACTCACCCATAGATTATACATAACTTCATGGTACATAAAAATGCAGATTTAAAAGGCGGCATACATTTTCTTTTTTCTTGAGTTCTGCCCGATTCCAGATCATAGATAGGACACATTTCCAGGCTATTTTTTTTTTGTCTCCTACACCAACATGATCAAAGCTAGTCAATGAGTCCACCCCTAAGGGGATAGTGGACAAGAGAACAAGGATCATCACAGGAACTTATATCTAGAGTAATTGTTAGACCAGTCTAGAAGACCAGATCAAGTATGTGACCATTTTTGTGGGTAAAATAGGAAACTACTTGTGTGAGGCCAAGATATTTCATTATGCCAGGAAGATCTAGACCATAATGTATGAATTTATCATCAACCCAGGCACTAAAACCCCCTATAGTGAGCTATATTTAGTGTTCCAGGACAAGACCACAGAAACAACTTCCCATCTCTAGGCTGGACAGAGATGTAAAGAACTTTATAAAACAAACCTATAGAACTGCAAAATAACACATTTAAATAGGACGAGTAATTTTAACCACAAATAATAATTCTACTGTTGCTCTACCCTGCTAGTCCCTACATTGGTTGTCTTTATTTTATCCCATCCAATATAAAATACATCTGCTAATATATAAAAGACGGGATGTACTAAAGTCAAAATGCAGTGTTGACCACATTCCCCATATGTAAAAAGCTCCAGAAAGCAAAACTTTCCAGTGCTTGTACCTGGTAGGCTTCACGCGTTGCCCAATAGAGGCCTATGGGCTTATTTTCACATTGTACCCAGATAGGATCCCTCCCAATGTCCCCCATGGCTCACGCATCGGCCAGCACAGGTGCAGAAGTACACAAGGGTCCTGTGATTTTAATAACATTTGTATGTGCATACAGGCATTATTAACACCGGTATGTATGTGGTAAGTGGCAGGATATATCAAATCCATAATGTGATGCTTGATACATTCCACCCAAAGCCATTAACAAAAGTGCACTAATATACATCTATTCACTTATCTCAAAAGATCATTCATTCTCAGTTACAGGACTTTTCGTGGTCTGCATCTGCGGACAATTCCCTCCCTTTTATTCAACTTTCCAATAACCTCCAAAATGTCAAGCATTCCCTGAAACTCTGTCTTTAGACTAGCTTAGAAAATTCTCAGACTATTTTTTTTTTTTTAACCTACCTAGACAATTTTTTTTTTACAGATTATCAACCCTCTACAGTTTACTCAAAACTAAAATTTTTTCCCCTTTCTATAAGCAAACATCTTTCGGACCAAGTTTGATATATAACTGGATCATAGAAGCACTTTTTCACATTTCTGTCCGGTAAGAAGCCCAGGTGCAAATTTAAGAAATGTATCTTCAATGACATACGGCATCCTAACTTTTCGTAGCTATTCTGTAATTCAGCTCTGTAAAGTTTTCAGCTTTATTTTCTAAAATCCCGCCAACCATAGATCCGAAGGATTTCCATGCAGCTAATTTAGCCACATTGTCCATCTTCAAAAGGTTTTGTCTTTTAAAAAATAGTCTAATTTTTAGGCCTACAAATATACATTCCTTGGCATCATTCAATTTCGAAAACTGTCCTCATGGGTCATGTGATTTTAATCACATTTGTATGTGCATATCAGCGGTATTAACGCCGGTATGTATGTGGTTAGTGTCGGGATATATCGCACCCATAATGCGATGCTTAATATATCCCTTTCAAATATTCAAAACTAGAGATGTGTGCAGATCCTCATGTTTAGGTTCAAAACCATAGTTGTGTTTTGATAAAAACACTCCCAATTGTTTTGGATTTCTTTAAAAAAAATTATAAAATAGCTAAAATCATATAATTTGGACCTGTCCTTGCTCCTACAATATTAACATCAATTGCATTAATTTCATGTCAATTTTGACCATCTCACAATACTGTTTTCACCAATATTGGCCAAAGGCAGCAGCAAGCTGGCTAGTTAACTAAGTGACAGATCAGTGGCACAAACACATAGTACCACAGCAGTGGCAGACAGGATGGAAGTGTATTAAACTATACAATCCTATAGCATGTTTTAATAATTCAAGAACTAATATCTTAAAATGAAATGCTAATAAAAAATATAATATATTACCAACACACTTCTCCAAACAGCAAGTCACATCCCTCAGACCAATACAAGTGATTGGAGGTAGAGTAGTAAGTATTAACTGGCATGGAAAAAGCTACTAAAAAAAACCCCAAACATCCAAATGTGAGTTTACAAACACACTGAATTCAACCGGCAAATCACAGCCCTAAGCCCAATACCAGTGATTAAATACTTGGTACTCCAATTCCAATGACGTAGAAAAAAACTACTAAAAAAACAAGCATTCAAATAGGAGTTTACAAACACACTGAATGCAACCAGCAAATCACAGGTCCAATCAAATCATACAGATACAAGATACAAAATAGAGAACATCAATGCCTCTGACAACTGGCTGTCCAGAACGAGATGTATACTACTGCCGTGCCCTCTAGAAGAGATTTGAGAAGCTGGAGCTGATACTTCAACATCTACTAAAAGGAGAAAAATCTTAAATGAAAACACATGTAATAAAGTATGATAAGGAGGATGATACTACTCTGTATATGAGGAGAAGCTGCCAGAAACTGGGCCTATACACCTAAATGAGAAGCTGGTAATGAAAGGTCTTGCAAGATACAGAACATCAACGTCCCAGTAAAGTACAGTAATATACGTTGCCTGTCAAACACACATAATCTTGGCAAAGCCCATAATGAAAAGTGGTGCACGATGGTATTGTCCTTGGATATGATGAATCTTAAATTTTTTTGATGCTTACAATATCAGATTATGTTACAGTAGAGGTGTCAATCACCGTATCACTATCACCAGTGGGTCTCTTGGAAAAGGTCATTTGCAGGAGACGTCATCATGTCATGTGCAACTCGAGCTTACAACTTGCTTGCAAGGAGCTCTATGCATCTCTTTAAATCTGTGCCAGTTGGAAAGACAGACATTACATAGGATTAAACATGGTTGGAAAAAGTTACTGATTCAATTGCAAGATGATCCAAACCCTTGAGCCCTGGCAAAGAGAATAAGGAACTTGATCTAGAAGGCCAACAAACTTAGTGGAATCGCTTAATTTCATCTCCTCCTTTATCTTCTCTAGCTGCATTTCCTGTAGTTTAAGTTCGAGTGTGACCTGGCAGTGTCTGAAATTTCCTAATTGGTTACAATTTCAAATGGTTTCAGTAGCTTGCATACAAATAAAAGTATCTTCCAGTGTGCTGCAGTAAGGTGGTAACTTGCCCTCCTTCTATGTCAGGGATGGGGAACTTCAGGCCCGGGGGCCATATAAGGCCAGTGGAATCACTTGGTCTGGCCCTCAGAGTTTTTTTTTTTTTTTTCTGCTAGCCTCATCTGGCTAGCAGGGCCTAGACTGGCACCCTGCAGCCAGAATCTTTGCAGCAGTGCCACCTGGAGCTTCCTTAGGAGACTTCAGACGGTCACAGCGCTGCCCTTACAGCTCTCCTAAAAAAAAATCCTCTTTTTTTTTTTTGCTGCTGTGGACATTTTAAATTATTCCAATCTACCTGACACATTTTTTTATATTTATAGATATATTATTCGTAGATTGGTATGCATTTACAGATGTGATGTGTTTTTTTTATATACATTTTCAAATTGAGCATAAATATATGTTTAATAATAGTTATTGATTTATATTACAACCATGGGCACATGTTGATATACATATTTTTTGACTTATTTATACCTCATCAGCGCTGTCCAACCATTCGTTTTATAGTTTCTTTTTGGCTTGCTACCATATTGGACAGCTGCGTGGGGATTGTTTAACTTTATTGTGACTCTGTTCAGCGCCAGTGGCTATTTGGTTCAGAATACAGTATATACAGTCAGGTGCATAAATATTGGGACATTGACAGAATTTTCATATTTTGGCCTCTATTCACCACCACAATGGCTTTGAAATGAAACAAACAAGATGTGCTTTAACTGCAGACTTTCAGATTTTATTTGAGGGTAATTACATCCAAATCAGGTGAACGGTGTAGGAATTACAACGGTTTCTATATGTGCCTCCCACTTTTTAAGGGGCCAAAAGTAATGGGACTATCAACTCAAAAGCTATGTCATGGACAGGTGTGGGCTATTCCCTCATTGTTTCATTATCAATTAAGCAGGTAAAAGGTCTGGAGTTGATTCTAGGTGTGACATTTGCATTTGGAATCAGTTGCTATCGACTCTCAATATGAGATCCAAAGAGCTGTCACTATCAGTGAAGCAAGCCATCATTAGGCTGAAAAATCAAAACAAACCCATCAGAGAGATAGCAAAAACATTAGGTGTGGCCAAATCAACTGTTTGGAACATTCTTAAAAAGAAAGAACGCACCGGAGAGCTCAGCAACACCAAAAGACCCAGAAGACCACGGAAAACAACTGTGGTGGATGACAGAAGAATTATTTATTAGAAAAACCCCTTCACAACAGCTGGCCAAATCAAGAACACTCTCCAGGAGGTAGATGTATATGTGTCAAAGTCAACAATCAAGAGAAGACTTCACAAGAGTGAATATAGAGGGTTCACCACAAGATGTAAACCATTGGTGAGCCACAAAAACAGGAAGACCAGATTAGAGTTTGCCACACAGCATCTAAAAAAGCCATTACAGTTCTGGAACAACATCCTATGGACAGATGAGACAAAGATCAACTTGTACCAGAGTGATGGGAAGAGAAGAGTATGGAGAAGGAAAGGAACTGCTCATGATCCAAAACATACCACCTCATCAGTGAAGCATGGTGGTGGTAGTGTCATGGCGTGGGCATGTATGGCTGCCAATGGAACTGGTTCCCTTGTATTTATTGATGATGTGACTGCTGACAAATGCAGCAGAATGAATTCTGAAGTGTTTCGGGCAATATATGCTCATATTCAGTCAAATGCTTCAGAACTCATTGGACGGCGCTTTAGAGCGCAGATGGACAATGACCCGAAGCATACTGCAAAAAGCAAACAAAGAGTTTTTTAAGGCTAAAAAGTGGAATGTTATGCATTGGCCAAGTCAATCCCCTGACCTGAATCCAATTGAGCATGCATTTCACTTGATGAAGCCAAAACTGATGGGAAAATGCCCCAAGAACAAGCAGGAACTGAAGACATTTGCAGTAGAGGCCTGGCAGAGCATCACCAGGGATGAAACCCAGTGTCTGGTGATGTAACTAGGAAACACCACGAGACTGCACCAATTGATTTGATTTGCGACACTTGTATCTCTGTGTGAGACGGAGTCTGAATCTGTATACGAAGTGCCACAATGCAGGGGCCGCTGTTTTTTTCCCACGCCATGTTGTATTGTGCTTCGTATACAGATTAAGTTGCACAAATATAAAAGTGTTGCATATCAAACTAATTAGTGCAATCGACAAAGAAGCTCGGTGCTAACAGAGTTGTACGGGATGTGGTGTCTCACTCTCACCACATAACATACTTAGGTTAGGTGTATGAGGACACAACTGTAAGTTCAAAGTTCGGGAAGCAGAGAGATTTATGTGGAATTTAGAGACAACCTTTAACAAGATGAGAGTTTAGTACAGAGCTCCGCCCAGTCATAATTGAGAACCAGAAAAGGAGATTGACAAGACGAGGCACTTAGTGCGGAAACCCTCCTCGCAGCGGCAATTGCAAAGAGGAAGATAACATGCCTTACTTGGAAGACTAACTCAGAACTGTGGGATGAAGAAAGGGGAGTTAATGATGGGGCATACAATCGGTAAACCGGCTGCCAGCTTCCCGACTGCTTTATCCCGCTGTGGGATAAATGACCGGCGTCTATATCTAGACGCCGCTCATTTCCCCGACGCCGGGAGAGAGGCGCCCGGCATCCCGATCGAGTGGATGCCGGGCACCGCGAGCGGACAGCTCCGGGGGGGGGGGTTAGGTTTAGGGTACCCGGGGGGGACTTAGGGTTAGGCACCCCCCCGGGAGGGTTAGGCTAGGGGGAGGGAGGGTTAGTGTTAGGCACCCCTAAGGAGGGTTAGGGTTAGGGGGATTAGGTTAGATTAGACAATACTTACCTTACCACGATCAGGATTTCCAGCGCTGCCTCTGCTGGGATATCATACCGATTCCAAAGATGGAGAACCCCTTGCATAATTTTTGTCTTTTTCCAACACCACTTGGCATTGCTTCCTAAGATACAGAGCTGCCACCTGCACACTCATAGATCCCAGGCGCAGACCAGCATCCAAATCCACTTGAAGAAACAGTATCAGATGAAGAGAAAGAGGCCAAGGGTAATCCTTCCACCAATTCAGAGCCACAAAGATCACAGTAACTCGTTCCTGTTTAATGCCTTTAAAGGACCCCAGGGAGAAGAGGAAATAGCGGCAACAGGTAGATGAGACAGAAGGTCCATGACACAGATCATCCACCACCAGAGCACCTTGGAGCAATATAAAGGAACATTGTGGTTGAGCCAAGATGCCATAAAATCAATATCCAGCAGACCCCAATCTGTTAGTCATCCAGATGAAGGTACTACTAACCGGGTTGAAGATCTTGACAGCTGCAAACCAGGCTCGCAGCTAAAGCATCCTCTGCCAAATAAAATGCCAAATTCTTTTAGGTGCTCTACCAAGAGAATGAGATCAGCGCTGGGAGCACCTGAGCGAAGGCCTTCCGGAAGAATGTCTGCCCCGTTCTATTACTTTATTTACCCAAGCCAATACCATGATGGGTCTTAGAGAAGTCCCAGCAGCCACGTAAATCGATCTGAGAGTAGACAATCTTACGACCCAACCCATCCCAGAACAAAGTTGATGCAGGTACCAGGATGGTGGTCTTTTTGGACAGTCTGGAAGCAGAATGATCTACCAATGGCGGGGATTCCCACTTGGGTCTGTCTGCGGTTTGCAGCGGGTAAAGAGAAAAAAGAAATCTTGACATGTGTAAACTTGCAGTTTGGATGTGTCCATGCAGCAGACATTAAGGGGTATATTTACTAAAGTGCGGGTTTTTAAAAATGGAGATGTTACCCATAGCAACCAATCAGATTCTACTTAACATTTAACTAGCACCTTCTTGATAATAGCTAGAACAGGATTGGTTACTATGGGCAACATCTCCACTTCTAAAAATCAACACTTTAGTAAATTTACCCCTAAGTCATCCAATTGTGGGGAGGTTGGAAAAGTAACCAGTTGTTCTCATTTCCTATTAAAGCTACCTCCTGAGACTCTGAGGAGTTTGCAGCAGAGATGTTTAGTACCTGGCGAACTGCATTAATTAAGGCTTCTGCACCCTGAGCATCAGATGCATCATCATCTGGTACCGAAGATAGATACAGGACTGATTCTTCTGGAGGCCCTTTTAAATCTTGAAATAATCCATCAGAGCTAGATTTGTCCCGACTGGAAAATAGTTGGAAGGCGCAGATTCTGATGAGCCTTCCGCCTTTTTGACAACTCTGAACTAGGAATCCAGAAGCCTCTCTGAAAGAGGAGGAAGCTTGTACCAACCCTTGGACTGAACGGGCCAAACCCTGGGCTCAAGTGACTAAGAAGGTTTAGGTGCCAATTGACTGAGTGGCTACATCAGGAGGAGGACTGCCTGAAGGTCCTGCCAGAGAAGGGATTATACTCACTTGTCTAGAATAATTATGACATGGCCCGACCCGTATGGTCACCTAAGCTGGTGCATCCACAGGAGACATACTCACTGGCGCTGTCGCAATCTGAACCTCCGCTGCATAAGAATCCCTAACCGCCACCCAGTCTGAATGTGCATGTGAAAATTTTGTTTTATATGTCGCACAAGCAAAAACTTTTTGAACGTTCCGCCCTTCCCTGACATATTGTGACTGGGTAGAGGCAAATTAGAAGAATAAATTCAACAGTCACAAGTTACTCAATGGTTATAAATAAAGTGCAACAACAACATACAAAATGTCAAACTCACCATTAGTAGCTATGGAGTTACTAATTAAAAAACACTGACATGCAATCTGACAGAGTGCTGCATAGTTTAGGAGAGAGGAAGACAGTGAACAACACAGCAAAGATAGAAAGAAAACCAATACAAACTACTGTAACAGTATTGCTGAATAAGGGCCTGTTTCAGGGAATAGATTACAATATTGCAAGTAAATGTGAACCTGGACAAACCATGTTGCAGTGCAAGGGGTGCAAATACATAAATTTCTTTTGTATGTAGGTTAAATACTGGCTGCTTTTATATTTAGCCCACAAATACTGCACAGCTTTATTTTTACACTGCAATTTAGATTTTAGTTTGGACACACTCCTCCCAAATCTAAATGTCGCTACACATTTTAAAACGGAATCACCTGCAGTGCAGAACGGTTTTACCAAGATGCACATTTACTTGCAATATTGTACTCTTTTTTTTTCCCCAAAGCTGAATCAGGCCTTGTCCCTTGCTGAATGGCTACCATAAAAGTACAGACACAGAAGTGTTACTAAAACATTAAAAGCATATCAGAGCCCCCGCTAATGTAACTCACAGACCTCAACTCTGTATGAGAAGAAGGTAGAGGAGAAGTGGTGGCCAGACACGGTCTCTGTGGTGAAACTCCATACAGTGAGGGCTGAACCACGATGTAGCTACTAATTTGAAGTCAGGTGGGTATAGACGAACCAGGTTGAAATCACCTAGAATTTAAGGTGCCATGCTCCAGACACCACAGACTATACCTCAGTGGATGAAAAAGAAACCTGACATGTCTTGAAATTCACCCAGTTGTAATGCTAGTATGTTACTTGAGTTATGGGAAATGCCAAACCCTGAAAAATTGACCTAGCGGGGTAAGCCATTTTGCCATCACATCTGAGTTTTTCCAAAAGATCTTAGTGAAGCCAGGGAGTTGCCCGTCTATGAATGAGCTGGCATTGTATGTTGTTCGATAATGCTGCTGCAGTAGTTATCTGAATAGTTAGTATACTAACATTTTCCAGGCAAAATAACAAAGGTATGTTATACTATAACTCAACTCTTTCTTCGAGGTCCATAGGGTCCACAGGAATTACCTTGGGGTATGTGGTTGGAGTGATCCAGGCACCAGTTACAAGCTGTAGCTCCCAGGATGAACTGGGTCCTCCTCCATGTATACCCCACCCCTGGCTACAGGCACTTCATTTGTTACCAAGCCCAAGGCAGGAGAAGGAGAGAGGAGAATTGTACATCAGAAACACACTCTCTAAAGCTGGGCATCCACTAGATCAGGGATGGGGAACCTCAGGCCTGGGGGCCGTATATATGGTCCGCGGGGACATTTGGTCTGGCCCATAGAGTTTTTCTCTGCTAGCCTCATCTGGCTAGGACGGTGCCTAGAATGGCACCCTGCAACCAGAATCTATGCAGCAGTGCTCCAGGAGCATTATTGTGACCATCTGACCGTCCTACCACTGCCCTTACAGCTCCCAAAGCAGCCTCAGGATACTCCGGGCATTGCTGTATTCACCGGCAATCGTGGCCCCGCCCCCATGTGATTGAGGGAGTGTGGACTGCACCTGGCCCATGAATAATATTATATATATATCAAAATGGCCCTTAGCAGAAAAAAAAGTTCCCCACCCCTGCACGATACAATTATCTTTTAGAGATCTGTCCAATCTGGCTGGTTGGAATGAAAACCTGGTAATGAATGGGAGCAAATGACAGTCAATCATATGGTTTTAAACACGGGAAAGAGGACAAAAAAACAATTGTTTAAATTGGTTAAATTTGTGTGTTTTAACTTTTAACCAATTTGGCTGAAAGTAAATTTTTGTCTGTTTTCCAGTATTTGTGAGCAAATGGTCAATTGTCATTTCATCGCATACATTACCAGATTTCATTTCAACCAGCTAGATTGGACAGATATCTGACAGATAATTGTATAGTGGATGCCCAGCTTTAGAAGAGGGAATCATTGAAATACAAAAGAAAAAAAAAAGATTAGCCAATAGTGCGTTAGTAACCAGGTCCGTTAGGGTGGGTACCCTGTGGACCCTATGGATCTCGAAGAAAATGTTAACAAAAAGTATGTTATACCATAACTCTTATTTTCTTTTTTGGGTCCATAGGGTCCACAGGAATTACCCTTGGGGATGTCCCAAAGCAGTTCCCTTAAGGATGGGGGATGCTCCTGTTTAGTAGAAAAGAGAATCCGACGCCCAAAGGAAGCATCCTGAGAGGCAAAAGTATCAAATGTGTAAAATGTGGATAGAAGACCACGTGGCTGCCTTGCACAATTGTTCAGCAGAGGCACCACAATGGAACGCCCATGATGGTCCCACAGATCGAGTAGAATATGCTGTTACTGTGTTTGGAACAGAGAGATCAGCTTGTGTGTAAACCTGAGAAATAGTCATATGAAGCCATCTAGCCAGTGTGTTTGTTAGCTGGTCAGCCTCGCTTATGACAGCCATACAACACAAAAAGAGAATCCATTTTACCTAATGGAGTTGGTGCGATCTGCGTGTAGATATGTAGGGCCCGCAACACATCCAGAGAAGCTTCACCTACCAAGGAGGTCTGAAGACTGGAACCACTATTTCTTCATTCACATGAAAACGGGATACTACCTTAGGAAGGTAACCTATCCTGGTACGAACAACTCTATCCTGATGAAAAATAAAAAAAGGGAAGAGAGACAGGAAAGGGCTGCCAAATCAGAGACCCTGCAGGCAGAGGAGATACCAAGAAGAAAAACAATCTTCTCTGCCAACCAGTTAAGGTCTACTGATGGGGTTCAAATGGGTGAGCCTGTAGAGCCCTGAGGACCAAAGACAAATCCCACGGAGCTACCGGAGTGACAAAGGGAGGCTGAACCCTCAGAACACCCTGAAAAAATTTCCTAACATCAAGCAGCAGTGCGATCCTTCGGTGAAACCAAACAGAGTGCAGATACCTCAACTCTTAGGGTGGCCAGACAGAGACCCAGGTCTAACCCAGCCTGGAGAAAAACAAGCACTTGTGAAACCCTAAAGACTTTAGGATCATATTTTTAAATGCTTACACCATTGAAAATACGTCCCCAGTTGAGGACTCCTGGTATGAATACTGCCGAGATTGCTGGAAGATGATATTCTGCCTAGACCAAAATGTTTGTTACTTCCGCCATGGCAGCCAGACTTCATGTGCCTCCTTAATGGTTGAGGTAGGCTACTGCGGTCGCGTTGTCGGACTGTATCTGGGCAGGCCTGCCCTTCAGTATATCCTGTGCCTGAACGAGTGCTCTGAATGCTGCCTGAAGTTCCAAGATGTTTATGAATAGGTGACCCTCCGTGGTCATCCATCTTCCCTGAAAGGTGTGATGACCCGTCACTGCGTCCCATCCGCAAAGGCTGGCATTCGTAGTGAGGAGTACCCCAATCTGGAATAGAGAAGGGGCGACCTCTTTTCAGATGAAACGTCTGCAACCATCATGAGAGGGAAAGCCAAACCTCTGGAGAAAGACAGATCGTCTGACTTTAATTGGTACTCCCCGCACCATCGGGAGAGGATCAGTTGTTGCAGTGGCCTGGAGTGGAACTGAGCATATTCCACCATGTCGAAGGTGGACACCATGGACCCCAGAACCTGCATCGTTGAGTGTATAGACACCGTCTGATTGCGGTGAAATCTGTGAACCCGCAATTGAAGGTCCACAATCTTGTCTCCTGGCAGAAATATCCTTTGTGCCAGAGGATCCAGGAGTGCACCTAAATGCACCATCTGCTGTACTGGAGAAAGTGATGATTTTTTTCAATTTATGATCCAGCAGTGTCTGTGTAGGCAGGCAATCGTCGAGATGATGCTGTAATACCTCTGGAGACTGTGCCAATATCAGGTGGTCGTCCCAGTATGGCAGTATTCTGTCTCCCTGATGCCTGAGGTAGGCTGTCATTACAGCCATTATCTTGGTCAAGACCCGCGGAGCTGTTGACAAAACAAAAGGCAGTGCCTGAAATTGGAAATGTTTCTACAGAACTGCATACACCTTTGGTGGGATGGTGTAATTGGCAAATGCAGATATGCATCCTGGATGTCCAAGGACACCATAAAATCTCCCGGTTCCATTGCCAGAACAATTGACCGAAGAATTTCCATACGGAACCTGGGCAGCCGGATAAATTTGTTGAGACCTTTCAAATTCAGAATAGGCCGGTGGGACCCATTGGGCTTCTGGATCAAAAATAGATTGGAATTGTAACCCTTTCCTTGTTTATTAACAGAACTGGGATTATTACCCCTGAATCCTGCAAGGAACTAATGGCCTGCTGGAGGGCTAAGGCCTTTGCAGACTCCGAGGGAGGAGTTGTGCAAAAAAAAAACCTTTGTGGGGGAGTTTTCCAGAAATTAAGGGTGTACCTTTGAGAGACCACTTCCCTGACCCAGGCATCTTTTGTGCGATGCCAGGTATCCGAAAACTGTAGTAAGATTCCCCAGGTGGAGACCCGCCCCATCAGGGCGAGGGTTTATCATCTGACTTGGAAGCCGGACGTCTGATTGCCCAAGATCTTAGTTTGCAGTCTCTTACGAGAACTGGGTTGTCGAAAGGAAGACTGAACTTTCGCTTTTCCTTGCGGGCATAAGGCTCGAAAGGATGACTGCCTAGGTCTAGTAGTTGAAGGCAGACCAGCCGCTTTGGAAGCTGCCAGAGTAGCTACAATCTTATCCAATACTGTGCCAAACAGAATACCGCCCATAAACGGCAGGGATTCCAATGTATTTTTGGACCCTGCATCTGCTTTCCAGTTTCCTGCTTAACCATAGGGCTCTGCGAGCAACAACTGAGGTAGCTGATGCCTTAGAAGCCAGAATACCGGCATCTAATGCCGCCTCTCCCATATAGGAGGCTGCCTCCTTGATATAGGAGATAAACATCATCTGCTCTCTGGAAGCCTATGGAAGAGTATTTTCCAGTGCTCCTGTCCATCCTTCAATGGCCTTAGATATCCAGGCCATGGCCAGGGGGTAGCAGCTCCTGAATTCTTAAAGGAGGAAGCAAATGGTATGGGCAATGTGGTGCTCTTAATTAAATGTGCCACATGAGCATCCACAGTCAGCAGAACTTCCCATCTAGCATCAGGTGGGAGGGGGTATAAAGCTGTAACCTTCTTTGTAACATGGAATTGTCTATCAGGAGAATTCCATGCTTCCCCCATAAGTTCCGAGAGATTTAGGAAACTCAGCCTTAAAGACCCACTGGCACATGAACACCGGAGACTTCCTAGGTTCTGGCTCTTCACCATCTGTGTTTAAAATAGTTTTGACCGCCCTAATCAAGGAGGGAGCATCCACTATTGCCAGATGCTACTCCTCTCCTGAGAGGACCCCTGTACCTCTTCAAAATCATCTGAAAATGCATCAGAATGTGCAGGCTGAACGGACTGATAGGAAGAAGCTGACCGCCTTCTGGTTTTAGGAACTACCGGCCTGCCTGCTTGCATTTGCTGAAATGCAGCAGGGGACGGAACCATACTCTGGCTTGAGTGGGCATAAACATCCATCCATAAACATAGGTTGTAGCTGCTTAGAGTACCCCATAGTAGGGTTCGGCATGGGTGTAGATAAAAACAGTTCACAACCTGCACCATAATCTGAGAAAAGGAAGCCCAAGGGGGTACCTGCCCAGGAGTTGGTAGGCTGAACTGATGTGGTGGTACCTTATAACAGCAACCGCACAATCCATCCTGTATGAAATCCCGAGGGGACAAGCCCACCTGACAGGCCATACATGAAACCAGCACAGGGGCTTTGGCCTCCTGTTTCTCCTTATCTTTAGACATAATACATTGTTATACCAAGCAATACAATGTGACAGTGTCAACCCCCAAAATAACCCACACACCTGTAGCAGAGGGTTATGAAGAGAAATAGCAGTGATAGTTATAACTGAGTTATTCAGAAAAGAGGCAGTATAACACACAGAACTTACATAATACAATACAATGCTATGATATATCTGTATATATGCAATAAGCTCTTAGTCAACTACGAAAAGTATGAAAGCTTAGTAGGATATTGAGCTCTGTATAACCTGGCCACCTAAGGAGAGATATACACAGAGACTGACCAAACCTCCTGAGATTCACATCTACAGTAGAGCAGCTGAAAGTGGTCTCTGGGCATCTCATAACAGGGAGGCAGGGAGGAGCAACCCAGACACAAGAAACCTAGTCTCTGGACCAGCGTCTGGGCTGGGGAAGCCAGGGACAGCCTACCTCCTCTAGGCGGTGTTGATCCACCGGGTGCACTGGCTTCTTATGCTGTTCCCGGCGCAGGAACTTTTATGCCCCGGTGGTCTAGTGGGAGCCACTGCCAGAGGTAAAGACTGCCACTTGGTTCCCTGCAAGCGGGGAACCACCTTACCTGGTTCCCTGATGTCTCCAGCTGCAGTCCCAGCGGCTATCAAACTCCGCTGGCACCTGCCAATTTCACCAGTTCCCCCACTGGTGTTGCGGTGTCGGTAGATGGAGCAGCAGCACTGCCGTCCATCCGGCCTACGCTGCTTACTCATGTAAAAAAAAAAAAACTGCGGGAGCAGTCCCCTGTATAAGGTGCACAGATCCTTCGCACCAAACAAAAAAACTAAAGTGCCTGTAGCCAGGGGCGGGGTATATGCAGAGGACCCAGTGCATCCTGGGAGCTAAAGTTTGTACCTATTTAGTGCCTGGATCACTCCAACCACATACCCTAAGGTAATTCCTGTGGACCCTATAGAACCTGAAGAAATAACTTTTTTTTTAATGTCGGTACAGGTGAGGAATTGCTGTTCTGGCAAAACAGAATAGAAATGGAATTTGGTAGTGGGACACATGACCTCGACTAATCAGCTAAAACCAGATGCATTGATGCAAACTGGATATATTGGATGCAAATCTAATGGAAATAAGTGAGTCGTGGTTTCAGTAATCCACTGTGGAACAGGATGGCAGCTGTCATACTTGGCTCTTCTTGCAAGTAATTGTTTCACAGTCAATTGTTTAAAAAATACTAGTCGTCTTGGTCCCCTTCTGTGATGAAGATTCATCATCTGCAGCAGTAGCAACCCTACCGTACAAGAATTATTCTTGGGAATCCTGGAATAGAGGAGTCACTTTGCCTTTGTAAATTGGATGCAGGAGGACTACCTTCAATCATTAATGATGTTGATGAAGGTGGAGACTGCACGTGATGGGATCTATCCAAGCTGCAGGTAACTGATGCTGGACTACTTGTTATTTTATGATTTTTCAGATTTTTATACATAATTTGCAGGCACTAGCTGCAAATGATTAACAAGTATGAGTTAATATTCCTACTTACTTTCGCAGTACAAATCCCTTGACAAATGTTGTAAGGATTTGGGTAAAAATGATTCCACACGGATGGTGTGTTTATTTTGTTTCATGCCCAGGCATGACAATGTCCATCAATGGCAAGATCTGCTGCCACTGGTGGCCGACACAAAACATCCTCATGAATTTTATCAACTTGTTCTTTCCAAAACATTCATCAACATCCTTATTAGTGTCAAATACACAATTATCCCCCTCATCCTGTTGCACTTCCTCAATTTCTATGTCTAAACCATAATCATTACTTTTACTAATACTCATTCTCACATTTGCAGGGGATCAGAAATGTCAGATACACATAGCACTCGTTGACTCTCCTTAAGGATCTGTGAATTTTGTCAACTCTTTGTTCAGCCTTACTGTTCTTTTGAGCCCTGATTTGCCTGTTTTAGAGGGGACACATCTAGACTCAGAGCGAGGTGGTGGTGCATGCGAGGTTACAGAAGATGCATGACTGCATTTGGCCTGGCTTTCACTATAGGCATTCTGTACGAAAGAACAGTAGCAGGACAACAACTCACAATAAAGGACATGGTCTGAGCCTTAACTTGCCATTGTGTGTGGTATATGGCATGTTTGCAATTTTACATTTTTTAACTTCGTACTTCGATGTGATGCTTTTTTAAAAGATTGTCTAACATTTAGATTAGGAATGCCCTTTCGTACACCTTCTTACCACTTGACCTTCTTTAAGTCCACACCCTCTTCATACACTGTCCCTTGTGATCAGGCTCCATCTTGCACAGGGCAGACTCTTATAGGCAATCCAAAACACAAGATTTCTGGGAAAATTAAGTTTTTCCTCGTTTTGATACCCGAACTTGGCTGGAACACCCGAGCCTTGGTACTACTCTGAAACCCCAAGTTCAGGAGTGTTCGGATTTGCAAAAATCCAAACCGCTCATTTCTACGCAACACCTTCAACATTTTTGTACATAGCCATTACAATTTTTTTTTTTCATGAGGCCTAACTTAATAATGTAATGGTGGGAGAGGCATCATTTCAGATTTCACTAAAAGGGCCATACTTAATAGTGCTTTTGGGGACAAACTCTCTTATGGACAAGTCCTTCACAATGTAACGCTGCTGTGATGTTCAACTATCCCATAAGCACAGAAAACACCACTTCATAAAACCACCCTGCAGTCCAAGCAACTCCTTTTAAATCATCACAGACTTGCCAACGGATGTAGTCAGCATACCGGCAGCTGCTATCCCGTCCGCCAAAATCTCGACATGGGACTAAAGATAGGCGTTGAAATCCCGACACCTATCATTAGCCCCAAGACGAAATCCCGACACACCGAACTAAGGGTGTCTTAGGTTCTAGCCGCGTTGGGGGCGAAGAGAGTCAGCTTTAGGAATCCCGGGGAAGGGGGGGACTTAGGGTTAGGCATCCCCCTCCCGGGAGGGTTAGGGTGTGGGAAAGAGGGTTTAGCTTTAGGCACCATAGTTCCTCCATCAAATCTCTTTACAGACACAAGGGGAACCTTACATTTCATAGTAACATGTAAGGTTATGTCACTTTCTAAACACAGAAAACCTTTTGGATTTAGCAAGCAAATTTCATTGGAGTAACCTGGATCCTAATATTTCAACCTGTTGCTTTGAAAGTTTCAAATCCCCAACTAAGTAATTTAGCTCACTTTGCTCAATTAAGCAGCGGGCTTAAGTAACTCTCTCTCTTCTTCTGAATTGTAAATTCCACCCAGTTAAATGGAGGAAAAGGAATCAGGTCAGGTGTATGTGGCCGTGGTCCAATTATGAATGGGAGATAGGGATTTTTTTTAAAGTTAACGTTGAATATCCCACATGCTTTGGTAGACAGAAATAACAATCTACGTGTCTGGCTGGTTCTCGCCAGACCACTGGAACCACAAACCATACTATTCTTGTTCCCCTTCACCCATTTCATCAGACTTATATAGCATGTGTTCAAGTTAAAACATACAAATAGCAGCCTAGATGTATAAACTATTTTCAAGGTAGCAGAGAAGTCATTTAAAAAGGGATCATTAAGAAGCACACAGACATCGCTATACCAAGAAAATAAAATACACTGGTAGTATTTTCCAATATACGAAACATACTCAATCATAAGTAAGCGACTGTTTTATTCACATGATAGTAAGAATAGGGAGAGGGGTCTTTAACTAGCGCCCAGTATGGTGATCTTTGACTCAAGTTTTCTGTTGGCCTTTGGCACTATCCTCATCTATAAAGCGCCATTCCCTCAACTGTATATATAGCTGTAAGGTGCACCTGGGTCAGCTGCTGCTGAGTAGTAAATATGGTTTGCTAAACATAATATTGTACTTTCAGTTATATTTCATGTAGAGGTGTCTGTTACACAGCTATTCACACCACTCATGCATTATAGCATTTAAGTTCAACAACTTGCAGGACCCTTGTTTACCAGTGGTACAGTAAGATTCATATGTGTACACTTATATTAAGGATGCTTACAAGGATGTGGCCATCAATTATTTCTGTAAATACAAAACAGCAACAGGTATCTGATTTTCTTAAGTTTCAGGGGGAGAAGTATCAAGCCTCGGAGAGAGATATAGTGGAGAGAGAAAGTACCAACCAGTTTTTTTTTTTTTTTTTTTCAAACACAGCCTGTACAATGTAGAACATCTTAGAAATATTAAAATGGGCTTCGAAAATCACTCCTTATCTGCTCATTTTAAAGAAGTACATAACAACTCAATCGGTAATATTAAACAAATGATTATAATCAAACAGGTGTGGAACCATTGGAGAAAAAGATCAGGAAGCCCACCTGGCCCAGACAGAAATGAAATATATATTTGATCTCAATACTCTTAAACCTAATGGTTTGAATACTGATTTCGAGTTAAAATGGTTCTTATGACTTTCCACACTTTAAATTTATTTATGATATCTTCCTGTTTTTATTCCCAGTATTTAACTATTTTTAAATATTTTTAAATGGTTGATATTTTTTATATTTATGTAGCAATTATATAAGTTTAGCCCATTGGTACTATATGTCCCAGTTTAATTCAAATTCCATGGTCTAAGATGGCGTGAAAGACTTCTTTCTGTTATATGAATGTGTCCCTTTTTTATATGAGTGTCCCTTTAAAAGCCTCTAGTCACATGACAACGTTGTCAGATAAGCACCGCCCATTGTGTGGGTGAAAGCGGGGAAAATGCCTTCTTAACGTAGAAATCTTTGGCCTCGTCCACCCGGTGCCGGAAGTGACGTTTGCGTGTCACTCCGGACCGGATGTGATGAATTTTTGCGTGTCATACACGCTCCGACGCACGTGTCACTTCCTGTCTGCGTGTCACTACCAAATCGGAAGAGAGACATTTCCGCGTTCCAATTCAGCATGATTTACTGTTTTCTATGGTTCTTTAATGTTTTTATGTTCTCTATGCACATATGATTAACCCATTTATGTAACAATACTTACCATTCGGATTTCACCGTTCTTCAGTGTATATTAGTGTATGTTTTAACCTTTGTGGGACTAGCCAATGAGATACCTAGGGAGGGTATATATATGGACTTTACTCCACCATTTTTTACACCTTGAAAGAGACTAAAGCTATAGTTGAAACACGTTAGTGTTCCATTCCAAGGCTTGATCCAGGAAGTGGAGCTTCTTCAGAGACATTGCTGGTCATTTGGATTCCCTGTATTTCCTGTTCCCAGGAAGGACTCCTATAGCGATTTTGGTGCATTCTGTCTACACCTCCATTTTCCGGTACGCCTTGACTTTTACTATATTCTGGTGGATATGTTTTTTATCCTGAAGCTGTATGTTTTATCTTAATAAATGGTAATGCACTACGATGGTCTTCTCTCCCTCTTTTTCATATTCACAAGTGTGATATGGGAGTGAGAAGATCCTCATGAAAAATACATCTTGGATATATATATAGAAACAAACCCTCCTTTTATGACTACGGTGACCTACTACAAGAACATTTGATATTGACTATTTCACTACTGTGTACACCATTACCATAGGGGTACCACTTATCAGAATGGTTATTTTTGTTTTGACGTCCTATATCCTTGTGCGCTCTGGTGACTATATTGTGTTTTATTAGTATAATCTCTTGTTTACATGTTCTACCACACCAAGAGCCCTGAAATTTCATTCATCTGAAAACCTATTTTATTAAAAAAAAAACAAAATAAACAAAAAATAAACATAAAAAGGAACACATAGGAAATGGGGAAACATCTGCAGAACCAATAAAACACTGCATTTATGTAAAATCTTCCTACAGATGACAATTACTTGGGTGTTATAAATGGACAGTCGGGTTAATATTGCAGATCATTCACAGAAATATCATTTTTATAGAAAATTTTTATTCAACAGACAACATTTTCCAGCAAAAAGGCAATATACAGGTAGAGTTGTACACTGCTGCTAACAGAGCGGGAAAAAACCCCCAAAAAACAAGAGACCAGGAGAGAACGTAAAAATAATTTGAATGGCTGTAACCTATTTACTGCACTCAAACTAGACACGCTTCTGTCCTTAAGTGTAAAGAGGCAAAAAACCAACAGAAAAATAACCCACCCCACAAAATTAGAAAAAATGAGAAACGGGAGGAAAAAAAAAAAAAAACTAAAAACAGAAAGAAAAAAAATCCCACGGAAAATAGGAAATTAAACTACACACAAGAATATCAACATCTGTGAAAGACTGAGACTCAACCAACAATATGAACCTCCATGTGTTAATTTGTACATGTTAATTAAATATACAATTTTAATTTTAGGTCTGTAATTTTTGTACAACGTTATCCTACTAAACACTAGTGAGCATGCCCTCTGTGCTCAAAGGCGGTAAATGACAATGGTGTTTTTTTTTCTTCCAATCAGCAACAGCTATATACTGTATATATACACACACGTGGGTATACATAGATTTTTGCCAAGTTTGGGTGTCTTTCTAAATTGCAAACAAGCAGCCCTGTACATCTTTCATTCTATGCGCCTAGATTAAAATCTGATCTGCAAATCGGTAGTTTAATAGAATACAAAGACAGCGTTTGCAGATAGTGTGTGGAAGTTTTGACGATTCCCAAAAAAGTGGCAACAATGTACACAATGAATTAGATTGCTATTTATTGAAGGGTTTCTGCATTTACAAATGCACAAGTATGTACTTTAAAGGGAGATTTATTCTTTATCTTTTGAGTGTAAACCTAAGTGTTGCTTGCTGCAATGGCGGTGGAATAGGAACACTAGGACTGACGTGCAGCCAGCCATCTTATGCTTCATACAATGTTTTCTATGAACAAATTGGGCCAATTCCTTTGTTCTACTAAAGTCTTTCCACGCTCTTTACTTAATTCTTGCTTTAGAGTTACCATAAAATAATTAATTGGCATTCAAGCTTTATAAAAACACCTTCATTTTCCTCAAAAAGGGCAGTCAATAGATACAGAGAAGCCAAACGGAACAGCCTCAACAAAATAAAATTAACATCAGCAGCAAATCTTCTTGCTGTAGACTTCAGATATAGTGCACGTGTACCAAAGTTCTAGCGTTGTTAGAAAGGTGCACACACACACACACACACTTATTTGTCCTTTGTCTCGGATAAACTTTGTTACGGCGAGTCAGTTATGGATCTTAATTGCTTTCTCAAGGTATGTGTAGCGGCTTCTCTTTGGGGCTTTATTGAAGTGATCAAGCCCTAGCCAAGGCCTGGGATGTGACATGTTGCCTTGGGAAGGAAGAAAAGAATAAACATTAAAATATGCAGTACAGTAAATGCAGTGTTTCCCAACTACAGCCCTGAACATTAACAGTATATGTTTTCTAGGTCTCCTTCACAGAATTACAAGTGAAATAATTACCACCTGTTAGTATTTTAAAATGTTTCAGACAGTAATGAATACACCTGTGTTCCAGCAAAGTATGGAAAACATGTACTGCTAGGGTTTCCTAAGGACTGGAGTTGGGAAACACTGCTTTCATGAATAATTAAAGGACACATTTGTACTTCTGTTAAAATTGGTGCAGGAATACATTTTGATAATTGAAGCAAACCAGGTACATTACATTTTTAATTGAAACCATGTGTAATTCCCCATTAAGAAGGGGATAGGGCTCATTGCAGCATCAATTGAAAAACTGCACAAAATAACCACAAGACCATTTTGACACATTAAACACAAAAGCACAACAGTCAGCGATATTAATGTCCAGTAGTGGATTTTAGATAGGTCACCAAAAAGAACTGTAGACATCCCTTATTGAAACCACCTACAGTTTATATTCCAACTACCGTCCTATCTATCTCCTGCCATTCACCTCTAAGATCCTTGAGCAAATTGTCTTCAGCCGTCTTAATCCCTTTCATTCCTCCAATCCCCTCCATGACAGACTTCAGTCTCTTCCACTGAAACTGTCCTCACAAGTCAGTAATGACCTTCCTGCTGCCAAATCTATGGGAAATTACTCTTACTTACCCTTCTTGACCTCTCAGCTGCCTTTGACACTATGAAACACCCTCTTCTGCAAATCTTCAATCCTTTGGTCAACACGACACATCCTCCTCTGGCTGCCCTCAATATATCCTAACTATACACCTAATTATCCTCACACGTTCCGTAGCAGTTTATTAATTCTTAGTGATTCAAGTTATTCATCAGTTGGACACAGTACACAGTAGTTATTCTTTCTATAGAACATAACGACTATGTACACAGACATTTTGAATATTGATATTGGAGATTATACTCACCAGGCTGGGGCTCAAAATCTTTCAAACTCACTTCATAATCCTCTTCATTAATGTACTGATGCCGGCCCATCATTACAATAGCAAACTTGAACTGTAATCAGAAATTAATGTTTAAGACAGACTTACATTTACAGAGAACATTCTTCATCTTAATAAAGCAGTCCACTTACTCTCCCTTTTCCTGGCTATAAAAAGGAGAATGCTAAGGACGAGTACTTCTTCCCAAAAACACTTGGATTAGTTTAAGAAACTGAGCCTTTACAACACGGCACAGGTAGTAAACAATAAAACAATCAAAGTTGCTTAATAAAGTTTGTGCCACCGGTATGACCCGTACAAGCTGCAGCACTGAGTCTACCAATGTCTAGAATTGTACAGGAAGGAGGTAGCACCAACCGTACACAAGAAAGTCAATCAACTGATGTGTCATGATTGTCTATAAAACGATCTAAGGCATCATTCCAGAATATCACTATGCTCGTTAGGACTCAAGCGTGGTAACTCAGAATGAAATTATGTAGAGATAATTAAGATCATTTGTATATTCTCCCTGTGCTTGCGTGGGGTTCCTCTCACACTCCAAAAATATACTGATAGGTTAATTGGCTCCCAACACAAAATGAACCCAACCCTAGTGTGTGTGTGCATGCGATAGGGAATATAGATTGCAAGCTCTACTGGGGCAGGGACTGATGTGAATGGCCAGATATTCTCTGTAAAGCGCTGCAGAATGTGTGTGTGTTATATATTATTATATATATTATTAACTGGTAATAATATCATGCTCCTCAAAACTACTAGGTAGCCACACATGCTCTATGGGTGGAAGCAATGTTACCCTGCATCCTCCCTTGCCAATCAGGAGCGGAATGTTGCAGCATGGGGTTAAGATAATCTCTGAGTACAGTTAAGTAACACTTCGTATCGGTGTTGCCTCCTAAGGTAAGGACTGCACTAGAACCATGCTGAAGATTGCGCTTTACAACATTATGGAACCACCAGAAATACTGACTGTATTAAGGGCTGACAACTAATCTGACCATATTGCCCTTCCTCCGCTGTTTGGTAGTCATTGACTGCGCTCTGCATTGCCAGGTGTGATGAGCAGCTGGCTTATGCCCTGCAATCAGACTATGATATCTTATTAATGAGAATCCCACATCTTGGGATAAGATGATCATTATTCATACTGAAAATGTGCAATTTTTCCAGAAATGTTAAAACATTGGGTGAGGATTGTTACTTCCCTTTAATAAGTAGCAATTATAATACCTTTTATGGCAATGGCTGCAACTAAACCATGACACGCGTGCACCAAGCCACCTGATCCCTTCAATGCTGGAAACAACCATTTAAATAATTAATTAGGATAAAAAAAACAAATCTGGATGGCACTATAAGGCAGCAGGGGGGATTTTGGGTACCTGAAGAGAAGGCAACAGAAGCCCATCCACACACTTCTCCGCCCAGCATCTCACCCACTGCCCGGTGAACTCCAGACAGGAGAGGGGTAGGCTGCTAGTCTGCAATGCCTGAAGCATACCTCCAAGTGCAGGATGGGCCGGGGCAGAGGCGGTCGTTATCATCCCTCCTGTGGGAGTGGTCCCACTCAATGAGCACCTCCACTGCCCACAGAGCCCCCTCCCCCCCCGCACACCGATGCCAGCACACTCTAAGCTAGGACTGTCCAGGGCGATGTCAGTAAAATGCTGAACGGAGAGCCCATCAAAAAGGCCCTAAGGAGAACACTGTTCACCCATTTGTGAGGAAACAAGTACTCAAGCCATAACTCATTCCTGGGAAACCACCTGCCTGTGATCTTTTCAATATTTCATTGCCTGGTTAGATAGCAACCAGTCTATTATATCCTGATAGTGCAAAGCTCCAAGATCAAAAAGGGTCCGATGAGGGCAACTGATCTGCAACTTCTAACAAGGCAGGGTAGACCCATGGATTCATGTTATTTATGTCAAATTCCTACCCTGTGATCTATCTATAGGTCACAGCAAAAATCAAGATTCTTCAGACCTGACAAATGACAATGTTTCTCCGATATTAATTGTCCAGTTTTGATGAGCCTGTACCCACTGTAATCTCAGCTTGCCATTGTTATCTAACAGAAGTGGAACTCTGGGTGGTCTTCTGCTGTAGTCCATCAACCTACTCTGATACTAAACTGTTTTCGCTAACGAGATGTTTTTTTGTCTTGTGCACTATTACCTATTTCTGAAATACTTAAAGTAGCCCATCTGGGACCAGCAAATATTCCACAGCCAGCCACGGAGCACATTTCTTCCCATTCTTATTTAGTCTGAACTACTAAACCTCCTGACCATCCATGCATGCGTTTAATCATTGAATCTGTGTGCGACTGCATGCGTTTAATCATTGAATTGCAGCTATACGATTGGCTGATTAGATATTTGCATTAACAAGGAGGTGTACCTAATAAGACACCACTGAGCATATATGTAGGTGCTGCTTAAAAACAAAAATGTAGCAGTCGTGGAAGGCAGCTCATCTGAACTATATTAAAGAGGTCCAATTATAAATTATCCAACAGGAGTAAAATTCAATTTCAACACTACCTTTTCAAACTCTTTTTCTTGTATTTCCAGCATAGCTTGAATCCTCTTCATTACTTCTCTGAAAGGCTCACCCTAATAAGAAATAGTCTTTGAATTTAGTTCTTGAAAGAATGTATAATGTGAATAGGTAACTTGGCAAAATCAAAAACAGCCCCTTTAAAAAGCAAAAATACAGATAGGTCCTCCTACATCTAGCCTGCTTGTGCGTTAAACAGCCCTTCTAGTCGCTCCATGCCGGAGTGTGACACTGTAGCGCTGAGCGTCTTTTTACCTTCAAATGTGTCTTACTCACAACACAGTGATGTGAATAGATAGCACAAGCAACTTCTGCCGATTAAAATGATATGCAGCATGCCTATGTTCTGTGAGCGAGAACGGGTGTATCTGCATGCGAAACGCTACGTTACAGTGTCAGCAGCTGTAACACTAACCGTGTTTAGCATGCAGATACACCCGCAGTCACACAGAACATAGCATTTTATCGGCAGAAGCAATTTTAATCAGTAGAAGCTGCTCGTGCTATCTATTTGCATCACTGTGCGAATAAGACGCATTTGAAGGTAAAAAGTCGCATGAAAAGACGCTCAGCACTACCAAGTCACGCTGAGCTCCAGCGTTGTGTGGCGCGACTTGTAGCAGACGGAGGATGTATGTATGTGGACACATCTGTATAACAATTTGAAGTTAGCTTACACCACTGCAAGCATAAATAAAACATGACACGTTAAAGCAGCAAACCCATAGAAATATTTTTTTCCCTTCAATAAAAAGAAAGTATATTTTAATCATGCATCAGATGCAAAATACATTGTCCGACTGCAAGACAGTCTGCTAAAGAGACACAGGCTCTCAGGATGTCATGTTAAGGAAGAGAAGAGTGTGAGCAGGAGAAAGATGTCACAGTGAAAACAAAACTCATAAGGGTATTTCAAAGTCTCTTGCCTCACTAAATCATATGCCTTATGACTGTGGTTGCTATAGTAGTCATACAACACTGGAAAATCTGAAGACTTTACTAGGAGAAAAGTGTGTGCATGTACATGTGGTAGGGAATATAGATTGTAAGCTCCACTGAGGCAGGAACTCATGTGAGTGGCCAAATAGTCTCTGTAAAGTGTTGCAGAATATGTGTGCACTATATAAATAACTGCTAATAAAATAAATAAAACAGAAGGCTAGACAGTAACCAGCTACTTGTGGAACTGATGCAACCAAGCAAAGCCCAACGTGGACATAAATGGCTGCAGTGATCCTAGGTCTAAAATAAAGACTAAATGATCTCTCACTTGTAATGACAGAGTACAGCGTTCAATATTACAGTATCAAAGAGCTGGGCGCATGTTTATTTTAATTAGACAGTTTTTTTTTTTAGTACAGTGTAAAAAATGTGGAATTGGTAGAGACACCACTACCTTATCTGGGGCATAGCTTAATGTTCATACAGGTCTCCCGTTGCATTTTTCAGAAATTAAGTATACAACTTAAGTATGCATAACACAAAAGGACAGAGGACCCAGATACAAATGACAAAATAAGCCGTGCTGTGATGTACTAAAAACCCTCCAAGTTACCTTTTATATAGTTTGCACACCTTTACTTTTACCCATATGGAACAACTTATGAAATTCAGATACTATTTAAAAAATGATGCTGTATGAATGCAAGAACCTAGCCAGACCACTGTAAGCAATGGATAAATTGATACATACCTGTTGTATCCTTAGCAAAAATGGGATTCCAAATGTGCCAAACACCTCCTTGTGAAAATGGGCCACAGTAATTAACATCTCATTTTCTTTGTCAATGTCAACCTGGTCCAGAGGGATTTCCTGTAACACCATTGAAAAAGTTTGTTGATATACCAGCCTAACGCTTGTCTTAGACAAGTATCAATAAGATTACTACATCAACTTTGTTTCAGGGACACCTAAACAAATGAAGCCTATTGGCTGCAATAGCTATTATACAGAGCCTCTATAATACAGAACTATTATAGAGAAGCAGCTCAGCAGGAAATAGCTGGCCATCAATTTACCTCTATTCGAAATGTTCGACTTGTAGCAGGTGATAAGCACTCTAGTAGTTCCTCCTCTTGGTGTACCCCGATTATCTTGTAGCTTACAATTTCTAGCAGCCTTAAAAAGAAAAATAAATAAAATACTTTTATTCTCAAACCGCATACAATGTGAAAAAAATATATTACTGTGAATGTATAAAGCTCATGCTAACATAGCATGAATGCCACACCGATCTGCTGTCTAGCTCCATCTGCTGGTGACACAGCATATAGAGAATATCTACCATACCAAAATACTTGTACCATTTTACTAACATATCAGAAAGGGAAAAAGAAATAAAACAATCCCCCAACACACTGCAATAGACTTGGCAAGAAGATTTGAATACTACATAATAAAGAAAAAAAAATCAAGAGATGTGTTGCAAAAGATCTCTGGATTTCTATTTACCATGTAGTAATCAAATGTTATTGCTGGGGGACATTTCTTATTTTCTAGACTCTATTAAATCCCTCGCTTCATCCACGTGTGAAAGACTTAAGCTGATATGAGCAACCAATATTTTATATAACATATTAAAAAGCAGTACAAAATATTCATATTAGTCAGCAAAAAATTAGTACTCGCTTCCTAACTCCGATGCTGCACTACACACCAAATAGATGTGACCTTACACATCATTGCTGCAGTCATGCCGTAAAAGGCCCCTCTCGGCGCACCAGGTCCATGAGACTCTGCTAGCGCTGGGTGCCTTTTTATGCCAAAAATGCGTCTAAGTCACAATACGATGGAACTAGGACGCACCAGCACACTGTTCTGATTAGATTTTCAATGCTTGATATCGGTGTGCGACTGAGTCTCTGAATCTGTATACGAAGTGCTGCAGTGTAGCAGCCACAGCTTTTTTCATTCCAAGTTCCATTGTGATTCATATCCAGACTCAGGTGTCCACACATATACAAGAGTCACATATCAAATGAATCAGAACAGTCTGCTGGTATGCATTTTCGTCAAACAAATATGCCCAACGCTAGCAGCGTTGCACGGGACCTGTCGGCTCACTTACGCCAGGCAATTCGCGCTGTGTGATGTATTGAGTCTAGATGTATGAAGACACATCTGTACCTATAGATTGGTAATATAGGACAGGAGCAAAAAGTAGTCTAATCCTCCTCACTAAAAAGCTAAGCATTAAAAATATACACAGTATAGTATTAGGGGGTCAATCCTATTAGCCGCAATGATCTCGCCGGTGCGAGTCATCACAGCAATTTATCATTTTAATCACTTTACGGCAGCTTGGATTCGCAGAATTTTGCTTGCAGCCCCATAGCACTGAGCAAAATTCACAGAATTCGTGCTCGGAGCGGGCCGCGAAGGGTCAGTCAGTTGCCTGCGCTTTAAGGCCGTTGCATCGACAACTCGCACATAATAGGATTGACCCCTAGGAGTCTTATGCATACCCCCATACTTGAAACTATACCCCTTTCACATGCAAAACTGGATTTTTAAAACTGTATAGCAAAAGTAACAGCGGCTACACATTTTACTGAATGCTAAGACAATATTAATCAGAAGAGATTCCATATAAAGAAACAGCAGTTATTATTGACCTTACACCAAAAGCTCTACTAGGACAGACTACCCAACCTCCATCCCCATCACAGGAGAGTGTCACAGGACAAACTAAACAATCCTAAATCTAACTCACTTTTTAATACTTTGTTGCAAATCCTTTGCAGGCAATTACAGCCTGAAGTCTGGAACGCATAGACATCACCAGACGCTGGGTTTCATCCCTGGTGATGCTCTGCCAGGCCTCTACTGCAAATGTCTTCAGTTCCTGCATGTTCTTGGGGGCATTTTCCTTTCAGTTTAGTCTTCATCAAGTGAAATGCATGCTCAATCGGATTCCGGTCAGGGGATTGACTTGGCCATTGCATAACATTCCATTTTTTTAGCCTTAAAAAAACTCTTTGGTTGCTTTTGCAGTATGCTTCGGATCATTGTCCATCTGCACTGTGAAGCGCCGTTCAATGAGTTCTGAAGCATTTGACTGAATATGAGCATATAATATTGTCCGAAACACTTCAGAATTCATTCTGCTGCTTTTGTCAGCAGTCACATCATCAATAAATACAAGGGAACCAGTTCCATTGGCAGCCATACATGCCCACGCCATGACACTACCACCACGGTTCACTGATGAGGTGGTATGTTTTGGATCATGAGCAGTTCCTTTCCTTCTCCATACTCTTCTCTTCCCATCACTCTGGTACAAGTTGATCTTTGTCTCATCTGTCCATAGGATGTTGTTCCAGAACTGTAATGGCTTTTTAGATGTTGTTTGGCAAACTCTAATCTGGTCTTCCTGTTTTTGTGGCTCACCAATGTTTACATCTTGTGGTGAACCCTCTATATTCACTCTTGTGAAGTCTTCTCTTGATTCTTGACTTTGACACATATACACCTACCTCCTGGAGAGTGTTCTTGATTTGGCCAACTGTTGTGAAGGGGTTTTTCTTCACCAGGGAAATAATTCTTCTGTCATCCACCAGAGTTTTCTTCCATGGTCTTCCGGTGTTGCTGAACTCTCCGATGCGTTCTTTCTTTTTAAGAATGTTCCAAACAGTTGATTTGGCCACACCTAATGTTTTTGCTATCTCTCTGATGGGTTTGTTTTGATTTTTCAGTCTAAGGATGGCTTGCTTCACTGATAGTGACAGCTCTTTGGATCTCATACTGAGAGTCAACAACAACTGATTCCAAATGCAAATGTCACACCTAGAATCAACTCCAGACCTTTTACCTGCTTAATTGATAATGAAATAACGAGGGAATAGCTCACACCTGTCCATGAAATAGCTTTTGAGTTGATAGTCCCATTACTTTTGGCCCCTTAAAAAGTGGGAGGCACATATAGAAACCGTTGTAATTCCTACACCGTTCACCTGATTTGGATGTAATTACCCTCAAATTAAATCTGAAAGTCTGCAGTTAAAGCACATCTTGTTTGTTTCATTTCAAAGCCATTGTGGTGGTGAACAGAGGCCAAAATATGAAAGTCAGTCCATTTGATTTTTTTATAAATATAAATCAACATTGACACTCTGGACACACATCAGACTATTTAATATATATATTCATCAGTCACGGTCCTTCTTTTATTACCACGTCCTAATATTTGTTACTCTAATATACCTCTTTAGGATTAGCTGATTTTTTAGGTGCCCCTTCCCCCCCAGCTCCATGGGGGTATAGACTCCAGTTATTGAAGAGTGCACAATTATCTAGGTGTACTATTACATTGACTTGAGCACTGCATGTTTGTGTTTTGCATTTACATTTGTCAAAACAAAATACTACACACCTTCAGGTTCAATTTACACATGAATTAATGTTATATAATGCGCTATGAGCGTACCCAAAATGGCCACCGTTAGGCTATATGTACATGTACAGAGACAGGCATATGCACATTCCCCTACCAAAGATGGCCGCCAACATCATTGGAGACAGTAGCACAGGCAGCGGAGCGCATTAATGATGCATCAAGCAACAGCACTGCCTGAATTACACTGGACGAGAGACAAGTCTGAACTGCATAATGAAGGTTTACACAACCTCTAGCATAGATGAGGAGACTAGCGCAATGCGCATGCGCACCACTCAGGACCCGGAAGTACGGCAGAACACCGCACATCCAGGCTTAATTAATGAGGAATACCGCTATTTAAGGCGGAAAAAACAGGACATTGCACCTTTTGCCCTTGAAAAAGTACCAAGAAGGGATGAAACGCATTGGGACCTAACCCACTGACTCATGGTTAAGGCTATTGTATCACCACCTGTCTAGGGGTGACTATATCTTTGTACCATTGTAGTTTATTTTTTCATTAAATACACCTTTTTAATTATTGAGGCAATACCTGTGCTGCATTATTTCTGAGCTCCCCTTTTTACATTTCACTCAGCCCACCAGGACGCAGGGAGGAGATGGACCACCAGACATCATAACCGGTTAAGTACTTCTTACTTCACCTTACCTGATACTGCATGATAGTGTCCCTAAGACCCTGATACTGCGCTCCTTATCTCCGAGGTGGTTTCTGTTGTGACAAAGGGGGCACCTACAGCTTCTTGAATATACAAGACTGTGCCTAAAGTTATTGCTGGCAGCATCTGTATACAAGATTCTGCCTAGTTATTGCCTACCTGATACAGATCCACCACAACACATCACTGACTCTTGATTACATTAGGACATATTTATTAATTTCTGGATTCATTAAGACTATAATTAAGACATCAACACTCAACCTCCAGCCTACAGTTTTTGCCCACCAGACGTAACCCGAACGTTACCTACATAAAAAGGACTCAAATTAACATCTAGAATCTTAATTTAGAACAGGTTGTTTTACATACATAGTTGTTTTACCCCACATAAATTATCTATATTTTTAGTTTCATTTACACAACTGAATACCACAGAGCGCTTTCCTCTTTTTTGTTTGTATGTTTGTAGGGACACTTCCTGAAGAAGCAGCTAGTGGTTATCTATTTACCCTTTTATGTGAGCGCTGACTGCCATCTCTTTACCACTAAGCAAGAGGCATCACACCCATGAAGACCAAGGAGCTCTCCAAACAAGTCAGGGACAAAGTTGTTGAGAAGTACAATTCTGGGTTGAGTTATAAAAAAATATCCAAATCTTTGATGATCCCCTGGAGCACCATCAAATCCATCAACAAATGGAAAGAACATGGTACCACAACAAACCTACCAAGAGAGGGCTGCCCACCAAAACTCACAGACCGGGCAAGGAAGGCATTAATCAGAGAAGCAGCACAGAGACCATAGGTAACCCTGAAGGAGCTGCAGAGTTCCACAGCAAAGGCTGGAGTATCTGTGCATGTGACCACAATAAGCCGTACACTCCATAGAGCTGGGCTTTATGGAAGAGTGGCCAGAAAAAAGCCATTACTTAGTGATAAAAAGAAAACACGATTTGAGTATGCCAAAAGGCATGTGGGCAACTCCACAAATGTATGGAGGAAGGTGCTCTGGTCAGATGAGACTAAAATGTAACTTTTCGGCCACCAAGGAAAACGCTGTGTCTGGCGCAAACCCAACACATCCCATCACCCCAAGAACACCATCCCCACAGTGAAACATGGTGGTGGCAGCATCATGCTGTGGGAATGTTTTTCAGCAGCAGGGACTGGGAAACTGATTTGAGTCGAGGGAAAGATGGATGGTGCTAAATACAGGGATATTCTTGAGCAAAACCTGTTTCAGTCTGCCTGTGATTTGAGACTGGGACGGAGGTTCACCTTCCAGCAGGACAATGACCCGAAGCATACTGCTAAAGCAACACTCCGGTGGTTTAAGGGGAAACATTTAAATGTGTTGGAATGGCCTAGTCAAAACCCAGATCTCGATCAAATTGAGAATCTGTGGTCAGACTTGAAAATTGCTGTTCACAAACGGAAACCATCCAACATGAAGGAGCTGGAGCAGTTTTGCCTTGAGGAATGGGCAAATGGGAATGGGAAGACTATAACGAGATTCTGCACATATCTCTTTTAGGTGTGTACCCACCTTAAGTATTCTATCCCAAAATCACAGGTTTATACATAACACAACGTGGACCACTCCAACAGTACTGGTTGGGCACTGTGTACGCCTCATCTTTGTACTACACAACATGTGTATCTGTACAGACCTAGAATAAAGTTAAAGCTTTTAAAGCATTTGAGTATGTATTCGATTATGGTGGGAACATAAAGACAAAACTATAAGAAGATGGAGTTACAGGTTTGGCCAGTGTAGCTGCAGGTATGTGTGCAGTGGTAATCCACGCCACTGACGATTACCAGCAATGTTATTGGCAGTGATCTTTTTTTTCTAATGTATATACATTGTCCCAATGAATAAAACACCATACTGGGACTATAATCTTAAAAAAACAAGACAAAAACAAATGACTAAATGAATTATGATTTTGAAACCCTTTACCTTAATTTACCCGATCCCTTCTCAGATAGTTCAACAGCTCTTTTACATTCTTCTAGAAGATCACGTACACAACCGTGCTTGTCTGGGTATAGTGTTATTTCCTATAAAGAAAATGCAGAGTGTTAATACTAGTAATAAGAAAAAAAAAAATGCTGATTTTAAAATGAACACTAAACCAATGTTAATCCAGTTTAATATGACAACGGATAAGGGAAGGGAGCAGTTAACATTTTCTCATGCCACACAGAGGATCATGTAGTAAAAGTTGGTGGACATTTCAAATATAAAGTACTTTACTTGTAGTTCAGGTGATAACTAAGGTTGCCCACAGGCAGGGAAAGCAGAGAAATCCAATTAACACTGAAGGAAATCAGCAAAGGTTGCAGCTGCATGCAAGTACCTCGACCAAGGTACTATTATTGAGAAGGGAGAATATGGTTTTCTTAAATGCATGAGGTATGTGTTTCAGTGCAGTTGAGTCAAGAACCAAACAGGAAATCATCTACCATGAATTGTAGTTGCAGTAGAACAAACAGAGTGACTCCTATATAATATCTCGGGGTAAATGCCTAAACTTAACTAAAAATGGACAAGCCCTTTAGAGGGGGAAGCATATAGAACAGGACAGAATATGAGGTTGTAAAAGTAACAAAACTAAATTACTCTTATAACACAAGTTTTGAACGTCATAAGGGCCAGCTGTAAAGCAGACATTATCCATGTCACTCCAAGTGTTAGTAAAATGGTCTGCATCATTATAAACTGGTTTTGGGCTGCTGTACAGCACTTAAAGGGGAATTGGCATATAGGGACAGAGTAAACTTGCCATATCCGATATTAAATGGATATATATTGATGGTTCTGTGAGAGTCGGGGGAGGAGCTGCCGGGTGAGAGCGCCTACCTCCCCTAAGCTGCATCAACCAGCAGGGTACGCTGGCCTCATGGCAGCAGAAGCGTCTGCCGCCGATCCCCGGCGTCAGATAAGGCCCCGGCGGTCTAGTGAGGACGCGGATGCTCCGGGCCCTGACTGCAGCGGCTTTGGATCCATCTCCGGCGTCAGAAGCAAGGACTGCCGCGTGCAATTCCCCCCGTAAGTGAGGAACCACCTTGACATCTCCGTGCGTCCGGTTGCAGTCCGGGTCCCAGCACCGCTGCTAGCAAGCTCAGTCGTGATCCGCCCTATTACAGGTGTTGTGGCCCAGCGGAGGTAGATGGAGTTGCAGCACATGCGTCTTAATTCAGAAACTTAGTACTACCTACCCAAAAACACAGAAAACAAAACCTAAAAAAAGCTTAGGACTGCCTGAACAGTCCCCTGTTACAAAGGTGCATCTTAATCCTGCCGTACCATAAGGAACAACTGAAGGCCTGTGGTTAGGGGCAGGGGATATTTGGAGGAGGACCCAAAGCATCCTGGGAGCTGAAAGCTTTAACTGTTTGGTGCCTGGATCCTTGTGGATCCCTATGGACCCTGAAGAAGGCTTCTGTTTAGCAGAAACGCGTAGGTGAAAAAAATCAGCAGGTGAAGAGGACCATATACCAACAAGATGATTTACCATCTTATCGATTTCACATAAACTGGATGGAATTCCCGGGCATTGTTTCCATTAAGGGAATGGTAGGTGCTGTGATGTCATGGAAATGCTCAGACCTGCATCAGTTGTAATCTGACATCTTGTGTGAGTCAGTTTGAACACTGGCTAAACTGCTGATGGCAAGGCGAAGAGAATTACTGGTGTTCGAACAGAGCATGATGGTGGGTGCTCGATGGATGGGACATTCCATTTCCGAAGTTGTACGGACAATCAACATTCCACGATCTACGGTGTCACGTGTGTACCGGGAATACCTCATGTAAGGCATTACCACCTACCGTGAATAGTGCGCAGTAGCAGACCACAGGTGGTTAATGATTGGGGCCAATACCATCTGTGGTAACAGACACTGGCTCAAATCATATACACATTCAATGCAGGAGGTACCAGACAAATATCCAGCAGGTCAGTGCAGCGGTCTTTAACTTCTATGGTATATCTAAGCAAAATACCCACTAGAGTGTCTCTGTTAACACTGACACCCGACAACTCCTCAAGCTGGGCTCATGAAGTCACTCATTGGACCCTGGAAGGCTCGCAACGCGTGGTCCAATGAATCACAGTTCCAGTAGTTCCAGGCTTACGGTAGGGTTCGGGTATGGCGCAGACCCCATAAGGCCATGGACCCCAGTTGTTAACAAGGCTGGTGGTGGTTCCATAATGGTGTGGGGTGTGTTCACGTGGCATAGGTTGAGTCCGTTGGTCCGCTTGAGCATGTCATTGACCAATAACTGCAACATTGCATTGCTTGATGATAATTTGCAGCCCTTCATAAGACTTAATGTACCCCCCCAATGAAGGAATATTCCAACAGGATAATGCACCGTGTCATCGGTCCCAAGTTGTCCAGAATTAGAGGACCATTCTGGAGAGTTCCAATGAATGGTGTGGCCACACCATTCGCCCAACATGAACCTCAAGCATTAATGGGATGTGGTGGTACTTACAAATATCAGGTAGCTCTGGGAAGCTATCCAAACGGCATTGGTTCTCTCTCCAGGGGTCTTCTGTCCACTTGTGGAATCGATGCCAAGTCAAGTTAATGCTTTTCAACGATCTAGAGAGGGTCCTACACAATACTAGGCATCTATCCCATGATTTTTGGTACTTCAGTGTATGTGATTTTCTTCTTTGTCTGGTAGGCGACCACCTTACACAAATTCTCTTTTATGGAATTGTATGGAGTTTTTCTTGTATTTTTTACTAGCTGATGTGCCGGTTTCACCTGGGTAGACCTTCATTATTTACTATTTCCATGTCCTTCATCACATTTTCACCTAACTTATATGCTTAGTTCATTGTATGTCTCTAGGGTAAAGGAGTCTGGTAGTATATTATTTAAATAAATTGATTTAAAAATAAAAAAAAAAAACTTTATTTTTAATATGAATGTATTGAAGGTGGGTTATAAGACGTATATAAACCTTTTATTGCTCTACTTGAGGATTTATTTGTAAACTACATTGGCGGTTTTCTCCTCAGGTGCTAGTGTCACCAGGCTGCTGGGTGAGCTAACTCTGGAGCAGGCCATGTAGAACTGCCCCTGTGAGAAGCAGTCCCCCCTCAGGTCATCCCTGCCTCCCTCAGTGACTGTCCCTGAGACTTAATGATGGCCAATGTAAAGTAGACCTTGAGGGGGAACTGCAGCCTCTTGAATTTAAAGGGGTACTCTGATAGTATGAGTGGTATACATAGCATGAACACCCACTCCCCTCGAGCACAGCCAGTGAACACTGTGGCCTCTGACATTCCTGTGGAGGGCCTTTACTTGCAGCCTGGTGCCATTGCAGAGTTTGGGTGGATTGATGTTCAGCAGCAACATCACTGAAATCCCCACGTCGGGGATAAGCATATGGGCTGAGAGGCCAGGAGGGTTGAGGGCGTTGAACCCCACAGGGTAGTGGACCGCGTCATCCATTTTCACTACAAAGTCCACAGACCTGTACTGCCACTTCTCAAATGAAGTAGTGTGTAATTAATGACGGAAGCCGTGTTGTTCTAGGGTGTCAGAATGGCACGATCGTAGAGCCAGTCCATGGACTTTTTTGGGGGATATCGGCAACATCAAGGTATATTCTGGCTGTGAGGTCTGCTAGTCTTTTCACTACTTTGCCTAGGCCTACAGGGATGGTCACCTTTCCCTCGGATAGTCTCTGTTCCCCTATTTTGAGGAGGACTCAGGATGAACATGAGGGTTCACTGGGCAATTCTCCTGAGTGTGTTTCCAGATGAGGGGCCACAGATATGATGCCTTGACGCACGCCTTAACTTAGCCAATAGTACCGGGGGGAACTTGAGCTGACGAAGTCTGCAGGAAGTTTCCAGCTAACAGCACGGTGACTCCCCCCATTTCTCAGTCTTTGTCCCTGATGGGTTTGAGGGCTCTGCTCAGCGCCTCAAAACGCCCCTTGTGTGCCATGGTACTCTCATCCCAGACAAAGAGCTTACAGTCACGCAGCACTTGGACCATGTTGCTTAGTCACCCAAATCACCACAGTCGAGAGGAAAATTTTACCCCTTTTCAGCCCTTTAGGAGTTGAATTTTGAAAAATCCCTGCTTAGTGAGTGTTATGAAATTTGGGAAATATAATCCTTCTATGACCTTGTTTCCAGGGCCATGGGTTTGGGCTGGGCGTTGATGTGTCATTGAGTCAAGACATTTGTTTTTCTATATTAAGATGTGAATGCATCCACTAAAGCTTACTACTTTTATATAAAAGAATGTGCTACACTAGATGCGTTTTCTCTTGTTTTGCATATCATACCTATTGTTGGAAAGTAAACTGTAAATCAAATTGACAGTGTGTAAGAGATTTTGTGACAAGTTTGGATACTGTAATAAGAGTTCCACCAAAACGGGGGTTGGTTAAATCTTTAATTTCCTCCATAATAGAGGTGGTTCTTTTTATTTACTCTACGCTGGTGAGGGGACTATTTTGTTATCTAATACTAGAGGCCGTTTTACACCTTGTGATTTCTACTTTCTAATACCAACAAAGTAGTGAGACACTTGGAATTTAATAGTCAAGTGCATTATTACCAGATGAAGGTTTTTTTTCTCCCCTTATTTTGATTTATTTTAAAGAGAAAAAAGTAGGGAAACATAAGGACATAAGGAAGAGAGACTCAAGTGAATCATACATTATTTATGCTTGCTGGAACTTTATATATGGACAGATCATGGTGTTTTTGATCTATATTTCTGTTGAAATAAACTAGTAGTGCCTGCGAGTTAGTCATTTGTATGTAGCACATAGTAATACACTACCAGTTAAAAATTTAGAACATCTTAATTTTTTTCAGGTTTATTGAAATTCAAGAAATTCAACACTAGCTAATAACCTGAAATGGTACAAAAAGTATCAAATTGCTACTAATAATTAAAAAATAATGTTTAGGCTAGCAAAACCTGAAAAATTATTTACATCTGAGATATAAAAAAGGCCTTTCAGGGAACAAGTAATGGGTTAAGAACGTGCAGCTGTTCTGCAACAATGAAAGAGGCTTGTCTGGGCCATGAAGTGCTGCCAATGGACTACTAGAGACTGGAATGAATGATCGAAGAATTAACATTTTTAATTTGTGTCATTACGCAGGGTTTTTGCACATTGTGCGAAAGGATGGTTCCTCAGTGTGTGGGCTTGCTTACTAGGCAGCGACTTGTAAAGACCACCGCTTGCTCGCGTATTTAATAGAAAGATATAAAAGGACAATGATTTTAAAAGCAAACACCTATGTAAAAGCATTGTCGTTTCAAATTTTGTGGACTCTAAACATGCCGAGGATGCGGTGGCTGCACAGTAAATAAACCCTTGATCCGAATTATCAAACACGGAGGAGGAAGTGTGATGGTCTGGGGCTCTTTTGCTGGATCCCAAGACAGCAACTGATCAAACAAGGCTAACAAAGCATTTTGCAGCACTATGCAATAACCTCTGGTCAATGCAGGGCCGGCTACAGGGCGAGCCGTGCCCTGTGCAGGATGGGACTTATGCGCCCATTACCTGCGCACAGCCGAACACTACCGATAATGGGGGCATTACCTAATTACCATAGAGTTAAAAAAGGGAGGGAATGCTTGTCACGTCACCTAAATGGCGTTATTTGGAAGCGTGCCCGTATGGCATGCCTCCCATTAACGTCAGGCTGGGGGCGAGCCCAGCACTAGGTCAGTAGCTGGGCTGCCCCCAACCCTCTTCCTGCACTGAATGGATGCCACGCACATGTGCGCGGCATCTGTTCTTCTCTGGGGCCCGCCCCGCTGCGGTGGTGATGGTGTCCAAACTCCCGCGGGACACTGCGCCCCGCGGGTGAAACAGCGGGGCAGTGCCTGAAAAACGGGACTATCCCGCTGCAATCAGGAATGGCTGGGAGGGGTGCACCCTCTATTGGGTGGCACCGTTGTTCGACCGCTCTGGTCGAACATGCCTCGAGCCGGCCCTGGGTCAATGCCTAGTTGGTCATCAAAGTTCATTATACAGCAAAATAATGACCCAAAGCATACCTCCAGGCTGTGTGAGAACTATCTTAGAATAAAAGAACAAGACGGCATGCTTCAAATCATGAAACAATCAGCGCAGGCTTAAGACCATTGAGCTTGTTTGGGATGAACTGGAAAGAAGGGTGAAAACAAAACCACCTACAAGACCAACACATTTTTGGGAATGTCTGCAACAGTGTTGGGAAGAACTTCACAAACAATATTTTATCTCCATTGAAGAGAGAATACCACGCGCTTGGCTGTTACTTTGGCAAAAGGTGGCTACTTTGTGTCAAATACCTTGGGTGCAGAGGGCGCTAAACAGAAGCAGGCATAAAATTCAAAATAAAACTTGTTTGAAAACATGCTCTACATTACATGAGGTCATACAGTCAGGTGCATAAATATTGGGACATTGACAGAATTTTCATATTTTGGCCTCTGTTTCATTTCAAAGCCATTGTGGTGGTGAATAAACAAGATGTGCTTTAACTGCAGACTTTCAGATTTAATTTGAGGGTAATTACATCCAAATCAGGTGAACGGTGTAGGAATTACAACGGTTTCTATATGTGCCTCCAACTTTTTAAGGAGCCAAAAGTAATGGGACTATCAACTCAAAAGCTATTTCATGGACAGGTGTGGGCTATTCCCTCATTGTTTCATAATCAATTAAGCAGGTAAAAGGTCTGGAGTTGATTCTAGGTGTGACATTTGCATTTGGAATCGGTTGCTGTCAACTCTCAATATGAGATCCAAAGAGCTGTCACTATCAGTGAAGCAAGCCATCATTAGGCTGAAAAATCAAAACAAACCCATCAGAGAGATAGCAAAAACATTAGGTGTGGCCAAATCAACTGTTTGGAACATTCTTAAAAAGAAAGAACACCAAAAGACCCGGAAGACCACAGAAAACAACTGTAGTGGATGACAGAAGAACTATTTCCCTGGTGAAGAAAAACCCCTTCACAACAGTTGGCCAAATCAAGAACACTCACCAGGAGGTAGGTGTATATGTGTCAAAGTCAACAATCAAGAGAAGACTTCACAAGAGTGAATATAGAGGGTTCACCACAAGATGTAAACCATTGGTGAGCCACAAAAACAGGAAGACCAGATTAGAGTTTGCCAAACAACATCTAAAAAAGCCATTACAGTTCTGGAACAACATCCTATGGACAGATGAGACAAAGATCAACTTGTACCAGAGTGATGGGAAGAGAAGAGTATGGAGAAGGAAAGGAACTGCTCATGATCCAAAACATACCACCTCATCAGTGAAGCATGGTGGTGGTAGTGTCATGGCGTGGGCATGCATGGCGGACAATGGAACTGGTTCCCTTGTATTTATTGATGATGTGACTGCTGACAAAAGCAGCAGAATGAATTCTGAAGTGTTTCGGGCAAATATGCTCACATTCAGTCAAATGCTTCAGAACTCATTGGACGGCGCTTCACAGTGCAGATGGACAATGACCCGAAGCATACTGCAAAAGCAACCAAAGAGTTTTTTAAGGCTAAAAAGTGGAATGTTATGCAATGGCCAAGTCAATCCCCTGACCTGAATCCGATTGAGCATGCATTTCACTTGATGAAGACAAAACTGAAGGGAAAATGCTCCAAGAACATGCAGGAACTGAAGACATTTGCAGTAGAGGCCTGGTAGAGCATCACCAGGGATGAAACCCAGCGTCTGGTGATGTCTATGCGTTCCAGACTTCAGCCTGTAATTGCCTGCAAAGGATTTGCAACAAAGTATTAAAAAGGCCTGCTTCCGGGGCTTGGCTGATTTCTTGGGGCCAGCCTGTCGGGGAAAGGACTGTGCTTTAGGCCTACCCTGGGCCCTGTAAGGCCGAAAGGACGACGTACCTGAACTGGAAGGAACTGCAGCAGACAGGAGATATGCCGATTTGGCTGCCGCCAGCGTGGCTACAATTTTGTCCAGATCCGGAACAAATAGGACTTCTCCATTATAAGGCAAAGCTTCCATCCCCTTTTGGAATCAGCGTCCGCCTTCCAAGATCGTAACCATAAGGTGCGACGAGCCGCTACCGAGAAGTCAGGGTACTGATATCTAAAGCCGTAAGTGGCCGAATCCCGGAGATTGCCCATCAACTCGGTTTGTTCAGCCGAACAGTCGGAATCGAAAGACGCCTCCCTATCAGCCCAGCGCTCCATAGCTCTGGCTACCCAACAAATGGCCATAGTCGGCCTGGCTGCCCCCCCCCCCCCCCCCCCGCGAGGGAATAAACGGTCTTCAGGCAGATTTCCACCTTACGGTCCGTGGCATCCTTTAAGGAGGACATGGGCGAAGTGGCACTTCGGACCAGGCGTGTCACATGAGAATCCACCTGTGGTGGGGATTCCCACTTAGCAAAATAATTGTCCGCAAACGGATAAGCCACTGCTAAACGTTTTTGAGGCTGATACAGTCTGCCAGGATGTTTCCACGCTTCCACTAAGTGGTCCACCAATTGACCCGAAAGGAAACACTGTGGCGTCACCCTTAACATCTTTGAAAAAGGCATGTTTGGATTTTGATACCGGAGGTTCCTCATCCTCAATAACTAAAGCTGTGCGGACTGCACGAATAAGGCTGGGTATATAAACCTTCGACTTAGCGTCCGACTCTTTAGTACGGAGAGGTTCTTGGTCCGACAGATCCAGAATCTCCCCATCATCGGTCGTCCCCTCGTCATCCTCATAAGGAGTGGACAGACACCACCGGCCGCTTGTGAGGCCGCAAAACAGACTCCCCTTGTAACATGTCTGACAAATGCTGCACAGAACTTGTTAGAGAATTAACCCACACAGGCTCCTGAGAGACCTGTGGGGTACCATCAGTTCCCCTGAGGAGGGGAAATAGGGAGACTGTGGGGTACCATCAGTTGTCTCGGGAACCCCTGCATGGGTGACGACACCACTGACTGCTGGGACAATCCCATCTGAGGGAACGCAGGTTGTGGAGCTAACTGGCCCACTAGGGTTGCTTTAGCGAAAAAAGCCCAGGGCAGTTCCTGTACCGAAGCCGTGACAGTAATTGGCCGCGTCAATAAAAAACACCGACATAGCCCCTCTGCGCTACCCTCCCCCTCCGCTATAGGTACCTTACACGTAGTACACAGAAGCAGGAGAGGAAAATCACTCTCAGACATGGCAAGTATGTGACCCCTCTCACTGATACGCGTTAGTATAGTGAGAGAACCGCCCTGCAATCACCGTACCGCAAGGGCTTTAGCAGAAGAGCAGGGACAGTGAAAAGGCTGACAGTAGAAAGTGAAAGTACAGGCAGCAGACGCTAGCAGCAGTCACATACCATGCAAAGAAATCAATCCCTGCACTATCAGCGCTGATCCTCAACTACGCAGACACAGGGCCTGGTAGGACACAGCGCTGCATACACAGACCTGTTCCAACGGAGGAGAGGTATGCCGGGGGACCCAGACCACGATGCCACCGATCAGCAGCGTTCACCATGCTTCCATAAAGATGGCCACCGAGGAGCAGAGAGGAGGCCGGCCTGGGGGAGGAGCGCTGCCACAGGGCCAATCGGCAGGTGCAGAGGGCTGTGTGCAGCGGGGGAGGCGCCGGCTGTGTACAGGGAAGGCGCGCTCCCCTGGCATGCAGCGGACCGCAGCTGGCACCGCTCAGCTGCGGTCCGCTGTCCCAGGGGGGTAGTGGAAGCGCAGGTCCGTAACCTGGCTCCACGTGGCAGCCAGTCCCCAGGGAGCCCCCTGCCTGGGGACTCCGGACCATGTTCCAGCGGGGACCCACCGCTTACCTGCTGTCCCCCTTGAATCCGGCCATGGTCCCAAACATCTGGGGTCACCGCCAGCTGTGACCCCAGATGCCTACCGGCATCCCCGGATCAGTACCGGCGTTCTGGTACCGGCAGGGGTGTAGGGAAGACAGCATGGACGTCAAGAATGACTGTCCATGCTGTACCTCCAGATGTGCAGCCACAGCTGCCTTGTAGAAAACTTCAGGGGCTATCCTTAACCCCCCTCTAAACAGGTGCATCCGACTCCGAGCCGGGCACCAACGAAACTGAGATACCTTGGCTCGGGGGCGGGGTATAGGAGTGGGACCCTAGTGCATCCTGGGAGGCTGAAAACTTAACTCTATGGTGTCCGATGCCTGACGTCATCACCTATACCCCAAGGTATCCTGTGGATACCCTATGGACCCTGAAGTAGAAAACCTGAGTTAGTTAACAGAATTTAAAGAATGGAGAACCAGAAGTCTGCCCTGAGCAACAAGCATACCACGTTGTAATTCCACACAGAGGACACTCAACCCATGGTAGAGTGAACCATAATGTGAACAGACCTTGGAGCCTGCATTGAACATACTCTGGATTAATAAAGTGCAAAAACCAACTGTCCATGTTCACGCAAGTGGACCAGTCTACTGGAATAAGCAGAGCTAAAAACCTCCATTTACGAAAATCAAGAAATAGAGCCTGCACTACACCAAGCAAGATATGTCCCCAAAGCCATGGAAAATAAAAAAGGCCTGGGCAAAAACGGAATCCAAACAATTACGGTCAGAGAAACACAGGCCTGAGGCAGACACAGGCTCCAAGGCCTCTTTGTATGAGAAAAAAGCCAAAGTAGGACCCATCCTGTTAAAGTAAACAGCCAGCTAGCAGAGGGCCGTAAAGCCCCTAGTGTCAAGACACTGTAAAGTAGGAATCTCCAATGCCAGAAAAGACCAAGTAAAATCAGCAGAGAACAAGTGGAGAAAGATGGACAGGTGAAGTATCCTCAGTAAAGGTAGCGAATGGTCACAGAAAAAAAAACAGCAGATATGAATATTGACTGAACAAGACAATCAAACCAAAGAAGTGAGATGGCATCCAATTGGAATGACAGCTGAGCCCTAGTTTTGCGCCAATACGAAAACCACGGCAAAGCCTGAGATTTTAGCAGATGAGTTCTACTAGTCTGTTAGATATGTGAAGATCAGCAGATAGAGGGCTACTCTGTGGAACCAACTGCCTACAGGGTCTTAAGTGTTTTAGTCAACAAATTCTGGACAAGAACCACAAGGACAATCCAGCTACCCTTAGGAGGAAACCCATATTACAGTATATGCAAAAAAAAATAAAAAAAAATCTATGTATGCCACTGCTAAAGCCACATGACACAACAGTGACCATACCAGAGAAGGGAATGAGTGCACAGCAGATTATCTAGCTCCATTCCATTAACTTGAGAAGAGATGTTGGTAGATAAATCTGATGAGGCCAAATGTCACAAGTGTAGGTACCGTATCAGCGCTTCTAAAAACCAGATCCAGAAAACAGTATGGACCATCCCAACAAAAAAAAAAAACATTGTTGAAAAACCATCTCAGCTACCACCGCCAAGGGACTAACTAGTTGTAGGTAGGAAATTAGGCAACAAGGTCCTCTAAGATAACAGAACAAAACTGCTTCTGACATTGAAGATAAGAATCTTCAAATCTGTAGATAATCATCCTATAGAAAGTGGCGACAAGGAGACCAAGTAATAGGCCACCTAGGCATCGGCGAGGACAAATTCCACACAACTCCAGTGTATCCATAGAATAACTGATTGGAGTAGGAGAAAAGCAGAGCTTGCAAGATACAGAAGACTACCTAGGGATGGATAAAATATATCACATTGAGAAGGTGACAAGAACCTTGCAAGAAGTATGGCAGCCACAAAATAAGGACGAAGAAACGAGACAACGCCAACTGGAACTGGGGTCCTACTGGTAGCGTCACAAGGCTCTTGGATAGAGCATTGTCAAACCCTGGCAAGGAGCAAGCAGGGTAGGCCTACAGACACAGTCAGGGGGAAACTGCAGTGGTGAGAAAAAATAAAGCGAAAAACACCACAGCTACTAGTGCTGACCTACTCCTACCAGCACTTGAGTTAACTTTTTTGGATATAAAGCTCCTCCACTCCCAACCCTTCCTCTATTAAGTACTGGCTCCTCAACCATCACTATTCCCAATTGTGAAAAAGTGTCCCCCAGATGAAAGAAAGAGAAATCATGTGATAACACACCATATTAAAACTTGTCAACACGCACAACATAAAGATTCTGCCAACACCCCCAGTCTCCTTGTCCAATTCCTATTTAGGATTGCTGCAGTGGCCGCACAGAGAACATCCAATTGTGTGAGCAAACGTTTAGACCAAACACCATAACTGATGTGCAATAACAAATAAAGCAGGTGGTTAGAGCTGATTGAGTTTGAGGAGCAGATTGGAGTAAGGCTCCCACTAACAGTCACCCTCGGAGATCATGGTCCCGTAGCTACTAACCACCCGTGAGGAGACCAGTGCAGGCTGTGTCAGAAGCGCAGATTCTTCCCCTGGGAGATAGGAGGCTGTGTTGAGGATGTGGCGGCAGATCCCAGTGTGTAGTGCATGGGTGCACTGCAGCAACTAACTGCCACTCCCGCTATATGGAGGACCGGCAGGCTACAATGTCTGGCCAGAATGGAGTCGAGACTGCAGTGTAAGGCCCCCACTAACAGTCCCTCCCCCCATGAACAAGGTGTCACACAGCTGGACATGGACACTGGGGAGGGATGGGGCTGTGCTGTTAATTCCAACCATGGTCCATGGCATGTGGACCACATGCTTTGTGGTTCTCATGGAGAACTCTGCAAACACCTATGTTAACATTAGAAAAAAACAAAACATAAACTAGCTGCTTTGCAGCTTAGCAAAATGTGCCCACTACGTGAGACACAAAAATAAAATGGATTTCCTATAATGTCCTATGGCCTCACAGGATGTAGAGGAGGTAGAGAAAGTTTTCAAACAAGCTTAGTTTTAATTTCGTGCCTGCTCCTGCTTTGGCGTCCTCTACACCCAAGGTGTACCAAAATCCCCAGATTGGATGAAATAGAATTTAGACTAAATTTTGTTAAAAAAAAAAAGCAAAAGTTTTGTTTATCTCCAACTGTTCATTTGTTCCATGCTTTAATTTCAGAGTACATTAAGATATAAAACTGGGTAACTTTAAATAAAACTGGAAAAATGGGGTGTTCTAGAAATTTTGAACTGTAGCTTTGATGCCTAGGAAAATATAGTGCTTGAATCAAGTTTCAAACTCAAATACTCCTAACTGCATAACTACCACTGAGGAGTAGATGTATTAACCACCGTTATGGCGTTTAGTGGTATCAGCACAAGTTATGTGCGTTGAAACCGCTTCTCCCCCAAGTACTTATGTGTTTGAAATTACAAGGGCGCAATGTCTCCATCTGCACTGATGTGCAGACAAACGTATGAACAGTCAATGGCACTGACCTTCCGACAACCAAAGCTATCGGAATTGCTGCCAGGGACCGTGCTTACCCCCCTCGTGACCATTGGTTTCCAGGACCTTGGAATCCATTTTCCACATTCCATCTGGATGGGTAGGCGCTGTGCATCTGAAACAAGCTGTCTACATGGGGATACCACAAGGGCAGTTTTTAATGCTGTTTTTTTATTGAAGGATGAGAGTGTACTGCAAGAATAAAACTGTTCTCTTATTCTAAAAGGTGTTGAACTACTACTCTCTCTTTTTACCTTTTGAGATTACAAGTGTATGAGAAGTTTATGGAAGAACCGTATACAGAGTATCTATTAACCTATCTGGATCCATGATTGAAAAGAATTGCTTATTGTCTTTGGATTGGACTCATTGAACACTGGCACATATAATTTATCTGCAGAGTAAGATATTTATTTTATCTGGACATTTGCTGTGGGCTTACACAATTTTATTTACTTTTCACTTGTGTCTTTTCTACTATATGTGAAACCTATTAGCGCCAGGTTTTGGGACCATTTCACCTACCATTTAGATTTGTTTTGGGAGAGTGGTAAAACTCCCTGTGTATTCGACAAGCTGCTATTAGGATATTTTTGTGCAATATTGGATTTCATTTCTTGTTATATAAGCGCTGGTCAGATGCCAAAAGAGGGAGAGTGCAACTCGCCGTAGAGGTGAATTAGCACTCACCCTCTTCGGCAAACCAAGCATTACTACATGTAGCAGTTATCAGGACACTCTTCTTCACCACGGTCCGGAGGTGATGCGGGTCCGTACAGATAACGGCAGCTGCCTGCTGTTTAATACAGCTACCCCTGGAGTATCATGAAGAGCATAACTGTACAAAGAACTATAAAAAGGCAAGAAGCCAATGCAATACCTACCTCTTCTCTAAACTGGCTATTCAGCCATATACATTTGAAACTCCTCCTGTTCTCAAAGTCTGTGATTTTCATCTTAAGCTGGAACACAGAAATAACAGTCACTCACACCATCATATTACAATAAAAATAATAATTTGATCATCATAAGACGACATACCTGCTGATAATATAGTTTCTTAGGCTGTCTAGGCTTGAAGAACTGAAGAAGGTCCCTTAAAGTTCCTTCATAATTATGCCTAAGAGGGTTTCCAGGACCATCCCTGTAACTATAGATTACACGTGTAAGTAACAGAATATGTTCACTATAACGTCAGCAGGGAGATACAGTAATCAGAATCTATGGGACGCAAGCTTTAGGATATTCGTGTATAACTATATAACAATAACATTTTAATACTGGATACAAAAAAACAACACAAATGTATATAACAAAACAAAGCTGCTGTATACAAAGTTGTCTGTTTTGGCAGTGACATGAAAGCAGTGTGTATACATCTGAACTACAAATCAATGATCTATGTACACGTGCCAACAATAAACCATTAACGGACTGTGAAAGGAAAAATAATAGCCATCAGAATCGGTCATCTGTGAATGTCCAAATACATGTGTACAAAGGGATTTAATGCCTATATTCCAAATTACTGGGCGGCTGCTTTCATAATGTAGCTGAACACAGCACAAAAGAAACGGACCATTGGCCAGATCTCCAGACTTGTTCATCAAAGTGCATTTGTGATTTTAATCACAAGATCTCCAGAAGAGCATACACTGATCTAAAGGGAAATATGGAATTGCAGAAATGTGTAAAAATGTAAAGCTTTTCCTTCCAAATGTAACTGACACATAAAAGCTGATAGACCGAATACTCCAAAGGAATCCATACATGTGGTGTTACTGTACAACCTTTCAAAGATTATTCAACATTTTTCTTTAGAAGTTCCTATTGAATGAACATAGCACTTACCCTTGAGATTTGAAAAACTGTAGAAGCATTGGGTCAGTGTTGAGTCTTTGTGCAACAGTCTTTGCAACCTATTAATTACAACACAGATATACTGTAGGTATTTATGAAACATTTCCCAGCAGTCAAATTGCAGAGGTTGAGAAAATGTGTTCAAAAGTTTAATTTTTTTTTTTTTTTAAATTGACATTGATATTTGGGAAATCATCTCAAGGGAAAGCGTAAGAAAACAAGAGATATGGTAAGAACTTACCTTTGTTATCTCTGTTTCTACGAAGTCCATAGGGTCCACAGGGTGACCTTGGGGTATAGCTGGATCCTGGATCCTCGGGCACCACGGAGTTAAAGCTTTTAGCTGCTCCCAGGATGCACTTGGGTCCAACCTCCCCTATACCCTGCCCCCGAGCCACAGGCACCTCAGTTGGTAAGCAGCCCAGGCCGGAGGAGGAGACGAAACAGAGAGAAGGAAGACTGGAACACACAAGAACCATACTCACAGAAATGGGAGACGGAAAACCGGTGACCAGTCACAGAGCCCATATGAAGCCAGGTGCGTCAGGGCGGGTGCCCTGTGGACCCTATGGACTTCGTAGAAACAGAGATAACAAAGGTAAGTTCTTACCATATCTCTTGTTTTCTACTTCAGGGTCCATAGGGGTCCACAGGGTGACCTTGGGGATGTCCCAAAGCAGTCCAACTAAGGGCGGGGACGCTCCTGTGCTGATAGGAGAACCCGGCGCCCAAAGGATGCATCCTGAGAGGCAAAGGTGTCAAACGCATAGAACCTCAAAAAGGTCTGAATGGAAGACCAGGTGGCCGCCTTACAGAGCTGAACAGCAGAGGCGCCACGGCTAGCAGCCCAAGAAGGGCCCACGGACCGAGTGGAATGAGCCTTAACAGAGGCTGGAACAGGTAAACCCTCCTGCATATAAGCCTCAATAATAACAGAACGAAGCCAACGGGCTAGAGTCTGTTTGTTGGCAGGCCAACCCCTCTTGTGAAAACCAAAGAGGATAAACAAAGAATCCGACTTCCTCACAGAACTAGTCCGGTCCACATAAACCTGGAGTGCCCGGACAACGTCTAAGGAAGTCTCCCCAGCCGAAAGATCAGGTGACTGAAAGGCTGGTACAACAATTTCCTGATTAATGTGGAACCTGGAAACCACCTTAGGCAGGAAATCAGGACGAGTGCGAAGCACCGCTCTGTCCTGATGAAAAATCAGAAAAGGGGGACGACAAGAAAGCGCCCCCAAATCTGAAACCCTCCTGGCAGAAGCAATTGCCAAGAGGAAAACAGTTTTAAAAGTTAGCCACTTGAGCTCCACTGACTCCAAGGGCTCAAAAGGAGGACCCTGTAAGGCCCTAAGAACCACCGCCAAATCCCACGGGGCCACAGGTGGCACAAAGGGAGGCTGGATTCTCAAAACACCCTGGAAAAAGGTGTGTACGTCCGGCATAGCAGCGATCCTGCGCTGGAACCACACCGACAGACCAGACACGTGTACCTTCAGTGAAGAAAGACGTAATCCTAAGTCCAAACCGGACTGAAGGAAAGCCAGAATACGCGAAACTCGGAACACCTGGGGATCATAGTTTCTGGCCTCGCACCACTGAAAGTAAGTGTGCCACACTCTGTGATAGATCCTCGCGGAAGCAGGCTTGCGCGCCCTCAGCATGGTGGTAATAACGGAGCTAGAAAAGCCCCGAGACCTCAGGACGGCTGTCTCAAGAGCCACGCCGTCAAAGATAGTCGACCCAGATCCGGGTGAAGACAGGGCCCCTGAGACAACAGGTCCCGCCGTTGAGGTAGGAGGTACGGAGCGTCGATGGACAGGCTCCGCAGATCGGAGTACCACGGCCTTCTGGGCCACGCTGGGGCCACCAGGATCAGTGTGCCTCCGTCCTGTTTGAACTTGCGCAGGACCCGAGGCAGCAGAGATATCGGAGGGAACAAGTAAGCCAGTTGAAACAGCCATTTCACCGACAGCGCGTCTATCAGACTTGCGCCTGCGTCCCTTGTCCTTGACCCGTACACAGGCAGCTTGTGATTGTAACGGGACGCCATCAGGTCCAGTTCTGGCAGCCCCCACTTGTCCACGAGTAGTTGGAATACCTCTGGATGAAGCGACCATTCCCCGGGATGCACATCGTAACGGCTGAGGAAGTCTGCCTCCCAATTGAGGACTCCTGGGATGAAAACTGCCGAGAGAGCTGGAAGATAGCGCTCCGCCCAAGCCAGGACGCGGGACACCTCCGACATCGCAGCTCGACTGCGAGTCCCTCCCTGGTGATTGATGTACGCCACCGTGGTGGCGTTGTCTGACTGCACCTGAACGGCCCTTCCGTGAAGAGCGGTGCCGGACGACTGCAGGGCTCTGTATACTGCCCGCAGTTCCAGGATGTTGATGGGAAGAATCGCTTCCTCCGCCGACCAACGACCCTGAAGTGACAAGGAGCCTGTCACCGCCCCCCAACCCCGGAGACTGGCATCTGTCGTGAGCAGAACCCATTCCGGGATCCAAAAGGGGCGCCCCTCCAGGAGATGCGCTGTCTGCAGCCACCAGGCTAGGGACAGACGCACCTCCGAGGACAACACCAGCATCTGAGAGCGGATCCTGTGTGGCAATCCGTTCCATTCTGAAAGAATCAGCCCCTGCAGGGGCCTGGAATGGAACTGGGCAAACTCCACCATGTCGAATGCCGACACCATGGACCCCAAAACTCTCATCGCTGAGTGCACCGACACTCTGCCACTGCTCAGACAACTGTGAATCCGCAGCTGTAAGGAGGAGACCTTCTCTGGAGTCAGAAAAATCCGTTGCTGACGAGAGTCCAGCAGGGCCCCCAAATGAACCATCCGTTGTGATGGGATGAGGGAGGATTTCTTCCAGTTGATCAACCAGCCGTGCGCCTGTAGACAAGCGACCGTCAGGTGGAGATGCTGGATCAGTACCTCCGGGGAGCTTGCCAGCAAGAGGAGGTCGTCTAGATACGGTAGCAACCGTATCCCCTGGCTCCGAAGGTGAGCCGCCATGACCGCCATCACCTTGGTAAATACCCTTGGTGCCGTGGAGAGACCAAAGGGTAGAGCCCTGAATTGGTAGTGGTTGTGGAGAATAGCAAACCGCAGAAACCGTTGGTGCGATGTTGCTATAGGCACATGGAGGTAGGCGTCCTGGATATCCAGGGAGACCATATAATCCCCCGGTTCCATCGCCAGTATGATGGAACACAAAGTTTCCATCCTGAATTTGGGAACCCTGAGAAACCTGTTCAGGGACTTCAAATTGAGGATGGGGCGATGAGAGCCATTGGGTTTCTGCACCAGAAACAGCGTAGAGTAATACCCCATCCCACGTTGAGACTGTGGTACGGGTATAATGACCCCCGCCGTCAGCAAGGCCTCTATGGCTTCCTGAACCTGCAAGGCCTTGGTTTTGTCCTGAGAAGGACTTGTGCAAAAAAACTGGCAAGGCGGCCTGTGCCGAAAAGACAGGGCGTACCCCTGGGAGACCACTTCTCGCACCCAGGCATCCGTGGTGGTATTGTGCCAGCACTGGGCGAATTGAAGAAGTCGGCCTCCCACTCTGGGGTCCCCCAGAGGGAGGCCCGTCCCATCACGCAGAAGGCTTATCTTCTGGCTTGGAAGAAGGGCGCCTAGCACTCCAGGCTTGCTTCTTTGGCTTTGAGGCGGTCTTGGGTGCGGACTGCCTCGGGAAGGACTGACCCTTTGCCTTGCCCTGAACCCGAAAGAAACGAAACGCCGAGCTCCGGACCTTAGCAGGTGTAGTAGCTGAAGGGAGGAAGGCTGACTTGGATTTTGCCAGGGTATCTACTATTTTGTCCAGGTCCGGACCAAATAGTAATTCCCCATTAAAAGGTAAGGCCTCCAAGCCTTTCTTTGAATCCGCGTCTGCTCTCCAAGACCGCAACCACAAGGATCTACGAGCAGACACTGCTGCCGACGAAACCCTAGAGGTCAACAGGCTAGCATCCAAAGATGCTTCTCCAATGTAGGAGGCGGCATCTCTCATCTGTCCTAACAACGCCCTCTGGACGTCCGGAGATTCATCCATTCATACGTGTCCTCCAAGGCGTTGGCCCACCCCTCAATGGCCTTGGCCACCCAGGAGATGGCCATGGACGGCCGGGCTACAGCCCCTGAGAGAGAATAATTAGACTTTAGACAAGTCTCCACCTTCCTGTCCGTAGGATCCTTCAGCGAGGATATAGACGGCAATGGCAAAGTAGCACTCCTGATGAGGCGTGTTACATGGGAATCGACTGCAGGCGGAGTTTCCCATTTCTTACAATGCGCTTCCGGGAATGGATAATTGGACGCCAAGCGTTTCTGTGGCAGGAAACGCTTACTGGGCGTCTGCCAGGCCACCGCCATGTGATCAGTCAACTGATCAGACAAGGGGAACGCTGTAGAAGTAACCTTAGCCTTTTTAAAACTAGGATACCTTGACTTGGGAGCGGGTGCCTCATCCTCAATCAGAAGAATAGCCCGCACCGCCTTAACCAGAGCCCGCACATTGATGGAAGACTTAGTGTCTACCTCCTGGACTGAGGCATCTGAGGCTGAGTCATCCTGTACCTCACCATCATCCGAGAACCCCTCAGAATCCGAAAGATGCGCAGCCTGTGCCATGACTGAGCGTTTAGACGCCCTGGAGGGCACGTCACTGCGCAACATCGACTGAAAAGCCGAAGATGCTGCCGCCAAATCTTGGACAGTGTGGGAAAGCGCATCCACCCAGGGTGGAGGAGCTGTCACAGGAGCCTGAAACGGCACCACAGCCGGCTGTGCCACAGGGGTGGACTGAATATACATTGGCAACCCCGCATAGGGACCAACAGGCTGAGACCCCGGGGGAGTCTGCAATAATTGTGGGACACCCGGGGAATGGGGGATGGCAGGCTGGGGCAACGTCCTAGTAGGGGCAGCAGTCGGGACCGACAGACGGTCCGCGATGGACACCAGCACCTGGGAAAACATCGCCCATGGTGGCTCCTGCGAAATGGGAGGTTTAGACGTACCAGGGACCGCCTGGCACCGTCCGCACAGGCCGTCCTGTGACAAATCCTCCCTATCCACTCCTGCAGAACAGCGCCTGCAGGAGAACAATACCGGAGCCCCGGAGAGCTCAATCTCCTCCTCAGACATGACTTAGGAAGAAAACGTGCGCACTCACCAGTGTGCTGAACAACAGCCCACAATATGGCACCGTGTAGCACACAACTGTATGTGACGGACCTCACAAATACGTGATCTATATAGGTGAGGTCAGTAGAAACACCCTTCCCCCGCACACCTGTAGGGCTTGTAGGAGAAGGAAAGGGATAGGTACAGGCTGACAGTAAGTAGAAAAAAGACACAGACAGGCAGCACTAGCAAAAGTCACATACCATGCAGGAAGATATACTCACTGCACCTTTCCACTACAATCAACCTCCCAGATTCAGTGTCTGGGAGGGCTATAGCGCTGTGTACACTGTCCTCGTCGGGGGAGAGGTACACAGGGGGACCGGTCCGCGTGCTCCCTGAGAGTATCCACGCTGCCACAGAGAAAATGGCCGCTGGAGACCTCAGAGGAGGAGTGGCCGTGTATCTGCAGCTCAGCGACGCCAGACTCCGAGCTGAAAGGCGCGCTGAGCTGAGGGGAGGAGCCGCTGACAGGGAAGGCTTCCTCCCCTGGCTAGCATATTAACCCCCGGGTTGCCGGCATCCCGCTTGCCGCGATATTAACCCTGGTGGTCTAGTGGTCTGGCGGGGTATGCCTCCGCTGGAGGGGGGGCCCGCCACCACCGCTAGCGCCCCCGGTCTGTCCCCTAGACCGGGGGCATGGGACTGCATTTAAAAGGAACCCGCGCACCGCCGCTAATGAGCGGTGCGCGGCTTACCTGATCTCCCCGGCGTCTTCCGGCAGCAGTCCCGGGGGAAACCAGAGTCCGGCTAGTACAGACTCTGGCTTCCCCCGCCGCGATCCCCAGTTCAGTGCTGGCGTCGCGGCGCCAGCAGGGAGAAGGAGCGGCAGCGTGGGCGTCTGTACAGACAGCCCAGCGCTGCCGCTCTGGAGAACAAAACTAGTGTAAAAATAAATTTAACCTAGTTAAATAAAAAGCTTTAGGGGGCTGCTCCTGCAGCCCCCCCCGCAGGGTGACCCGACTCCGGCCGGGCACCATCTAAAACTGAGGTGCCTGTGGCTCGGGGGCGGGGTATAGGGGAGGTTGGACCCAAGTGCATCCTGGGAGCAGCTAAAAGCTTTAACTCCATGGTGCCCGAGGATCCAGGATCCAGCTATACCCCAAGGTCACCCTGTGGAACCCTATGGACCCTGAAGTAGAAACTGTTTTGAGGGGCACTCAATTGAAATATAACAAATAAAAACATTATTAAATATGCATTAAAAAATAATTACCACCGTTCCTATTTCAGAGACAAATCATTTGTAAGACGACACATGTTAAAAGACTCATATCATATATGAGAAAGCTGGTGAAATATAGTAAAATGATAATCCAACAGCAGATGCCCAATATACTTATTCTCACCCCTTGGTGAGAGGATAGTACTACACTCAGCTATTCACTGCTGGTTACAATGACTTGCAGCAGCTGCTGCCCTGTCTCTTTATAGAGGGGGTAGTCTATAATCTTATCTGATTCTATACTTTTGTCCATATTATAATTAGTTTGGGTACCTGTAGCAGAAATTATACTGTTGCACAAGATAATCTTACTCAGGAGATACGTGATTTGGATTGTGTTTTGAAAATATCTCCTGTACACAATTATGCACAGTACTATGAATTTCTAAAAAAATGAAATGTGTGTCATTATGACTACTAGATATGCCAAGTGAATATCACAGTGACTGCTGAGACTGATTGGTCACTGTACCTTTATTTATATTATATCTAGAATTTAATTGGTTACTTTACCATAATTGTGGTACACTACTTCTTTGAACAATCTGATTATATTGTGATTATTGGATTATCAGTTTACTATATTTCACCAGCTTTCTCGTATATGATTCTTTTACCATGCGTGTCTTTTTACAAATGATTTGTCTCTGAAATATTAACGCTGGCAATTATTTTTTAATGCATATTTAATACATTTTATGCTTTGTTATATTTCAATTGAGTGCCGCCAAAAACAGAGTTTCTTCCTCTTTCTCTTGAGATGCTTTCCCAAAGGTCTAAATACACTCTCAGGGAGCACCTCCATTTGGGTTATTATAATACCCTGATAAGGGTTTATGTACTACAAAACTGTGGAATTATCATCATCATTTTTATTCTGGAGTCTTGTGCTCAGGTTTTTTCCCCCTTTCCTGGTAGTGACATTGATATTTATAAGATAAAAGTTTTTTATTATGGCCCACATACACAAAACATTAACGTGATATGTAATTTATACATTAAATGCAAAAAAACTTCATGATTGTGTTCCTCATTGGGCAAATCAATGTTTTGCCATCATCCTTTTGGGGGCACTGGAACAATGGGTATGTGGGGTCAAGCAAGGAGTTTGTGCATTTTAACAATCTAAAACAAGCTCTGATATCCTCCCCACCTGTATCCTCTAGAAAGCAGGAATCCACTTATCTAAACCCCTGCAGGAACAGGCTGTATAAGAAATTTACTTTTTATTCATTTATTTTATTGCTACAAGACATGCATGGGAGATATTCAACGGTTTGCATGACCAACCCTTTTGTCACGTGATAATGCACGATATTAACCATGTTAAGTAGCTTCTATGTTCTAAGTGACGGGCATGCTACTACATTATGGTGCACCCGGAGCTCGTTATCAGCCCCAAAGATGTACTTTTTTTACGCAGAATTCTGCTGGCACCTCAGGAAGGTAGGACCAGAAATCCTCGGGGCTGGTAAGGCAAACAAGTGAACAGGTCCCATTCAGCTTAGACAGGAGCTACAAGAACTACAAACAACTGAAATGCCCCAATAAGAAGGCCCAACTAAACGAGCCCAAACTGCTGCTCCACTCCTCTAGCTCTTACTGCAGAGACGTTATCGAATTGGAAAGGTCCTTGTTTTGTGGGGTATTAACAGTCCTTGAAGTCTTAACACTCTGCTTCTCTCACCATCTATTGAGTCTTCAAAATGTCACTCAAAATTGGCCAGTGGACAGTCTGAGGGGGACGTCCGTTGCAGTGTTTGAGAGTCTGAGGGACGGCTTCCGCACATACCCATGGATGGCATAGCTGGTCTGGTAGAATCAGTCAAGGTCAAGTCTATTGTAGAGCTTACCCTGCAATGACTACTTATAAGGAGGTGTGAAACAGTTATTCTGTCCAACTACCCACTTGTCCAACCCATGGGTCCTTGGCCCACTTTCCTACTCCCTTAGAAATACCAGCTAAGACACAAACCAGTTCAGGATGATGAATTTTCACCCGGGTTTCCCCCGGATACTCAGTTTTCCACCCATGCAAAATATACTGGTAGGTTAATTTGCTCCTAAAGAAAATTAACCCTAGTGTGTGTGCATGTGGTAGGGAGCTTGTAAGCTCCACTGGGGGCAGGTACTGATGTGAATGGCCAAATATTCTCTGGAAAAGCACTGCGGAACATGTACGCGCTATATAAATAACTGGTAATCAATATATAATGCTGCTGGAGCCTGTTAAAACCATTTTAGCATCAGATTATCAAGAGGGTGGAAAAGTGGTCAGAACAGCTTTAGCAAGGTTTGCAGTCTGTTATGTCTAAATTACTTACATTGGTGACAGAGTATCTGGGTGATGCATCCTATGATACGGGACAAGTTAGGGCTGGGATTTCAGCCCCAGTGACTACAGTGTGAAATATGATCTCAATGGAAACTGCCTTGCATGAAATTCTTATGGAAATGATCTGAACCATGAAGGTGGTGCAATTTGCACATTTCCACTCCATGATGTTTCAGATCAAGCTCATATTGACCAACCAGTTCATCAGGATGTCATCAAAGGCTCAAGAGTCAAACGCTCCATTGGTGGCTTAAGTTAGACAACCTCTACAGTAGTCATCCATTTGAGATCAGGCAATCGTGAATACGGATGCCAGCCGAAAGGTGCTATTCACTGTCTGAGACTTAGGACTCCAAGAGTTCCCATAAATGTACTAGTCCAGAGGTTCCCAAACCCCATCCTCAAGACACCCTACCAGTCCAGGTTTTAAAGATATCCATGCTTGACAACAGGTGACTTAAGTACACCAGTCAAATGGTTTTAACCACCTGTGCTCCACCATGGATATCTCTAAAAGCTGAGCTGTTGGGGTGCTTTGCGGACGGCGACATGCCACCAGGTAGGCACCAAGTGTTCCATTACAATGAATGATACCACAAATAATAGGGTGGAGCAAAATATATCAGCAAGCTCATCAGATATCATAGCAAGTGTGGAGAACTGGAAAGTAGATTTTCTTAACAGGCATGCTCTACAACCTGGAGAATGGCATTATTGCCATGCAAGTCTCATAGAATTTTCATCTAGTTTTCTTTCTTTTTAACCCTTGGTGCACTGCTCCTGGTGAGATAAAGTAAATGTGTTAATGCCAATCTAATAGCACCAGACTAGCCAAGGAGATTGTGGTTCACAGAAATTATCAATGTGGCAACAGGCTTCTCACTGCAACGGTTACATCAGAGACCGTTTTATCACCAAGATTTACCTCAGCTGGCTCAAACAGTGTGGCTGTTGAAGCATTGATCCTTAAGTGAAAACTCTTCTCTGGCAGTCTAATTTAGACCAGAATTAAGGCTAGAAAGCAGTTTTTGAATGAAAGCCATAGTATCTGACAGATCTAGATTTCTTGGTGCAAGAAAAAATGAAGTGTCTGGAAAGTGTTCTCAAATCTTCTGTAAAAGTTCACATCACAGCCCTTTCAGTTTTCTTTCAAAAACGAAATGCAAGTCTACTGGAGGTAGAGATTTTATTGGAAGGAGTTTCAAGTGTAAGAGACACATACCCCCCTGCTATAGCTCAGAGCCACTGAAGCAGAACAGCCTTTTTAGCCCTTGAAGTCGTGGATTTGTAATCGGTTACCTAGAGTGTTACAGAGCTAGGAGCTCTTGCAGGCATCTGCACATTTATATTAAAAGGGCTCTTCTTACAACTACACCATCCATTCAGCCAAGGTATTGTCTTAACTCCAGTCTATCAGGATACTTTCCGTCCTAGCACAGGTAGTGGTGGGTCTTCAGAATGGTGCCCACAAGAGGGGTAGGCATAGGTCTAAATATACTATCGGTATGCGGTTTACTTCAGTAACTTAAAAAGGCTAACATTGGCACGGGGAAACCTGTTGTGACAATGTGAAAGCACACTGAACCTGAGCAGTTGGTGCTTTCTGGGTAGCGTGGCACGTAGCCTCAAGCGAGCCGCTATGACGAACAGCCACCTGGTCTTCTGTCCATGCGTTTACAATGTTTTGCAGATTCAATGTGTTTTGCACTAGTTTTGGACAGAAAGTGTTGCGGGCAAGAGCTTTAGAGAATACACTCACATAGGGGCAATTTTGGGTTATCCTCATGGTTTCAGTGTCCCCCAAAAGATCGATGGAAACAAGAGATATGGTAAGAACTTACCTTTGTTATCTCTGTTTCTACGAAGTCCATAGGGTCCACAGGGTTGACCTTGGGGTATAGCTGGATCTGGATCCATGGGCACCACGCAGTTAAAGCTTTAGCTGCTCCCAGGATGCACTTGGGTCAGTCCTCCTCTATACCCCGCCCCCGGCCACAGCACCTCAGTTGGTAAGCAGCCAAGGCCGGAGGAGGAGACTAAACAGAGAGAAGGAAGACTGGAACACACAAGAAACCATACTCACAGAAATGGGAGACGGAAAACCGGTGACCAGCCACACAGCCCATTTGAAGCCAGGTGCGTCAGGGCGGGCGCCCTGTGGACCCTATGGACTTCGTAGAAACAGAGATAACAAAGGTAAGTTCTTACCATATCTCTTGTTTTCTACTTCAGGGTCCATATGTCCCAAAGCAGTACAACTAAGGGCGGGAACGCTCCTGTGCTGAAAGGAGTACCCGGCGCCCAAAGGATGCATCCTGAGAGGCAAAGGTGTCAAACGCATAGAACCTCAAAAACGTTTGAATTGAAGACCAAGTGGCCGCCTTACACAGCTGAACAGCAGAAGCGCCACGTCTAGCAGCCCAAGAGGGACCCACAGAACGAGTGGAATGAGCCTTAACAGAGGCTGGCACAGGTAAGCCCTCCTGTGCATAAGCCTCACAAATAACGGAACGAAGCCAACGGGCTAACGTTTGTTTGTTGGCAGGCCAACCCCTCTTGTGAAAACCAAAGAGGATAAACAAGGAATCAGACTTCCTAACCGAAGCCGTCCGGTCTACATAAATTCGAAGCGCCCGGACCACATCTAAGGAAGTCTCACCAGCTGAAAGATCAGGGGACTGAAAAGCTGGCACAACAAGTTCCTGATTAATATGGAACTTCGAGACCACTTTGGGCAAAAACTCAGGACGAGTGCGGAGCACCGCTCTGTCCTGGTGAAAAATCAGGAAAGGAGGGCGACAGGAAAGCGCCCCCAATTCAGACACCCTCCTGGCCGAAGCAATTGCCAGGAGAAAAACCGTTTTAATGTCAGCCACTTGAGCTCCACCGCCTCAAGAGGCTCAAACGGAGGACCCTGCAGGACCCGTAGCACCACCGCCAAGTCCCAAGGAGCCACAGGAGGCACAAAGGGAGGCTGGATCCTGAGAACACCTTGGAAAAAGGTGTGAACGTCTGGTAGTATTGCAATACGCCGTTGAAACCACACGGACAAGGCGGACACATGAACCTTCAGAGATGCAAGGCGTAAGCCGAGATCCAATCCTGACTGAAGAAATTCCAAGATCCTAGAAACTCGGAACACCCGAGGATCATAATGTCTGGACTCACACCACTGAAAGTAAGTGTGCCACACTCTGTGATAAATCCGTGCTGAAGCAGGCTTGCGTGCCCTGAGCATGGTACCAATAACCGAACTGGAGAAGCCCCGAGACCTCAAGACGGCTGTCTCAAGAGCCACGCCGTCAAAGACAGCCGACCCAGATCCGGGTAAAGGCAGGGCCCCTGAGACAACAGGTCCCGACGCTGAGGAAGAAGGTACGGAGCGTCGATGGAGAGGCTCCTGAGATCGGAGTACCAAGGACGTCTGGGCCACGCCGGAGCTACCAGCACGAGCATGCCGCCGTCCTGCTTGAATTTCCGCAAAACCCGAGGAAGCAGGGATATCGGAGGAAACAGATACGCCAGGTGAAACGTCCATTTCACCGACAGCGCGTCCACCAGACTTGCACCTGCGTCTCTTGTCCTTGACCCGTAAACGGGCAACTTGTGATTGTGACGGGAGGCCATCAAGTCCAGCTCCGGCAGTCCCCACCTGTCCACGAGTAGCTGAAACACCTCTGGGTGAAGCGACCATTCCCCGGGATGCACGTCGTGACGGCTGAGGAAGTCCGCCTCCCAATTGAGGACTCCGGGGATGAAGACCGCCGAGATCGCTGGAATGTGACCCTCCGCCCAAGTCAGGATACGAGACACCTCCGACATCGCTGCCTGACTGCGAGTTCCGCCTTGGTGATTGATATACGCCACCGTGGGGGCGTTGTCGGACTGCACCTGTACCGCCCTTCCGTGAAGAGCGGGGCCGGACGACTGCAGGGCCCTGTATACTGCCCGCAGTTCCAGGATGTTGATGGGGAGAAGTGCTTCTTCCGCTGACCAACGACCCTGAAGCGACAAAGAGCCGGTCACTGCCCCCCAACCCCGGAGACTGGCATCCGTCGTGAGCAGGACCCAGTCCGGGATCCAAAATGGGCGCCCCTCGACCAGATGAGCTGTCTGAAGCCACCAAGCCAAAGATAGCCGAACGTCCGGAGACAACACCAGCACCTGAGAGCGGATCCGGTGAGGTAACCCGTTCCATTCTGATAGAATCAGCCCCTGCAGGGGCCGGGAATGGAACTGGGCAAATTCCACCATGTCGAATGTCGACACCATGGACCCCAGAACTCTCATAGCCGAATGGACCGACAGGCGGCAACGGCTCAGGCAACTGCGTATCCGCAGCTGTAGGGAGGCGACCTTCTCCGGAGTCAGGAAGATCCTTTGCTGACGCGAATCCAGCAGGGCTCCCAAATGAACCATCCGCTGTGATGGAATCAGGGAGGACTTTTTCCAATTTATCAACCACCCGTGTGCTTGCAGGCAAGCGATCGTCAGGTGGAGATGTTGAAGCAGTACCTCCGGGGAGCTCGCCAGCAACAGGAGGTCGTCCAGGTACGGCAGCAGCCGTACATTCTGGTTCCGAAGATGTGCGGCCATGACCGCCATAATCTTCGTGAACACCCTCGGTGCCGTGGAGAGACCAAAGGGTAGCGCCCGGAACTGATAGTGGTGTTGACGGATAGCGAACCTCAGATACCGCTGGTGTGAAGATGCTATCGGAACATGGAGGTAGGCGTCCTGGATGTCCAGGGACACCATGTAATCCCCCGGTTCCATCGCCAGAATGATGGAACGTAACGTTTCCATCCTGAACTTGGGAACTCTGAGGAATTTGTTCAGAGACTTCAAGTTGAGGATAGGGCGATGAGAACCATTGGGTTTCTGCACCAGAAACAGAGACGAATAATACCCCGTCCCTCGTTGTGATAGATGAAAGGGAACAATGACCCCTGCTTTCAGCAAGGACTCTATAGCCTCCTGAACCTGTAACGCCTTGGTCTTGTCCTGAGAAGGACTTGTGCAGAAAAACTGGTGGGGTGGTCTGTGCCGAAAAGACAGGGCGTACCCCTGGGAGACCACTTCTCGAACCCAGGCATCCGTGGTGGTATTGTGCCAGCACTGGGCAAATAGAAGAAGTCGGCCTCCCACTCTGAGGTCCCCCAGAGGGAGGCCCGTCCCATCAGGCCGCAGGTTTATCTTCCTGCTTGGAAGAAGGGCGCCGAGCACTCCAGGCTTGCTTCTTGGGTTTAGAGGCCGTCTTACTCGCAGACTGTCTCGGGAAGGACTGACCTTTCGTCTTACCCTGAACCCGAAAGGAACGAAAAGCCGAACTCCGAACCTTAGCAGGCAGTGCCGCCGAAGAGAGGAAGGCCGACTTGGATTTAGCCAGGGTGTCCACTATTTTGTCCAAGTCCGGGCCAAATACTAATTCCCCATTGAAAGGTAAGGCCTCCAGACCTTTCTTTGAATCAGAGTCCGCTCTCCAGGACCGCAACCATAAGGATCGGCGGGCAGACACCGCTGCAGCCGATACCCGCGAGGTCAGCAGACTAGCATCTAAAGAAGCTTCTCCAATGTAAGAAGCAGCGTCCCTCATTTGTCCCAACAACGCCGGCTGGACATCCGGAGCGTCGTCCGGGAAGGTATCTTCCAATGCATTGGCCCACCCCTCAATGGCCTTGGCCACCCAGGAGATGGCCATGGACGGTCGGGCCACCGCCCCGGAGAGGGAGTAAATAGACTTTAAGCAAGTCTCAACTTTCCTGTCCGTGGGATCCTTCAGCGAGGATATCGACGGTAATGGTAAGGTGGCGCCCCGAGTTAAACGGGTGACATGGGAATCCACCGCCGGTGGAGTTTCCCATTTTTTACAATGTGCCTCAGGGAAGGGGTAATTAGAAGCCAACCGCTTCTGAGGAAGGAATCTCTTACTGGGCGCCTGCCAAGCTACCGCCATATGATCCGTCAACTGATCCGACAGGGGAAACACCGCAGAAGCCACCTTAGTTTTTTTGAAACTAGGAAACTTCGACTTAGGAACCGGTGCCTCATCCTCTATAAGAAGAATAGCTCGCACCGCCCTAACTAGTGCTCGCACATTAATGGACGACTTGGTATCCATTTCCTGGACCGAGGCGTCCGAGTCAGTGTCATCAGGGACCTCCCCATCATCTGAGGAACCCTCTGAGTCCGATACCTGAGCAGCCCGTGTCATGAGTGGGCGTTTTGAAATCCTAGAAGGCATGTCAGTCTGCAACATTGACTGAAAAGCCGAGGAAGCGGCCGCCAAATTTTGCACGGAGTTGGAGAGCACATCCACCCAGGGTGGAGGAGTCACCATAGGGGCCTGAAAAGGTACCACAGGCTGCTGCGGCACAGGGGAAGCCTGTATATACATAGGCAACCCCGCATAGGGACCCACCGACTGAGACCCAGGAGGACTCCGCAATAACTGCGGGACACCCGGGGAATGGGGGATGGTCGGCTGGGGCAACGACCTAGTAGGGAGAGCAGTCGGGACCGACAGACGGTCCGCAATAGACACCAGCACTTGAGAAAACATCGCCCACGGTGGTTCCTGCGCCAGAGAAGGTCTGGATGGGCCAGGAGCCACCTGGCATCGACTACACAGGCCATCCTGTGACAAATCCTCCCTATCTACTCCTGCAGAACAGCGTCCGCAGGAGGCCAACACCGGAGCCACTGAGCGCTCAACCTCCTCGTCTGACATGACAGAATATATTATATATCTGGCACCAGGGTAGAAGTAAAACGCACTCACCGGTGTGCTGAACAACAGCCCACAATATGGCACTGAGTAGCACACAACTGTATGTGACGGACCTCACAAATACGTGATCTATATAAGTGAGGTCAGTAGAAACGCCCCTCCCCCACACACCTGTAGGGCTTGTAGGAGAAGTAAAGGGATAGGTATAAGCTGACAGTAAGTAGAAAATAAGCACAGACAGGCAGCACTAGCAAAAGTCACATACCATGCAGGAAGATATACTCACTGCACCTTTCCACTACAATCAACCTGCCCAGATTCAGTGTCTGGGAGGGCTATAGTGCTGTGTACGCTGTCCTTAATCAGGGGAGAGGTACACAGGGGGACCGGTCCGCGTGCTCCCTGAAGATCTGCGCTGCCACTGTGAGAAAATGGCCGCTGGAGACCTCAGAGGAGGAGTGGCCGAGTAGCTGCAGCTCAGCGACGCCAGACTCCGTGCTGAAAGGCGCGCTGAGCTGAGGGGAGGAGCCGCTGACAGGGAAGGCTTCCTCCCCTGGCTAGCATATTAACCCCAGGGCTTGCCGGCATCCCGCTTGCCATATATCCCTGGTGGTCTAGTGGTCCCACGGGTTATTCCTCCTCAGAGGGGGAGCCCGCCGCCACCGCTAGCGGCCCCCGGTCTGTCCCCTAGGACCGGGGGCAAAGGACTGCATCTGCAGGCAAAACCCGCGAGCCGCCGCTAATCGGCGACTCGCGGCTTACCTTGTCCCCGGCGACTCCGGCAGCAGTCCAGGGAGGGACCCAGAGTCCGGCTAGTACGGACTCTGGCCTCCCGCCGCGATCCCCAGCGCAGTACTGGCGTCGCGGCGCCAGCGGGGAAGGAGAGCGGCAGCGTGGGCGTCTGCATAGACAGCCCGTCGCTGCCACACTAGAGCCTCTGTTTTAAAATAAAAATCTAACAGGCTCTTTTTTTTTTTTTTTTTAAATAAAAATAGAAAGCTTTTGGGGGCTGCTCCTGCAGCCCCCCTGCGCAGGTGACCCGACTCCGGCCGGGCACCAACTCAAACTGAGGTGCTGTGGCCGGGGTATAGAGGAGGACGGACCCAAGTGCATCCTGGGAGCAGCTAAAGCTTTAACTGCGTGGTGCCCATGGATCCAGATCCAGCTATACCCCAAGGTCAACCCTGTGGACCCCCTATGGACCCTGAAGTAGAAATAACAGTTTTTGTACAGACGTTAAATCTTTTTCTCTATCACTTGGGAGACGCTAGACATCCAGCTTTATAATGCTCTGGTTCTCCCTGGTCTCTTTACCCGAATTGCTTAGAAAGCACAGGATTGCGGCAAGGTTACAGGATACAGAAGGGGAGGAGTTCAGACTTGTGTCAGATTCTTAATATGCCCAAACTCTTGCCTATTCCTCTATCCCACCTCAAGTGTCCCGAATGTATTCAGAGAAAAAAAAATTATTGCAAGAACAAAAATAGTGTTATTGTTACCACACATTCACAATACGAGATGCACATGGTTCTATAACAATGACTGTTAATCAGTATGTTTAATTTGATCAGTGAACACAACTTGATAATCTGAAAGATTATCTAATAAGGCCTTATCGAAATATACAGGCACCCCCTTCACATAATTTAGCTTGTAGGACTTAATATGTGTGTACATCTGTAAGAAGGATAACTGTGGAGGACACAACAAAATAAGGTGTAAAATACATACATGTGAGTAATTCATTCTGTTAGACAATGTAACAACGAATCCTGGATCATTAGGAATTGTTTTGTCACAGAAGATTACATCAACACGGTGATAAAGGTCTCTGAAGTATTCCTTAGCAGTCGCCAATTCACTGTTCTCATTCTCTGGATCATCTCTAGACAAGACGAGAATACATTGAATGGTGGTTCTAGATAATCTAGGTACAATTATTTATCCATTATTCATACATAATGACAAATGTCTTATGTTCACCACAATAAATAGATGTGGGGGTGAACTAGATCAAAATGGAAGAAAATAACGTGTGAACACAGTTATAGCTAGATGGAGTTCAGTTGCACTAAGGCCTTAATGAAATATACAGGCAACTCCTTCCCATAGTTTAGCTTGCAGGACTTGAGTGTGTGTACATCTGTACAAAGGTCAACTGCGGTGTAATATTCAGCAGCATTCTCTATGACAACCGTTCAAGACATAACATACAACCTGCCCTTCATTTTACATTTTAGTACATTTATAGATCTGGTATGACCCTATGTTGGCAAGTATCACTTAAAAATGCAAATAAGAAACAGTACGCAAATGATAATTTATAGCAAAAAAAAAAAAAACACACACACACCACAATAGTAAGCATTTAATTGCTGTTGCATCTCTTTAATAGAAAATGTTTTTGGGGATTGGAAAACATTTCTGAAGAATGCACTAGAGCACAGGTTCTCAAGCTCGGTCCTCAGGACCCCAAACTGTGCATGTTTTCCAGGTCTCCTCAGAATCACAAGTGAAATAATTAGCTCCACCTGGGGATCTTTTAAAATGTGTTAGTGAGCAATGACTACGCCTGTGCACCTGCTAGAAGACCTACAAAATGTGAACTGTGTGGGGTCCTGAGGACAGAGTTTGAGAACCACTGCACTAGAGAAGTGAATCTACTATAGAGTATATATGAGATGATATTTTTGCATACATTACTACATTTAAAATGTAAAAACATAACACTAGAAATTTAGTGAGCCCACATCCAATTTAATTTTTTTGTGTGTTTTGCTTTTAGAACACATTCTATTTCTGTGTGTTTAAATGTTTCAACAATGAGAGTTAAGGTAAGAACTTACCTTTGTTAACTCTCTTTCTTCGAAGCCCATAGGCTCCACAGGGAGACCTTGGGGTATAGCTGAATCTGGATCCCGGGCATCACGTAGTTAAAAGCTTTGCTCCCAGGATGCACTGGAACCATCCTCCTCTATACCCCGCCCCCGAGCCACCTCAGTTGGTAAGTAGCCAAAGTCCGGAGGAGGAAAAAGAAGGAAGACTGGAACACTCGAGAATCACACTCACAGAGAAGGAAAAACAGTGACCAGTACAAGAACCCACATGAAGCCAGGTGCATCAGGGCGGGTTACCGGTGGACCCTATGGACTTCGAAGATAGAGAGTTAACAAAAGTAAGTTCTTACCATAACGCTCATTTTCTTCTTCAGGTTCCACAGGCTCCACAGGGAGACCTTGGGGATGTCCCAAAGCAGTCCTTTTAAAAGGTGGGGACGCTCCTGAGCTGAGAGTAGAATTCGGGACCAAAGGAAGCATCCTGAGAGGCGAAGGTGTCAAATGCATAGAACCTCAGAAAGGTCTGGATAGAAGACCACGTGGTCGCCTTACAAAGCTGAACAGAGTACAATGGAGCTTTAACAGAAGCTGGGACAGGTAGGCCTGCCTGTGTGTAAGCCTCTGAGATAGTCATACAAAGCTATCTAGCCAATGTTTGTTTGTTGGCTGGCCATCCCTTCTTGTGAAATCCAAAGAGCACAAATAAGGAGTCAGATTTCCAAAGGGAACTGGTGCGCTCCACATAAATTTTGAGAGCATGGACCACATTCCAAGGAGGCCTCACCCACCGAGAGGTCAGGTGACTGAAAGGTCGCTATTATAATTTCCTGATTAATGTGGAAATTAGAAACCACTTTAGGAAGAAACTCAGGGTGAGACGAAGCACAGCCCTGTCCTGGTGAAATATCAGAAAGGGAGGACGACAGGAGAGCGCCCCCAATTCAGACACCCTCCTGGCAGATGCAATTGCCAGAAGAAATAGAGAGTCTTAGCCATTAACCACTTAATTTCCACTGAATGAAGTGGTTCAAATGGAGGACCCTGGAGGGCCCGAAGAACTACCGCCAAATCCCAAGGAGCCACTGGGGGGACAAAGGGAGGTTGAATCCGGAGAACACCCTGGAGAAAGGTGTGGATGTCAGGGAGCGGAGCAATTATACATTGAAACCACACTGACAGCGCAGAGACATGAACTTTCAGCGAGGCCCGGCGTAAGCCAAGGTCCAATCCAGCTTGAAGGAATGCCAGCATTCTGGAAATCCAAAGCACCTGAGACAACAGGTCCGGACGTTGAGGGAGAAGGAACGGAGTGTCGATGGAGAGACTCCGAAGATCTGAGTACCAATGACGTCTGGGCCAAGCCTGAGCCACCAGCAGGACCGTGCCCAGTCTTGCTTGAACTTCCGAAGAACTCGAGGAAGCAGGGATACGGGAGGAAATAGGTATGCAAACTGGAAGGTCCACTTTACTGACAGACTGTCCAACTAAGCTTGCTTTGGCAACTCTTGTCCTGGACCCGTACACTGGAAACTTGTGATTGGGACGGGAGGCCATGGAGTTCCACCTTTGGCAGTCCCCACTTGTCCACTAGGAGTTGAGAACACCTCTTGGTGACGAGACCATTCCCCTGGATGCACGTCATGACGGCTGAGGAAGTCAGCTTCCCAATTGAGGACTCCCAGAATGAACCTGCCGAGATGGCCAGGAGGTGACACTCTGCCCAAGTCAGGATGTGTGACACTTCTGTCATTGCTGCCTGATTTTGAGTGCCTCTTGATGGTTTATGTACGCCACCGTGGAGTTGTCGAACTGAACCTGAACGGCTTCTCCCTGGAGAACATGTCTTGTCATCATGAAGGACCTGTACACAGCCCGAAGTTCCAAAATGTTGATTGAAAGAATTGCTTCATCCGCTGTCCAACGGCCCTGAAATGAGTGCGGGCCTGTCACCGCGCCCCCACCCCGGAAACTGGCGTCTGTTGTCAAAAGAACCTAGTACAGGATCCAAAAGGGCTGACCCTCGGTGAGGGACAGAGACATCATCTGAGTCCTGATCCGGTGGGGAAATCCATTCCACTTGGATAGTATCAGCCCCTGCAGGGGCCTTGAATGGAACTGGGGATATTCCACCATGTCGAAAGTGGACAACATAGATCCCAGGACCTGCATTGCTGAGTGTACAGACACCCGGCAGCTGCGCACCCGCAGTTGCAGAGAGGAGATCTTTTCTGGAGTTAAAAAAAATTCTGCTGATGAGAATCCAGAAAGGCTCCCAAATGAACCATCCTCTGTGAGGGAATTAGGGAGAACTGTTTCCAATTGATCAGCCACCTGTGGGCTTGTAGACTACCGATCGTCAGGTGCAGATGTTGCTGAAGTACCTCCGGAGAGCCTGCCAGCAAGAGGTCGTCGTAGAGGTGTGGCAGTAGTCGAAAACCCTGACTCCGTAGTTGGGCTGCCAAAGGGCAGCGCCCAAAACTGGAAACTGAAATGTTGTTGCAGTATAGCAAACCGCAGAGAAGGCAAGTAGAAGGAGTTATGGGGATATGAAGGTATGCATCCTGAATGTCCAGTGGTACCATGTAATCCCCAGGTTCCATAGCCAGTATGATGAATCGCAAAGTTTCCATCTTGAACCTGGGCACCCTGAGGAACTTGTTCAAAGATTTGAGGTTGAGGATAGGCCGATGAGACCCATTGGGCTTTTGAGCCAGAGAGAGAGTAGAATAGTAACCAGTCCCGCGCTGAGATAGTGGAACTGGAACAATTACCCTTGTTTTCAACAAGGACTCTATGGCTTCCTGGATCTGCAATGCCTTGTTATTGTCCACAGGAGGGCTCATGCAGAAAAACTGGTGGGGATGTCTTCGAAGGAATGAGAAGGCGTACCCCCGAGAGACCACTTCTTTTACCCAAGAGTCCTTGGAGGTGAGGCACCAGCGCTGGGCAAACTGAGGAAGACTGCCTCCCACTCTGGGATCTCCCAGAGGGAGGCCCATCCCATCAGGCTGATGATTTATCCTCTGCCTTGGAAGAAAGAAGTCTGGCACTCCAGGCATGTTTCTTAGGCTTAGAGGTCGACTTGGCCGCTGATTGTCTAGGAAGAGATTGTCCTTTGGGCTTTTCTTGAGAACGAAGGAAGAGGTTCTAGCCTTTGAAGGCGCAGATGCCGATGGCAGAAAAGCTGACTGATTTCGCCAGTGTGTCTACAATTTTGTTCAGATCTAGACCAAATAATTTCCCCCCTGAAGGACAAGGCCTCCAGGCCCTTTTTGGAATCAGCATCCGCCCACCAGGAGCGTAACCACAGGGAGCGGTGAGCAGACACTGCTGCGGCCGAGACTCTGGAGGTCAGTAGCATGGCATCAAAAGCAGCCTCACCAATAAAAGTAGCGGCATCCCCCATGTGGCCCACTAAAGGCCTTTGAGCCTCAGGAGCCTCCACGGGGAAGGTATCCTCCAGAACATTTGCCCAGCTCTCAATTGCCTTGGCCACCCATGAGATAGCCATGACGGGCCACAGCTCCCGAAAGAGTAAATCGATTTCAGGCACGTCTCCACCTTCCTGTCTGTAGCATCCTTCAGGGAATACATAGGCAGCGTAGCACTTTTAATCAGGCGAGTAACATGAGATTATACCACAGGCGGTGATTCCCACTTCTTGCATTGACCCTCAGGGAACGGATAACATTAGGCCAAACGCTTTGGCGGATAATAGATCTTACCAGGCAACTGCCAGGCCTCCGCCATGTGGTCTACCAGCTAGTCAGAGAGAGGGAAAACTGCCAAAGTCACCTTTGCCTGTTTAAACTGAAGGTGTTTGGATTTAGGGGCAGGAACATCATCCTCAATATCAAATATCAACCGGACCGCCCTTACCAAGGCTGCAATATTCAAAATTTGATTTGATTCAAGCTCCACCTCCTGTGCAGGGGAATCAGAATCCGACCCCTCAGCCACTTCCCCATCATCCAATGACACGTCTGTGTCCGATAGCTGCGTAGACTGGGATGACAATACAGGATGTTTATATGCCTTCTGAGGTCTTTCATTCCGCACCATGGTCTGAAAGGCCGTAGATGAAGTTGCCAAACTCTGAACTGAACTAGATAAAACATCCATACAGGGTGGATGTACAGCTTGCGTAAGTCCCTGGAAGGGAATGACAGACTGTTGTGGTACCAGAGGGGATTGAATATAGAGCGGTAAACCTTATAGGGAATGATAGTCTGTAGCACAGGAGTAGACTGCAACAACTGCAGGATACCCTGAGAGGGAAGGATGGCTGGTTGTGGTAACCCTATATGGAGCAAAATAGCAGAGACCGTCAGGCGATATGCAATGGAGGCCAGTACCTGAGAAAAAAAACGCCCATGGGGGATCCTGTCCCGTTATAGGGCGGTTTGAGGGGCCAGGCATCTGATAGTACCTCACACATAACCCATCCTGAGATAAACCCTCCTTTCCTACCCCTGAAGCATAGCACTTGCAGGAGAGAGCAGAGTAGGTGCAACTGTGCGCTCAACCTCATCGTCGGACATGTCCAACAATATAAAAAAATATTATATATAAATAAATGCGCAATACTAGACACTCACAATGTATGCACATCACTGGTCCAAGAATATGGCACCGTGTAGCACACAACCGTATGTGACAGACCTCACAAATACTTGCGTCTATGTATGTGAGATCAAAGAAACCTCCCTATATACACTGTAAGGGCTGTAGAAAAGTAAAGGGTTAGCTATAGACTGACAGAATTGGAAAAAAAGAAAGTCAGCGCTAATATAAGTCACAAACAATGCAGATAGAAATCACCTATTGCAACACAATCAACCGCCCAGATTCAGTGTTTGGGAAGGCTATAGTGCTGTATACACTAACTCCAAGGGAAAGGTATACAGGACGACTGGTCCGCACGCTGTCCAGAGAGATCTGCGATGTACCATTGAGAAAATGGGCGTTGGAGACCTCAGAGGGGGCGTGGCCGTAGGAGGAGAGCAGCTCAGCTAAGCCAGACCTCAGCGGAAAGGTGAGCTGAGGGGAGGTGCCGCTAAACAGGGAAGGCTGTCTCCACTGGCCGGCAATTAACCTCCAGGGACGCTGGTACCTGCTACCAACTTCAAGTCCCTGGTGGTCTAGTGGACGCGCAGGGTACGGGGGGGCCTTCCGCCACAGTCAGCAACTCCGGTCTGTCCCCAGAGACCGGAGGCATGGCCCGCTAACACGTGGATCACCGCAAGCGGTGATTCGCTCTTACCTGTCCCCGTATGTCCAGCAGCAGTCCTGGGAGTCCCGCGGATCCCGGCTAGCACAGACCCCGGGGTCCCGCCGAGATCCCCAGATCTGTACTGGCGTTGTGGCAGCGCAGACGTCCTATGGACAGTCTGCCGCTGCCCGCTATGAAGAGTCAAAAGAAAAAAACGGAACTCCTAAAATAAATTCAGCTTTGGGGCTGCTAATCAGCCTCTCTGCGCAAAACAGTGACCCGACTCCAGCCGGGCACCAACTAGAATGGAGGTGCCTCTGGCGCGGGGTATAGAGGAGGATGGTTCCAGTGCATCCTGGGAGCAAAGCTTTTAACTGTGTGGTTCTCTGGATCCAGATCCATCACCTACACCCCCAAGGTCTCCCTGTGGAGTCTATGGACCCTGAAGAAGAAACATTTTTTTTTAAACTATATAATATTCCCTAAAACGTTAGCATAAATCCATACCAAACACATTTATTTGATGTGCACTTTAAACATCTATAAAATTTGCAATGGTCTTAAATGCCAGTACTTTTAGTTAAAGGACGTGGAGCTGAACTTTACCTAAATATTGTAGGATAAAGCACCTAACTAAATGATTTTATGATTCGCCACGGTAATTCTGAAATGTATTCTAGCTTAGCCTTTTCTAAAATATCTCAGTATTATGGATGATGGCTTAAAGTTTCAATTTAACAGGATACAAATGACCTTCTAGATAAACGCAATTTTATTACATCCGGTATATCAGTTTTTCTTTTAGATTTGTGCAAAAACCATGCTAAACTACACTACATTACCTACACTTATGAAAAGTTGCATAGGTACCACATTACTTGCAGTTTGACATTTATTGCCAGAGGCTGCAGGAGCTACATAATACCACTGAGCAGATAAAGTACTACTGGTGACAATACATACATTTAGCAGCAATAAACAGAACAGACCAGATAGGAAAGTAGTTTGGCAATAAAAGGAGGAAATATACTCACTTTTGGAATACTATAATGTCACCATCCATAAGCTCATCTAGTGCTTTATCAAGGGACACATCATAATCTTGAATGCGTTCAGTTAAATTGGGTTTAACTTCCTACAAATGGAAAAAAAAAATTAGAATATTAAAAAGTTAAGACTTTATTCGCTAAACAATGAAATGGAGATGCCGGTATTTGGTGACTGCTATAACCTTTTTTTGTACTTTGGACAACACCACTGACAGTTTGGAGCAATTCTTTAAAGTGAGATTTTAGGGGATCATTTCTGCAGGTGTGAAATAGCCAATTTATCTGCTGATTTGACAAATGACATTCTCACATTTAAAGGTTTTGTCACTCACAATATCAAGCAATCAGCATGGCAATGAATGTCAAGTGGAGCTCCCAGGTCTACTAAATTTCATCCAATAATACATAGATGTGCCATCATGCGCCCTATAAGAGTGGATCGCTCCCAGAAACCGGAACCATCAGAAGACTACTGCATATCCATCAATATTGCCCCCAACCCCAGGATTATTGTGTAACTAAGCTGCAATTTGGACTAGGTTAGAGGCTTACATTTTACCAATGCTAAGCTCCTCCCTTATATTTCACCCAAAAAGCAATGGGTAGTGGACATAATGCAGGCAAAATAGGCCACACTTGCTGCAATAGACTGTGTGCCTTTCTTTCAAACATACAGTGAACAGATCCCATATGACCTTTGGACAATTACACAGTCAGACCTCACTTTACCCAGTGTTCTCCCCAGAAATTTTTTCCAGCCAGCTGGCATCAAGAAGTAGCCGGGTGGGGCCTTCGCAATAATGTTTTATTGCCCTGACCTTATAATGATTTAACTTGAAATCACATTTTATATAGTAATTCTCCTCCTAGAGGCCCAGTCATCTGATAATGAAAAAGCTGCAAAGTCTGTAGGACCTGGTCCTTTTTATACAGCTCCCAGATACTGCCCCCACTTGTTGTATATGTTGGACATTAAACGTTGCAAAGTGTAGCAGTATATTTCTGATGTGTATCTCTGGTGCCGGTAAGTACAAAAAAAAAAAAAATGTATCTGAAACCAACAACAAAAAGGAAATGCTTGTTGTGCAAGCATTCACTACCACCGCCAAAATACGGGAGAGAAGGAAATAAATATTTGCTTACTACTTATACAGTAGTTCCAGCCAGGCACAGCTAATTGGCAGCACTGACCTAGTAAGCAGACAATAGACTAATGACAGCAGTCATATGCTTCTCCTAAACGGTGTGGTTGCCAGTCACTGTCGGTGAAGCTTGCAGAGAGGGCCAGTGTGTGACCTGGTTGGGCAAATCCTAAGTATCCTTTCTTTGAGCCAGGAAACTTGTTATGGGAGACCAAAATGTTTAGACTCCCCTGGCCATTCATCTTCAATGGCCACATTATGCCCATGGCAGTTAAGTACAGGTAATGTTTTATTTTTTTAAAGGTATAGTAAAAAAAAAATGTTAAAAGTACAACAAAAAAAAACCCAGCAGATGAAAAAAATATTTATACATTTTTACCTCATAGAGGATAAGATTAGTTCCTTGCGGAAATCCAGCTCTCTCACACATAACCGGCAGTAGGTCACCTGTTGGCAAACGGGATGATTAAGAATTACACGACAATAAATTCTCTCAAAAAAATCCTACATTTTTAGAGACTTACGTATTTTACAGGAAATGGGGGTGTAGATATGTCCACAGTAATTTAAACTCCGACTTTTTGGATCATACATTTTTAAAAAGAGCATAACATCATCTGTAGAAAAGAAACAAAGATTAACTGTATGACCAGCACTGTGCAACGTGTGATTTGGAAAAATGTTAAGAAATGTAAAAACAAGATATTCAGAGGACACATTCATTACTGTTTTCAAGCACAAGAGGGGCATTCGTTTCCCAAACATCTGTTCATGCAATATAAAAATGCAAAGTTTGAGTAGGGAACATTAGAAAAGCTGCATAGAAATTGCATCCTAATGTGATCCCCAAATGAAAGCAGCTGCAATTTATTGGCCTACAAAGGGCTGTATGAAAAGGTGAATTCATTCTGTTTGCATTTAAAGGGTTGGTTCTGAACAAAGCACCTACATTTAAGGAACAAAATATAGATACATTTATAACGTACACCTCTTGGGATATTTCCAAGCAGTTCTGATGAAGAAAGGTTATAAAAGACTACCCATTTAATGTAAAGCAATAGGTTCACAAGAGCTACTCAAGAAAAGCGATTTTTAATGTCTAATAGTGTGAAGAGGCTGGAAAACATGTCATACAAAACCCCATAAAAAACGTCACGAGGCAGAAAGAAGAATATGGAGAGGATAGCCTACACTTACGATCTTTGTCGAACTTGGGAAGTGTTGCCCCACTGGCAGCCATTTCTGGATCTACAGTTTCCAGAAATATTGTCCACGGATTTTCATTGTCACTCAGCTCAATCATCTAAATGACAAATGTAAATTTAATATATAAATAATAGTCCAACATCAACCTTCCAAATATTATGCAGAAATCACTAGCAAAGCACAAGTTTGAATGATGGCTCTAGCACAGATAAAACAAGTTGTTACCGAAAATATACTTTAACTGGACAAAATTTGAGTCTCGTAAATTAATATGTAGTAAAAGTCCAGCAAATTGTTACATCATCTTGATTCAGTCCCACTTGCTTAGAGGACTGGTGCATACAGCAAGCAAGAGACTAAGGAGAATGACATGGGTTCAGGGGCTGTTAACATTTTTTGGAGCCTTGAATTCTTCTTTAAACAGTACAGAGACTTTGCTACTCAAATTTATAAATAAAATAAAATGATTTACTCTCAAACCTGAAGTTAGAGGGCTTATACCTAGTCCTTTAATAAACAATTGATAAATACACACACAGCCTGCACGGTAAGCTGTCATTTGTACACAATGAGAAAGTCAAAGTAAACTTCTCGTGATGAGGTGGCTAGGGCCTCTATGGCCCTCATAGGGTCACTCTAAAACAAACTCTAAACTGCCATTAAACAAGCAAATTAAAGAAATAAAGAGAAAACTAAATCTTTACAGAGTTTGAGACTTCAAACCAAACCATTAATTCATGAGCTCCATCTTATTGGATAACCTCGTGTCTTATTATAAATTTAAATTCAAAATGTGCCACAATTCTTTTAAAGGGACACTATTAAAGGGACTTTTAAAGGGACAGTCATTAAAATAGAGAAAGCCATATTTAACATGGCAGAAGCAGAAGACGACTTTTCCAGGGTCAACTGGAAAACTAATTCATTGAATACCCTCGTGCTTTCCAGGCTGGGAATAAATTATAAAGGTGGTCTTATAGCAGAAAACAGGACTGACTAGTTATAGAATTTGTATTACACTTTTTAGTGACAATATTTTAATAGGAAGACCAGACTCCCTTATGGCTGCTGTAATATTGTCAAAGACTAAAGGCCCTCCCTTCTCAAATAACACCACACACCCTCGTACCAAATCAGCTACTGCTCTGTTGCCCCACGGCTCCTCTATAACAGAATAGCATTATCTTCTAGGAGCAATTGTGGGATGAGCAAACACAATCAGTTTGCTACTGGAGCAGGAACCAAATGGCTTTTGCGGTATACATTATGTAGTTGTCCTGCATAGTAGGATTTGTACCAAACAAAAAAAGAAAATAAAAAAGATAGCTGCTGTGAAGCATTACAAAGGGAAGGTATGATGACACCGTTCCCCCAATCTCCATTTATATTCCCACTGTAAAGGGCAAGACCAGTCCTTGATCCTATATTGTACACCATAAAGATTAAAAAAATTAAATAAAAAAATATGTACAGCAAACAAACACTACTGTGCAAGTATACTGAGGGAGGTAGGAGGTCTGGGACTGCCTACAAATAGGAAAAAGTTTAGTTACATAAAAATGGTACTAGATTCATAGCAATATAAAATCCCACATACAACATAAATACATTGTACAGTAAAAACAAATGACCAGTATCCCTTTAAATTAACAAGAGATTGCATCTAAAAATACCACACTAATTACATTCAGCACATGAATCCAGAAGAGAAGGCTTGCAATATATATTGAATATTTACAGTTTTGCTGCAATCTGCTTCATAATCCAACATTGCTGGCCTTTTAGTTCCATTGCTCCGAGCTTGCATGGGCCATAACCGAATTTGGTCTTGTGGAAATCCCTGCAAGAGGTAAAAGCAGTATGCCCATTTACTTTTTTTTATCTAGTTACTGAAATGTGAAGAAAACATGGGAGATATTTAATAGTGGTTTATTGATGTCTGTGTAAAACTAAACTGTACATCTATAACAAGCACAGTAGCTTGTTTTACATCATTTCATTTTTAAACAGTTTGATAATGTTTTTAGTAGGAAATGGTGTACAATACTGCATCACAATGAACGTTACTAGTACAGCCAGCTTCCTAAGTTGCTTTCCATTATGTCATATCACCAGCTGAGCATGGTGGGTCTTCTAAAATGCATAACACAGTATTGCAGTAACATAAAAATACCATACTGAAAGGCTGACAAAAAAACCTTGGAAATCTAGAATGACTGAATTATTTTGGTGAATTTGCTTACCATAGTCTGTGACAGATTTTGAACAAATTCAGCCAGCGTGGAGTTTTTTAATACTTTGAACACAGTGTATTTAACTTTCTCTTCATCGTACATGTCATTCCCTTGGTGACCACAGAACTGATCCTCTGCCACTATCTGAAAGAATTAAACATATATGTCAATATTATACTTGTCCGCATACACTATTGCTGCAATCATGCTAAATAGCCCTTCTTGGCACCCCAGGTCCCTTGCGACTTTGTGCAGATAGTCTTTTTGCCAGAAATTGTGTCTTAGTCACAATCAAATGTGACAAACTGCTTCAAGAGACTGCACTGATTAATTTGATATGCAACACACATCTGTTTGCGACTGAGTGTGAATCTGTATACACAAAGTGCTCCAAAGCAACGGCTTTTTTGCACACCTAGCTCTATCGTGCTTCATATACAGACTGATGCATATATATATATATATATATATATATATATATATATATATATATATATATATATATGCATTTGGATTTTTGTACTTGCGTTGAATCCTTTTCTCTGAATCCATCTGGGGGACACTGAACCATGGGGTTGCTTGAGGGACCTAAGGAGCTGGCACTTAGACTATAACTTTATGGGAGTAGCTCCTCCCCTCTGCAATTACTCCTCCCCTCTGCAACCCATGCCCAGGGAAGCCCTGTACTTTAGATTAGTTTTATTTTATTTATTAACTTTATTTTTACTTAGTCTGAGATGTGTGCTGCATCATCAGTGACACAGCGGGTACACACTGGCCATTGTGCCTGGAGGATCAGATGACATATCATCTAGTGTGTACCCTGCCTAAGATGCATTCTAGAATCATCAGATATGATTTCTATAGATGGAGCATGCTCATTCTGGAATACATTTGGATGTCAGGGAGACTATATGCAAACCAAATAAAAGTTTAGGATTAACATTGCCAACCTCATGATGCCTCATATCAGTAGTAAGGTTCAGTTAAGAGATATTTTCACATGATGAAAGCAGACATAGTGGACTACTAACCTGTACTTGCATGTACAGATGAGCTTCCTGCCGTTCCTTTCTTTTCTGAGCTTCTATCCGCTTTTCTTCCTGTAGCCGCTCAACAAGTTGCTGGGGAATATCATTATCTGTGACCGCTTGTAAAACTTCATCTAAAATAAAAGATATAAAAATATCAAATATTTATCCCTGCAATCGTTCCAATGCATAGCATACAGATCTAAATAATAGATGGGCTGGTATATGGCAGTATGCGATACTGCCAAACTAACTTGCATTTCCCGAACCACCACTTCAACCCCTGCATATATGTATATATACACACACACACAGATAAGGCTTCTGAGGGTCAAGTCTTTAGGATCGCTGAACTCCTTAGTGAATTATTAAACCCTCATATTGTATGGTATGCGCACATTAGGATACATTTTTTATTATAACCAAATTAACATTACTTCATACATTACAGTCTAACACAGCTTTGTAACATTGGATACTCCATAAACTACATTGTAAAATTATTGTTCTCAAGAATCAGCTGTGGAAGGGACACAAACTGGAAATCAAATGTACATACAGCAAAATGCTTCACTTTCATGTTACTTGCCGAACATTACTGGGTGTTTCAAAAGCAGAGACACAAAATTCTTCTATTCTTTGTTGGTGGGAAAGAGGGCATACAACCATTTTCAAGTGGAACCATTTTATTTTTTACTATTTGGGTACGTAAATCAACTATTAACAAGTAAATCAATTTGATCTAAGCTTTTTAAAATATATACATAGGCTTCAAGTTCTCTTTATTGGAAAAGTAAGAGACTAAACTACACCCTTTTAGAAACATTAACAGAAGGAACACAATTGAATAGTACACCATTAAGTAGATTTAAAAGACACTTACTAAGCTTGGATTCCCTGATGTAAACCAGCATGTAAGCATTCGTACAATGCCGTACAGATAAGTCATCATCATGGCCTCCATAATTATGCTCAATAGCTTCCTCCTTTGTACATCTTGAGACAACGTCATCATCAAATTTACACCACTGGAGAAAGAAGAAATGCATCTCAAAATATAGGAATAACCAAAGGATGTCAAGTGAATGGCCCCAAAAGCCAACACACCGGCCGGAGTCATTTTCCTATAATATTTAACAGCATGGGATGCTGTGGCTTAGCACAGCTATTCCATCCATTCATTGTTATTGCATCATCAAAACATTTCACCAGTTATTTTCCAACACTACAGTGACAACTGGCCATAGAGGTCATGCTTTGAGACTATTAGGCAGCATCAGATATCCAATAGACTTCTTTGAAAGGATTAATGAAAAGGTAGCTATTAATCTTCCTTTATTTCCACCAGAATATTCTAATGAGTAGCTAATTTTGGAGGCTACCAAGGTCTCTATGAATAATTACTGAAGTAAACCAGTGTTTTACTTTAAGCAACCAAATTCTAACCAGGGCCAAATAAAACCTCAATGTCCTGAAACGAAACAAAAAAAAAAAAAAAAGAAGTTTCAAGACCTAGCAAAATACATTTCATGTAAATAGTTGCAAATCTGAATTGAAAGTAAATTAACATTAAAATATTATTAGGACTCTGACAAATGAAAACATAGGACCTGACTGTAGTATTCTGCTGCGTAACATAGGAAAAATATTTAATCTGACAAAATTCCCATCTGATTTTATATTACAGGACATTTCATCATTATTATTTTTGAAAGGCCTGTATAACACTAGAAGGTTGCCCATTTTCCCAAATGGCACTCAAAATAAAAGACTTATAGGCCATCTCAGGCAAAACAAGACAGAATGGAGCTAAACCAGGGGTCTGCACAGACAGGTGTATTCTTCATGTTTGTGTTCCAAATGCTGCCCCATGAATACCTTGCCTATGTATATGATCGTAACCCGAACGTTCTAATATTTATAAAAGGAAAAAGATACTGCATTTCAGTGATTGGAGTCAGAATAATATATCACCAAGTATTTCCTATAGTTCAAAAACGGCCCTCAAGGCTCCCCAACAGTTCAGGTTTTAGAGATTTCCATGGTTGATCACAGGTGACTTAATTAGTACCTCAGACAATTTGATGTAACCACCTGTGCGCAACCATGGATCTCTCTGAAACTGGAACAGTTGGTGAGCCTTGATAACCTCTGCTATAGTTATTACAAGAAGCTCTGCTAAACAATTTAACAAGAGGCAGCCAAGGGCAGAATGTGGAAAGACAGGGCAATCCTTCAATGTGTTGCAAAGATACAATAAAACATTACAAAAGTGTTATTAAACCACTATGCTAATATAGTGTAGTTATATTAAACTGCAAGTGAAAACATTAATGTGGGCAATAACTGCCATGTAGAATAAAAAACCATTGATTTAAAGCAGCAGTATTTTTATTTATTAACTACCTTTCCATTGCCTTTATCATCCTGATCACATACGTCACTGTAAATGCCTCCAGTAGTTATCTATTTCAGAGAAAAAACAATAATTTAGGAGAATATTTGCAGGACGTGGGCTGTAGACTGACCTCAGTAAATAAACAGTTTTACCCTTCATGTTCACTAAGTAGCCTTCAAAATCATGAACTAGATACTTGAACTGTAGAAACAAATGTTAAAGTAGACTGCATAAAGAATTAAATACATTCAGTTGGACTGCTGCTTTAAATTGATTAACTCTCACAGGTCCAGGGCAGTATTGTACACCACTGAGCTAACAATAACCAAAATAACACTCTCTCAAAAGGTAATTAGTTCTAGAACACTAGGATTCCAAAGTTTTAAGTCACCTTAGTCCCCTAGATTGGGTAAACACATACTTTGCCTTCTCCTTTGGGATTCAAATAAACAACATAATGCCCTCCATGGTTGTCCCCACTGTGCACCAATACGGCATGTAGTATGTAGTTTGCAGGATCCTTGACATCAGGCTTTTGCAGGAATTCATCCAGTGGTAATTGTTCTGGAAACTCAAACCTGACAAAATAAGTAAGTGTTAAACCAAAGCAACAACCTACACCTGGAAAATGACGTCAGCGTAGAATCAGAAGTACCACTTCTAATCTTTGGGTACTTGATCAATGTAATTATGCATTCTCTATATTCAATGAATTGTTCATAGAATTTCCACACTCAACAGTCAAAAACACAATTAAAGAGGGGGAAAAAAAATGAAAGCTATCATGCGATTAAAGCTGTGCATGGCTCACCCAGTGAACATATACGTGCTGCAATACAAAAATCTACAAAGCAGAAAACAACATGAACTTCGTTTTATATTTTGGAGTGCTATAGGACCTTAAACAGAATAAACATCATGTGTCCCTTTAGAAGTGTTATTTTGGGGATTTTCAAATCCACTTGTCCGTTACGTGATTAGGGCTGCATGTGTGATACAACCAGTACCAAGATGCGTTCTAGGATCTCAGACATTATTTATCCTTCTTTACCTTAAAATCAGATTACCTGCAATTATTTATATTGTATGACCATAAATTAAACAAAGTACAGTACAGTACAGTAAAGAGTATGAATTGGACCCTGCCAAGTTAACTCCACTGATATGTTTGGAGCGGAATCGGTATGTTATACCGATGGATGGGATGCCAACGCTGCATCCTGATCGTGAAGATCGTGAAGAATCCCGACAGGGGCCGGTGAGTACCCAATATACCCCCATAGCTCTCCCTTAGTGGTGCCTAACGCTAACCTCCCACCAGTGCCTAAACCTAACCCTCCACCCCCTGTGGCTAACACCTAACAACGCCCACTTACCATTGTTCGGTATGTCGGCTGTCGGGATAGATAGGCATTGGGATTTCGACGCCTATCTTTAGTCCCGTGTCGGGATTCCAACAGCCAGCATCTCAGCTGCCGGTAATGTGACTGCATTCCGATTGGAGCAGACATCTCAAGATGTCCTCTGCCCAAGGCAATTGACTACCTAGAATTCTTCTCCGGTATCTCTAGAACAGGTCCAGTTAAAGCACTGATCAACACTCATTTTTGGGGTAACTGTGGTGCTGATTCAGAGTATGACCATCGGTTTTGCTAGATTGTCTCTAATATTTGAGATACACGGATGAGAAACATGAAAAACAATAGATAACGGTCAGCTGACTGCTGGTTGGGTGGCCAACCACTTCTATACGGAGGGGGAATATTCTTGAATGACCGTTGAGTGAACAACAAGAGATATGGTAAGAACTTACCTTTGTTATCTCTGTTTCTACGAAGTCCATAGGGTTGACCTTGGGGTATAGCTGGATCTGGATCCACGGGCACCATGCCTCCTCTATACCCTGCCCCCGAGCTACAGCACCTCAGTTGGTAAGCAGCTAAGGCCGGAGGAGGAGACTAAACAGAGAGAAGGAAGACTGGAGCACACAAGAAACCATACTCTCAGAAATGGGAGACGGAAAACCAGTGACCAGCCACAGCCCATATGAAGCCAGGTGCGTCAGGGCGGGCGCCCTGTGGACCCTATGGACTTCGTAGAAACAGAGATAACAAAGGTAAGTTTTTACCATATCTCTTGTTTTCTACTTCAGGGTCCATAGGGGGTCCACAGGGTTGACCTTGGGGATGTCCCAAAGCAGTTCAACTAAGGGCGGAGACGCTCCTGTGCCTGAAGGAGTACCCGGCGCCCGAAGGATGCATCCTGAGAGGCGAAGGTGTCAAACGCATAGAATCACAAAAAAGTCTGAATTGAAGACCAAGTGGCCGCCTTACACAGCTGAACAGCAGAGGTGCCACGTCTAGCAGCTCAAGAGGGACCGACAGAACGAGTGGAATGAGCCTTAACAGAGGCTGGCACAGGTAAACCCTCCTGTGTATAAGTCTCGCAAATAACGGAACAAAGCGAACCGGCTAATGTTTGTTTGATGGCAGGCCGACCCCTCTTGTGAAAACCAAAGAGGATAAACAATGAATCAGACTTCCTAACCGAAGCAGTCCGGTCCACATAGATTCTAAGCGCCCGGACTACATCTAAGGAAGCCTCACCAGCTGAAAGACCAGGTGACTGAAAAGCTGGCACAACAAGTTCCTGATTACTGTGGAACTTTGAGACCACTTTAGGCAAAAACTCAGGACGAGTGCGGAGCACCGCTCTGTCCTGGTGAAAAATCAGAAAAGGAGGGCGACAGGAAAGCGCCCCCAATTCAGACACCCTCCTGGCAGAAGCAATCGCCAGGAGAAAAACGGGCTTAAACGTCAGCCACTTGAGTTCCACCGACTCAAGAGGCTCAAAAAGAGGACCCTGCAAGACCCGTAGTACCACCGCCAAGTCCCAAGGAGCCACAGGAGGCACGAAGGGAGGCTGGATCCTGAGAACACCTTGGAAAAAGGTGTGAACATCTGGCAGTGTAGCAATCAGTCGTTGAAACCACACGGACAAAGCAGACAAATGCACATTCAGAGAGGCAAGGTGTAAGCTGAGGTCCAAACCTGATTGAAGAAATTCCAAGATTCTAGAAACTCGGAACATCTGAGGATCATAGTTTCTGGACTCACACCACTGAAAGTAAGAGCGCCACACCCTGTGGTAAATCCGTGCGGAAGCAGGCTTGCGTGCCCTGAGCATGGTACCAATAACTGAACTGGAGAAACCATGAGACCTCAAGACGGCTGTCTCAAGAGCCACGCCGTCAAAGACAGCCGACCCAGATCCGGGTAAAGGCAGGGCCCTTGAGACAACAGGTCCCGACGCTGAGGAAGAAGGTACGGAGCGTCGATGGAGAGGCTCCTCAGATTGGAGTACCAAGGACGCCTGGGCCATGCCGGAGCCACCAGCACGAGCGTGCCGCCGTCCTGCTTGAATTTCCGCAGGACCCGAGGAAGTAGGGATATTGGAGGAAACAGATACGCCAGGTGAAACGTCCATTTCACCGACATCGCGTCTACCAGACAGGCGCCTGCGTCTCTTGTCCTTGACCCGTAAACGGGCAACTTGTGATTGTGACGGGAGGCCATCAAGTCCAGCTCCGGCAGCCCCCACCTGTCCACGAGTGGCTGAAACACCGCTGGGTGAAGCGACCATTCCCCAGGATGCACGTCGTGACGGCTGAGGAAGTCCGCCTCCCAATTGAGGACTACGGGAATGAAGACTGCCGAGATTGCTGGAATGTGACACGCCGCCCAAGCAAGAATGCGAGACACCTCAGACATTGCTGCCCGATGTTCCTCCTTGGTGGTTGATATACGCCACCGGGGTGGCGTTGTCGGACTGCACCTGAACCGCCCTTCCGTGAAGAGCGGGGCCGGACGACTGCAGGGCCCTGTATACTGCCCGCAGTCCCAGGATGTTAATTGGGAGAAGTGCTTCATCCGCAGACCAACGACCCTGAAGCGACAATGAGCCGGTCACTGCCCCACAACCCCGGAAACTGGCATCCGTCGTGAGCACGACCCAGTCCGGGATCCAAAAGGGGTGCCCTTCGACCAATGAGCTGTCTGAAGCCACTAAGCCAAAGACTGCCGAACCTTCGGGGACAACACCAGCATCTGAGAGCGGATCCGGTGAGGTAACCCGTTCCATTCCGATAGAATCAGCCCCTGCAGGGGCCGGGAATGGAACTGGGCGAATTCCACCATGTCGAATGTCGACACCATGGACCCCAGAACTCTCATTGCCGAATGGACCGACAGGCGGCAACTGCTCAGGCAACTGTGTACCTGCAGCTGTAGGGAGGAGACCTTCTCCGGGGTCAGGAAAATCCTTTGCTGACGAGAATCCAGCAGGGCTCCCAAATGAACCATCCGCTGTTATTGAATCAGGGAGGACTTTTTCCAATTTATCAACCACCCGTGTGCTTGCAAGCAAGCGATCGTCAGGTGGAGATGTTGAAGCAGTACCTCCGGGGAGCTCGCCAGCAACAGGAGGTCGTCCAGATACGGCAGCAGCCGTACATTCTGGTCTCGAAGATGTGCGGCCCATGACCGCCATGATCTTTGTGAATACCCTCGGTGCCGTGGAGAGGCCAAAGGGTAGCGCCCGGAACTGATAATGATGTTGAAGGATAGCGAACCTCAGATACCGCTGGTGCGAAGGTGCTATCGGAACATGGAGGTAGGCGTCCTGGATATCCAGGGACACCATGTAATCCCCAGAATGATGGAACGTAACGTTTCCATCCTGAACTTGGGAACTCTGAGAAATTTGTTCAGAGACTTCAAATTGAGGATAGGGCGATGAGAAGAATAGTACTCCGTCCCTCGTTGTAATTGAGGAATGGGAACAATGACCCCTGCTTTCAGAAAGGACTCTATAGCTTCCTGAATCTGTAAAGTCTTGGTCTTGTCCTGAGAAGGACTCGTGCAGAAAAACTGGTGGGGCGGTCTGTGCCGAAAAGACAGGGCATACCCCTGGGAGACCACTTCTCGAATTCAGGCATCCATGGTGGTATTGTGCCAGCACTGGGCAAATAGAAGTCGGCCTCCCACTCTGGGGTCCCCCAGAGGGAGACCCTTCCCATCAGGCAGAAGGCTTATCTTCCTGCTTGGAAGAAGGGCGCCTGGCACTCCAAGCCTGCTTCTTTGGCTTAGAAGCGGCCTTGGTCGCCGACTGCCTCGGGAAGGACTGACCCTTGGCCTTGCCCTGAACCCGAAAGGACCGAAAGGCAGAGCTCCGTACCGTGGCAGGTGCAGAAGCCGAAGGGAGGAAGGCCGATTTAGACTTAGCTAGAGTATCCACTATTTTGTCCAACTCTGGACCAAAAAGCAACTCCCCATTAAAAGGTAGGGCCTCCAGGCCCTTTTTGGAGTCTGCGTCAGCTCTCCAAGACCGCAGCCACAAGGACCGACGCGCCGACACAGCTGCAGCCAACACCCTAGAGGTCAGCAGGCTTGCATCCAACGATGCTTCCCCAATGTAGGAATCCGCATCCCTTATTTGTCCTATCAACGCTCTCTGGATCTCCGGAGCATCATCCGGAAAGGTATCCTCCAAAGCATTGGGCCCAGCTCTCGATGGCCTTAGCCACCCAAGAGATGGCCATGGACGGAGGGGCGGTAGCCCCTGAGAGAGAGTAGATAGACTTTAAACAAGTCTCCACTTTCCTGTCCGTGGGACCCTTCAGGGATGAGATCGACGGCAAAGGCAATGTAGCGCTTTTAATTAAGCGAGTGACATGGGAATCCACCGCAGGCGGAGTTTCACAATTTCCTGCAATGAGCATCAGGAAAAGGATAGTTTGAAGCCAACCATTTCTGCGGTTGGAATCTCTTGCTGGGCAACTGCCAGGCCCCCGCCATATGATACGTCAACTGGTCGGACAGGGGAAAAACAGTCGAAGCCACTTTGGCCTTCTTAAAATTAGGGTACTTCGACCTGGGAACCGGCGCATCCTCCTCTATATGAAGGATGGCCCGCACCGCCTTAACCAATGCCAGCACATTAATGGAGGACTTAGCCTCCACCTCCTGGGTCCCGGCACCCGAATCAGAGTCTTCATGGATCTCCCCGTCATCCGAAGACACGTCCGTGTCCGTGAACTGTGCCGCCAGTGAAGCCGAAACGGGTCACTTGGACGCCTTTGGGGGCAAGTCACTGTGCAACAGACTGAAAAGTCGATGACGAAACCGCCAGGCTCTGAACAGAGCTGGAGAGGACATCCACCCAGGGATGGGGTACCGTTTGAGGATACCCCTGAAAGGGTACCATCGACTGCTGCGTCACTGTGGGAGATTGCTCGTATACAGGCAATCCCGCATAAGATCCCACAGTCTGAGACCCGGGAGGAGACTGCACCAGACGCGTCACACCCGGAGAACAGGGGATGGTAGGCTGGGGCAACGCCCTAGAAGGGACCGCAAGCCGGTCCGCGATCGACGCCAGCACTTGCGTAAACATCGCCCAAGGAGGATCCTGCGCCACCGGGGGTTTAGAGGGACCAGGTACCAGCTGGCACCGCCCCGCACAGACAGTCTTGCAAATCCGCCCCATCAACCCCTGACGATCATCATCGGCAGGAAAACACCACAGGAGCCACGGAGCGCTCATTCTCCTCATCAGACATGGCACAAAACTTTTAGCAATAAAAATGTATCACCGAAAAGAGGTGAGGCGTATAACACCTGCGCACTCCCAAGTATGCAACACAAACAGCCCACAATATGGTACTGTGTAGCACACCACTGTATGTGACGCACCTCACAAATACGTAGATCTATATAAGTGAGGTACACAGAAAGAACACCACTCCCCCACACACCTGCGGGCCGTAAGAGAAGGAAAGGGATAGGTACAAGCTGACAGTAAGTAGAAATAAGCACAGACAGACAGCACTAGCAAAAGTCACAGACCATACAGAGAAGTATTACTCACTGCACCTTCAGCTACAATCAACCTCCCAGATTCAGTGTCTGGGAGGGCTACAGCGCTGCGAACACTGTCCTTTGCAGGGGGGAGAGGTACGCAGGGGGACCAGTCCACTAGATACCGCCCGGGAGCTCTGCGTTGCTGCCTGGAGAAGATGGCCGCCGGAGAGCTCTGAGGAGGAGTGGCCGAGAGATAACAGCCCAGCGACGCCAGCACGCATGGGAGAAGCCGCTAAAGCAAGGAAGGCTGCCTCCCCTGATAGTAATGAAAACCCCCCAGGGAAGCCGGTTCCCCGCCGGTACTTACACCCTGGTGGTCCAGCGGTCACGCGGGGCATGCCACAGAGGGGGGAGCCCTCCGCCGCTACTAGCGCCGCCGGTCTGTCCCCAGAGACCGGCGGCTAAAGACTGCATTTTCCCCACGTGCAGCAAAGCGCTGCACGTGGCTTGCCTGGCCCCGTGCGTCCGGCAGCAGTCCTTGGGAGGTCCCGAAGCCACGCTAGTACTGACTCCAGGGTCCCTCTGCGATCCCCAGATCAGTACTGGCGTCGCAGCGCCAGCGGGGCTGTTGGAGCGACAGCGTGGACGTCCAGATGGACAGTCTGATGCTGCCGCTCTTAAGTAAAAATAAATAAAATCTATTAAAAAAAATAAAAATAAAGCTTAGGGGGCTGCTTATTGCAGCCCCACTGCGCCAGGGTGACCCGACTCCGGCCGGGCACCAACTAAAACTGAGGTGCTGTGGCTCGGGGGCGGGGTATAGAGGAGGACGGACCCAAGTGCATCCTGGGAGCAGCAAAGCTTTAACTGCGTGGTGCCCGTGGATCCAGATCCAGCTATACCCCAAGGTCAACCCTGTGGACCCCCTATGGACCCTGAAGTAGAAACCTAGAATATTTGAGCGTCTCACTTTCTAGAATGTTCCCACATAGTCCAATATGCACTCGTTATGGCTAAGTTCCCTTTTTACTTGAGGGTATCCATTATTTCAAGAACTAAAGCCACTTAAAAAAAACCTACTTTTATTTTTGAATCCAGCAACTCCAAAATACCCTAAATTTGTTCAAATATCCTAGGCAACCAAATTTTATTTTGTTGGGCTGTTATGTTTACCTGTCGTTGATTTTGATATTTTGATCTGTCTGAGGATCATACATGAATCGCATTAGCTGAAGATGTAACACAGGTGGTAATGTTACAAATTTTACACCTTTTTCTGCTTCCTACAAAAAAAACAGAAACACTAAGATTACACATTAAAAAGGAGCATTATTACCTATACTAATTTTCGGAAATATGGGTTTGGGGTCATTCCGTGTCAATGAGACCAATTTTGAAGATAGTCGCCACCTGCTGATCGTTCACTGCACCCACCCCCACATTGAGGGCCATAGTTTTGGTACTATAGCATATTGCGAATCAAAATTTTCCCAAAGTTAGTCTGATATATATGCCAACCTTCATGTAATATTTTAAACTGAATGACCCCATTATGTTAAAAAGGTCACAAGCTCAAGTTTCCTCTTCATAAAGAGGAGACAGAATGGGGCATAAACATGGTAATGCAATGAGCCGACATATAGCATGGGTATTAGAACTAGCGAAAAAAGTAGGTATACGTAACATTCACTGAGGAATACATGTATTTACCTGCAAACCATGCTCCCCTGCATCATACTTATTATCACCATCTAGCTGTTCCACTGCTACATAGTCAATAAAGGACTCAAAGACTGCAGAAAAGTAAAACAAACATATTACTCTGTAGTATTCATTTGTATCTGAACTCAGATTTACACACACACTCAGAAAAACAAATAAACTGTATGCTGTGCTGGATAATATTTTGATACAGAGGGCAAACAGTGAATGCATGTAATAGAGCTTGAGCAGAAAACGCTTTCAGTGCAGACTGAGCTAGTATTGTAAAAAGGCTGATCACAATATGGACTAAGATAAACTGTTCAGCAAAAACAAAACAAAACAAAAAAACCCCAAAAAAACTTCACAAAAAGCATGCCAGGTTGTATGAGAGACTTGAAACTAAATTTTATGCTATCCATAAAGGAGATTTATGAATAAACTTCCATGGGGAAAATTCAATTGAACGCGATGTTATTTGGCTCCGGGAAGAAGTCCCCGGAGTTGTTCAATTGTTTGCATCGCAGCTGGCACTCAAGTCGAGAGACGCAGCTTACCGATACTAATGTCCGAGGTTTAGTCGCAGTAAACAACTTTCGAACTCAAGTGCCAGGCCCACGCGATGCTGTTAACGCATGCAGTAAACCCACAACTAGCATCGCGGCACTAGTTAAGTCACATTTCTGCTCGCACCTCAACAGGGTAGGAGCAGAAATTCTCCACTTTACAGCGCGGCCAACTGAATGGCTCCGGACACATTCCCAGAGCTAAACAACATTGCGTTTAACTTAATTCCCCTCATGTGTTCCAGCCATGACAGACTTTTCATCTGACTATGCTCTTGTCCCATCAGACTGCTACTGCACCCAGACAGACAGGGTACCTAGAGCTCATTCTGGAAATCTATTTTACTTCCCTGCTCCCTGGATTTTAGGATCCAATAAAACTACATGTTACAATGATATCCTTTTAATAAGGAATTTGCTTTAAGAGTACACATCACTAACCATTTAGTTTTATATCAAATGATGGAGAAAGGTGGGCGAAGAAAATGGTGCAAACCGCCACATTTCATCAGCTCCCCCTGTTCAAAATAGCAAACTCTTCCAATCAAAACTAGCTAAGTCAGATACCTTCATAACACCAATTTCACACAAAAAAAGCAAATTGGCGGGTCAAGAATTTGGACCCGATAATTTGCGGATCAACATGGGTTCTTTCTGTTCCTGGGACTTCGATCCTGGTTGACCCTTTCACACAGAATACATAACCAGGTTGATCCACAAATTATCGGGTGCAAATTTGTGACCCGGCATTTTGCTTTTCTGTATGAAAGGGGGTACAGGCTGCGACCAGCAAAAAAACCTGTGCATCAAGTGCAGGGTAAAAACTGGGTTTTTCTGTGTGAAAGTAGCTACGTTCCCATTGTCGAGCATTAAGTAGAATATGGCAATTATAAAATGCTGGCAGACTTCAGTGGTATTAGCACCAATGTCATTAAACTGCATGGACAGCAACACATCCAATAGTTTTGAGAATCAAATAAACATGCACATGATGCCATTATGCTTAATTTCTGAACAAAGGTGCAGACATTGCTATTCATTATTCACTTAACAGTTCAGTAATATTACTAAACTATTCTAGGTTAAAAAGCTGAAGCTTATATATTTCACATTTAAGACTCCATTTATGCAACATATGCAGCCAACACTGTTTTAATGGGGCCTACAGTGACATCCTGGGGAGCGATTAAATTGTGTTATAAGGTGCAGTAATTATTGGAGCCCAATGTTGCAAATCAATCGGTTTTGGGCACCCATTAATTATCGTGCTGGTCACGTCCACTTAAACTGGGTTTAGCCCTTAAAGTCCTCATTAGGGCAACCAAACCCACATTTCTGCTCGCCTCCTCAGCAGACCAGCTGCGGCGGCTGTTCACGCCCGGAGTAACAATTGAAATGCTCAGACGGGCGCCCAGCACCGACAGTTTACAACGAATGAATGAGAATTGCGACCAAGTGGCAAGATGTGGCTAACATACTTTTAGAACGCACAGCATGAATCCACATATAGTAAACCCAGAAACTAACCATAACAGACCCCATTAAACAAGGTGTTCGCTTAGCCCACGTGAAATTGCACAGGCTCTAAAATGTCAAGTAAAATTTAATATTCCTGCTGTAACACAAATCTCCAACAGATCAGAGATTACAAACAGAGCATTACTTATTTATACCAGAAGGCAGATTTGGTATAATTTTGTACAAAACAAAAAATAAATGTACTCTTTTATTCCCAGTTACACGAACTAGCTGTGTTAATATTTGCCCATTCATCATATATTTCATTACATATGTTAGATTAGCCATTTCAACAAACCAAGACTTAAAATGAGTACTTATATGCAAATCGATTATAGCAGAATGCTTTTTTGTTTTAGAAACTAAACTAGACATAGGCCTTATGAAATAGCATGCAAGATGGAGGCACGGGTGTGATTAAGACGAGTCAGCCTGTATTTTTAAAGGAGTAATAATAGGATTTTGGTACCTACCAGTAAAATCCCTTTCTCAGATTCCACAGGGGACACTGGAGCTTAATACACTGGGGTATAGATGGGTGGATGATTGGAGTTGACACTCAAAATGTATAAGTGTCTCCTCCCCCTCTATACCCCAGAAGCCCCAGGTATTGAATTGTAGCTCGAGGAAAGGGAAACAGAATCATAAGATAAAACTGAGGAGAAGGAGTCAAACATCAGGCGACAAGCCGAATAGAAACACACATCAAAACGAACATTCAACATGTGACACACAACAGAACACACTGGCAGGTAAAGGGCGTCCAGTGTCCCCTGTGGAATCGAAGAAAGGTATTTTAAAGGTAAGTTCCACAATCCTACTTTCTCCTTCATCCATCAGGGGACACAGGAGCTTAAGACACTGGGGACGTTTTAAAGTTTTCTCCCAGGATGGGAGAGCTCTGAGAAACCTGCAAAAACTAGATTCGGAGGCCGCAAACGGTATCAAACTGATAAAACCGAAGGAATGAACCGTGGACCAAGTGTCCGCATGGTACAACTGTGAAGTAGAAGCACCCCGATGAGCAGCCCAGGAGGCACCCACGGAGCGAGTAGAATGGACAGAAATGGAGACCAGCGGAGGGCGGCCACCGGAAATGTAGGCCTGCTGAATAACCAGACTAATGCATCAGACTTCCGTAAGGCAGCGTTACAGCCCACATAAATCCTGAGCGACTTAGTAACATCCATGGTGAGTGAAGACTGAAGTATCCGACAAAACCGGAACCACAATCGGCTGATTGATGTGAAAAGAAGAAACCACCTTTGGTAAAAAAAAAAAATGCCTTAGCGCGGAGTTCCGCACGATTTTGAAAAATTACATATGGAGGATGAGACGAGAGAGCTAATTCAGAAACCCTCCTAGCAGAAGCCAAGGCCAAAAGGAGAACAGTCTTCCAAGTGAGAAGACGAAGATCCACGCTTTCCAAGGGTTCCAACATGGAAGATTGGAGAAAAGTCAGTACAAAGTTAAGGTCCCACGGTGCTGTAGACGGGATAAACGGAGGCCGAATACGGAGAACGTCTTGAAAAAAAGTCTGAACCTGTGGGATTAAGGCAAGGTGGCGCTGAAAAAAAAAAAAGAGACCACACCGAAACCTGGACCTTCAAAGAACCAAGGCGCAAACCAACTGCATCGGAACCCAACTGGAGGAAGTGAAGGAGACAGGAAATCGGGAAGGCAGAAGTGTGAAACCTCCGGGCTTCACACCAGGTGACATACGCGTGCCAGATACGGTGATATTGAGCTGATGTGATCGGTTTACGAGCCTGGGGCACAGTAGGGACAACCAAGGCTGGAATAACACTGCGTCTTAAGATGGCGGACTCAACAGCCACACCGTTAAAACGAAGCCGCTGTAAATCCGGGTAAAGGCAGGGGCCTTGAAGCCAAAGATCTGGTCGAAGAGGCAACGGCCAGGGATCCCCCACAAGGAGCTGCTGAAGATCTGAGAACAACGCACCGAGGCCAATTCAGAGCCACCAAGATGACAGTTGTTGCTTCCCTCTACATCTGTTTGAGGACACGTGGAGGAAGAGGGAAGTGGAAAAGGGGCTGGGGGGGGGGAGTGGTACACGAGGCTGTTACTGTGAGAGCAACGATTGCCTCCGCATTCGGGTCTCGAGTCCTGGAACATTACCTGATGGTTGTGTCTGGAAGCCATGAGATCTACTTCTGGCATACCTCATCTCCGTACTAGTTGACTGAAACCGTCCGGGTGAAGAGCGCATTCTCCATGATGGATGTCCTGACGACCGAGATAGTCGGCCTCCCAATTGTCCACTCCTGGAATGAACACCGCTGAGATTGCCACCACAGGTATTTCTGCCCTTCGAAGAATGAGTTACCTCGGGCATGGCCATGCGACGCCCACCTTGACGATTTATGTATGCGATGGCTGTCGCATTGTCAGATTGGACACGGACTGGTTGACAGTCCAGCAGAGAAACCTTCCAGAAGAGCATTGAAAATTGACCGCAGTTCCAGCACGTTGATCAGTAAACTCGACTCCTGTCGAGACCAACGGCCCTGGAAGTGATGGTCCAGAGCCATTGCTCCCCAACCTCTGAGGCTGGCATCCGTTGTCAGAATAATCCAATTCCAGATGTTGAACAGAAGACCCGCAGGGAGGTGGTCTAGCTGAATGGCATTGAGATGGAATCAGACTGGACTTCTGAAAGTTGATTCTCCAACCATGATGGATAAAAACCTGGTATGTCAAGGCTACATGGTCATTGAGAATCTGGACAGATGGAGCCTTGATGAGAAGATCGTCCAGATACGGAACAAGTGTGACTCCCAACGATCTGAGATGAGCGATCACCACCGACAATACCTTGGTAAAGATCCGAGGTGTCGATGTCGAACCGAAGGGCAGAGCCTGAAACTGAAATTGTTCCTCTCTGATAGCAGATCGAAGAAAAACCTGATGTGGTTTCCAAATTGGGACATGGAGATGAGCATCCTTGATATACATGGATGCTAGGAACTCCCCCTGTATAGACCCACAATCACTGAGTGAAGGAACTCCATCTTGAAACTATTTCATATTTAAAATAGGCCTGACAGAGCAGTCTGGCTTCGGAACTACAAAGAGGTTGTAGTATCAACCCAGACAATGCTGATGGGCCGGAACAGGTGTCAGAACCACGGAATCCATAAGCTTCTGGATTGCTTGCAAAAGCACCTCCTGCTTCTGTTGGGAGACGGGCAGACATGGTGGCTCTGCAAATTCTATCTTGTACCCCAGAGACACCAGATTGAGGATCCAAACTGATGAACTGGCCTGAAACCAAACAACCCTGAATCGCAAAAGGCAAGCCCCCGCCTTGGAGTCTCCTAGGTGGGCCTGGAGCCCATCAGGCGGAAAGGCTTGCCAGCCGGCTTTGGATCCAGATGGCGGGTAGCACCAGACTGTTGACTTCTGTCTTTACCTCCGCGGTTAGCCGAGGAGGCACCGCGTGAGCATCTCAGAAAGGAATGAGGGGCCCGAAAGGAAGGACCAGCCGGAGGTTCTCTGTCTGTGTATCCTGAAACAGGGCCCTGGTTCCCAGCCGATTCCTTGTCTCTGCGTGCAGCAGCCAGTTCTGTGGTTAGATCAGTCGTAACGCCTGCCAAGTTAGATATCAAAGGTGGCGTAAGGCCTGTATCTGAAGAGGGTCCCACAACGGGACCGCCTGAATTACAAGAATCACATAGGGCTGCTCCATCAGATCTTGCCTCAGCTAGCTTTGAATTACATCTAGAACAAGCAAACACCTTTTGAGATACTTGTGCAGTTGCCCCTTCACCTGTCATGATGCTGTTCACTCCTGACAGATAAACACACACACACAGACAGACAGAACAGAGGAACCTCACAAACAGATGGAGAGGAACCTCTGTGTAGGGAGACGAGTCACTATATCCCTCCCTAATGTAAATTCCCTCTCACTCAGCAGCCCAGCAAACACCCCAGTGTACTCACGACCTCAAACAGGGAGAGTGCTAGAGTGTTTTTTGCCACAGATTTCTCAGGATTCTGCTTGCAACAGGCTGCTGTCTCCCTGCTGTGTGCAGTAAGAGTCTCTATAAGATGGCGCCGAAGATCAAATTAAAAGACTAAATATAGGCTGAGCTCAGACCAAAGTGACCGGCTCCCTCAGGCACAATTCGAAAACTGGGGCTTCTGGGGGATAGAAGGGGAGGAGTCACTCACACTTATAAATTTAAAGTGTCAGCTCCACTCATCCACCAGTCTATACCCAAGTGTCTTAAGCTACAGTGTCCCCGGGTGGACGAAGGTTTTGCGTTTCTGAATTATTGCCGCTTTATACGGGCTAATTTGCCAGAATCGTGCCGGTATCTTGCAGGCTTTTACATAAGAGCCATAGTGGAAGTTATATCAGTGGTTGATTTTGTCCGGAAGTTAAATTACCATAAATACATTCTCTCAAAGTCTCCAGTCTATTAAAAATCTATTTTAAATTACAGTGATTTTTCCTTTCATTCATAAGTGAAAAATTTTGCCAAACACTAAGCAATGTTTACATGCTGGCCGCTTGTTATTCGCACTGACCTACAGCCCAATTGAATCTCATTAAATATGCATTCCCAGCAAATCTCATTAAATATGCTCTGTTAAGAGTGCATACAAGGACTTGCAAAATTAACTCTGTACTAGTTCAAGTCTAGTTTAGGTTTAACAAAAAAACACACAATAATAAACAAAGGTGTTTATTTATGTCCTGTAGATGCAGGCATTATAATATGTTCTTCACTTCACAGAAATACTAAATGGGCCATTGTTAATTTTGCTCTTGCCTATAAAAGGTATGTCTCTATGATATTAAACACAAAGGTTTCAGCACTATTAAAAGATTGATCAACAAGTACAAATATTTGAGACATCAGCAAAATACACAAGGCTAAAACACAAATTTCAAATTAAAACAATCCTGTGGTAACTTTATATCTGTTAAAGTAACCTTCATTGAATACAAAAAATAATGGCAGATTATATATTGATTAAAATAGATGAGCAACAAAGGGTTGCTGTCCTTTTACTATTAACAGTAAGCTAATCTAGAAACCCATTATTGTGTAAAAGCATTGTACCTTAGTAATAAAATGTGGTACTCACTGTTTTTCTTTCCTTTTATACTTAGCTGAATATCATAATAGTCCTCTATCCGTTCCGACCGGTAGTCTACATGCTTACACTGTATGTATGACTGAAAGAAAAGGAGTTATTAGCACTGTATGACTGAACAGACTATTTCTGTTAGGGACAAATAAATACATACCACCATCTTTCCTCTGAATAACTTTGGAATCGTTCCTTCTACACATGTGCCTTTCATTTTGTTTTCAACATTGTCCAGTAACTAAGAGGAAATATGATAAACAAAAGGTTATATTTAGACAATTTGTTTAGATGTCAAATATAATGTAAGAGCCTAGGCCATCAACATAAAGCAATGTTAGACATGAATTGATGTCCACACTATTCTGGCAACAGCTATCAGAAATCTGCCTCAACACCTCCACCAAACGCGCCACTGCTGGGGAGATCCATTGCCAAACTACTGCCCAGGAGCACAAAGCTCCAACTTTGGAGGGCCTGAAGCAAAGCCAACTCTGGATACCCATTATTAACAACATAAGGTAGTTAAAATAACCAATCAGCTAATTCAAAGGTTCTCAAACTCGGTGCTCAAGACCACTAACAGTTCATGTTTTGCACGCCACCCAGCAGGTGCACAGGTGTATTCATTACTCACTGACATTTTAAAAGATCCATAGGTGGAGCTAATATATCACTTGTGATTTTGTGAAGAGACCTGGAAAACATGCACTGTTTGGGGTCCTGAGGACAGAGTTTGAGAACCTGTGAGCTAATCCATATGTAAAGCTAAAAAAAAAAAAAATTTCCTTTACTATATTCAAAAATAACTTGGGTGCCGCAGAATTCATATAGAAAATAACTAATAGAGTAGACTTACTTTGGAAAATAGTACTAGGCCAGTAGTTACCAAACTTTTTTGAATCACGGCGCCCTAGAGTATCAGCATTGTTTTCACAGCACCCCCAAGTTTAAGTTTGTTATTGAGAAAATGGGATTTTGGTACCTACCGGTAAATCCTTTTCTCTGATTCCACAGGGGACACTGGAGGTGCTTACGCTGGGGTATAGAGGCGTGGATAACTGGAGCTGGGACTTTAAAATAATCTAGAAGTGTGAAGCTCCTCCCCCTCTATGCCCCATCAGCCCTCAGTTTAGAAAATGGACCGAGAGGAGATGGAGAACAAGCGGAGTAAAAGAACACACAATAATCAAAACATACAACATACGGAACAAACCGAACAGGCAGGCGAAGAGCGCTGAGGTGGGCGTCCAGTGTCCCCTGTGGAATCAGAGAAAAGGATTTACCAGTAGGTACCAAAATCCCATTTTATCTTTCATCCACTAGGGGACACTGGAGGTGCTTACGCGGGGACGTCCCAAAGTTTTCCCCACGGGCGGGAGCGCTCTGCGGCATCTGCAGAACTAGGCGGCCAAAACGGTATGCCGAAACAGCAAACGTATCAAATTTGTAAAACTTGACAAACGTGTGAACTGAAGACCAAGTGGCCGCATGGCACAATTGTGACGTGGAGGCTCCCCTACCGGCCACCCATGACGCACCCACAGAACGTGTGGGATGAGCCGAAATGGACGAAAGAGGCCGGCGGTCGGCATTAACCTAAGCCTGATGAGTGTCAGCCAGATCCAACGTGCCAAAGTCTGCTTAGACGCTGGTCAACCTCTCCGAACCGCATCAGAGAGGACAAAAAAATGACTCAGACTTACGGAAGGAAGCAGTCCTGTCAACATATATGCGGAGAGCTTCAACCACATCCAAAGTAGAAGAACCACCAGAGTCCTCCACCCAAGATGGTACCACAGTAGGCTGATTAATATGAAAAGCCGACACTACCTTGGGAAGGAAGGCGGCTACCGTCCGGAGTTCCACCCTATTAGCATGAAACAGAATGTAAGGTGGCTTATAGGACAGAGCACTCAATTCAGAAACTCTACGAGCCGATGCTAGAGCCAGGAGGAGGACCGTCTTCCAAGACAAGTACTGAATATCAACCTCTTCCAAAGGTTCAAACATGGACGACTGAAGAAACAGTAGCACCAAGTTCAAGACCCAGGGAGCTATCGGAGGTACAAAAAAGGAGGCTGCAAACGCAAGACTCCCTGAAGAAACGTCTGCATCTCAGGAATGAGGGCCAATTGCCGTTGAAAGAAAATGGAAAGGGCAAAAACCTGCACCTTTAAAGTTCGAAGACGAAGGACAGAATCCAGACCAGTCTGAAGAAAGAAACAGAAACCGGGACACCGAAAAGTCTTAGAGGGAAGATCCCGACTGGAACACCACGAGATATAAGAACGCCAGAGGCGATGATAATGCGCAGCCGAAACTGGTTTCCTGGCACGTAGCATGGTGGGAATAACAGAGTCTGGGATTCCTCTTTATCTTAGGACAACGGTTTCAAGAGCCACTCAGTTAAACGCAGTTGCGCTAGGTTGGAGTGTATGAAAGGACCCTGCTGCAGCAGATCCGGGCACAGAGGAAGGGGCCACGGATCGTCTGCCAATAGGGACCGAAGGTCCTAGAACCAAACTTCTCCAAGGCCAGTGCGGAGCAGTCGAGGAAGAAGTGGAATCGGAGGAAAAAGGTCAACGAAGTCCTAGATCCACGGAACTGTCAGAGCGTCTACTGCCACTGCCTGCGGATCTCAAGTTCTTGACACGTATACCGGGAGCTGACGATTCAACCGTGACGCCATGAGGACCACCTGAGGACATCCCCATCGACGTATCAGCGCATTGAACACGTCTGGATGAAGCTTCCATTCCCCGGGATGGATATCCTGGCGGCTTAGATAATCTGCTTCCCAGTTGTCCACACCCGGGATGAATACCGCTGACAGGATTACTGACTGGCTCTCGGCCCACCTGAGAACCTGAGTTACTTCTCACATGGCCCTGCGACTCCGAGTCCCTCCTTGGCGGTTGATGTACGTGACGGCCGTTGCATTGTCGGACTGAACTCTTACCGGACGAGTTCTTAGAAACTCTGTTGCTTCTATCACAGCATTGTAAATCGCTCTGAGTTCCAACACATTTATGGGCCACTTTTGTTCTAGAGGGGACCATCGACCCTGAAAGTGATAATCGAGGACTACTGCTCCCCATCCTCGAAGGCTGTCCGTTGTTACGATGATCCAGTCCCACACTCAATCTCCGGCCCGCTAAAAGATTGTTGGATTGTGTCCACCAGAGAAGGGTCACTCTGGTAGCTGGGCTCAGACAGATCTGTCGATGTAGAAGCAGATGAGACCCTGACCCCTGTGTTAGTAGGTCCAGCTGAAACACCCTGGCGTGGAATCGCCCAAACTGTAGTGCCTCGAAGGCCGCTGCCATCTTCCCCAGGAGACGCAGACAAAGAAGGAGGGACACCTTCTTTGGTCTGAGGAGCAGCTGAACCATCCACCGGATATCCCGGGCTTTGTCTATTGGAAGGAAGATCCTCTGTGATGCCATATCTAAGATCATGCCCAGAAACAGGAGCTTCTGGGACGGATAGAGATTTGATTTCTTGAAGTTTATTATCCAACCATGTTGGAATGTGGTTCCCAAATGGGAACGTGGAGATAGGCATCCGTGATATCCAGGGATAATAGGAACTCTCCTGGTTCCAAGCTCGCAATAACTGACTGCAGAGACTCCATTTGGAACCAATACATCTTCAGATACAGGTTCAATGACTTGAGGTTCAAGATGGGCCTGACCGATCCATCCGGTTTGGGTACTACAAACAGGTTAGAGTAAAACCCCCTACCTCGTTGATGTTCTGGAACCGGAACTAGCACAGATGATACTACTAGAGACTGGATAAGCTTCCTGTAGAACCCTGGCCTTGTCTGCAGGTATTGGCAGACTTGTAGTGAAGAACCGAGGTGGAGGGGGACCTCGAAGTCTATTCAGTACCCCAGGGAAATTAGTCTGCGGATCCACGGTTCTGGCGACGTCTGGTTCCAAACTTGTTGAAATCTTTGCAGGCGGGCTCCCACTGTAGGTGGTCCCAGGTGGGACGGAAGACCGTTATGCCACCTGTTTCTCAGCTGGCATAGGCTCCTGTCTACGTGCAACCGTGTGTGGGCGGCCTCTACTCTGTTACCTCTTGCTTGGGAGGGAGCCCCTCTGGCTCTCCCACGAAAGGAAAGTGGCGCACGAAAGGAATGAAACGAAGGTCCAGCGTAAGCTCTTCTGGGAGCCGGTGCAGTTGACGGGAGGAAGGAAGACTTACCCCCCCGTGGCCTGGGATATCCATTTGTCTAATTCCGGGCCAAACAGCATGTCGCCATTGAATGGTAAACCCTCCACTGCATGCTTGGATTCTGCGTCCGCATGCCAGGCGCGCAACCAGAGGGCTCTGCGGCCCGAAATAGCAGAAGCAGATATGCGAGCACTGATCTGACTAATATCTTTTGATGCTTCTCCCAGGAAAACTGCAGACTCACGGATGTATTCTGCTAGTATGCGTAACCTGCTCTGGAAGTACCAGAGTCCAAACCTGTAATCAACTGGTGAGCCCAGCAAACCACAGCCTTGTTAACCCAAGCAGTAACAAGGGTGGGCCTAAGCTGAGCACCCGCTGCAGTATAAATAGATCTTAGCGTTGTCTCCAATTTACGATCCGAAGGATCTTTTAGTACTGTGGCTCCCGGTACTGGGAGTGCCTTAGAGAGACGGGAGACGGACGCATCAACTGGAGGGAGCGTTTCCCACTTCTCCATCATGGATGATGGAAAATGGTAGCTAGAAGGAAACCGGCGCGGAATTTGGAACCGTTTATCCGGTTGTTTCCAGGCCACTGAGAGCTGCTTTTGAAGATGCAGTGATAATGGAAAAACCGCCGATTTGGTTGTTTATGAAATAATTCACACACCTGGGATGCAGGAATAACATCTTCAGGTAATTTAAGGATTTTTCTGACCGCCAAAATTAGAGATTCCACCCCGGGAGAGGTGGACTCCAACTCTAGAGGGGTATCGTCCTGTAACGCTTCTTCCAATTCCCCTTCCTCTTCCGTAGCGAGGAATTCCTCGTCAGACTCTTCTGACTGGAAAACAGTCGATAAAGGACGCTTTTGTGTCGGTCCTTGTAAGGAAGTGGAGGAAGCGGACACAGCTGTACCCATAACCTGTACCAGGGTGTCAAGAGACTTGGTTAGCCCAGCAACCCAGGGAGGCTGAGACTTACATGCCTCAGCTAACTCAGACGTTAAATCCGTCATTACTCCTACCATGTCAGCGGCCCATGTAGGCGCAGGTGAGGCAATAATAGCCATAGGTGGATCAATTGCTATACAAGCATCACATAACGTGGACCCAGCAGCATGCGGCTTGGTTAGCTTATTGTTACACCTAGAACAAACAAACATCCTTTGAGATGCCTTTGTTCTGTTTGACATGGATACACACAGTCACCAACACAGAGGGACAGAGTATATACAGAAGTAAAGAAAAACAGAAAGCTGGCTTGGGACACAGAGGAGGAGATACACCCCACTCCCTTCCCACAGATCAGAAACCCTGCACCCCCAGTGTATTATGCACAGCCTCTGTACCAGAGCCTTCTGTGCTTAACTTGTAGCTTTTTAGCCAGGAATGGGGAGCAAAGGAATCCAGCCTTCAGTTCTGCTGCACTCTTCCTGGATAAGGGAGAGATACAGGCATGAAACAGTTAACAAATGGCAGCCACGCTGTTACTACAGCCGCTTGCCACGTACAGTGGAGACAGCCCGCGCTGCTTAGGCTCCGCCCCCTTCATGCTCTAAGGGCTCCATTATGGCTGCTATGTGGTCCATCCCCCCCTCCCCTCCGCGCTACCCGCATGTATCAGCGGGGAGAGGGGAGAAGCAGGGAGCCGCGTGTATCAGCGGGGAGAGGGAAGAAGCAGGGAGCCGCACGTGTAGCGCTGTGTACACAGCTTCCCTTAGACAGCGCAGGGCAGCGCCGACAGCGGGCTTCCCTTATACAGCGCACAGGTGTAACGCTGTTTAACTGTGCTATGCACACACTAACTCAGCGCAGCATGCTGTGTTAGCGCTGGGCAGTGGGGCAGGAGCCGGGGGATGCGCAGTTTGTTACTCACTGCGTGTCCCCTGTAGTCTCTCTCTGGCAGGTCAGCAGTCTTCTCTTCTTGTGTGAAGACTTCGCTGTGGCGATAAGGAGCTGTCAGAAGCTCTTGTAATGAGCCCTGTGCACTCCTTCCTGGTGTTTGCTAAAACACCAGGGCGCCAGGTACCCGGATCCCACCTTTTAGATAGGTGGCGAAGGGTACCTATAGGAGTGTAAAAGATGCTTTTAAAATAAAAAAAATGAAATAAAATAAAAGTATTTGCTGGAGCACAGCATAATGTGACCAGCTCCATGAGGCACATTTTCTAAACTGAGGGCTGATGGGGCATAGAGGGGGAGGAGCTTCACACTTCTAGATTTTAAAGTGCCAGCTCCAGTTATCCATACCTCTATACCCCAGCGTAAGCACCTTTAGTGTCCCCTAGTGGATGAAAGAGACATTTTAAAAAAATGTAGTAAAATAGTAAAGTGATGGAAATTGTGCTTACCTGTCATCCTTGGGTTCAGTTATGTGGTGATGGACAGGTTTACACTTCTGTTTGTTCATATATTTACAATACATTGACCCTAAATAATTTGATTTGGTGATGGACCACCAACCTGAGGCACCCCCTGCAAGTGTCCCAAGGTACCCCAGGGTGCCACGGCACACCGTTTGGGAACCACTGTACTAGGCTATTTTTTTTTATTATTAAAAAGAAAAAGAAACAATTGGCAATTAATGCAAAATTCGTAAGAAACAATCATACGCTAAGAAATATAAAAACGTGTTTTAAGAAAAGTAAAAAAAATAATGAATGAGTGAAGCGTATCAATGTTGGATACCTAGCAAAGCGTTTTTCAGATCCGAAGTCTGCTGCCTCAGGCTACTTATTTTTAAAACACATTTTTATATTTTTCACCTATGATTGTTTATGAATTTAGAATTGTTAATTAATTTTTCTCTTTAATAAGACAGTACTTTATATGCTTTTTCTCCACACCATTTCACTTACACCATTTTAATCAAATATGAATTGAAAAATATCATTTTTTTTATATAAATTCGTCTAATTCCAAAATTATTTTTGGACATATTTAAATATCAACTCATCATCCACACAATACAGACAGACATCGGGATATTAAAATAAATGTCCAAGGCTCGTACAATATCCCATATTCAAGGTGAGTATACTATACAAGTGTGTATGACCTTGGATTCGGTACATTGACATGTGCCATGGAAGCTTGTCGTATGTATTTCCCCATCTGAAACATGACGTTTTGGAGCAAATTAACGACTACATTAAGATCAACGTTGCACTCAGCAAACAGTGTAATTTGGTCCAACGTCTATGACTCACTTCTGAAGGGTGAGTGTACATCTATAGCTGGGTACACAAAGATTTTTTGTCCAACCACCCAACTAGTTGATTGGTTGGAATGAAAATCTGGTAATGTATGGGAGTAAATGATGATCAGCAATTTGCTCCTAAGTGCCAGAAAACAGATGAAAACGGTTGTCCAGACAAGTTTTGTTAAATGTTTGATCTAAACAATTTGTTCAAACAACAGTTTTTGTCTATTTTCCAGCGTTTGGGAGCAAATTGCTGATTGACATTTGCTTTCATACCTTACCAGATTTTCATTCCAACCAATCAACTAGTTGGATGGTTGGACAGAAAATCTTTACATGTGTATGCACCTTATCCCTTACGAGAAATTATTATTATTTTTTTTTTTTTTTACACTATATATTGTTTTTTTTCTTTCACATATTTAAAAAGTACCAGAAAGGCACAACCACAAAGGAAGCGCCGTACCCACCTTTTGAACTCACATTTTCTATTAGGACAACTTACCACTCTACATAATTCCTGGACATCATGTTGCATAAAGCTGTCTAAAGTTTCCCATCTAAAAACAAAAACACAAAATAAGATAACATAATAAATGTAAAGTGAATAAATATCAACACAAGTTATTCAATGACATTAAACTTATGCCAACAGGTTGAAGGAATCGCTCAAGTGTTAACTTGAATACCTCTGAACAATGGAAAGGAATATGGTAACTGGAGCAATACAGGCACTGGAGAAAAATAAAATACTGAAACAAGTAAATAAGACCAGCATACTGAAACTAAGGTGTGCCACACAGTCCTGGCTCATACCATCGTGGTCAGGGCCAGGACTGCTCTGCTTGCCTAGAATATTAGACTGTTACTGAAACATCAGGGACTTAGATAGGAGGTGCGAGTCTGTAGGTGTGCATTTATCAGGAGTTTGTCACCAAGACTGCTGAACTTGTTTCACAAGAAATTGTGTCTAATATGACATTAATACGAAGTGCAAGTCAAAACAGGTAAGCAACTGCAGATCAATTGACTGCATAGATCAACCTCCAATTCAGCATAAATGCTCTGAAAAATAATCACACTTAAAAACCTATGTTTTCACTTTTTGAAAATTGGCAAAATGTAAACTAAGGCCCTCATTCAGAGCCGTACGCTCTGAGCAGAGCGCACGCTCTGAATGAGGGCCGGGCTCCATGAAAATGGAGCGTCCTCCTGGACGCTCGTATAGCTGTGGGTCACCACCCACAGGCTATACGAGCGTGCATTGTGATGGCCGCGATGGTCGTGACCATCGAAATTGCGAGCCGGAGCCTGCGGTTGAGGTTTTCAACCGCAAGCTCCGGAGTGATTTTGGCTCTATCAGAGCCAAAATCACTCCCACTGACATCACTAGTGATGTCAGTGGGCCGGCTTTTGACGGGAGGCGTTCCCGTGGGAACGCCCCCGTCAGGGAGGCACGCCCCCAGCACGCCCACCAAAGGGGGCGTGCTGTCAATCAACATTGACAGCACGCCCCCTTTGATCGGACACAACGAGCGAAGGACTTTCCTTTGCTCGTCGCGTCTGGCGCATGCGCACGACGGAGCTCCCTCCGTCTTGCGCATGCTCAGTCCATAACATCGACCCACTTGCGAGCGGACAGCCGCTCGCGAGTGGGTCTGAATCAGGCCCTAAGTCTACAATGGTAACTGTGCCTCTAGGTGTGCTCTCACGGTCATGTTAACTCTTACAACTTGCTTTAATTTAGCATAGAGGTAACAAACTTCTATTAATATCACATAAGTTGTCCCATTATTGCCAAATTTACAATTGATCAGACTGATGTACGTATAGGTCACCAGTAAAAACTCTTTAATAACGAAAGATGGAGACCATAAAGCGTAAATAGGCAAAAAAAAAACACTGTTCGGTAAGGAAAGGTCTGTGATATAAAAGTAATGTATTCCTGAGACATAAGTCTGTAAAGGAAGTGCTTGGTGTGTACAAGGAAACCTGTGAATAGTCTTTCACAGGTTGATGTATCAAGCAGTGATAAAGTGGAGAAATGGACCAGTGGTGACGGTGCCCATAGCAACCAATCATTTTATAGAATGTACTTGATAAAATATTCCTCTAAGTTGATTGGTTGCTATGGGCACTCCTCCACTCTTTTCTGTGCTTGATACATCAACCCCTCAATTTCAGCTGGATAGTAATGCTGGTGGTACAACAAAAGGTTCTACAGAAGGTCTGCAGCTGTAAGTTTATATCCTCTCTAAGTAACGCCACAATGGTATATGTTACTACATACAAATATCTAGTGTATTGCCTTAATGGGAATAAAAACGATACAAAAAAAAAATAAAAAATCAATGCAATAGTGAATAAAACAAAACCCCTTTAGCAAATTGTTTACTTTTGTGTTTATTGCTGTAGTCGCCTCAAGGTGGTAGTTGTGTATGTGGAAAGAAATAGCATCCATACTGCATTACCACAATTTGAGGATATACAATAAATCACACAAAAAGAATGAACTAAAATATAACAAACCCTTTAGGGATAAACAGGTGGGCAACTTACCTGGGGGTAGCAAATACAGCCTGGATGAGACAGACACAAGTTATTGAACAGTGTCGGAAGAGGCACCTGCCCGACAGCAGTGGTTGCCCACCAGTCTCCTGGGTTCCTTGGCACATGATCCAGATCTGGAACCTTATAACCAGGCTGTATTTATGACACCGTCTGTTTATCCTTACAGATTTGTTAAAATAGGATTTTGGTTACTTACAGTTGAATCCTTTTCTCTGAATCAGGCTAGGGGACACTGAACCATGGGGTTGTCGCTTTGTTAGCACGAGCTGGCACTTAACTACTGTAACTATAAGAACATTAGCCCCTCCCCCTGCAACCCCCAGAAGGCCAGTACAACATGATAACAGCCCGCCAAGGAGAAGCAGAAACCAAGTGAAACTGTTGGAATCAACAAAACAGAAACGTAGGGAAAAGATGATGGACAAACCACCGCACGACTGACCGCGAGGGAGGGAACACAGTGTTCCCAGCCTGATTCAGAGAAAAAGGATTTAACGGGAAGTAACAGAAAATCCTATTTTCTCTTTCACCAACACTGAGGGACACTGGACCATGGAACGTTCAACAGCCATCCCCAGGGGAGGGAACGCTTAGGCTGCCTGACCATAGAACTGTACCCCCAAAGTGAAACTGTAAAAACTTGCAAACGTGTGGACAGAGGACCAGGTAGCTGCACGGCAGAGCTGTGCTGCCAAAGCCAAATGCCCAGGAGGACGATACTACCCGTGTAGAATGTGCCAACAGCTGGTCCGGTGCTGGAATAAGTCTGATTGATGACGGATGAGCGGATCCAACGCACAATGGTCTGCTTTGTACTTGGCCAACCCCATTTCTGGGCATAGTACAGAACAAGCAAGGAATCAGTCCGGAGGAAGTCCCATCTGCCGGACACGGACTTTGTCTAATAGAGCCAGAGCATCCCTGTCCTGTCGATTGAGAAAATATCGGGAAGACAATTTCCTGGCTCAAGTGGAAAGCTGAAACCACTTTCAGTTGGGACTGTTGGCAAGCTGAGGCAATAGCTATAAGGAAGACTAACTGCCAAGAAACGAACTGAAGGTCCGCCGAATCCAAAGGCTCAAAGGGAGTCTGCTTGAGAGCCTAGAGGACCAGGTCAAGATCCCACGGTGCTACCGGCGGACGAAGCGGTGGTTGAACCCGTAACAGTGTTAAAAAAAAAAAGGTCCAAACCTCTTGAAGAATGGCGAGTTGCAGCTGGAAATAAGCAGCCAGCACTGAAAACTACACTTTCAAAGAAAAAAGCCAGAAACCGGCCTCCGAACTATCCTGAAGGAATGACAAAAAAAAAAAAAGGAGGAGAAACCTCGAAGCATGAACTCGGCTCTTTCCGCACTACCTGATACTGGTCTCCCAGACCCTGTGGTAAGTGTACGAATAAACCGGTTTAAGGCCCCGCAACATAGTACGGATCACTGAAGGAGGAAACCCCCAGTGTTGTAGAGCCCAGACTCAAAAGTGAAACGAGGAAGATACTTGCACAGAAACCGACCCTGCAGCAGGAGATATGGCTGCAGTGGAAGACGCAACTTGGCACCTACCGCCCAATTGAGAACGTCAACGCACCAGGATTTAGGTGGCCAGTCTGGAGCCACACGTTGACCCGTGACCCGCATGAGCACCCTAGGCAACATCAGGTTCGGAGGAAAAAAGATAGGCCAAATTGAAGTCCTATGGAACCGTCATGGCATCCACCACGCAAGCCCTCGGGTCTCTGGACATGCATATAACATGTGAACATTGCAATTGTGACGAGAGGCCATGAGGTCCACCACCGGAAGACCCCACCACTGAACCAACTGTTGGAAGACGTCCGGATGGTGGGACCATTCTCCCGGGAGAAACGTGGTTACGTGGAGGAAGGCCATCTCCCACTTGTCCACGCCTGTTATGAACATTGCCAAGACCTCCAGAACGAATGCCCCTGTCCAGGACAGAATTTGAGCCACACCCCCTGCCCGATTTACATACGCCACTGCGTTGTCTAACTGAAACCGAACTGGCTGACCAGCCAGGACGGACTGGGCCTCCAAGAGATCTAGATAGATGCCTCGGAGCCCGAGCACAAAGATCAGTAGGGCAGCCCTCAACGACTACCAAAGACTCTGCAGTCAAAGATGTAATGTCACGGCGTCCCAACCGAGGAGACTTGCGCCCATGGTTACAATGACCCAAACGGGTGTGACCAAGGATCGACCGAAGAGCAGAGGACTGAAAACCAGCCACTAACAGATATAGATGAGTGCTGGCGGACAGAACAAGTAGCAGAGACAAGAGGGACTCCGTGAACAAGGACCCATTCTGGAGAATCTCCAACTGGAATTCCCGGGAGTGGAACCTGGCGTACTGAACGATCTTGAAGGTAGAGACCTTAGAGCCCCACAGCTTCATGCACAGCAAGATGGATGGTTGAGGCACAGTACCATCGAGACCAAATCCTGGAAGAACCAGGCTTCGGGCGCAAGCAGAAAGACTCGCTTTAGGGAAGTGAAGATCACCTCCAGAAACAGCTGGCGATATTAGGTGAGACTTCTCGAAATTCCAGATCCAGCCGTGATCCTGAAGTACCTGTACCGTGCGGGCCGGATGTACCTGCAACTGGGAAGCTGAATCAGCCTACAAGAGCAGATAGTCCAAATAATGAATTAATGAATGACGGTTATACATTCCTTGTGCAGAAGGCTTGCCATCGCCGCCATGATCTTCGTGAACCAGGCGGAGTTGCAGCTAAACTGAATGGCAGGGCCTGGAACTAATAGTGAGTCACGCCGATCGTGAACCGGAGGTGAGAGCGATCATCTGCCTAAATAGAAATGTGTACCTGCCGGAGAGAGGCCAAAAATGTGTTGGCTTCCATGCCGCGGCTCACTGATCGGAGAGTTTCCATCAGAAAATAGTCCACCCAAAACCTGGTGCTTAAGGCCCGCAGTTTCCAAATCAGCTGTTCGGTTTCCAAATGAGGAATAGGGTGGAGTAGAAATCCCATTTCCAACGCAACACCGGACCCGGAGCAAAAACTCCTTCGGAAAGCAAAGAACGTATCCAAGGCCACTCTTCTATGCATCCTGGGGAAGACTGGTGGCGACAAAACGCAGTGGTGAAGGAGCCCAAGGTTAATTATTGAACCCCTCAAAATTATGTTCAGGCGTCTGAAAACGACTAGTGTCAGGCGCTAGGTGTCTCGTCTATAGGTCCTGGAAAAATTACCTTTTTGCACAGAACCCCTGCAGGGAAAAAAAAACACCTTTGGCATGTAGTCCTTTAGAAGGCGCCCCCACTCCCTGAAAGGAGGAGCACAAAAACGTGGACCTGCTGCTTGGGGCAGCCCCAGAAAGAAAAGTGCTTCTCCCAGCACTGGCTTGGGCAAGAATAGGATCCAACTCAGGCTAGAAAGCGCTTCCAAGGAACGCTTGAATTCAGAATCCGCTTCCCCAGCACATATCCAAAAGGGCCCGCCGAGCGGCAAAAGCCATAGCAAAGACCCATGGTGCCATATGAACCCCGTCTTGCACTGCCTCACCAACAGACTTCGCAGCACCAAGGATTTGCTCCGCGAAGTACAGCAAGGAATCCCAGAACAAAACTCTATGGAGGCCCGCGACAATTTTGTCGACCCAAGTCTCCATGATTTGGCCTCATGCATAGACAAGTGAGGGGCGTATAACCACCCCGGAATTCAAAAAGATAGAAGTAAGACATCCTCCAAGTTTCTAGTACAAAAGGAACTATAATGGATGCTGAACTGTGCACCGTAAGCAACTTATGCTGAGCTAAGCAAGCCACCGAAGCATCCACCTCGGGAGACAGTTTAAACTTAGTCATATGGTCCGCTGGGAGTGGATAAAAAAAGCAAATTTACGAGGTATATAAAGCCTTCTATTAGGCAATTTCTAGGCCTAGTCGACAAGATCCGAAAGATCTGAAGAAGCAGAGAAAGTCACCACCTTGCGCCGACCTTTAAATTGGGCAACCTCCTCTGTTGGGGCAGGGATCACTAAGCAGTGCAGGCTACCAAACCGAATCTCGCACTCCTACCCTTTTGAATCAGAGACGTCATGACTGCCATGTAGGCTCTGCAACCTTTTGTCTCATCTGCCATGCACCCTCAGACCACTGGTGTGTGCAAAGATAAGAAGTGGAATTCAAACTAGCAGGCCCCAGGCTCACTATGGCACTGACCATAAACTGCAATTAAATAATAAAATAGGGTACTTAGCCTTCCAAAAGTTAATATACCCAAGGCACAGAAAAGAGGAGCTGCAGCATGTCCCTGCAACAGAGACCCAGCTCTGCCCAGCAATGGCCACCACCACGTCCTGCACAGCAACAGGAACACAGACATAGCAGGAGTTGGGGGGGGGGGGGGGTTTAGGAACCGGACGATGGGTGTCATGGGCTGCCTGTCACACACGCAGTCCGTGGAGCCGCTAGAGACCCCGGCAAGATGGTGCAGCCATCCGGGACACAGCATCGCCTTGCACTAAAAAGGTGAGCGCACACCCAGTCCCCGGGCCCAGGCGGTCTCTATAAAGAGACCGGAGTGCACAGCGGGGAGCGACCCTCCGGTCGGCTCCCCCTCCCCGGCTGCCTAGCGGCAAGCTAGCACTAGCTCCCTGCAGCTGGCTCAGCACTCTCACTGTGCGCTGCTCGAAGACGCGCACCAAACCCAAGTTAAAAAAAAAATAAAAAAAAAAATCAATTACAAATAAATATAAAATTAACTAAAACTGGGGCTCCCCACCAAACGTGCCCAACTCCTACGGGCACTTAAAACGATACTGTGGGTTGCAGGGGGGAGGAGCTAATGTTCTTAAAGTTACAGTAGTTAAGTACCAGCTCCTGCTCACCCAGTGACAACTCCATGGTCCAGTGTCCCCCAGCCTTGATGAGAGAAATTACATTTGTCTCTTCTTTGTGCATTTTAAATCACCACTAGAATAATACACAAAATATAATTGTTACTTATTTACATATACCATTGTGGGGCTTCTTAGAGACAATACTACCTGGGGGTGAGATGTATCAAACCTCATAAAGAGAAGTGGATGAGTGGAGAAGTTGACAATAGCAACCATTCAGCTTCTAGCTACCATTTATGAAATACATGCTATAAATTTTTGACTCTTTAGAAGGCTTGATACATCTTCCTCTGATCAGCTTCAGACCTTAAATTGAACCTTGTGGAACGTATGTTCTTGCACCACAAGCACTCCCCTCCATGTGAAAGTGTGACGATTCACAGGTTTCCTCATATACCAAGTACTTGCTTTTTCAGGCTTCCTCCCAGGAATGTGTGATTTTCATATTACAGACTTTACCATACTTGACATTACCCAATTTTTTGCACCCTAAAGGTCTGCTCACCTTTTGTTCTCCAGTGCATTTTCCTACTGTGGTTTGGGTGCAGTATTCCCTTAGATGGTAGTGCCAATGCTAATACTGTAGCATTTCTGGCCAGAACTGAGGAATTTACACAACAACACACAAAAAAGATCGCACCAAGGAAGATGGTATAAATGTTACATTCATGCAAAATAACCCATCTTATTATTAGAATTAGCTCAATTGCATAATAGATTATGGGGTACTACTCCCAGACCCGTAATATAAATTAAACAAGAAATCAAGAACAAGGGGTCCCTACTTAGGAATGCATCAGAATTTACATGGACGTAATGTTATAAAACTTAACCTTTAATAATAAATATTAATACACAAATAGTTGACAGACAAATTCAGCTAAATAAAATGGGTATAGATAAGTAAAGAAAATATTAAAGTAAAGAAAGTATTAAAATAAAAGCTGTGATTACCACTATGTCCCATTAATTCAATGTTTGCATAAAGAAATAATAGTTAAGTGCAGCAGAAGAATGTATAAGTTAACCAGGGAATTGTGAAAAAGATACACTGTCTTATGTTATAGTTTCACATCTCAGTGATACACCGTATCCAATTGTTTGGAACTTATTCAATTAATCCACTCATTCAGCTTAGTGTGACAGTTAAAACCACACTGCTGAATACATTTAAATGGTGAATGCAATTAAGCATACAATAACTGCACTAGTTCTGATACAAACGTCCTCGTACAATACAAATTAATATATGAGGGAACTCAATTTATTATCTATATTGATAGATCGCTTAATAAGAAGATAGACAGTAGTTCCAATATTTATTGTGTTGAATTAACCATCAAAACTGTGTTAGTTCTATTAACCATAAAGCTGCAACTTAACTATTAATAAACTGTAGGGGCTACTGTAATGATTGTCCTGCCGATAATGAATTATTCAAAAATCAATTTATTATTCGTGCACTCACAATTTTATCGGCAGTATATATATGTTATACTGCTGTGATATATATAGTATCAATCATCTAATATTAACAGAGATCCTGCAGCCGTATTAAAGGGCAATGTGTTTTACACATTATCGTTTATGCACTATTATAATAGTATTCAGCCCCACTCATAGTCAGTATCATATGCGCTATGTGCGCTGACATTTACAGGCTGGTGCACTCTAACAGATAGCAGGGATCACATAGCCGCACTACATGGCGGCATATTACAATATCATTGTTAAACTAAAATCACAGCAGTATTAAGCCCCACTTGTCGTCCGTTTGGCACGCGCTATTATGCGCTGTTGTTCACGGACCATTAACAAAATACAAACAAAAGTACATTTATACGGGCATAGTTATTATGAGCACAGCTAAACGCCGACGCGCGTTTCGCTGTAGCTTTATCAGAGAGGCAAGCCGACCGCTGCCTTTCCCGGTTCTTTTATATGCAGACCAACCAATCCCTGTCAAAATTGTTTTTCAAAGACAGCAGTACAAGTCTTTGATTGG